>JAIOJX010000002.1:46948000-48148000 GCA_022376925.1 Tragulus kanchil
GGCGAACACACCTGACGCTTAACGTACCTGGTTATGTCGGTGTCCCTGTGTGAGTCTTAGAGGGAAGCTTTCCGTGATTTTACCAGGAAGGTGTTTCACCTAAACCTGCATGGAGGAACACCTGATGTCCAGGAAAATCCCCTGAGATGGGTGCTGGTCCTGTCTCCCCAAGCCTCCCCTGTCCCAGACCACAGCTCCTCGTGAATACAGTGCCAAATGTAAGGGGAAAAAAAATTTTTTAATGGGGGATTTTACCCGTGATGGTGTTCCATCCTAAACCTGATGTTACCGTTTTAAGACGAAACTCTAGGGTGTCTTGAAGTCCTGAATTTCACCACCTCATTTGCCAGCTCTTAGCCAAGGGGTGGCTGTTTGACAGGGGTAGTAAACGTAGTCCCTGTGGGAAGAGCAGAAGCGTGACTTTTGTGTGCAGGTAGGTATATTTTAAAAGTATTTCTGGAAACGGAAGGTGTCGGGAATGGTAATGTGAGTGAATAAGTAGGAAATGGACAAGAGATCTTTGTTGTTGCGTAAATCCGAAAAGTTGGGCCTACGTTTCAGTGAAAGGAAAAAAAAAAACAGTGCACTGATTTCTATTATACCTACAAACCAGTAGTGAAATCTTGTGACGTTTCCCCCGCCGTAGAGGGGCTGTTCTTCATTCCAGGGCACCGACTTCTCTTTACCGTAGCTTCCAGTTGTGAGGAAGCCCGGGCGCTAGGCCCACGGTCTTCAGTATTTGTAGCAAAGGAACTCGCATGTTCCACTGCCTGGAGGATCTTCCCATATCAGGAATCAAACCCATTATCCCCTGCATTGTCAAGTGGACCAATCCACTGCACCACTAGGGATGTCCAGTCTGTTACTTTAATACCGTATTAGCACTTTCACTGCTCTTTGTTTTAAAATTCAAGGCATAGGTCAGACGTTTTCACTTTTAACTTGTCAGAAGTTGCCCAATTAGAGCTGCATAGTTTTTTTGGTGCTTTTAGTCCTCTTTTTAAAAGCCTAAACAAATTTCAATTATCAAAAAAAACACCTCGAAATCAAAAAGAAGATAATGATCTTTGAACCTCTAACAGCATCGTACATAAAGTTGAGTAGTAATTACTTTGGTGGAAAATGTTGAGTTCTTGTCATATGATGTTTCCTCTGTAATAAACAATGTTCACTTTGTGTAACTAGGAGCATACTGTTTCAAAAGTAGTTTATACTCACAGATAATCCTAAAATCCTACTCTTCGCCAATAATTTCAGTGCCCCTTTCTAAAAAAACGTTATGCTATTGACCAAAACGCAAAGGGAATTAATTTACATGTGTTCTCTTTTTTATTGCCCTTGCTTACCAAATGGTGGAGGTGCTAAAGAGCAATGAACAAAAGGTAGGCTACCAAGAGAACAGAAGAAAGCCTTAGCTAATCTTTACACTGAATAATCGGTGTATGGATTATTTGAAATCTAATGGGCTTCCTGGTGGCTCAGCTGGTAAAGAATCAGCCTGCAATGCGTGAGGCCTGGGTTCCATCCCTGGGTTGCGAAGATCCCCTGGAGCAGGGAAAGGCTATCCACTCCAGTGTCCCTGCCTAGAGAATTCCACGGCTTGTGCGTGGAAATGGAATAAATAATCCTGATTATTCATGGGTTTGATTTTAGGATTACTAATATTTAAATACCTAATGAGAAAATGGAATATTCTTATACATTCTGTTAAAATCATTACAGACTAATATATATTCACTGATTATATAAATATGTATCAGCAGAAGAAAATAGCTTTTTCCTGCTTCTAATATTATATTACATGTATTTGCCCACCCGTAGCTTCCAGGTGTGAGGAAGCCCGGGCGCTAGGCCCACGGTCTTCAGTATTTGTAGCAAAGGAACTCGCATGTTCCACTGCCTGGAGGATCTTCCCATATCAGGAATCAAACCCATTATCCCCTGCATTGTCAAGTGGACCAATCCACTGCACCACTAGGGATGTCCAGTCTGTTACTTTAATACCGTATTAGCACTTTCACTGCTCTTTGTTTTAAAATTCAAGGCATAGGTCAGACGTTTTCACTTTTAACTTGTCAGAAGTTGCCCAATTAGAGCTGCATAGTTTTTTTGGTGCTTTTAGTCCTCTTTTTAAAAGCCTAAACAAATTTCAATTATCAAAAAAAACACCTCGAAATCAAAAAGAAGATAATGATCTTTGAACCTCTAACAGCATCGTACATAAAGTTGAGTAGTAATTACTTTGGTGGAAAATGTTGAGTTCTTGTCATATGATGTTTCCTCTGTAATAAACAATGTTCACTTTGTGTAACTAGGAGCATACTGTTTCAAAAGTAGTTTATACTCACAGATAATCCTAAAATCCTACTCTTCGCCAATAATTTCAGTGCCCCTTTCTAAAAAAACGTTATGCTATTGACCAAAACGCAAAGGGAATTAATTTACATGTGTTCTCTTTTTTATTGCCCTTGCTTACCAAATGGTGGAGGTGCTAAAGAGCAATGAACAAAAGGTAGGCTACCAAGAGAACAGAAGAAAGCCTTAGCTAATCTTTACACTGAATAATCGGTGTATGGATTATTTGAAATCTAATGGGCTTCCCTGGTGGCTCAGCTGGTAAAGAATCAGCCTGCAATGCGTGAGGCCTGGGTTCCATCCCTGGGTTGCGAAGATCCCCTGGAGCAGGGAAAGGCTATCCACTCCAGTGTCCCTGCCTAGAGAATTCCACGGCTTGTGCGTGGAAATGGAATAAATAATCCTGATTATTCATGGGTTTGATTTTAGGATTACTAATATTTAAATACCTAATGAGAAAAATGGAATATTCTTATACATTCTGTTAAAATCATTACAGACTAATATATATTCACTGATTATATAAATATGTATCAGCAGAAGAAAATAGCTTTTTTCCTGCTTCAAAAGTAATACATGTTCATTTTAAGCAATTAAATACATAACATCTTGTATTACCTATCCTCAGAGGTAAAATTTTACTGTCCAGGAGTTATTTTTCTTATGCTATATTTATATACTTTCCTTTAAAAAATACTGTTTCTTTAGTACTTCCCACTAGTGCTATTAATAAAAGGAAAAATTACTCAAAATCTGATAAATATTGTAATGTTTAAGAAAAACTGTTTAATTCTAAATAAAAGAGAGATTGAGTAGTTTGACAGCTCAGCAACATTGAGACCATTTGTCTTGTTCTCTAAGCTTTGATTTATATACAGATGTCTTCCCAGAAAAAAAAAAAAGGAAAGAAAATTTCAGTTAACACAGTGGTCTCTAGGCTTTTTTGCCTTTAAGGATTGTATTGTTTTAAATGTTCCCTATAGGCTATATTTTTCAGCTTTGATTTTCTTATCCGAAAGGTTAGGCTATTACATTTCAGATATAAAGTATCCATTCAAGTGTTAAACACACTGAAATTGGTAGCTGTAACAAAATTTGAGATGTCTTAAAACTTACCAAAACTTTTATTGCTACTGCACACCTTCACAGTTTTTAATGTATTTGAGTATAGATTCTGAATTTTTATCAATTTCCAGTGATTATTCTTTTACTTATAAATGTAACGGACATTTTAATTTTAAAAATTCAAATACTGATCAGTTTAGTAATTATATATATAGTATATATATATACATATAGGAATTGTAATTTTACATATATAGTAATTATGTTCAATTTGGACACATTATTATTTCCAAATTTAAATTTTGATACACTTATATTTCTTTTCAGTTATATTTTATAATAATTTTCAATAGGTTGAAAGACTTGAAGCCAAAGTAGTTAAACCTTTGAAAGATTATGGAACCATTGTAAAAACAAAACGAGTAAGTAAACTTATTTTTTTCTATTATTATTAGGCATTCTGGCAAAACATAGGAGGTTTCCAATAACTGTCCTTTTAATAAAAGGTACAGAATGGTGTTTCATCATTCTTTTTACACTGAAGCATTATTTTTTAGAACTTGGAGAATAATGAAGTATTTTTATAAACTACTATAGCATCATAAAGCATTGTTTTGTTTATTGAGGAAAATTTTAAATAGTTAATATTCACAGTTATGAAGAATATTATCAGACAGAAATTATCTTACTGAATATGTTTATATTTTTGTTTTAAAGCAGGTTAATAACATGCACAGTAAAAGTGAACATGACAAAGTGTTTTTTAATATGTTTTTAGGTATAGCATAATGATTTGATGTTCGTATATATTATAAAATGATTACAGTAAGTCTAGTTAACAACTGTCACAATACATAGTTACAAAAATTTTTTTCTTGTGATGAGAACTTTTAAGACCTAGTTTCCTAAATAACTTTCAAAATACAGTAAAGTATTAGTCTAGTCACCATGGTATAAAGATTACATTCCCAGAGTTCTATTTTTAAAATGAATTTTATTGAGGTGTAATTTACATGCAATAAAATTCTCCTGTTTTAAATGTCCATTGAGCTTTAATAAATGTGTATACACATGTAACTACCACCACAATCAAAATTTTATGTTTGTGTATATATATGTATCTGTGAATAGATATGTATAATTTTGCATTAAAATTGTGTCATTATTTAAGAATATATAAAACACACATGCACATGGTTTTACATACAAAAACACACACTGATTATGTGGTAGCAATAATTCCAGTGGTAATGATGCCTGAATCAAATGGGAAGATTTCTTGCATTGTTAAAACAGAAGTGTGTATTTTATTCTTAAATCAGAGATTTTTATTAACAAAAGAATGCCTTTTTTGCAGGATGTCCTCAAAGCAACATTAACAGCAAGGAATCAAGAAGCAAAACAGTTAACTCAGTTAGAAAGAACACGTCAGAGAAACCCATCTGATCGACATGTTATTGTATCCTTTGAATTTTGGTCTTTAAAAAAATGTTTTGTAAGGTATGCAGTACAGAAGTAAATATACATGAAAATTATGCATTTCTACTTTAAATGTACAAAGAATATGAATATAAAGTTTGAAAAGAAACACATTGTCCTTTTAATAAAAGGTACAGAATGGTGTTTCATCATTCTTTTACACTGAAGCATTATTTTTAGAACTTGGAGAATAATGAAGTATTTTTATAAACTACTATAGCATCATAAAGCATTGTTTTGTTTATTGAGGAAAATTTTAAATAGTTAATATTCACAGTTATGAAGAATATTATCAGACAGAAATTATCTTACTGAATATGTTTATATTTTTGTTTTAAAGCAGGTTAATAACATGCACAGTAAAAGTGAACATGACAAAGTGTTTTTTAATATGTTTTTAGGTATAGCATAATGATTTGATGTTCGTATATATTATAAAATGATTACAGTAAGTCTAGTTAACAACTGTCACAATACATAGTTACAAAAATTTTTTTCTTGTGATGAGAACTTTTAAGACCTAGTTTCCTAAATAACTTTCAAAATACAGTAAAGTATTAGTCTAGTCACCATGGTATAAAGATTACATTCCCAGAGTTCTATTTTTAAAATGAATTTTATTGAGGTGTAATTTACATGCAATAAAATTCTCCTGTTTTAAATGTCCATTGAGCTTTAATAAATGTGTATACACATGTAACTACCACCACAATCAAAATTTTATGTTTGTGTATATATATGTATCTGTGAATAGATATGTATAATTTTGCATTAAAATTGTGTCATTATTTAAGAATATATAAAACACACATGCACATGGTTTTACATACAAAAACACACACTGATTATGTGGTAGCAATAATTCCAGTGGTAATGATGCCTGAATCAAATGGGAAGATTTCTTGCATTGTTAAAACAGAAGTGTGTATTTTATTCTTAAATCAGAGATTTTTATTAACAAAAGAATGCCTTTTTTGCAGGATGTCCTCAAAGCAACATTAACAGCAAGGAATCAAGAAGCAAAACAGTTAACTCAGTTAGAAAGAACACGTCAGAGAAACCCATCTGATCGACATGTTATTGTATCCTTTGAATTTTGGTCTTTAAAAAAATGTTTTGTAAGGTATGCAGTACAGAAGTAAATATACATGAAAATTATGCATTTCTACTTTAAATGTACAAAGAATATGAATATAAAGTTTGAAAAGAAACACATGCATTTACAGATGCTCACTGTGGAAATTAGCTAATTTTATAGAGAGTATACAACCTGATTCAGCCCTCTTATGTTGTTTTCCACAATAGATATTCAAAATTTAAGACACTCATGAGTGTAGATGTTTTATAAAGAATAAATACAAAATTCTAAGATTATTTACATAAATGATGACTAAATATTAAGTATAAAAGTAACTTATTTTAAAGATCTGTCATAGTCCTAGTACAGCAGTGCTTTCTCAGACCTGCATTTGAGAAAAGAAACAATTATTTTCCCAGTAAAATTCCCTTCATCTTAAAAAACAACTATGTGAAACCACAAGTATGACTTCCAGCCAAAGACCCTCAGGAGATTTAAGATTATAGTTGAGATCCACAGCTGAACACAGACCTTAATAGACTTGTCTACTGTAACAAGGTTCTTCTGTTAAAAATGATTATTTGTTAAACTATTAGAATGTGCCTATTCAAATTTAAAACAAAAAGAAAATAGCACCTGGCTATTGCCAGCAACTGGGATAGGTGCAGTTACCCAAAAAGTGCTAACTTACCCTGCTGCCTCTTTTTCCCATGCTTTCTTATGTCTCCTCCCTACTTCCTTAAAGTGTTTTTTATAGCTCCTCTTGGCCAGAAACCATATGAGTAGTGGCTCTTTGGGGATATTTGAGGCTCCAGAACACTTACCATTTCTGAGGGCACTCCCTTGATCAGTGGATCTGGGGCTTCACCAACAATCTGGTCCTCCTTCCTTTGGACCAATGATACATATATCGAACCTTGTAATAAAAATGGGCAGCCACATGGTTGGGATCTACAAATGAGATGACAAAGTCTGGGTTTCAAACAAGTCAGACAAACAAGAGAATGCTGAAAAATTTATGACCGACAACTGTAGAGTAAGGCAGAGATTAGGAAATTTCACCAGTTTTTAAGAATCAAGCCAGAGGTCAAAATTCTGTTTTGTTTGGAAGAAAAGAGTACAGAGGGCATGAAAAATGTCACACCTGGAATCTTGAGCAGTTGGTGTTGGCTCGGGGGTATTATTATGGACACTCGATGCAGAAATAAATCTATTCATAAGGCCCAGATGCTTTTGACTTAGATCCTCTGCTGTAGGTTAACGTGGGGGGAAAATTTAATAGATTACTGCTATAGATGAATTGCTATGCTCAGAAGAATCTGTGACTATAGTGAATTTTGACAACCTGAGACTAGAAAACAAAGGACAGTCTACATACAAAAATGTATCCACTATAAATATAAAAATATTCAGTCATACCATCACAGAATATTTACCAGAATAGACCCTTAAATTTCACAAGAAGCATGTTAAAGTTTGGTATATAAAATAAAAAAATAGTTCTGGTATAAGAGGCTGGGGTGAAGAAGAATCCCAGTACTCTGCCTGAACCTCTGCCCACCTCCACAGGGCCCCTGGTGGCTTCTGAAAAGTTTCCTGCAACACAATTTGAAAAACACCAATCTGGCTCATCTTTTATAAGCCATTTTGCACTTAGGACTAATTTCATTAAATACACAGATAACTTTATTCATAAAGTATCATAGTATTTTAATCAAAAGTATCTCCTCGACTTCCCTGGTAGTCCAGTGGTAAAGACACCGCCTTGCAGTGCAAGGGGCGCCAGTTTGATCCCTGGCCTGGGAAGATCCCACGTGCCACGGAGCAGCTGGACTGATGTGCCCAGTTACCGAGCTAGAGCTCTGGAGCGCATGCTCCCAGAGCTGGTGCTCTGCAGCCAGAGAGGCCACTGCAGTGAGAGGCCTACAGAGGCCAAAGAACAAAGATGGATGATGAAAGACCAATAGAAGTGGCCAAAAAAAAAAATTTTTTTTTTTAAAAAAGTATCTCCTACCTAAATTGGTACAGTATAGAATTTTCAACAAAAGAAATACAAATCTATATCTACTTTGCTAAAAAATATCTGTGCAACTTTAGGCAAGTTGCTGTGCTACAGTAAAAGGATTGGAGACTTTAAGGAATGAATAGTAGTTGCTGAAGGGTGATAGAAGATTAAGATACAGATGTCCCAGCTATGGCTTCTGCTTCTCTCTTGTAGTTTAGCCCACTTGACTCAAAATTCTGTTTTGTTTGGAAGAAAAGAGTACAGAGGGCATGAAAAATGTCACACCTGGAATCTTGAGCAGTTGGTGTTGGCTCGGGGGTATTATTATGGACACTCGATGCAGAAATAAATCTATTCATAAGGCCCAGATGCTTTTGACTTAGATCCTCTGCTGTAGGTTAACGTGGGGGGAAAATTTAATAGATTACTGCTATAGATGAATTGCTATGCTCAGAAGAATCTGTGACTATAGTGAATTTTGACAACCTGAGACTAGAAAACAAAGGACAGTCTACATACAAAAATGTATCCACTATAAATATAAAAATATTCAGTCATACCATCACAGAATATTTACCAGAATAGACCCTTAAATTTCACAAGAAGCATGTTAAAGTTTGGTATATAAAATAAAAAAATAGTTCTGGTATAAGAGGCTGGGGTGAAGAAGAATCCCAGTACTCTGCCTGAACCTCTGCCCACCTCCACAGGGCCCCTGGTGGCTTCTGAAAAGTTTCCTGCAACACAATTTGAAAAACACCAATCTGGCTCATCTTTTATAAGCCATTTTGCACTTAGGACTAATTTCATTAAATACACAGATAACTTTATTCATAAAGTATCATAGTATTTTAATCAAAAGTATCTCCTCGACTTCCCTGGTAGTCCAGTGGTAAAGACACCGCCTTGCAGTGCAAGGGGCGCCAGTTTGATCCCTGGCCTGGGAAGATCCCACGTGCCACGGAGCAGCTGGACTGATGTGCCCAGTTACCGAGCTAGAGCTCTGGAGCGCATGCTCCCAGAGCTGGTGCTCTGCAGCCAGAGAGGCCACTGCAGTGAGAGGCCTACAGAGGCCAAAGAACAAAGATGGATGATGAAAGACCAATAGAAGTGGCCAAAAAAAAAAATTTTTTTTTTTAAAAAAGTATCTCCTACCTAAATTGGTACAGTATAGAATTTTCAACAAAAGAAATACAAATCTATATCTACTTTGCTAAAAAATATCTGTGCAACTTTAGGCAAGTTGCTGTGCTACAGTAAAAGGATTGGAGACTTTAAGGAATGAATAGTAGTTGCTGAAGGGTGATAGAAGATTAAGATACAGATGTCCCAGCTATGGCTTCTGCTTCTCTCTTGTAGTTTAGCCCACTTGACTTACCCTTTCAAATTTTAAAATGAAATTATCAATAAATGGGAAGGGAAAAGACACGCCAAAAGTAAGTAGCCACAGTAAAGAATTTCATGAGTCACATATATTGAACAGTATTAGAAAAATAGTCTGCTTGAATATTCTCATTAATAAAAGATTAACACACATCACAACTGTTAGTAACTTTTTAATAATAATGAGTCCTGGGATAGTTACATTTTAAAAAATCCAAAGCCCAGTAGTAAAGAGATTTGGTTTTGGTTACAGCTTACGATTAAAAATTTGCATGTAAAACTATGCAAGAAAACTTTGCACCCACAACTATACCACACAGATTTATATGATAATGTTACAAATGCTTAGTTTCTCAAAATTGTATATCTGAATTAACATAAAGAGTATATAATCAATATAAAGTTATGATTAATGTGTAGTCTGATTGTAAGAAGATATCATTCTGCCAGAACATATGATTTTAATTTTTTAGAAGAAATTGTTCTACTTAAAATATATTTTTTCCTTTATGAAAAATTTCAGTCACAGGTGGGTAATGAAGTGATATGCCAAGAGATGGATCCCTATAGTAAACTCTTTTACTTTATTTCAATTTATAAATTTTCTTAAAAAAAGAAAACAAGTATATAAATGTTATGATATTATGTGTCACTAAATTACTTACAACTGCAGATTCTTCCTATGGAATAATTAATAAAATGATGATAATGTGATACTTTTAAGTGAACATAATACTATCATAGGAAACAAACATAGAAAGAATTTAATCAGAAAATTGGGCCATGTTTTTAGAAAATACATTATTGTTTAACAAAAATAATATTTTTGAATGGCTATTGTCATTAAGGAAGAAATGGCTTTTTAAAGGGAAATACATGCTATTAGCTATAAATGTGGCTATTAAGCTTTTCAGATGGCAACAAGAGTAACCAGTTTTTAAATTTTTATTTAATTTTAATTGATTTAAATCTAAATGGCTACATGTTGCTAGTGGCCACCATATTGACTGTACAACATGGATCTAGATAGTATGAGTACTTTAAAACAAAGCATTAAACTTTCCATCTAATTTATTAGTTGCTCGTGTGTGTGTGTGTATCTTTTGTAATAAGCATTCACTAAGGAGTAATAGTGCAATAGTATTAGCTTATAAGAAGAATATCCATGTTGAAATAAATATTTGTAGTGTATACATATATTCTCTGTTGTTCAGCCAATCAGTCATGTCCAACTCTTTGCAACCCGATGGACTGCATCATGCCAGGCTTCCCTGTCCGTCAGTGTCTCCTGGAGCTTGCTCAAACTCATGTCCATAGAGTCGATGATGCCATCCAGCCATCTCATCCTCTGTTGCTTTCTCCTCCTCCTGCCCTCAATCTTTCCCAGCATCAGAGTCTTCCAGTGAGTCCTGTCTTCACATCAGGTGGCCAAAATATTGGAGCTTCAGTTTCAGCAACAGTTCTTCCAATGCATATTCAGGGTTGATTTCCTTTAGGACTGACTGGTTTCATCTCCTTGCTGTCCAAGGGACTCTCAGGTATCTTCTCCAACGGAAAGAATCAGCACTCAGCGTTCTTCATGTGAAAGTTATGATTAATGTGTAGTCTGATTGTAAGAAGATATCATTCTGCCAGAACATATGATTTTAATTTTTAGAAGAAATTGTTCTACTTAAAATATATTTTTCCTTTATGAAAAATTTCAGTCACAGGTGGGTAATGAAGTGATATGCCAAGAGATGGATCCCTATAGTAAACTCTTTTACTTTATTTCAATTTATAAATTTTCTTAAAAAAAGAAAACAAGTATATAAATGTTATGATATTATGTGTCACTAAATTACTTACAACTGCAGATTCTTCCTATGGAATAATTAATAAAATGATGATAATGTGATACTTTTAAGTGAACATAATACTATCATAGGAAACAAACATAGAAAGAATTTAATCAGAAAATTGGGCCATGTTTTTAGAAAATACATTATTGTTTAACAAAAATAATATTTTTGAATGGCTATTGTCATTAAGGAAGAAATGGCTTTTTAAAGGGAAATACATGCTATTAGCTATAAATGTGGCTATTAAGCTTTTCAGATGGCAACAAGAGTAACCAGTTTTTAAATTTTTATTTAATTTTAATTGATTTAAATCTAAATGGCTACATGTTGCTAGTGGCCACCATATTGACTGTACAACATGGATCTAGATAGTATGAGTACTTTAAAACAAAGCATTAAACTTTCCATCTAATTTATTAGTTGCTCGTGTGTGTGTGTGTATCTTTTGTAATAAGCATTCACTAAGGAGTAATAGTGCAATAGTATTAGCTTATAAGAAGAATATCCATGTTGAAATAAATATTTGTAGTGTATACATATATTCTCTGTTGTTCAGCCAATCAGTCATGTCCAACTCTTTGCAACCCGATGGACTGCATCATGCCAGGCTTCCCTGTCCGTCAGTGTCTCCTGGAGCTTGCTCAAACTCATGTCCATAGAGTCGATGATGCCATCCAGCCATCTCATCCTCTGTTGCTTTCTCCTCCTCCTGCCCTCAATCTTTCCCAGCATCAGAGTCTTCCAGTGAGTCCTGTCTTCACATCAGGTGGCCAAAATATTGGAGCTTCAGTTTCAGCAACAGTTCTTCCAATGCATATTCAGGGTTGATTTCCTTTAGGACTGACTGGTTTCATCTCCTTGCTGTCCAAGGGACTCTCAGGTATCTTCTCCAACACCACAGTTGGAAAGAATCAGCACTCAGCGTTCTTCATGTGTATACTCTACTCTACCTGATTAGGATACTATAGCAGTAGAAACCATGCATTTGGAGAACTAGAAGATTGAAAATACTTAAGTGACAGGTCTTTCAGTGGGACAAAGAGTTAAAGGGGAGAGAGACAGGATAAAAAAGGGAGTATGATAAATGGCAGAGACTGAAATGTGTGAAATTAGTAGAAAACTGAAAATTGTTTTACAGTAAATCAAACGAGTGATAAAGGTGAGGAAAAAATAGTTTTGTATAAAGAGAGGCTTCCCTGATGGCTCAGATCGTAAGGAATCTGCTGTAATGCAGGAGACCTGGGTTTGATCCCTGGAGTGGGAAGTTACCCTGGAATAAGAAATGGCAACCCACTCCAGTAATTCTTGCCTGAAGAATTCCATGGACAGAGGAGCCTGGATGGCTACAGTCCATGGGGTTGCAAAGAGTTGGGCGCAGCTGAGTGGCTAACACTTCAACTTTTCATAAAGAAAGGGAAGGACTTTTGCTTTGTTTGAGATCATGAATCATGTCACGTAATTTAAAGGGTTTTTTTTTATTCTGCATGTGTTTATCATATAAATCGCTTTATGTGGTAAGATATATTTTTGAATGATTTACACTGTTAACAGCAAAAAGCCAGTAAGTACTTCAGTGGTAACATTTACAAAAAGGCTCAACTGGATTCTGACTTTTTTTTTTGTATGTTTTGGTCGGGGAATACTTCTGTAGGCAGAATCTGAATTACAACGGGCTACAATAGATGCTACCCGAACAACTCGTCATCTGGAGGAAACTATTGACAATTTTGAAAAGCAGAAAATAAAGGATATAAAGGTAACAAAGTAACTGTTAAAGTTCAAAATATGTTTTCTATATATACTTTTGATTTAAATTTATGGCAAATTTAAAGTACTGGTTTTCTTTAGGACATATTTTCTAATGGAAACAATATAAAGGGGCTACTTTCCCATCCAGAGACCAGATATTCAGCAACAGTTCTTCCAATGCATATTCAGGGTTGATTTCCTTTAGGACTGACTGGTTTCATCTCCTTGCTGTCCAAGGGACTCTCAGGTATCTTCTCCAACACCACAGTTGGAAAGAATCAGCACTCAGCGTTCTTCATGTGTATACTCTACTCTACCTGATTAGGATACTATAGCAGTAGAAACCATGCATTTGGAGAACTAGAAGATTGAAAATACTTAAGTGACAGGTCTTTCAGTGGGACAAAGAGTTAAAGGGGAGAGAGACAGGATAAAAAAGGGAGTATGATAAATGGCAGAGACTGAAATGTGTGAAATTAGTAGAAAACTGAAAATTGTTTTACAGTAAATCAAACGAGTGATAAAGGTGAGGAAAAAATAGTTTTGTATAAAGAGAGGCTTCCCTGATGGCTCAGATCGTAAGGAATCTGCTGTAATGCAGGAGACCTGGGTTTGATCCCTGGAGTGGGAAGTTACCCTGGAATAAGAAATGGCAACCCACTCCAGTAATTCTTGCCTGAAGAATTCCATGGACAGAGGAGCCTGGATGGCTACAGTCCATGGGGTTGCAAAGAGTTGGGCGCAGCTGAGTGGCTAACACTTCAACTTTTCATAAAGAAAGGGAAGGACTTTTGCTTTGTTTGAGATCATGAATCATGTCACGTAATTTAAAGGGTTTTTTTTTATTCTGCATGTGTTTATCATATAAATCGCTTTATGTGGTAAGATATATTTTTGAATGATTTACACTGTTAACAGCAAAAAGCCAGTAAGTACTTCAGTGGTAACATTTACAAAAAGGCTCAACTGGATTCTGACTTTTTTTTTTGTATGTTTTGGTCGGGGAATACTTCTGTAGGCAGAATCTGAATTACAACGGGCTACAATAGATGCTACCCGAACAACTCGTCATCTGGAGGAAACTATTGACAATTTTGAAAAGCAGAAAATAAAGGATATAAAGGTAACAAAGTAACTGTTAAAGTTCAAAATATGTTTTCTATATATACTTTTTGATTTAAATTTATGGCAAATTTAAAGTACTGGTTTTCTTTAGGACATATTTTCTAATGGAAACAATATAAAGGGGCTACTTTCCCATCCAGAGACCAGATATTCAAATGTTATTACAAATACTATTAACCACAAAAAATGTGTTTATTATGTTTTTTATGTATTAGGTACTATTCCAGACACTTTACATAAATTATCTTAATTTTTGTAGCAACCTCATAGTGTAACATCTGTGTGCACTGTGTAACAGTATCTATCTCATTCCTTTTTATGGTGGAATAATATTCCATTGATTGGATATTACTATGAAAATAAGGTTTTATATATTTTATATATATGTGAAAAAAAATTAGCAGAGATACAAGGCAGTATCATAGCCCAAAGCCTGAACTGTAAACCAGTTATGTATTTTAAAAACCTATGCTTTCAATTATTATATACTAATTTTGATGGCTTATAGCTTTCTAATTTCTGCATATTATCAAATAAATAAGAGTAGCTAACCACATAAATTTGCATCCACCATGGTATGGTGTCACAAGAATTGCCTTATTTTATTGAACACATCAGTAGACATTCAGGTTCATGGACTTGAGGTCTTTTTAATTATTTTTTTAATTGAAGGATAATTGCTTTACAATGTTGTATTGGTTTCTACCATACAGCAATGCAAATTAGTCATACTTGCAGGTATATACCCTCTTCTAGAGCCTCCCTCCCAAACCACCAAACCTAGAGAAGGTCTTCAGGGACTCTGTCATAGGAATTTTGGAAAGATTTAAAGGATTACTTTTGACCATGTTGTGTTCTTTAAAACAATTCATCTAAGGATACCTTTTTGTTCACTGCAAATTTTCCTTTACAAAAAGGCTCAACTTGGATTCTGACTTTTTTTTTTGTATGTTTTGGTCGGGGAATACTTCTGTAGGCAGAATCTGAATTACAACGGGCTACAATAGATGCTACCCGAACAACTCGTCATCTGGAGGAAACTATTGACAATTTTGAAAAGCAGAAAATAAAGGATATAAAGGTAACAAAGTAACTGTTAAAGTTCAAAATATGTTTTCTATATATACTTTTGATTTAAATTTATGGTAAATTTAAAGTACTGGTTTTATCTAGGACATATTTTCTAATGGAAACAATATAAAGGGGCTACTTTCCCATCCAGAGACCAGATATTCAAATGTTATTACAAATACTATTAACCACAAAAAATGTGTTTATTATGTTTTTTATGTATTAGGTACTATTCCAGACACTTTACATAAATTATCTTAATTTTTGTAGCAACCTCATAGTGTAACATCTGTGTGCACTGTGTAACAGTATCTATCTCATTCCTTTTATGGTGGAATAATATTCCATTGATTGGATATTACTATGAAAATAAGGTTTTATATATTTTATATATATGTGAAAAAATTAGCAGAGATACAAGGCAGTATCATAGCCCAAAGCCTGAACTGTAAACCAGTTATGTATTTTAAAAACCTATGCTTTCAATTATTATATACTAATTTTGATGGCTTATAGCTTTCTAATTTCTGCATATTATCAAATAAATAAGAGTAGCTAACCACATAAATTTGCATCCACCATGGTATGGTGTCACAAGAATTGCCTTATTTTATTGAACACATCAGTAGACATTCAGGTTCATGGACTTGAGGTCTTTTTAATTATTTTTTTAATTGAAGGATAATTGCTTTACAATGTTGTATTGGTTTCTACCATACAGCAATGCAAATTAGTCATACTTGCAGGTATATACCCTCTTCTAGAGCCTCCCTCCCAAACCACCAAACCTAGAGAAGGTCTTCAGGGACTCTGTCATAGGAATTTTGGAAAGATTTAAAGGATTACTTTTGACCATGTTGTGTTCTTTAAAACAATTCATCTAAGGATACCTTTTTGTTCACTGCAAATTTTCCTGGAACAACTTTTAAGGAAAAGTATTTTTTGTCATTTTAGTAACTTACTGACATAGTATCCTTCTTTCAAAAGTTATGTCCTTACCAATAAAATCAGCATTATCCGCCACTTAATTGTATCATTCCTGTCTAAAATCCATGAAATAACATTTATTTGCTTTTTTATACTTTTAAATTTCCTATGATAATTTCATAGGATTTTAGAACTTTGATTTTTCTGATAATCAGGCTCAGAGGTCTCTACTTTGGTCCTGAATGTTAAAAGAAAAAAAAAAGTAAACTTCTCAATTCACTCTGCACTCTGAAGTATAATGTAGACTGTTACTCAGAAGAGCATCTCAGGAGGCTGTCCTGAGACAAACCCTTTTACCAACATGAGAGAGTACGGACAGGGCATAGCATTTTAAAACTGCTGACAGCCTCTCTTAAATTGAGGGAGAAGGGAAGGTTAAAATAATTAACTTTAATCTCAAAAGGGAGATTGGAGACATGTGAGATATGCCTGATTCATTGCCACCTAAGGGCTTCTTTAATGGGAGCCTTAATTCCTCACCCTACCACTGTTCATATCTGCAAACTTCTCTTTTATACATGACAGTCTGTGTCTCTGATCTTTAGGCTCACTTCTGTGTTCTACTTGGCATGCTGGCCAACTCTACAGGCATTTTTAATCCCATGAGCATCACCAGTTATAAAACTGGGGCAGAGACAATGAGTGCAGAATTCCCAACTACGACCTGGGTTTTCCCCAGTAGTAGGACATGGAGTAAAGGGGCTGGACAGTGGTGGAGAGTATGCAGAGAATCAGAGGGCTTCCAGGCTTCTCGGCCTGCGGTTTCCTGCCACTGAAGAGGGAAGTCTTGTGGTGGTAACAAAAGAAGACCGGAGAAAACCTACTTTTTAAAAATTGGAGAGATAATTCATATGTCATGCAACTCATCTATATAAAATATAAGCTCAGTGGTTTCTAGTATGTTCAGATATGTACAACCAGAACCATTCCATTTTAGAACATTCTTATCTCAAAGTGAGGTCTAGTCCAATCAGCAGTGATCCTTAAGACCCCTATGCAACTCCTTACACCCTAGCTAGAAAATGGATCAAAAACCCCTGCTTGGGGTTGGCTTTCCCTTGAGCCCGTCCACTGTTCTCACAGGGCCTCCCACTTTCTCCGTAAGCCCACCCACTGTACTGGCAGCGACTCTCCCTTCCCCTACTCTATACTTTCCTCTCAAAAAAAAAATGAGTGAGGCCTAGTATACTTTAGCTTTTACCTCCCTGCTCCCCTTTAAGCAATCATCACTAATCACGTCTCTGTATTTGGCTATTCTGAACATACATTTCATATGAGTGGACTCACATGGTTTTAAATTAGCATCCTTCCAAGGTTTATCCATAGTATAGCTTGTATCAGTATATATCCCATTCCTTTTTATGGTGGAATAATATTCCATTTTATGGATATAACCCTATTAGCGTCTTTTCATCAGTTGATGGACTATTGGATGTTTCTGTCTTTTGGCTATTACGATTAATGATACAAACATTCATGTAAAAGTTTTCGTAGAAACATATTTTCATTTCTCTTAGACATTTCATTTTAGTTCAATCATATACCCTGTTGAACTGCTGCCTCATATGTTGATTCTGTCTTTAATTGTATGAGAAACTGGCAGACGGTTTTCTAAAGTGGCTGTGTGACTGTATTTTCCCACCCATATTAAATGAGGGTTCTAATTTCTCTGCATCCTCATCAATACTTGAAGTTCATCGAACTTTTTCACTATAGCCACCCAAGTGAGTATAGAGTGGAATCTTATTGTGGTTTTGGTTTACATTTTCTTGCTGGTGCTTATGGCCATTTGCTATCTTCCTTGAGGAAAAAAACGTATATTCCGATTATTTTAATTGGGTTATCTTTTTTATTGGATTTTAAGAGTTCTTTTTATATTGTGGATACAAACCCCTTATCAAATATGGCTTGCAGTTATTTCCTTCTGTTCTGTGAGTTCTTTTCACTACCTTGATGGTATCCCTCGAAGCACAAAGCTTTTTAATTTTGTTGAAATCCAGTTTATCTTTTTCTTTTGCTTCGTGTTTTTACTGTCATTATCTAAGAATCCATTGCCAAATCTGAGATTATAAAGGTTTATCCCTCTTGTAACAGTTACAATTTTCAGTGTTAAATCTTTGATCCATTTGAGTTAATTTTTGTATATTGTGGGGACTGAAAGTTAAACCCCATTCTTAGCCATCTGACTACCCCAACTCTTCCAGCATCATTTGTCAGAGACTGTTCTTGAAATCCTGGCACTCTTGAAAATTAGTTGACACATTTTGTTTCTGAACTCCCATTCGCTTTTATTGATATTATAGTGGTAGTTTAGTCTCTAAGTTATGTCCTGTTTAGCCCATCAGGCCCCTCTGTCCATGAAATTTCCCAGGTAAGAATAATAGAGTAGCTTGCCATTTCCTGCTCCTTGTTCCAGTACCATACTGTCTTAACAGTGCTTTATAGTAAGTTTTAAAATCAGGATGTATGAGTTCTCTGTTTTGTTCCTTTTAAGATTTTTTTGACTATTCTGGGTCTCTTGTAAATCGGTATGAATTTTGGAATCAACTTGTCAATATCTACAAGTCAGTTGGGCTTCTGACAGCATGCACATGTGCATATGCATGCTCACTCAGTCATAGCCAGCTCTTTGCAACCCCATGGACTATAGCCCACCAGGCTCCTGTGTCCATGGAATTCTGCATGCAAGAATCCTAGATGGGTAGCCACTCTCTTCTCCAGGGGAACTTCCCAGTCCAAGGATTGAACCCAGGTCTCCTGCATTGCAGATTCTTTACCATCAGTGCGCCAGATTCTGGGGATTCAATCAATCTGTAGATAAGTCTGGGGAGTACTGCCATCTTAAGATGAACTCTTCCAATCCATGAACTTGGGATGTTTCTCCACTTATTTAAGTCATCCTGTTTCTTTTAACAATGTTTATTATTTTTAAGTATAAATTTTGTACTTTTTTAAGCTTTTTCCTCAGTAATTATTGATGCTACCATAAATGGAATTGTTTACTGGATTTCATTTCTAATTGTGCATTACAGAAACACAGGAATACAATGGATTTCTTGTACTGACCTTGTATCTTGCAACCTTGCAGAACTTTTATTAGCTCTGATAGTTTTTTCCAGATTCCTTAGGATTTTCTACATATAAGATCATACTGCCTGTGAAAATGTAGTTTTAATACAAACCCCATGACTATCAAACTCCCAAAATTATGAGTTCCAGCATCAGAGTCTGTTAAGATTATGAATCTCTGTTTTCTGTGTATCTTTCCTCCTTACCTGTCAAATTGTTCCTTTTCAAAGTTAGGCCTCATTTGAAATGTTCTGTGATAAAGAGGAATGCACAAATCCTATACCCAGAAGCCTCCAAAATCAGATCAAAAAGAGTTACTTTACCACCCCCTTAAACACAGTATTCAGGTATTGCCATGTTGATGTTAGCAACTATTTGATGACACAAATTCTTGAAACAATCAATTGTTGATGCCACTCCTATTTCAGGAGAAGCAGACACAGAACTTTTTTTTTTTTAAGAATATTCCTATTGTTACCTGTTCTCAGGCTCCTGTTTCACATGAAAACAGAGTTTCTGGGTACTTCTTTAATCTCCCTGGGGGTAGGAATGATTGCCAGTGGTGAGCACTGCTCATAACTGTATTAACTGTGTTTAAGGTGGGGATTAATCAACAAATCCATCAGAATTTTAGTAGCAGTGTTAATTAGTAAGGTAGCACAATTTTTAGAAAAAGACCATAGGAACCTAGCAAAATGTTTGTCTTTTTGAGAAAAGTTGGGATGAACTTAGTCGTATAGAATGTGGAAGAAAACTGCAATGCTATTTCCCATGTAATAGGAAAAGTCATCACTTACAGTGTCAAGGGAATTTTCTGACCTATGAAAAGGGCCTTGACCAGGGGTCATCCCTGGGACAGATAGGGACAGCAATTCAGTGTTAGTAAAGTAGCTGACATGAGCAAGAGACATCTTCAAGATAGTTTTTATTAGCTTCATCTTTCTTATAAATATAGAATTAACATAAATTTTTTCATAAAATTAGGGAAAATGTTTAATTCCCTACTCCAAGATAATCAGCATTTTGGCTTACATACTTCCAGACGTTTTTCTGTGAAATGTACATAATAAATATATTGAGTAACAACAAATATATTATAGACATTAACTAAGCCACACATTCGAAACATTTTATGTGGATAAACTCATTTCTTCCTCACAGTGTCCTATAAGAATGGTAGTATTATTACCCTATACTATTATATGTAGCATCTTGAAAATTTGTCATGGATATATTTGTAAGAAACCAAATTGAGTTAGTGATCTTTTCTGTTTTCTGTGTATCTTTCCTCCTTACCTGTCAAATTGTTCCTTTTCAAAGTTAGGCCTCATTTGAAATGTTCTGTGATAAAGAGGAATGCACAAATCCTATACCCAGAAGCCTCCAAAATCAGATCAAAAAGAGTTACTTTACCACCCCCTTAAACACAGTATTCAGGTATTGCCATGTTGATGTTAGCAACTATTTGATGACACAAATTCTTGAAACAATCAATTGTTGATGCCACTCCTATTTCAGGAGAAGCAGACACAGAACTTTTTTTTTTTTAAGAATATTCCTATTGTTACCTGTTCTCAGGCTCCTGTTTCACATGAAAACAGAGTTTCTGGGTACTTCTTTAATCTCCCTGGGGGTAGGAATGATTGCCAGTGGTGAGCACTGCTCATAACTGTATTAACTGTGTTTAAGGTGGGGATTAATCAACAAATCCATCAGAATTTTAGTAGCAGTGTTAATTAGTAAGGTAGCACAATTTTTAGAAAAAGACCATAGGAACCTAGCAAAATGTTTGTCTTTTTGAGAAAAGTTGGGATGAACTTAGTCGTATAGAATGTGGAAGAAAACTCGCAATGCTATTTCCCATGTAATAGGAAAAGTCATCACTTACAGTGTCAAGGGAATTTTCTGACCTATGAAAAGGGCCTTGACCAGGGGTCATCCCTGGGACAGATAGGGACAGCAATTCAGTGTTAGTAAAGTAGCTGACATGAGCAAGAGACATCTTCAAGATAGTTTTTATTAGCTTCATCTTTCTTATAAATATAGAATTAACATAAATTTTTTCATAAAATTAGGGAAAATGTTTAATTCCCTACTCCAAGATAATCAGCATTTTGGCTTACATACTTCCAGACGTTTTTCTGTGAAATGTACATAATAAATATATTGAGTAACAACAAATATATTATAGACATTAACTAAGCCACACATTCGAAACATTTTATGTGGATAAACTCATTTCTTCCTCACAGTGTCCTATAAGAATGGTAGTATTATTACCCCTATACTATTATATGTAGCATCTTGAAAATTTGTCATGGATATATTTGTGCTAAGAAACAAAGATCCATATTGTCCTTTTTGGTATCCTCATATAGTATTTTGCTATACTTTATGGACATATTTATTTAATCAGCACCCCTTGACAAACGTCTAGATGACTTTTTGCTATTACAGATCTCATTGAATCATTTAACATCACCCTTTTGCTAATGCAGTTACTCTGGATAAATTACTGGAAGCAGCATTCTTGTTCAGAGAGCATACAAAATTCAATTTGCATAGCTTGTTTATTTTAATAATTTTATTTTTGGCTGTGTGGGTCTTTGTTGCTGCATGGGCTTTTCTCCAGTTGCAAAGCTGTAACTACTGTCTGGTTAGTGTGTCAGGACTGATCATTTCAGTGGCTTCTTCTGTTGCAGAGCATGAACTCTAGGGTTCACAGGCTTCCGTAGTTGCAGCATGTGGGCTGCTGTTGCAGCCCTGAGCTCTGAAGCATGTCTGAACAGTTGTGGCACACTTATTCTGTGGCATGTGGGATCCTCCCGCATCATGGATGGAACCCTTGACTCCTGAATTTGCAGGCAGATTCTTTACCACTGAGCCACCAGGAAAGCCCTGGATAGCTGTTTTTCACTTCTGTTTACAAGTGTTTAACCAGTTTACATTTCTGCAGAACCTTGAGGACCCAGCGTCATAATGATGAGTAGTAGTATTTTTAATAGCAGCCAATCTGATAGTGAAAAATCAGTATCATCTTAATTTGCAGTTACTACTGTTGAGGCAGAGTATTTTTTCATATATTTAATGACACATTACTCTCACTTGACCTTAGCTTATATATTTGTTGTGTTGGCGTTATTAATTTTTAAAAATTCTTTACACTGAGAAAATCCATTATATTAAAAAGGTATGTTGAGGGCTTCCCTGGTGGGCCAGTGGGTAGAGTCTGCCTTGCAGTGCAAGGGGCATCGGTTCACTTCCTGACCTAGGAAGATCCCACGTGCCGTGGAACAGCTGGGCCCGTGTGTCCATTTATGAGCTAGCGCTCTGGAGTGCATGCACCCAGAGCCGGTACTTTGCAAGGAGAGAGGCCACTGCAATGGGAGGCCCACACAGGCCAAAGATAACTTAGAGGCAAAAAAAAGTAATGTTGAAATATATTTTCCCCTTTTGTTGCTTTTGGTATGTTTTTGCCATCTTAATGTCTTGTTTTTGCTGCCAGATCTATTGGTCTTCTACTGTCTTGGTGTCATGCTTAGAAAGGAGTTTTCATCCCTAAGATTATATACTATTTGCCATATTTTTTTCTAGACTTTATATGATTTTTAAATGTTTAAACATCTTATGCAGTTGTGTTTTGCAGATGGTATGAGATAAATGTCTTAACTGTAATAGTTTCAGATATATAGAAAGTTCTCCTGACATCATTTTGAATAGCCTCTACTCTGGGGAGCTGTCATTTTTCCTTTGCCAAAACTGTTTACAAGACTTTTTATGAATTTTTTGTGAAATATTCTGCTTGCTAATTAAACCAGGATAGAGGCTTTAATGTTCCATAAGGAACAGTTTCTAACTTATCTGGTTTACTTCTTTAGCAATAATACTACTTTAGCAAAAAAATAGCTAAGCTCCCTACCTGCATTGAAATTTTGGTAGTATGGAACCCTTGACTCCTGAATTTGCAGGCAGATTCTTTACCACTGAGCCACCAGGAAAGCCCTGGATAGCTGTTTTCACTTCTGTTTACAAGTGTTTAACCAGTTTACATTTCTGCAGAACCTTGAGGACCCAGCGTCATAATGATGAGTAGTAGTATTTTTAATAGCAGCCAATCTGATAGTGAAAAATCAGTATCATCTTAATTTGCAGTTACTACTGTTGAGGCAGAGTATTTTTTCATATATTTAATGACACATTACTCTCACTTGACCTTAGCTTATATATTTGTTGTGTTGGCGTTATTAATTTTTAAAAATTCTTTACACTGAGAAAATCCATTATATTAAAAAGGTATGTTGAGGGCTTCCCTGGTGGGCCAGTGGGTAGAGTCTGCCTTGCAGTGCAAGGGGCATCGGTTCACTTCCTGACCTAGGAAGATCCCACGTGCCGTGGAACAGCTGGGCCCGTGTGTCCATTTATGAGCTAGCGCTCTGGAGTGCATGCACCCAGAGCCGGTACTTTGCAAGGAGAGAGGCCACTGCAATGGGAGGCCCACACAGGCCAAAGATAACTTAGAGGCAAAAAGTAATGTTGAAATATATTTTCCCCTTTTGTTGCTTTTGGTATGTTTTTGCCATCTTAATGTCTTGTTTTTGCTGCCAGATCTATTGGTCTTCTACTGTCTTGGTGTCATGCTTAGAAAGGAGTTTTCATCCCTAAGATTATATACTATTTGCCATATTTTTTTCTAGACTTTATATGATTTTTAAATGTTTAAACATCTTATGCAGTTGTGTTTTGCAGATGGTATGAGATAAATGTCTTAACTGTAATAGTTTCAGATATATAGAAAGTTCTCCTGACATCATTTTGAATAGCCTCTACTCTGGGGAGCTGTCATTTTTCCTTTGCCAAAACTGTTTACAAGACTTTTTATGAATTTTTTGTGAAATATTCTGCTTGCTAATTAAACCAGGATAGAGGCTTTAATGTTCCATAAGGAACAGTTTCTAACTTATCTGGTTTACTTCTTTAGCAATAAAAATAGCTAACTTGTGCTGAGCACTTACTCTAAACTATACCTTTCTTAGATTACATGTAATCCTTACAGCAAAACCTATGATTTTCAAACCGTAGGTTTCAAAATCTTTTTTAAGGAACAAGAACAAATAAACTGACTGAAACACAACTGATTTGTTTCAGTCCTGATCTATATTCAGGTACCTATCTTAATCCAGAGCCCCTATTTTTTAAGTACTATGCTACCTGCTTTGCAGAATATTTGCCAATGAGTAGAGAATTTCATATTAGCACCCCCACCCCCACCAATAAAAATTAAGTACACACCCAAATGGCCTTCCAGTCAAACAAAATAAAATTGAAAAAGGTTGGGAAATGTAACTCATGAATGCCTGTCTCTGACTATATCCATTCCAGATTAGCAGAGAGATCATTGAAAGGTATATTTATTTGATAAAATTATCTCTAAATATGATACTACGAGATCTCTATGGCTATATTCTAAGGTGCAGGATCACTCCTATGTGGGTGGTTAAGACAGAAGAGCAGAAATGAAGGAAAGTAAGTATTTGACTATTGCCTTTGAGCCTAATCCAATCACATCTGTATTGTCTCTGTTTACAGACAGTGCTCTCAGGTATTTTCTATCCTATTCTTATTCTGCCCACCCTCTCTACACTAATACTGATTTTTTATTTGGGTAAGGGAGATGACGATAAAAGGATAAGATCCTATTTTATTGAAAATTTATCTGGCCATTATCTACCCCCTGCTTAGATTAACATGCACTTCTTCATTCTCTTTGCCCATAACCTTCCCTACCGTAAGTTGTCATCATCATGCTTATAGAGTTTACCTGCAGTGTACTGGCAGTAGGAATTATTGATTCCAGTGAGAACAGTACAGTGCAATGAACAAGAGCTACAACTTTGAAGAATCAGATCCAAGTCTTAATATTGTAGCTATGAGCAATACTGGGCATGTTATATATTTTGTAAACTGGAATGCTCAGTGCAAATATATGGTGCTGTTATCAGTAGTAAGAATTGTGGCTGGAAAATACAAGTAATATATAAATATGATGGGATAGAATCCAGGCCTAAAAACATTCTTTGAAACACCAGTTGGAAATGCTGTTTTAAAAAGCTTCAGAACTTTAGCGTTAGCTAAAATTTATATAGTCATTGAGCAGCAAAGTACATAGTTACAAGGGTTTTAGTCAAACTTTTTAAAATGTACATTTCTAACTAATAGAACTGACTGAAAACAGAAGTAAATAAGATAGGAAATATTTTCTTTGAAAATTTTGTTTGAAAGTTTAATTTGAAGGTCAATGCAGCTATTGTTATTACAGTTATCTTTTGGACTTAAATCTGCCCTTTTGAAAAACAGTACCTGTGTATTTCATTGTATTTCATAAAATGCCAAGACAGTAATAAGAAATAAATTTACTAAATTCTCGAAGCACCTTATATGTTTGTTTAAGTTCAAATTCTTCTTTTTCTAGGCTATATTTTCAGAATTTATCACTATTGAAATGTTATTTCACGGCAAAGCTTTAGAAGTCTACACTGCTGCCTACCAAAATATACAAAAGATTGATGAAGAAGAAAATTTAGAGGTAGGACTATGTATGTTTAAGCTCAGTTCTTCTATTGATGTTTAAACATTTGGAAATGTTTAAAAGAAAGCATTAGTTGGGATAAAAATAGATTACTGTGTAGTTTAGAGGTTATTGTATGCAATTACAAATAGCTGAACCTTTATGACTGTTTCAGCTTTTCAAACTAACCAGAGTTTCAAGAATTAATATCTGGTGAACAGTAGAAACAAAGCCACTGTATGAAATAACGTATCATTTTGACTAATGATGTAGGTCACTTAATATTGTTAAATACTATTCATTGATTTAAGCCAAAATTTGAATTTTCATGCCATGCACAAAACCGAAAGTTTTAACATGCATTTTCTCACTCATTTCTTTGATTCACATGCTGTGATCATTCTTTGACAACTAAAAACAGATGTAGAGGCTTTAAGTAACTTAACTTGCCCACGGCCACTTAGCTAAGTTAATCAGTAAGTTAAGAAATATATGTGGGTATAGGCTTGGTTTGTATTGATAGTGAAATGCAAATAAGAAAAATCATCAAAGCCTATGGTGCTGTTATCAGTAGTAAGAATTGTGGCTGGAAAATACAAGTAATATATAAATATGATGGGATAGAATCCAGGCCTAAAAACATTCTTTGAAACACCAGTTGGAAATGCTGTTTTAAAAAGCTTCAGAACTTTAGCGTTAGCTAAAATTTATATAGTCATTGAGCAGCAAAGTACATAGTTACAAGGGTTTTAGTCAAACTTTTTAAAATGTACATTTCTAACTAATAGAACTGACTGAAAACAGAAGTAAATAAGATAGGAAATATTTTCTTTGAAAATTTTGTTTGAAAGTTTAATTTGAAGGTCAATGCAGCTATTGTTATTACAGTTATCTTTTGGACTTAAATCTGCCCTTTTGAAAAACAGTACCTGTGTATTTCATTGTATTTCATAAAATGCCAAGACAGTAATAAGAAATAAATTTACTAAATTCTCGAAGCACCTTATATGTTTGTTTAAGTTCAAATTCTTCTTTTTCTAGGCTATATTTTCAGAATTTATCACTATTGAAATGTTATTTCACGGCAAAGCTTTAGAAGTCTACACTGCTGCCTACCAAAATATACAAAAGATTGATGAAGAAGAAAATTTAGAGGTAGGACTATGTATGTTTAAGCTCAGTTCTTCTATTGATGTTTAAACATTTGGAAATGTTTAAAAGAAAGCATTAGTTGGGATAAAAATAGATTACTGTGTAGTTTAGAGGTTATTGTATGCAATTACAAATAGCTGAACCTTTATGACTGTTTCAGCTTTTCAAACTAACCAGAGTTTCAAGAATTAATATCTGGTGAACAGTAGAAACAAAGCCACTGTATGAAATAACGTATCATTTTGACTAATGATGTAGGTCACTTAATATTGTTAAATACTATTCATTGATTTAAGCCAAAATTTGAATTTTCATGCCATGCACAAAACCGAAAGTTTTAACATGCATTTTCTCACTCATTTCTTTGATTCACATGCTGTGATCATTCTTTGACAACTAAAAACAGATGTAGAGGCTTTAAGTAACTTAACTTGCCCACGGCCACTTAGCTAAGTTAATCAGTAAGTTAAGAAATATATGTGGGTATAGGCTTGGTTTGTATTGATAGTGAAATGCAAATAAATCTTACTGGCTACCATTAAAACAATTAAACATCAAAGCCTGGTTTCAGCAATCTCATCTGAAGAGTAAATGTCCTACAAAGTATTTTTGCTGAAATTGATAATATGTTGGAGAAATACTTTGTCCGTATATCTCTAGAGTAGAAGTGAAAACAATCATGTATTCTCAAGATACAGCCAGAATTTTTAAATAAGTGATAGAATTGGAGTGTCTTTCATTTCCTAATTTGAAGAATCCATTTTTTAACTTAAAATACCTATAGAGATCCCTGGAGCCTTCACTTCCCACTAAGAAACATGAATTCAGTAAAACCAATGGGGTTTTTTTGGTGTGTGTATGTTTTCAAAGGTCATAATCTGATCGTTTACCTCAGTTAAGCATACACAATCATATTTCTATCCTGTTTCTATGTTAATAGAATGACTTCTGTTCCCTTCAAATAACTAAAGCGAAGGTTTCGTTTCTTTTCTTCACATCATATTTTTTAAAAATCAAGCTTTTACTGTAATTTGTAAAATAGCAAATGTTTATATAGTGATTACTTTGAACCAGTTACTGATCTATGCGTTTTTACTGTATTCTTTTAATCCTACCATCAACTTTAATAAAAGTACTTACTGTCCTCATTTCTATGGGTAAAAACTGAGGCACAGTAAGGTTAAGAAACTTCCCAGAGGATCCCAACTACATTTGTAAATGCTGAACCTTAAACTGTTTCAGCTTTTCAAACTAACCAGAGTTTCAAGAATTAATATCTGGTGAACAGTAGAAACAAAGCCACTGTATGAAATAACGTATCATTTTGACTAATGATGTAGGTCACTTAATATTGTTAAATACTATTCATTGATTTAAGCCAAAATTTGAATTTTCATGCCATGCACAAAACCGAAAGTTTTAACATGCATTTTCTCACTCATTTCTTTGATTCACATGCTGTGATCATTCTTTGACAACTAAAAAAACAGATGTAGAGGCTTTAAGTAACTTAACTTGCCCACGGCCACTTAGCTAAGTTAATCAGTAAGTTAAGAAATATATGTGGGTATAGGCTTGGTTTGTATTGATAGTGAAATGCAAATAAATCTTACTGGCTACCATTAAAACAATTAAACATCAAAGCCTGGTTTCAGCAATCTCATCTGAAGAGTAAATGTCCTACAAAGTATTTTTGCTGAAATTGATAATATGTTGGAGAAATACTTTGTCCGTATATCTCTAGAGTAGAAGTGAAAACAATCATGTATTCTCAAGATACAGCCAGAATTTTTAAATAAGTGATAGAATTGGAGTGTCTTTCATTTCCTAATTTGAAGAATCCATTTTTTAACTTAAAATACCTATAGAGATCCCTGGAGCCTTCACTTCCCACTAAGAAACATGAATTCAGTAAAACCAATGGGGTTTTTTTGGTGTGTGTATGTTTTCAAAGGTCATAATCTGATCGTTTACCTCAGTTAAGCATACACAATCATATTTCTATCCTGTTTCTATGTTAATAGAATGACTTCTGTTCCCTTCAAATAACTAAAGCGAAGGTTTCGTTTCTTTTCTTCACATCATATTTTTTAAAAATCAAGCTTTTACTGTAATTTGTAAAATAGCAAATGTTTATATAGTGATTACTTTGAACCAGTTACTGATCTATGCGTTTTTACTGTATTCTTTTAATCCTACCATCAACTTTAATAAAAGTACTTACTGTCCTCATTTCTATGGGTAAAAAAACTGAGGCACAGTAAGGTTAAGAAACTTCCCAGAGGATCCCATAGCTAGTAACAGCTGGAAGCCGAATCCAGAAGTCTGACTATAGTTTTTATCCTGTCTGCATTGCCTGTTCTCAGTGAGTGATACGAACCATTTCCTGCAACAAACACTGCATTGAGTGGCAGGTTCAAAATTGATCCCCCACTTTTCCTATAAGATTGAAGTTCCCTTTACAAGTATTTTCATTCTCCTTTTTTCTAACACCTTTGATGTAATACACTTGTCACTAGTTCCTTCAAGCCCTTTTGACCTCAATATTTTTTCCTCTCATTCCATAGGTCCTATCTTTTCTGTCACAGCACTATTCTTCATCAGCTAGCTAGGTAGCTTGTAGGAAAGATTCATAAGAAACACTCAAAATCTCAGAGCTGTGTGGTAGGTGTTTTTGAGTGTCAACTTCCCCACTTTTTCTAATGGGGTAGTACTGAACAAGTTAATTTCTTCATACTTCATTCCTCACCTCTTAAAATGAAGATATTTATGTGCATTCATCAAATGTTTATGGAGCACCTGTTATATGCCAGACACCATTCTAAGTCCTGAGGACTCCGGATGATAAAGAATTGGTCCAAGTTGTCAAAAAGCAGAAACTTAAAAGGAGCTCAGACATTAAAAAAAAAAAGCCATGTTTCATAATGTGAAGGAAAAAAGTATAGAAAGAGAAAACATACTTTTCTGCAAGTGAGTGTATGTAGAGGATTCTAAAGTCTGGAGAATCAAAGAATGATTTCTTAATCAGAAGTTTAAGGGATACATCAGATAGCTGGCAAGTTTCAGGCAGAGTACAGACATACAAGGTCCTGAGGTATAATGCATTATGATGCCATAAATTGTGGAAAGGAGAAGAGAACGATCTGGGGAAAAGTTTTGTGGGACAAGCTCACTCAAGTGAAATTACATCAGATAGCTACCAAGGAGAGGAAGGACCCTTTATATATAGTTTCTTTGAAACAAGTAGAGAAAATATGCAGAGGGACAAAGAAATAATTTCCTGTTCTTATGTAGTAGACCTTACTATATGAGAATTGATTATTTATTCTGGCAGCAGCACATTTTTTGTATCTAGTTATATCCAAAGCCGTCTTACCTGATTTGTTCTTCACATAAAAAGCATTGTCATATTCCCCTTCAAAAGACCACCTCTGTTCATTCCAGAGCATATTAATCTTGAGACTCACTCCTAGAAAAGATCTTGCACCATATATTGGAAAATGCAGTATTGCCAAGAAACCAGTATTCCTATAAATACATTCTTTTGCAGTAAGAGATTAATTTTAATATTTAACTGGCTTTGATTTTTATCCCAAGGATGGTATATTATCTTCCATTTCCCATTTTTTATCTTTGCTAGAAAAGCTAAAAAGTAATGTTGTTCTAACAAAAGGTCCTATCTTTTCTGTCACAGCACTATTCTTCATCAGCTAGCTAGGTAGCTTGTAGGAAAGATTCATAAGAAACACTCAAAATCTCAGAGCTGTGTGGTAGGTGTTTTTGAGTGTCAACTTCCCCACTTTTTCTAATGGGGTAGTACTGAACAAGTTAATTTCTTCATACTTCATTCCTCACCTCTTAAAATGAAGATATTTATGTGCATTCATCAAATGTTTATGGAGCACCTGTTATATGCCAGACACCATTCTAAGTCCTGAGGACTCCGGATGATAAAGAATTGGTCCAAGTTGTCAAAAAGCAGAAACTTAAAAGGAGCTCAGACATTAAAAAAAAAAAGCCATGTTTCATAATGTGAAGGAAAAAAGTATAGAAAGAGAAACATACTTTTCTGCAAGTGAGTGTATGTAGAGGATTCTAAAGTCTGGAGAATCAAAGAATGATTTCTTAATCAGAAGTTTAAGGGATACATCAGATAGCTGGCAAGTTTCAGGCAGAGTACAGACATACAAGGTCCTGAGGTATAATGCATTATGATGCCATAAATTGTGGAAAGGAGAAGAGAACGATCTGGGGAAAAGTTTTGTGGGACAAGCTCACTCAAGTGAAATTACATCAGATAGCTACCAAGGAGAGGAAGGACCCTTTATATATAGTTTCTTTGAAACAAGTAGAGAAAATATGCAGAGGGACAAAGAAATAATTTCCTGTTCTTATGTAGTAGACCTTACTATATGAGAATTGATTATTTATTCTGGCAGCAGCACATTTTTTGTATCTAGTTATATCCAAAGCCGTCTTACCTGATTTGTTCTTCACATAAAAAGCATTGTCATATTCCCCTTCAAAAGACCACCTCTGTTCATTCCAGAGCATATTAATCTTGAGACTCACTCCTAGAAAAGATCTTGCACCATATATTGGAAAATGCAGTATTGCCAAGAAACCAGTATTCCTATAAATACATTCTTTTGCAGTAAGAGATTAATTTTAATATTTAACTGGCTTTGATTTTTATCCCAAGGATGGTATATTATCTTCCATTTCCCATTTTTTATCTTTGCTAGAAAAGCTAAAAAAGTAATGTTGTTCTAACAAAAATGTATTTCATCCAAATACCAGTGATTTGAGTCATCCACTTTTGACTTCATACCAGGATGCCAGGTTCCATTTCTAGCACCAACATATAATTGGGTCCTTAGTAAACTGTTAACCTAATTATTAGCATGCATGAACTGCCCTAAGACACAAGTCTTACCTCTTGTGTTAAGATTCATCCCTTTGATTGCTTTGTGTGCTGCACTTTAAGGTTTAAAAAGGCAGAAAAAAAAGATGAAGTAATTTTTTTTTTTAATGAACCTTGAGCTTGTTTGCTGGAGGAGGAAAACAGGAGAAAGCAAGCTTTTGTTGATTGGCTTGAAGTTTTGGCTAAGGGGAAAATGCACTGTGGAGAATCAAAATGACACTTGCTTTAAAAAAGGAAAAGGATAGGGTGAAGAGTGAGGGAGAAAAGAGGGAATATGAAGAAATTCACAACTGATAAATTTGTTCTTTATGTTACAGAAGTGGTATAAAAGATATACATAGGGGAGCTTGAATGCAGTAATTACTGCTTTAAGGGAAAAGAACTAACAAGCAATGCCATTCCAGATCCTAGTAAGACTGGAATTCATAGAATGGCTCCATTTATTCTGTGATATACTGGAACAGCACCATAGTGAATTTAAACTGATAGAAGAATTGAAGAGAGGCAGAATAGAAAGAATCAAAGATATGACTTAACTGTCTCCCCACTGGCTTGCATGCTCTTTGAAGGTCAGTCCACATTTCACAAGCAAAAGCTCTTATGTGATTGTTTCAAGACCCATCATCATTCCACATGGTTCAGTAGAATTTTTTAGCTTACTTTTTCAACGTAAAAATTTTTTTTTTAATTTACAATAAATGAAACTCTGTCCCCAGTGTGGGGAGATTTGCTATAAAAAATTCTAAAGCGAAGGGAACGTGACTTTCTCTATCTCCAGTTTAGTATCTTATTTTATAATACTGTTTTATCATTGCAACAGGTTTTCCGAAACTCTCTGTATCCACCAGATTATTCATCCCGTTTAGATATTGTAAGAGCAAATTCAAAATCTCCCCTTCAGAGATCGTTGTCGGCTAAGTGTATATCTGGAACGGGACAGGTGAGCTAGACACCATAATTTAAAGGAATGTAACCTACTGCTTTTTGAACTCTTAAGTACTAAAAATGTTATTCATAGGATTTTGAATAATTTACCCTCTCTTCCCCTTATATAAAATGATATAAGATTGCACTAGGTTCTGCTCTTGTTCATAGTATTTCTTATTATATTATCTGTAACATATTACTCTCTGAAGCAGAACATTTGGGAGCAGAGGTGGGAGGGACAGGATAATACTAATTTACATTTGTTCACTGGTATAATATGAAGAGCACAGATTCTGAAGTCAAACTGCTTAGGGTTTAAATCCCACTAGTACAGCTTACTGGGAATAACATAAATGAATGAAAAAATGTGATTGTTTTTAAACCTTTAAGTATAATAATTCATAATACAGAATTCCCATTGCCAAAAATTTCTATGGGCATTTTCCTGAAATACTTGTTCTAGAACATGTGCCCTACTCTATCAGGGCATATAAAAGAGGTAACCGGCTTGTGAAAATATTTTTAAGTTAATGTTTTTAAACGTGTTAACAGCTACCTACCTGTCTACTAAGAAAACAACAAACAGAAGATGCTGATGATGAAGATGAAGACTTACATGTTACAGAAGAAGAAAATTAAATTTCTCAAGTGAACCTTCCATTTCCATCTAAAATGACCTGGAATCCAGAATTACTAAAACTGTAAAACATTTACTGGCTTGACATGTTAAATATCAAAATAAAATCCTATTGGAATTAGAGAAATTATTAAAGGAAATTTATGCCAACCAAAAATGAAAGTTTTAAAGAATATTACGTATCAGTCATTCCAACATTCTATCCAGCCACATATGATCTTCTCCTATAGGTTCATTTTTTGAAGAAAAGATGATGTATTTCTGAAGCATTTCATATTAATGCACTATACCCAGTTGAAGTTGTAGTAGACAGAATACAACAAGATCTAACAATTCCTCTCACTTCCATTAGACATAAGACACCATGCTTTCAACACCAGAAAAGGGTCCTAGTCATTCTGATTAAATACAGATTTTATTCCATAAAACTTTAATCAAAAAGACAGGAGTTCTTTTTTTCCTTTTTTCTTTTTTTTTACTTTTACTACAACCTAAAGTTTGATCATTAGATATATAAATTTACCTTTCAACAAGAGTATTATAATCACTCTCCAATAACAGTAATAGGGCACTAGGGTATCACTGTTTTACAACTATACATAAGCATAAATTTAAAAAGCTACATTCAGCTTGGTTTTAAAACAAAACCACTGTCACGCTAAAGCATTATATTGGCACCACAACTTTTGGAAAGCTATAGTTTGGTGGAATGTTTCCCTAATAAAACATCATGGCAAACCATAAATCAGTAAAAATTCTATAAAAATATTACCACCTACCATTAATCAGTAACAATACTCAGTCACTCTTTTTCCTGAAAATATAAAACAGTTTAATCAGGCTTTCAGTATGTCTGATGCTTTTGTTTCTTTGGATGCAGAATTGTACTTGTTATTTCATAGATCCCAGTCTGGTATATAAAAATTAGGAAATTTATAAAATTATTTGGGATTACCACAAAAAGCAGTTCTTCATAACAGAAAAATAGTTTCTAGAATGCTCTTTTGTTATTCATGGTCTGTTTTTAACAAAGCATTGCTTCCCGAAAACAGTCCTAAGTGATAAAATTAAGTATTTTTTAAGTAAAATATTCACAACATTTTAAAACTCTAAATAAATTTTGCAGGTGGAGCTTGGGGCTTCCCAGGTGGCGCTAAAGGTAAATAACCCGCCTCCTACTGCAGATGATGCTGGTTTGATCCCTGGGTTGGGAAGATGCCCTGGAGAAGGGCATGACAACCCACTTCAGTATTCTTGCCTAGAGGACCCTATAGCCAAGAAGAGCCTGCAGGGCTACAGTCCATAGGGTTGCAAAGAGATGGACACAACTGAAGCAACTTAGAATGCAAATAAACTTACATTCTTAAAAACTGAGGATATCATTGCATTTTTAGGTTTGCAAAGAGTTACATTACTTGGCTTGTAGTAGACAGAATACAACAAGATCTAACAATTCCTCTCACTTCCATTAGACATAAGACACCATGCTTTCAACACCAGAAAAGGGTCCTAGTCATTCTGATTAAATACAGATTTTATTCCATAAAACTTTAATCAAAAAGACAGGAGTTCTTTTTTTCCTTTTTTCTTTTTTTTTACTTTTACTACAACCTAAAGTTTGATCATTAGATATATAAATTTACCTTTCAACAAGAGTATTATAATCACTCTCCAATAACAGTAATAGGGCACTAGGGTATCACTGTTTTACAACTATACATAAGCATAAATTTAAAAAGCTACATTCAGCTTGGTTTTAAAACAAAACCACTGTCACGCTAAAGCATTATATTGGCACCACAACTTTTGGAAAGCTATAGTTTGGTGGAATGTTTCCCTAATAAAACATCATGGCAAACCATAAATCAGTAAAAATTCTATAAAAATATTACCACCTACCATTAATCAGTAACAATACTCAGTCACTCTTTTTCCTGAAAATATAAAACAGTTTAATCAGGCTTTCAGTATGTCTGATGCTTTTGTTTCTTTGGATGCAGAATTGTACTTGTTATTTCATAGATCCCAGTCTGGTATATAAAAATTAGGAAATTTATAAAATTATTTGGGATTACCACAAAAAGCAGTTCTTCATAACAGAAAAATAGTTTCTAGAATGCTCTTTTGTTATTCATGGTCTGTTTTTAACAAAGCATTGCTTCCCGAAAACAGTCCTAAGTGATAAAATTAAGTATTTTTTAAGTAAAATATTCACAACATTTTAAAACTCTAAATAAATTTTGCAGGTGGAGCTTGGGGCTTCCCAGGTGGCGCTAAAGGTAAATAACCCGCCTCCTACTGCAGATGATGCTGGTTTGATCCCTGGGTTGGGAAGATGCCCTGGAGAAGGGCATGACAACCCACTTCAGTATTCTTGCCTAGAGGACCCTATAGCCAAGAAGAGCCTGCAGGGCTACAGTCCATAGGGTTGCAAAGAGATGGACACAACTGAAGCAACTTAGAATGCAAATAAACTTACATTCTTAAAAAAACTGAGGATATCATTGCATTTTTATTTTCTCAATATTTAATCTTGGTATTGTAGCTCAGTGAAGAAAAAAAGTTACATTACTTCTTCTGCAGCTTACGATCACATCTCAGAGAACGTTAAGTTGCCCTATTTGTAAAGTTAAAATGCCTATAAAGCAATCAGCAAATAATTCTGATATAAAATGTATGCTCCAGCTACTTCAAAAAAAATGTTCTAAGGACAAACAGAGTATTATACATAATACTTTTCATTGTAAAATTAAAAGTTTAGGTCAGGGGCTTCCCTGGCGGTCCAGTGGGTAAGGACACCGCCTTGCAGTGCCAGGGGCGCCGGTTCGATCCCTGGCCTGGGAAGATCCCACGTGCCGCGGAGCAGCTGGACTGATGTGTCCAATTACCGAGTCGGAGCTCTGGAGTGCATGCGCCCAGAGCCGGTGCTCTGCGACAACAGAGGCCACTGTGATGGGAGGCCCACACGGGCCAAAGAACAAAGATGGATGAAAATGGACAAATGAAAGACCAATAGAAGAAGTGGCCCGCCTGCTCCCCTCCCTCCCCACCCCACCCTCACCAAAATAAATAAATTAATTTAAAAAAAAGTTTAGGTCAGACATGTAAGTTGGGAAACTTCTTAAAGGGTTGCTGTTTAGTCCTTAAGTTATATATGTCAGACTCTTTTGTGACCTCATGGACTGTAGCCCGCAAGAATACTGTAATGGCTTGGCTTTTCCAGATCCAAGGAATCTTCCAGACCCATGGATCGAACCCATGTTTCCTGCATTGGCAGGTGGGTTCTTCACTGAGCAACAAAGGTCTTAAAGGAAGTAATTATTTCTACAATTTGTGAGCTGAGAGACAAAATCAAGGCTATTACATAGGTAACCATATGTAAAAATGTAAAAGCCTCTTTTTAGCTTCCTTATATAAAGACAAGCACTATCTGACTAGTTAGTTGGCTATAGGCTTCCATTTCTTATCTGCAAAATAGGTTTATTAAGGCTACTTGAAATAAATGACAGTTAATTCATATACAATTAAACATCATAAATATATAGTACCTATTAAGTATTAGTTCACTAAGTATTAGGTTAACAGTGCAGATCGATAGGATCACTGCTTAATAGCTGACATATAGAACAAAAGCCAATGCTCTTGATAGTTTTCTCATAGGTGTAAGTGTGCACTCCTCTCTTACCTATCCCTTAGCTAACTTTAATATTTGCTCTGTGTGGGAAATATCTAAATCACAAATATGAGGAAACTCAACTTTGTTCTATGTAAACTCTAAAAGGCCCACCAAAGTCAAATCATGTTTGATAAAAATGAATACTTTTGAATTAAAAGCCAATATATATTGTCTCCCAGAGAAGCCCTGGGCATATAATATCTTTTAGTTACTTTGTCTTTTGTTAACGATGTTTGGATATATTTTACTTTCTTTTAATGCGATTTTTAAAGTCACAATGGAGGTAAGAAAATATCCTTTAACCTTGAAAATATTTTTAGCATGGTCTTTAGTCATTAGGTCGTGTCCAATTCTTTTGCGACCCCACAGATGTAGCAATGCCAGGTTCCTCTGTCCATGGGATTTCCCAGGCAAGAATCCTGGAGTGGGTTGCCATTTCCTTCTCCAGGCAATCTTCCTGACCCAGGGAACCCATGTCTCCTACTATTGGCAGGTGGGTCTTTTACCACTGAGCCACCAAGGAACCCCAGCATGGCTTTCCTAAAATTAAAAAAGATACCATTGAACATAAAGTTAGTAGGCAAAAGTATTAAGAGCATGAATCAGAGTGAGTAGCCTGATGGGTTGAAATTGGCTCCATGATTTACAATTATGACTTTAGGCAAGTTACTTAAACTCTCTGAATGTTATCTCATTTGTGAAACAGAGGTAAATAAAGCTTCCTAAAGAATATTAAGATTGACATTATGAACATACAGCACTTATACTGCCTAGCAAACATTAAGTACCCAATGCTAGCATTATGATTATTATGGTATGAAAAAACCAAACCCAGTATTTGCAAAATGTCTACATGGTGTCAAATATCAAAGAATGATTCATATACAATTAAACATCATAAATATATAGTACCTATTAAGTATTAGTTCACTAAGTATTAGGTTAACAGTGCAGATCGATAGGATCACTGCTTAATAGCTGACATATAGAACAAAAGCCAATGCTCTTGATAGTTTTCTCATAGGTGTAAGTGTGCACTCCTCTCTTACCTATCCCTTAGCTAACTTTAATATTTGCTCTGTGTGGGAAATATCTAAATCACAAATATGAGGAAACTCAACTTTGTTCTATGTAAACTCTAAAAGGCCCACCAAAGTCAAATCATGTTTGATAAAAATGAATACTTTTGAATTAAAAGCCAATATATATTGTCTCCCAGAGAAGCCCTGGGCATATAATATCTTTTAGTTACTTTGTCTTTTGTTAACGATGTTTGGATATATTTTACTTTCTTTTAATGCGATTTTTAAAGTCACAATGGAGGTAAGAAAATATCCTTTAACCTTGAAAATATTTTTAGCATGGTCTTTAGTCATTAGGTCGTGTCCAATTCTTTTGCGACCCCACAGATGTAGCAATGCCAGGTTCCTCTGTCCATGGGATTTCCCAGGCAAGAATCCTGGAGTGGGTTGCCATTTCCTTCTCCAGGCAATCTTCCTGACCCAGGGAACCCATGTCTCCTACTATTGGCAGGTGGGTCTTTTACCACTGAGCCACCAAGGAACCCCAGCATGGCTTTCCTAAAATTAAAAAAGATACCATTGAACATAAAGTTAGTAGGCAAAAGTATTAAGAGCATGAATCAGAGTGAGTAGCCTGATGGGTTGAAATTGGCTCCATGATTTACAATTATGACTTTAGGCAAGTTACTTAAACTCTCTGAATGTTATCTCATTTGTGAAACAGAGGTAAATAAAGCTTCCTAAAGAATATTAAGATTGACATTATGAACATACAGCACTTATACTGCCTAGCAAACATTAAGTACCCAATGCTAGCATTATGATTATTATGGTATGAAAAAACCAAACCCAGTATTTGCAAAATGTCTACATGGTGTCAAATATCAAAGAAGTAAGAATTCAATCTTACCGAAATCTTGTTTAGTCGCTGAGTATTTGGATAAAAAAATTTTGAAATTAAGAATTAAGAAACTAAATCAATAAATTATTCCTATGAACACAAACTATGTCCACTTATCAGATTCTTCCCAGCAAGAACCTGAAGGTCCCCTTGTACCTATAATTACTTTTCTTTTTTCTGTCTTTTAAGTATTTTGAGTAAATCTTACCAGCTTGATTGATGAGACGTTAGAAGAAACCACAGAACTACAAAGAGAACTCATACACTGTTGTAGAATGTCTGGTCCCTCTTATATTATTTAATATAACTGTTGGAAACCTTCAGAAAAGCTGTAATCTTTTTCTCTGTATACAAATACAAGTTAATTAGCTGGTCTATTCAGTTGCAATATTTTTATTTTTATAAAAACTGAAAGTTATGAACATGGATATTTTAAGAATTTCCTAAGCTTTTTTACATAAGTAAACTTCAGGTTCACAGTATGTCAATTTTGAACTATTTATGATTAAGGGGAGGCTTAACACAGTAATATCTCAGACAAGGAAGAAGGCATTAACTCTGTGGGCAGTTAGAAATGAAAATGCTAACCCTGAACAATCAGTCACTGACCATTTCCTTATACAGTTAGAGATGTTAACTACAGAATGGAAACAAAAGTGAATATAAAACTTGTCTTCCCCAAACACAATTCTACGTTATACAAGTCTTGACATTTGCCCATGACATCAACAAAAACTACTGCACTCAGGGAATTAGTTCTCCTCCCAACCCCCAAGCCCACCCCCTCCCCACAGAAAAAGCATATATTTTTTTAAGTTAGAAAAAGTGAATGGCAATTTGCAAGCAAAAGGAAACCAGATTCACATTCTACTGTTTACATTTGTTCTATTCACAGGTCAAAATTAAAATGTTTTTCATTAGATAATTAAAAATAAACACTTAAAATGCATTTTACTGCATCAATACTGCAGGGAGGTAATTCTGAATTTAGAAGTTTAGCAAAAATTAACATGGGGCCAACTGGTCTAGCATTATGATTATTATGGTATGAAAAAACCAAACCCAGTATTTGCAAAATGTCTACATGGTGTCAAATATCAAAGAAGTAAGAATTCAATCTTACCGAAATCTTGTTTAGTCGCTGAGTATTTGGATAAAAAAATTTTGAAATTAAGAATTAAGAAACTAAATCAATAAATTATTCCTATGAACACAAACTATGTCCACTTATCAGATTCTTCCCAGCAAGAACCTGAAGGTCCCCTTGTACCTATAATTACTTTTCTTTTTTCTGTCTTTTAAGTATTTTGAGTAAATCTTACCAGCTTGATTGATGAGACGTTAGAAGAAACCACAGAACTACAAAGAGAACTCATACACTGTTGTAGAATGTCTGGTCCCTCTTATATTATTTAATATAACTGTTGGAAACCTTCAGAAAAGCTGTAATCTTTTTCTCTGTATACAAATACAAGTTAATTAGCTGGTCTATTCAGTTGCAATATTTTTATTTTTATAAAAACTGAAAGTTATGAACATGGATATTTTAAGAATTTCCTAAGCTTTTTTACATAAGTAAACTTCAGGTTCACAGTATGTCAATTTTGAACTATTTATGATTAAGGGGAGGCTTAACACAGTAATATCTCAGACAAGGAAGAAGGCATTAACTCTGTGGGCAGTTAGAAATGAAAATGCTAACCCTGAACAATCAGTCACTGACCATTTCCTTATACAGTTAGAGATGTTAACTACAGAATGGAAACAAAAGTGAATATAAAACTTGTCTTCCCCAAACACAATTCTACGTTATACAAGTCTTGACATTTGCCCATGACATCAACAAAAACTACTGCACTCAGGGAATTAGTTCTCCTCCCAACCCCCAAGCCCACCCCCTCCCCACAGAAAAAGCATATATTTTTTTAAGTTAGAAAAAGTGAATGGCAATTTGCAAGCAAAAGGAAACCAGATTCACATTCTACTGTTTACATTTGTTCTATTCACAGGTCAAAATTAAAATGTTTTTCATTAGATAATTAAAAATAAACACTTAAAAATGCATTTTACTGCATCAATACTGCAGGGAGGTAATTCTGAATTTAGAAATGCTCTCTAGAGCAAAATTAACTTAACCTTGCGGGGGCCAACTGGTCTATCATTCAGATCTTTAATAGCAGCCATGGCTTCATTGTAGTTTATCATGGCAACAATGGCTTCCCCTGTAGGTAATCCTTGCTCATTATACTGTATTGAAACTGAATCAGGTATAATTCTATAACCATGGAAAAAGTCTAGAATTTCATTAACATTAGCTTTAAATGGAAGATTCATTATCTTAATAGGTGTTACTCTACCTGAATTACAATTCAATTTTGGATCAGGCATAAATCTCCCCTCAGGAAAACTTCCCATATTACGCTTTCCAAAATCAAATTTGCCACCTTCTGGGCGACCAAAATTCACAAAAGGACGATGACTTCTAAAATCAGGGGGGCTCCTAAACTCCTCACCAGGAAGTCTAAAACTGTCAGGAACTCTAGAGTCCTCCTCTGGAGCTTCCCTGAGGTCTTCCTCTGCGAGCCGCCTGAAGTCCTCATCAGAAGGGCTTCTAAAATCTTCCTCCTGGGAACTCCTGAAGTCCTCATCAGGAGGGTGCCTAAAGTCTTCATCCGGAGGGCCCCTGAAATCTTCATCCTGTGGGTGCCTAAAATCTTCCTCTCGGGGGCGCCTAAAATGCTCCTGGGGTGGCCGCCTGAAAAGTTCCTGAGGCGGTCGTCTAAAATGCTCCTGGGATGGCCGCCTGAAATGCTCCTGCGGTGGACGCCGGAAGTGCTCCTGAGGTGGTCGCCGGAAATGCTCTGTGGGCGGCCGTCGTAGGTGCTCCGGGGGTGGCCGTCGGAAGTGCTCTGGGGGTGGCCGTCGGAAGTGCTCCGGGGGTGGCCGCCTGAAATCCTCAGGAGAACTTCGGAAATCCTCCTCGGGAGACCGCCGGAAGTCCTCCTCGTGGGGCCGCCGGAAGTCTTCCTGGTGGGGCCGCCGGAACTCCTCCTCTGGAGGGCGCCTGAAATCCTCCTCCGGGGGCCGCCTAAAGTCATCCTCAAGTTGTCGCCTCCATTCCCCTGGGGGAAGCCGCCTCCAGTCCTGCTCAGGAGGCCGCCTCCAGTCCTCTTCCGGTGGCCTCCTTAAGTCTCCCTCGAGGGGCTGCCTCCAGTCCTCCTCTGGTGGTCTCCTGAAGTCTTCCTTAGGAGGTCGCCTGAAATCCTCCTCAGGTGGCCGCCTCCAGTCCTCCTCCCTTGGGTACCTGAAATCCTCCTCCCGAGAGTGCCTGAAATCTTCTTCAGGAGGCCGCCTAAAGTGTTCCTCCCGAAGGCGCCTGAAGTTTTCCGTGGAACGCCTGAAATCTTCTGGGGAATGCCTAAAGTCTTCTGGAGGGCGCCTGTCAGGTGGTCGGAAATCTCCCTGGGGATGCTTGAAATTGTCCAGTTGTCTCAAGTCCTCTTGCTGATGCCTAAAGTTTTCGGAAGGACCAACTGAATATACCGGCAGATCATGATTTGAGTCAAATGATTGTGAATGATCATCTCTATTACATGACTGTGAATGGTCATGCATTCTTTCACTGGACACTGAAGAAAAATCTACACCAAACTCCTGCATTTGTACCTCAGATATGAGCCTTAACAACACCTCTGTCCCCAAGAATCTTCGTCTGTTTAAACGTTCAGCTTTCATGGCCTGTTCTTCCGATTTGAATTTCACCAATGCTTCTCCTAGACCAACTCCTTTGTCGTCATAAAGCAAGTAAATGTCATCCTCAGCAAGAGAAAAGTCAGCAAAGAACTTCTGTACTTCAACTTTTGTAACATCAAATGGAAAATTTCTTATATATATGCACAGTTTCTGGCCAGAGTAGCCTTCTTGAGAGTATTTTTGTGAGGCCTGTCCAAGCCTCTCTTTCTCTGTTGATGCTGGTCTTTTCTTTTCGTAACATTCAATGAACTTCAGCATCTGTTCCCTAGAAACTGGATCAATATAAACTGGACGATATTGTAAAACAGTCTTGTGTAAACCCAGAGCAGTGTTATAGTCTTTCAGGGTTTTGAACATTACAAAGGCATATCTTGTTCTTCTTTCATCTTTATATAAAAACTTAATCTGTTCATTAGTCAAATCAGTATCTCTAAAGAAATTTCTTAAATCTCTTTTGTTAATACTTAGGGACAGGTTTTTTAAGTGAACATAAAATCCGAGAGAAGAACGAGAATATATTCTTCTAGGAGATTTTGAATGTGATCGTTTCCGAAAATGTCTATCATTAATTCCTCTTGATGGAGTATGTTCTTCAGTCCTCAAAGAAATGTCACCTTCCTTAATTAAATTACCTCCAAAATCAATCCACTGTTGTTCCGAGCCTTGCATTACTTCAATAAACCTTGAACCCATAAAACTTCTATGACATTTAAGACCTCCTGAAGCATCAATACATGAAGCAAATTTTACTACAGCATCGCCATTATTTCGGCCATCATGATGCTTTAAGAAAATTACTCCATCCACACACAAACCAGCGAAAAGACACGTACATCATCCTCATTTACTAAGTAAGGCAAGCCTCGTAGAAACAAGTAAGGATTCTCAGCTTTCAATGGCCGTGTCTTTCTTGGCCTTGAATCACCATGTCCTGTACCATTAGTATGAAATCCAGCATCTTGATTAATCGGAGAGCCATATCCAGAATTACCTCCTTCTTCTTTAATAGCCTCAACAAAATCAGATAAGCTGCCAACCCCTGATGCCCCAGATCCTGGTCTCTCTCTTCCCATGCGATCAGTTCTTTTCATTTCTATAGTCTTCTGCATTTCTGCCTTACTACTAAGAAAGAGCTCTACAGATGAATCCTTGATAAACCCTCCTGAACGGCTTATGGCACGTCTTGCATCTTCATCTGTTGCAAAAATAATAAAAGCCTCCCCAACTTCCCCTCCAATTATATGCACTCCTCCATCAGGAATAGTCAATCCCGTGAAGAAGTGACGGATATCCACGGGCCCCGCAATAAAAGGAAGCCCCAGTAAACGGATGACTACAGCCATGCTGAGCGCAAACCACAGCAATAATGACCTGCAGACAGAAAGGTACACATAATAGCAAGTCTTATTTTTCAAGTACCTAATCCAAAACTAAGCTTAAAAATTACTTGGTCCCTACCTTCTTCAGCATTCACACATGAAAACAAGATAGGAGTTCACACAGATATTGATTTTATGTAATTCTTTAAAAAAAATAAACTATCTCCCAACTAAACATACAAATAAACCAGTACTTTAAATAGAGAAGAACGAGAATATATTCTTCTAGGAGATTTTGAATGTGATCGTTTCGAAAATGTCTATCATTAATTCCTCTTGATGGAGTATGTTCTTCAGTCCTCAAAGAAATGTCACCTTCCTTAATTAAATTACCTCCAAAATCAATCCACTGTTGTTCCGAGCCTTGCATTACTTCAATAAACCTTGAACCCATAAAACTTCTATGACATTTAAGACCTCCTGAAGCATCAATACATGAAGCAAATTTTACTACAGCATCGCCATTATTTCGGCCATCATGATGCTTTAAGAAAATTACTCCATCCACACACAAACCAGCGAAAAAGACACGTACATCATCCTCATTTACTAAGTAAGGCAAGCCTCGTAGAAACAAGTAAGGATTCTCAGCTTTCAATGGCCGTGTCTTTCTTGGCCTTGAATCACCATGTCCTGTACCATTAGTATGAAATCCAGCATCTTGATTAATCGGAGAGCCATATCCAGAATTACCTCCTTCTTCTTTAATAGCCTCAACAAAATCAGATAAGCTGCCAACCCCTGATGCCCCAGATCCTGGTCTCTCTCTTCCCATGCGATCAGTTCTTTTCATTTCTATAGTCTTCTGCATTTCTGCCTTACTACTAAGAAAGAGCTCTACAGATGAATCCTTGATAAACCCTCCTGAACGGCTTATGGCACGTCTTGCATCTTCATCTGTTGCAAAAATAATAAAAGCCTCCCCAACTTCCTCCAATTATATGCACTCCTCCATCAGGAATAGTCAATCCCGTGAAGAAGTGACGGATATCCACGGGCCCCGCAATAAAAGGAAGCCCCAGTAAACGGATGACTACAGCCATGCTGAGCGCAAACCACAGCAATAATGACCTGCAGACAGAAAGGTACACATAATAGCAAGTCTTATTTTTCAAGTACCTAATCCAAAACTAAGCTTAAAAATTACTTGGTCCCTACCTTCTTCAGCATTCACACATGAAAACAAGATAGGAGTTCACACAGATATTGATTTTATGTAATTCTTTAAAAAAAATAAACTATCTCCCAACTAAACATACAAATAAACCAGCTACTTTGAAGATACTTCCTATCACCTATCCTATACAGTATGAGCAGCAAAAATATCACATCTCTGTAAGTTTTCCAATTGCTACTTCACAAGACCAAACTATTTTCAGACATATCTTCTGATGAAATATGAGAGCTTTGTGGATTAAAGAATTTTACCAACCACAACAAATTTTACATACTTATAAAAGCCATCTATGGTCAGTATATAATTTCTGCTCATGACAATAAACTGCCTGCCACTAGTGAATCACTGGCCAGACATCAAGTACAGAAGCCATGCATACCCAGATGTATTAGTCTAACTTTATTTTGTCAAGCCTCTGTGAAAAGCCTTTAGCTCTGGATATCTTACCTTTTTTATTTCTTGGAGACCTGTTAATTCTGTAAAAGCAACTTAAAAGCAACTGTGGAAAGAAAATGAAATATAATTAATCCTTGGAACCTGTAATTGACCTTAACGCCAGATTAGGATATTCACTTCAGAATTACCTATTAAAAGTGAAGCAATATAAGGAAGCACAATTAAGGGCATTACAAAATGGCTGTCTCTGTTCCAAGGGGAAATTAATTATGTTTTAGCCAAAAGAAGGTACAAATTCCAAGGAGACACCTGCAAATTATTTAGAAACAAAAAAATCTGAGAATTTAACAACTGGTCCATGACTGGAAGTGGCACAAGGAAAAAGGGAATAGAAATGTTATATATTTTGATTGGACTATGGGTACCTGAGAGTATAAATTTATCAGAACTAAATGAATTCTATCCTTAAGGTCTGTGCATTTGACTGTATGTGAATTTTACATCCAATTTTTTAAAAAACTGTTCTACAAGAAAAGTGACAGTTTAACACCAAAAATTTCCCAAACCCCTACTATCACTGCCACATGAAAAGAGCAATATCTAATTCATCAAATCCAATTCTCCTGCAAATCTTTCAAAACAAAAGAGCAAATCAAATTAACAAATGATACAATGAATGAACAGTTTCAAATTCACTGATTTTTAAAGCAATACATTCCAAACCAGTGGCTACCATTTGGACATTATTTTAAATTCTACATATACACCTCACACTTCTAAACATGGAACCTAATTTCCTGATTCTACTATAATTAAGACAAATAGTAAAATATCCCGAAAATCTAAAATCTCAATTACTACTACTCCTATACTCAGCTATTGCTACTCATCATAAATTTGAATCATATCATGGTAATAAGTTTACTGCGTTTCAAACAACTGTCCTGTAACCTGAGGAAAGCCAAATGACAATGTAGAAAGGTAAAAACATAGTAAGAATACATTACTTTGGAATGTTTGGGGATATCAATGCTAACTACTGAAAAATTTCAATTTAATATTCCTTATATCTAATATTTCAAAGATACCCAAGTGAAGTAGTCTTAACCAAAAATTTTTAAGACCTACTAAATTAATGATTAATCTATGTCTTTAATGTGCAATTAAAACATTCATTTATGTTTTAATTCAGTACTTACATTCAAGCACCACCCATCCACAAAGTGGTGTCTGAAAACATGTTCTCTGAGGTCTGTAAGGTATATTTTCCTTTGAAAAAGGTCCATAGACTACTTTTTAAACTACAAGCTAAACCAACAACGATATCAAGAAATTAGTTGGCACATTTTACATCTGAATTATCAATGTCAAACTGACATTAAAAATCTTAGTAAGGGGCTTCCTGGTGGTCCAGTGGGTAAGGAACCCTGGGACCATTAAAAGACGGCATGACTGGAAGTGGCACAAGGAAAAAGGGAATAGAAATGTTATATATTTTGATTGGACTATGGGTACCTGAGAGTATAAATTTATCAGAACTAAATGAATTCTATCCTTAAGGTCTGTGCATTTGACTGTATGTGAATTTTACATCCAATTTTTTAAAAAACTGTTCTACAAGAAAAGTGACAGTTTAACACCAAAAATTTCCCAAACCCCTACTATCACTGCCACATGAAAAGAGCAATATCTAATTCATCAAATCCAATTCTCCTGCAAATCTTTCAAAACAAAAGAGCAAATCAAATTAACAAATGATACAATGAATGAACAGTTTCAAATTCACTGATTTTTAAAGCAATACATTCCAAACCAGTGGCTACCATTTGGACATTATTTTAAATTCTACATATACACCTCACACTTCTAAACATGGAACCTAATTTCCTGATTCTACTATAATTAAGACAAATAGTAAAATATCCCGAAAATCTAAAATCTCAATTACTACTACTCCTATACTCAGCTATTGCTACTCATCATAAATTTGAATCATATCATGGTAATAAGTTTACTGCGTTTCAAACAACTGTCCTGTAACCTGAGGAAAGCCAAATGACAATGTAGAAAGGTAAAAACATAGTAAGAATACATTACTTTGGAATGTTTGGGGATATCAATGCTAACTACTGAAAAATTTCAATTTAATATTCCTTATATCTAATATTTCAAAGATACCCAAGTGAAGTAGTCTTAACCAAAAATTTTTAAGACCTACTAAATTAATGATTAATCTATGTCTTTAATGTGCAATTAAAACATTCATTTATGTTTTAATTCAGTACTTACATTCAAGCACCACCCATCCACAAAGTGGTGTCTGAAAACATGTTCTCTGAGGTCTGTAAGGTATATTTTCCTTTGAAAAAGGTCCATAGACTACTTTTTAAACTACAAGCTAAACTAACAACGATATCAAGAAATTAGTTGGCACATTTTACACATCTGAATTATCAATGTCAAACTGACATTAAAAATCTTAGTAAGGGGCTTCCCTGGTGGTCCAGTGGGTAAGGACACCGCCTTGCAGTGCAAGGGGCACCAGTTCGATCCCTGGCCTGGGAAGATCCCACGTGCGCTGCAGCGGCTGGACCAATGTGTCCAATTACCAAGCTGGAGCTCTGGAGCGCAGGTGCCCAGAGCCGGTGCTCTGCGACAACAGAGGCCACCGCGATTGGAGGCCCACACAGGAAAAAGAACAAAGATGGATGAAAATAGATAAATGAAAGACCAACAGAAGTGGCCCACCCGTCCCCCTCCCTTCCCCCCCCCAAAAAGTAAATGAGATTTACTATAAAATATATGCACGGAACATGGGGCAGCCATAGGATATATCAGAAATCTTTGTACTTTCCACTCAACATTACTGTAAACCTAAAAAATAATTCTAAATACAGTCTATTAGAAAATAGAGACCACCCCCAACATGGGTATTAGCTTAGTTTCTTCAACAAACCAGCATACGCACCAATATTTCCACAAAAACTACAAATGGTTTCTGGAATAGTTGTACACATTATAGTCCAAGGATCCTTCCTATGCAAAATGACTTCGCTCCTTTGTTACTTTAGAAAACAGTGTAATAAATATTTTATCCCTGCTAAACTTTTAAAAATGTAAAAGGGAATGGAAATACATCTACAAAAATAGCAGAGAACAAGTCACAGAATAATTATCAAATTCAAAAGTCTTACGATTTACCCTAATTTGAAAATTATATTTTAACTAAGTAGCTCCATAAACACAAATTCATGAATTCCAATTCAAGTAGAATATATATTCTTCTGATTTTCCACACTGAAATAAAACTATTGCTTCAACTTTTCTGCCCTTGAGATGGACCAGTAATGTACCATTTATCCCTCTATAGAAATACACCTAGGATATCACTTACACGCTATCAAAATAAGCATCTTCCCTGTGATTTCCTTGTTATTTTATTAAGCAAATTCCCCAGAAATTCTATTCTTAGTACATTACACAAACAGCAAAAAAAATAAAATAAAAACCTACTCTACACTTAAACTGCTTCTACTTATGAATGCTTTGTTGCTGTGTTGATTTAAAGAACTGTTAGAACTAATAACCTATGAAAGAAAAAAAATTTTTAAGGAGTAAATATTTAAAATCTCATTTAAGGGCAAGTCCCTGAAACTAACAAACTCATTTTACATAATTCTGCTCATGTTATCCAACTATTCACCCCACTTAATCATTATCATCACACCAAAAAAAAAAAAACCACGAAATGCTTATTTTCTAATCAAGCCTTAGAGGGAAAAGGGAGGAAGGCTAACTTCAAATGGTATTATCTCACATCCATTTATTTTAACCAAAGAATAGCAAGTCATTTTCCAGACATCGTGAGGGAGAGAAATTTGCTATTTCTTAAAACCTAAAGTCACGATGAAGTACATTTACAATCCAAGAGTGAACCCTGCAGAAAATAATCTACCCCATTCCACAAGGATTCTTTATGACCATATGCCTTTTTAGCCTTTTATAACGTAGATGGTTAAAATAAAAATTAAGAAAAACCCATGGCATGACGACACTGAGCCAAGTCCCCAGTAGAAACCGTAAATGAAGACAAATCCACACGGCACCGGAATTCCCATTTACATCCATCATCGTCAAATGGGGATCATCCGAAGGCATCGCTTCTACAACCCAACCCCTTTGTCCATACTCCCAGAGGTCAGAGATTCCTTCTTTTGCTCCAGGCCAAAGTTCCTACGTAGGATCCGATGTTGCTGCCAGAGCTTCAGCCAAATCAGCCTTCACATTAACCTGGACCGCCCAATCTCCGTGCCTTCCCGTTATACCGTCCCAAGGGCAAACATTCCGCCCTAATCGCCAAAGGGTTAACTGTTCCTAGATCTAACATTTTGGCTCCCCTCAAGCCTAAAGAGCCACGAATTATAATTCTTCAATTTTCTGCCCTTGAGATGGACCAGTAATGTACCATTTATCCCTCTATAGAAATACACCTAGGATATCACTTACACGCTATCAAAATAAGCATCTTCCCTGTGATTTCCTTGTTATTTTATTAAGCAAATTCCCCAGAAATTCTATTCTTAGTACATTACACAAACAGCAAAAAATAAAATAAAAACCTACTCTACACTTAAACTGCTTCTACTTATGAATGCTTTGTTGCTGTGTTGATTTAAAGAACTGTTAGAACTAATAACCTATGAAAGAAAAAAAATTTTTAAGGAGTAAATATTTAAAATCTCATTTAAGGGCAAGTCCCTGAAACTAACAAACTCATTTTACATAATTCTGCTCATGTTATCCAACTATTCACCCCACTTAATCATTATCATCACACCAAAAAAAAAAAAACCACGAAATGCTTATTTTCTAATCAAGCCTTAGAGGGAAAAGGGAGGAAGGCTAACTTCAAATGGTATTATCTCACATCCATTTATTTTAACCAAAGAATAGCAAGTCATTTTCCAGACATCGTGAGGGAGAGAAATTTGCTATTTCTTAAAACCTAAAGTCACGATGAAGTACATTTACAATCCAAGAGTGAACCCTGCAGAAAATAATCTACCCCATTCCACAAGGATTCTTTATGACCATATGCCTTTTTAGCCTTTTATAACGTAGATGGTTAAAATAAAAATTAAGAAAAACCCATGGCATGACGACACTGAGCCAAGTCCCCAGTAGAAACCGTAAATGAAGACAAATCCACACGGCACCGGAATTCCCATTTACATCCATCATCGTCAAATGGGGATCATCCGAAGGCATCGCTTCTACAACCCAACCCCTTTGTCCATACTCCCAGAGGTCAGAGATTCCTTCTTTTGCTCCAGGCCAAAGTTCCTACGTAGGATCCGATGTTGCTGCCAGAGCTTCAGCCAAATCAGCCTTCACATTAACCTGGACCGCCCAATCTCCGTGCCTTCCCGTTATACCGTCCCAAGGGCAAACATTCCGCCCTAATCGCCAAAGGGTTAACTGTTCCTAGATCTAACATTTTGGCTCCCCTCAAGCCTAAAGAGCCTGGCCTTCAGCGCTTTCCTGCCACCCCTGACTACGATGACATAGCAAACGGGAAAAAAATACCTATGAAATCCTACGAGAACTCCACTCTCAAGCAGACAGGCAAGCGCACACACACCACCACCACATGGAGGCTGACGGGGAAGTCGGTGCTTGGCAAGGAAAAGAGGGTGCCCTAACGGCAGAAGCTACGCTAGTTCCTGGCGCGGCCCCGCCTTTCCCTGCGCTTCCGTCCCGGCCGCCAAGCCCGCCCCACCCCAGGCGCCCAGGAGGACCGGCTCCGCTCTTGGCAATAAACACACACCGCTGCCGCCGAGTCGGCACCACGGGGCTGGGGGCGGGGAGCACTCCTCGTCGCAGCAGCCTCCCCAGAACAGGTAGATCCCTCAATGAGCCTAGAAAAATATGGCGCCCACGCTCCCCTCCACTCCGGACAAACGGACGTACAGTTTCTCTGCCCATGCGCTCTCCAGCCGTAACCCACCGTCCTGCCGCCACCGCAACGTCCGCGCACGCGCCCTAAGGCGCACGGGCGTCCTGGCGTCCTGCGAAGGGAGGCGGTGCTTAGGAGCCCGCGCTTCCGCCCCGGCGTTCCCGAGCTGCTGCGCATGCTCAGATCTGGGCCCACTTGGGCATCGCGACCAGCGCCAGGAGGGAGGTTTTGTGACAAAGTTCCCGGGCCGCACACAGCTGTGACGAGAAACCTAAGTAAATAACGGCCGAAATACACTGGGCAATCCTTCGTGATGCCCAGGGTTAAGAAAAGAGTCACAAAGGCAGAAAAACACTGAGATTTTGATGCCAATGGCACCGGAATTCCCATTTACATCCATCATCGTCAAATGGGGATCATCCGAAGGCATCGCTTCTACAACCCAACCCCTTTGTCCATACTCCCAGAGGTCAGAGATTCCTTCTTTTGCTCCAGGCCAAAGTTCCTACGTAGGATCCGATGTTGCTGCCAGAGCTTCAGCCAAATCAGCCTTCACATTAACCTGGACCGCCCAATCTCCGTGCCTTCCCGTTATACCGTCCCAAGGGCAAACATTCCGCCCTAATCGCCAAAGGGTTAACTGTTCCTAGATCTAACATTTTGGCTCCCCTCAAGCCTAAAGAGCCTGGCCTTCAGCGCTTTCCTGCCACCCCTGACTACGATGACATAGCAAACGGGAAAAAAATACCTATGAAATCCTACGAGAACTCCACTCTCAAGCAGACAGGCAAGCGCACACACACCACCACCACATGGAGGCTGACGGGGAAGTCGGTGCTTGGCAAGGAAAAGAGGGTGCCCTAACGGCAGAAGCTACGCTAGTTCCTGGCGCGGCCCCGCCTTTCCCTGCGCTTCCGTCCCGGCCGCCAAGCCCGCCCCACCCCAGGCGCCCAGGAGGACCGGCTCCGCTCTTGGCAATAAACACACACCGCTGCCGCCGAGTCGGCACCACGGGGCTGGGGGCGGGGAGCACTCCTCGTCGCAGCAGCCTCCCAGAACAGGTAGATCCCTCAATGAGCCTAGAAAAATATGGCGCCCACGCTCCCCTCCACTCCGGACAAACGGACGTACAGTTTCTCTGCCCATGCGCTCTCCAGCCGTAACCCACCGTCCTGCCGCCACCGCAACGTCCGCGCACGCGCCCTAAGGCGCACGGGCGTCCTGGCGTCCTGCGAAGGGAGGCGGTGCTTAGGAGCCCGCGCTTCCGCCCCGGCGTTCCCGAGCTGCTGCGCATGCTCAGATCTGGGCCCACTTGGGCATCGCGACCAGCGCCAGGAGGGAGGTTTTGTGACAAAGTTCCCGGGCCGCACACAGCTGTGACGAGAAACCTAAGTAAATAACGGCCGAAATACACTGGGCAATCCTTCGTGATGCCCAGGGGTTAAGAAAAGAGTCACAAAGGCAGAAAAACACTGAGATTTTGATGCCAATGGATCTCTGGGCACTGAGGCATTTTTGTCCCCTTTTTGCTTCTGATTTGAGTCCCTTTTTGTTTCTTACAGGCAAGACACCAGCCTCCACGACCTCTCAGTTCCAAAAGGCAGACCGTCAACATCAACAGTCTCACTCATGTCTGATTTTTTGTGAGGGATTGCAGCCTACCAAGCTTCTCTGTACATGGAATTCTCCAGGCAAGAATACTAAAGTGGGTTGCCATTTCCTTCTCTAGGGAATCTTCCCTTACCCAGGAGTCAAAAACAACGTTTCCTGCATTGCAGGCAGATTGCTATCTTAAGCTGCCAATAGCAGAACCTTTCCTAATCAAAGGAAGAACTGGAAGGAAACCACCTGAGGCAAGATTAAAGGACCAGAAAAGCTAATCAAGAGTAGGTGACTGGACCACCTAAGACCCTGCACACATGCTTATCTTGTCAGCAAGCCCACCATTCTGAAAGATTGCAGAAGAAAATACAAGACTGTTAACTTCTTTGATCTTTATCACATACTCCTTCCTGACTATATAACCTTTACCTACTGGCCAGGGCTGGGGGGACCATTCTTGAGGTGCTAGTCTACTGTGTTCCTCCTTTGCATGGCAAAGTAAAACTGTTGTTGCCAAAGTCTTGGCTCTCAGGGCTTCCCAGGTGGCTCAGTGGTGAAGAATCCATCTGTTAATGCAGGAGACATGGGAAGATCCCACATGCTGTGGAGCAACTAAGCTCGTGCACAGGTACTTAGCCTGTGTGCTCTAGAGGCTATGCTCTGCAACAAGAGATGTCACTGCAAGAAGCAGCCTGTGCACTACAACTAGAAAGTAGCCCCCCACTGGCCACCATTAAGACAAAAACCAATGCAGCAGCAAAGACCCAGCACAGTCATAAGTAAATAAATAAAATTTTGGCCTCTGGCACCAATACCAAACAAATATGGAGAGTTATGAAGGAGTGGACGGCAAGTGCCTGATAGCATGGTGTCAGTCAGGCTCTACTCTCACACTCTCCTGCCTGCTTTTTCACAACCCTGCTCTGCTGTGTTTTGTAAACAGTGATATTGCTGATCTTGGTTATGTAAGACTGCACTAACGCATGCATGTTGCCTTGCACCTGCTGACCTTAGGCCACCTTTGTTCTGTAGTCATAAGTTCTCCCCAAACACCCCTGGGGACTACTGCTGGAGAGAGGCTACTAGAGACTACTGGGGACTGGTGGGGGCTAGTGTGACGGCTGGTGTGTCAGGGCTACAGCTGGTCAGGGTGACCCAGCCCAGAGAGAATAAACGTGTCTGCAGTTTCTATAGCTCCTGGAGTCCTTCTGGCTTCCTGATGGTGCCCTGTCTACCTTGGATACCCTGAGCAATATGAGAAGCACAACAAGGAGAAACCAAGTGTTGCCTCTGCCTCAGGTGGTTTCCTTGCTGCTTCTCCTTTATATTAGCGACTGTTCCACCATTTGGATCTCAGAGAAGGTCAGGTGGATTTCCCTAATGCTGCTTATCTTGTCAGCAAGCCCACCATTCTGAAAGATTGCAGAAGAAAATACAAGACTGTTAACTTCTTTGATCTTTATCACATACTCCTTCCTGACTATATAACCTTTACCTACTGGCCAGGGCTGGGGGGACCATTCTTGAGGTGCTAGTCTACTGTGTTCCTCCTTTGCATGGCAAAGTAAAACTGTTGTTGCCAAAGTCTTGGCTCTCAGGGCTTCCCAGGTGGCTCAGTGGTGAAGAATCCATCTGTTAATGCAGGAGACATGGGAAGATCCCACATGCTGTGGAGCAACTAAGCTCGTGCACAGGTACTTAGCCTGTGTGCTCTAGAGGCTATGCTCTGCAACAAGAGATGTCACTGCAAGAAGCAGCCTGTGCACTACAACTAGAAAGTAGCCCCCCACTGGCCACCATTAAGACAAAAACCAATGCAGCAGCAAAGACCCAGCACAGTCATAAGTAAATAAATAAAATTTTGGCTCTCTGGCACCAATACCAAACAAATATGGAGAGTTATGAAGGAGTGGACGGCAAGTGCCTGATAGCATGGTGTCAGTCAGGCTCTCTACTCTCACACTCTCCTGCCTGCTTTTTCACAACCCTGCTCTGCTGTGTTTTGTAAACAGTGATATTGCTGATCTTGGTTATGTAAGACTGCACTAACGCATGCATGTTGCCTTGCACCTGCTGACCTTAGGCCACCTTTGTTCTGTAGTCATAAGTTCTCCCCAAACACCCCTGGGGACTACTGCTGGAGAGAGGCTACTAGAGACTACTGGGGACTGGTGGGGGCTAGTGTGACGGCTGGTGTGTCAGGGCTACAGCTGGTCAGGGTGACCCAGCCCAGAGAGAATAAACGTGTCTGCAGTTTCTATAGCTCCTGGAGTCCTTCTGGCTTCCTGATGGTGCCCTGTCTACCTTGGATACCCTGAGCAATATGAGAAGCACAACAAGGAGAAACCAAGTGTTGCCTCTGCCTCAGGTGGTTTCCTTGCTGCTTCTCCTTTATATTAGCGACTGTTCCACCATTTGGATCTCAGAGAAGGTCATGGAAGCTGAAGTCTAGCATATAAAAAGGAAGACAAAAAGACCTCCGAGCTCAGGAGTCCCACAGGACCCTGCTCAGCATCAATCCCTCCATTTCTGTGACACTTCTCACTCTTGAGGAACATAGAATCCCTTCCATTTTTCTTCAAGTTGCTGCTCAGGACATTGCTCTTTCTCACATTTCCCATAGCTCCCTGTATCCTGCTTTAAAGAGACATAAGGGAGTTTCCAGGCAAGAGGGAAACCTGTAGAACACAACCCCATGCATTACGGTTGTTAACAATGGTCCAAGCTATTGAACACACTGTTTAATTTTATCCCCCTGCCCCTGTGTTAGAAAGGTTTCTCTTTTTTATCCTTAGGAATGAAGAATATATCTCTTGTATATAATTTCAAAAGGGCTCAATCCTAACCTGATCTAGGACTCACCAGTATACAGAGAGAAATTTGAAAAATATTGTCCCATTTTAGATGAGTTCTCCAGCAGAGTTGGAACACCAAGTCTTTGCGACACCATGAACTGTGTCTCTGTCCATGGAATTCTTCCAACAAGAATACTGGAATGGGTTGCCATTCCCTTCTCCAGGGGATCCTCCTGACCCAGGGATTGAACCCTGGTCTCCTTCATTGCAGGCAGATTCTTTACCATCTGAGCCCCAAGGGAGCCCTTAGCTTGGATAGAGATTTCTTAATAATGTCCTTAAGAAGAGTTGTCACATCAGATGCTTTATCCATTCTGGTTGGAAAGGCCTCTCTTCAACTTTGATCCAGGTCACTAACGCATGCATGTTGCCTTGCACCTGCTGACCTTGGCATTTTTGTAGTCATAAGTTCTCCCCAAACACCTGGGGACTACTGCTGAGAGAGGCTACTAGAGACTACTGGGGACTGGTGGGGCTAGTGTGACGGCTGGTGTGTCAGGGCTACAGCTGGTCAGGGTGACCCAGCCCAGAGAGAATAAACGTGTCTGCAGTTTCTATAGCTCCTGGAGTCCTTCTGGCTTCCTGATGGTGCCCTGTCTACCTTGGATACCCTGAGCAATATGAGAAGCACAACAAGGAGAAACCAAGTGTTGCCTCTGCCTCAGGTGGTTTCCTTGCTGCTTCTCCTTTATATTAGCGACTGTTCCACCATTTGGATCTCAGAGAAGGTCATGGAAGCTGAAGTCTAGCATATAAAAAGGAAGACAAAAAGACCTCCGAGCTCAGGAGTCCCACAGGACCCTGCTCAGCATCAATCCCTCCATTTCTGTGACACTTCTCACTCTTGAGGAACATAGAATCCCTTCCATTTTTCTTCAAGTTGCTGCTCAGGACATTGCTCTTTCTCACATTTCCCATAGCTCCCTGTATCCTGCTTTAAAGAGACATAAGGGAGTTTCCAGGCAAGAGGGAAACCTGTAGAACACAACCCCATGCATTACGGTTGTTAACAATGGTCCAAGCTATTGAACACACTGTTTAATTTTATCCCCCTGCCCCTGTGTTAGAAAGGTTTCTCTTTTTTATCCTTAGGAATGAAGAATATATCTCTTGTATATAATTTCAAAAGGGCTCAATCCTAACCTGATCTAGGACTCACCAGTATACAGAGAGAAATTTGAAAAATATTGTCCCATTTTAGATGAGTTCTCCAGCAGAGTTGGAACACCAAGTCTTTGCGACACCATGAACTGTGTCTCTGTCCATGGAATTCTTCCAACAAGAATACTGGAATGGGTTGCCATTCCCTTCTCCAGGGGATCCTCCTGACCCAGGGATTGAACCCTGGTCTCCTTCATTGCAGGCAGATTCTTTACCATCTGAGCCCCAAGGGAGCCCTTAGCTTGGATAGAGATTTCTTAATAATGTCCTTAAGAAGAGTTGTCACATCAGATGCTTTATCCATTCTGGTTGGAAAGGCCTCTCTTCAACTTTGATCCAGGTGAAAACTTTAGCTAAACTCTCATGGAAGAGGATGGGAAAATTAATCCTTGTGGAGTCTGACATAACTCAGAAAATTTAGGTGGGCAACAAATTAGGAATAAGTGCATCTGAATTCACATCCACAGGTGTCACTTAGTTCTACCATAGTTACTCCATTTCAATTTTCAAATGCACTCCTCTCTTCAATATTAAAGTAGATGTCACTGTTAAAGATTTTACTGCTTTTCTAGATATATGAAAATGCAAGAATTTGTGTTCATAAAATCTTGTGAAGATATCTACCTAAAGGCCTATTCTTCCACTTTTTCTCAGAGCACAAAATGCCTCATTCCTGATCTCCACCCTGAATTCCTTCAGGAGTGTTGAAGGTTAGTGGCTACTGTGGCCATTGGCTTAATTCTTGCAGAGGCAGATGGCAAGTGCCAATGTTCAGTTGGCAGGACCACCTCACGATCATAAATTCGACCATGATTTGGGGGCATTTCCTGACCATTTCATCCCTTAGTATTACAAAAGCTCATTCCTAGACCTCTCAAATATTATAGACACTCAGTGTGCTGCTATTTGGACTAGACCTCATTAACAGTGCCAGAAAGTCTCACTAATCTCTTATGGTCTAAGAAAATATTCCCTTTTGTTGCTTTTTCCCATATCTAGATTTATAGTACTATAATCACTGATATCATATGGAACTATACACCATTTTATCAATAAATAGCTAACAATGTAATTTGCAGATTAGTAAAAACATGAACAAGGCTGCAGCCATGAAATTAAAATGCTTACTCCTTGGAAGAAATGATATGATAAACCTAGACAGTGTATTAAAAAGCAGAAATCACTTTGCCAATAAAGGTCCATATAGTCAAAACTATGGTTTTCACAGAGTTGGAACACCAAGTCTTTGCGACACCATGAACTGTGTCTCTGTCCATGGAATTCTTCCAACAAGAATACTGGAATGGGTTGCCATTCCTTCTCCAGGGATCCTCCTGACCCAGGGATTGAACCCTGGTCTCCTTCATTGCAGGCAGATTCTTTACCATCTGAGCCCCAAGGGAGCCCTTAGCTTGGATAGAGATTTCTTAATAATGTCCTTAAGAAGAGTTGTCACATCAGATGCTTTATCCATTCTGGTTGGAAAGGCCTCTCTTCAACTTTGATCCAGGTGAAAACTTTAGCTAAACTCTCATGGAAGAGGATGGGAAAATTAATCCTTGTGGAGTCTGACATAACTCAGAAAATTTAGGTGGGCAACAAATTAGGAATAAGTGCATCTGAATTCACATCCACAGGTGTCACTTAGTTCTACCATAGTTACTCCATTTCAATTTTCAAATGCACTCCTCTCTTCAATATTAAAGTAGATGTCACTGTTAAAGATTTTACTGCTTTTCTAGATATATGAAAATGCAAGAATTTGTGTTCATAAAATCTTGTGAAGATATCTACCTAAAGGCCTATTCTTCCACTTTTTCTCAGAGCACAAAATGCCTCATTCCTGATCTCCACCCTGAATTCCTTCAGGAGTGTTGAAGGTTAGTGGCTACTGTGGCCATTGGCTTAATTCTTGCAGAGGCAGATGGCAAGTGCCAATGTTCAGTTGGCAGGACCACCTCACGATCATAAATTCGACCATGATTTGGGGGCATTTCCTGACCATTTCATCCCTTAGTATTACAAAAGCTCATTCCTAGACCTCTCAAATATTATAGACACTCAGTGTGCTGCTATTTGGACTAGACCTCATTAACAGTGCCAGAAAGTCTCACTAATCTCTTATGGTCTAAGAAAATATTCCCTTTTGTTGCTTTTTCCCATATCTAGATTTATAGTACTATAATCACTGATATCATATGGAACTATACACCATTTTATCAATAAATAGCTAACAATGTAATTTGCAGATTAGTAAAAACATGAACAAGGCTGCAGCCATGAAATTAAAAATGCTTACTCCTTGGAAGAAATGATATGATAAACCTAGACAGTGTATTAAAAAGCAGAAATCACTTTGCCAATAAAGGTCCATATAGTCAAAACTATGGTTTTTCCAATAATCACGTACGGATGTGAGTGTTGCACCATAAGAAAGACCGAGCACTTAAAAATTGATGTTTTCTAACTGTGGTGCTGCAGAAAACTCTTGAGACTCCTTAGATAGCAAAGAGATCAAACCAATCAATCCTAAAGGAAATCAACCTTGAATATTCTTTGGAAGGACTGACACTGAAGCTGATGCTCCAATACTTTGGCTACCTGATACTGGGAAAAATTGAGAGCAGGAGAAGGAGATGACAGAGTGTGAGATGGTTGGATGTCATCCTTGAGTCAATGGACATGAGTTTGGGCAAACTCCAGGAGACAGTGAAAGACAAGGAAGCCTGGCATACTGCAATCCATTGGGTCACAAAGAGTCAAGACACGACTGAGCAAATGAACAATGAGAAGATTTTAAGCCAAGAACTTCTGTTAGGTATAGCCCAGTATACTCCAGGTCGTCTGACCTAATCTGGTCTGTACCAATCCTTATCTTTATGTGACACAGGTAATTGGTCACACAATCAACAATTGGGTTAAGTTTTGAAACTGACATAGGATCATGCCCATGATAGAAAAAATTTCATTTGTATGCAGAGGTTCAAGAAGTGAATAAAACATTATAAATGATCATAGGAATCAGGTCCAGAAAAAAAATTTACAAATCAGGTCTATCATCTTGGGCAAGCTGTCTACTTCTGATGTCATCTTCTTCTCACCCTGGTGTAAGTGTAGCTCCCCGTCTCTTCAGCTTTATTTTAAAGTGAGTTTGAGATCAACACCTCTCTTTACCAGTGCTGTCTATAGTCCAATCAGGTGCAGGAACCCTTTTTAAGGGGGGAATATGAATCTAAGAGTCAATTTCCCTTCAGTTTCACTCTTTGTGAGCTAGTTAAGAGTACCTGATAAAGTTTCCTTCCAGGGCTTCCCTGATCATCCAGTAGGGAAAGAGTTTGCCTTGCAGTGCAAGGGGCATCGGTTCAATTTCTGACCTAGGAAGATCCCACGTGCCGCGGAGTCACTGCACCAGTGTGTCCAATTAGGAGTCAGTGCTCTGGAGTGCCTGCACCCAAAGCCGGTGCTCTGCATTGAGCCACTGCAATGGGAGGCCCACACATGCCAAAGAACAAAAAGATGAATGGAAGTAAATATAAATAAAAAAAGAGGCATAATGGGGAAAAAAATTTTTTTAAATAATAATTCCTTCCATCCAGGTTGGAGACAATCCCTTAAACTGTCTTTTCCCAGTCCTGGTCATGAGGCATCTGATCTATATCCAAAGATAGATTACTGAGATAGGCTTCAGAAACAAACTTAGTGTCCTTTAAGAATCCAGTGAAATTTTACATTAACATATCATAACAGCAAAGAGATATCCATGAAATGAGTCTTAGTAGATACAGACCTCCATTAGCAAACTAGGATTTAACATTCACTGAAACATTTTTTCTACCCAAAATTACCCTGGTTTTTATCAAACATCACTATAGAGTTTCAGACCGAACTTTGAAAAGTAAAATTTTAAAAAACCTCTCAGGATTAGGAAAGTCACATCCAAGATTTATCACAGATTTTGCCTCACAGTTTCAGGTGAATTCCTCCCTTCTCAAGATTTCCAAAATTCCTTGAAATAGTGATAGCCTTCCTGACTGTGATAAAGCTGCTGGAAATCTAAGGGATTCCAGTCTCTGGAGGGATCAGAGACATAAATGTTTCATTTTTTACTTACCAAAGTATAATTTTACCAAATTACCAGCATAATTAGTTTGAAGGGAAATTTTTCATCGTATCTGGAAAACACAGATCCAAACTGGTAATTTTTTTTCAGATAGGAAATATAAAAATGCACAACTATATTTCCCAGTTCACTCAGTCATGTGTAGCTAATCCTTCTTGTTAACAGCTTCATGAAGACATCAGATTTCTTGTTAGAATTCTTCAGTTTTTTTTTTTTTTTTTTTCTCTTTTCATCAGTTCAGTATTATATTCGGGAAGTCAGAAACCTGTATTTAGCTGAAAGGATCATGGATTCAGGCTTGATGGTGCTCTCAGAGAAGAAAAGTTAGAAAGCTAGACAGCTTCATCATGAGTAGAGGGACCACGGTATCTCACACTTTATCTTTTCCCAGGTGGAAGTGGGACCAGGCAGGAGTAGTGAGATATTCCATACACTGGGTGAAGATTTTTATAAATCTGGAACAGGAGGCATTTTTTTTGGAAAAGCATGGTAGTGAAACTGTGTCTATCAAAAGGCCTAAGGGAGGTTTAAAATCTGATTACTATGCAACTCACAAATTAGCTTCATTACTGTTGTGACATACAACATTTTTTTAAGATAATAACTAGAACTATGACTGATAACCTTTCATCAAGACATGTCAGAATTTAAACAACTCCATGTAATTTCTAAAATAGTTACATTAGTATTATTTACCATACAATATAACTTAACCTAACCTAAGATTTATTACTCATTTGATAATACCTCCAAGTTAATTCAAAATACCCAGGGGACTTAATCTCAAAGTTAACTAAAGGTCAAAGGCCTTCAAAAAAATTTTATTTAGGAAGTTTTGTCAATAAATATCACATTTAGAACACTCAGTCAGATAGGATCATAGCTCACTGTGAAACAATAGTTACTCAGCCAAAGTGACAATGACAGATGTAAAAGGAAAATATGGAGCAGATGACTTAGAAGGTAAAGAACTTGAAATCTGTTAACAGAAGCAGTTCAAGAAAAGCATCTTGTCCTCTTAACTGAAAGAAAAGTCAAATTCAACGTTTGCACCTAAGATTCCAGTCTCTGGAGGGATCAGACATAAATGTTTCATTTTTTACTTACCAAAGTATAATTTTACCAAATTACCAGCATAATTAGTTTGAAGGGAAATTTTTCATCGTATCTGGAAAACACAGATCCAAACTGGTAATTTTTTTTCAGATAGGAAATATAAAAATGCACAACTATATTTCCCAGTTCACTCAGTCATGTGTAGCTAATCCTTCTTGTTAACAGCTTCATGAAGACATCAGATTTCTTGTTAGAATTCTTCAGTTTTTTTTTTTTTTTTTTTCTCTTTTCATCAGTTCAGTATTATATTCGGGAAGTCAGAAACCTGTATTTAGCTGAAAGGATCATGGATTCAGGCTTGATGGTGCTCTCAGAGAAGAAAAGTTAGAAAGCTAGACAGCTTCATCATGAGTAGAGGGACCACGGTATCTCACACTTTATCTTTTCCCAGGTGGAAGTGGGACCAGGCAGGAGTAGTGAGATATTCCATACACTGGGTGAAGATTTTTATAAATCTGGAACAGGAGGCATTTTTTTTGGAAAAGCATGGTAGTGAAACTGTGTCTATCAAAAGGCCTAAGGGAGGTTTAAAATCTGATTACTATGCAACTCACAAATTAGCTTCATTACTGTTGTGACATACAACATTTTTTTAAGATAATAACTAGAACTATGACTGATAACCTTTCATCAAGACATGTCAGAATTTAAACAACTCCATGTAATTTCTAAAATAGTTACATTAGTATTATTTACCATACAATATAACTTAACCTAACCTAAGATTTATTACTCATTTGATAATACCTCCAAGTTAATTCAAAATACCCAGGGGACTTAATCTCAAAGTTAACTAAAGGTCAAAGGCCTTCAAAAAAATTTTATTTAGGAAGTTTTGTCAATAAATATCACATTTAGAACACTCAGTCAGATAGGATCATAGCTCACTGTGAAACAATAGTTACTCAGCCAAAGTGACAATGACAGATGTAAAAGGAAAATATGGAGCAGATGACTTAGAAGGTAAAGAACTTGAAATCTGTTAACAGAAGCAGTTCAAGAAAAGCATCAAGAAAACTTGTCCTCTTAACTGAAAGAAAAGTCAAATTCAACGTTTGCACCTGCTTAACTTTAAAATTTTACTCAATTACTCTCAGAGCTATCTGGGATGCTGCCTCCCAGGCTTCAGTCCTAATTATGCCCCAAATAAAACTTAACCCACCAAAAAAAAAAAAGAATTTACTCAATTAAAATTCTAAACATAATTACTCCTCTGTGTGTGTGTGTGTGTGTGTCCAACTCTTTACAGACCCACAGTTTGTAGCCCACCAGATTTCCCTGCCCCTGGGATTCCACAGGCAAGGGTACCAGAGTGGGTTGCCATTTCCTACAGGGAAAATTCCAAGCCCAGGGATCCAATCTACATCTCCTGCATTGGCAGGGGGATTCTTTGCTGCCGAGATACCTGGGAAACCCTGAGTCACTTCCAGATCATGCCCAAAACCATTTTTATGGGATCTGATTTCCACAAAACTTTCTGTACCACCACTTCATTATATTATTTTTCCAATCAGAAACAGCTATAAGTCAGACCTATTTCTTTTTACCTCAGTAAAATGCCATTCCACTTCTCATGTCATCTTTAATGAAAACTGACATCCTAATTTTCCTATTGTTTGCTGAATTTTTTTTATTTCTATTAGCTTTAATCACATGCTTAAATTAGAATCTTTATCCCTTAAAACCTTCATTTCGGGGCTTCCCTGGTGGTCCAGTGGGTAAGGCCACCGCCTTGCAGTGCAAGGCGCGGTTCAATCCCTGGCCTGGGAAGATCCCACGTCTGGAGCCCAATGGTCCATTGACATAGTAATAGACAAACTACAGATTTATTACTCATTTGATAATACCTCCAAGTTAATTCAAAATACCCAGGGGACTTAATCTCAAAGTTAACTAAAGGTCAAAGGCCTTCAAAAAAATTTTATTTAGGAAGTTTTGTCAATAAATATCACATTTAGAACACTCAGTCAGATAGGATCATAGCTCACTGTGAAACAATAGTTACTCAGCCAAAGTGACAATGACAGATGTAAAAGGAAAATATGGAGCAGATGACTTAGAAGGTAAAGAACTTGAAATCTGTTAACAGAAGCAGTTCAAGAAAAGCATCAAGAAAACTTGTCCTCTTAACTGAAAGAAAAGTCAAATTCAACGTTTGCACCTGCTTAACTTTAAAATTTTACTCAATTACTCTCAGAGCTATCTGGGATGCTGCCTCCCAGGCTTCAGTCCTAATTATGCCCCAAATAAAACTTAACCCACCAAAAAAAAAAAAGAATTTACTCAATTAAAATTCTAAACATAATTACTCCTCTGTGTGTGTGTGTGTGTGTGTCCAACTCTTTACAGACCCACAGTTTGTAGCCCACCAGATTTCCCTGCCCCTGGGATTCCACAGGCAAGGGTACCAGAGTGGGTTGCCATTTCCTACAGGGAAAATTCCAAGCCCAGGGATCCAATCTACATCTCCTGCATTGGCAGGGGGATTCTTTGCTGCCGAGATACCTGGGAAACCCTGAGTCACTTCCAGATCATGCCCAAAACCATTTTTATGGGATCTGATTTCCACAAAACTTTCTGTACCACCACTTCATTATATTATTTTTCCAATCAGAAACAGCTATAAGTCAGACCTATTTCTTTTTACCTCAGTAAAATGCCATTCCACTTCTCATGTCATCTTTAATGAAAACTGACATCCTAATTTTCCTATTGTTTGCTGAATTTTTTTTATTTCTATTAGCTTTAATCACATGCTTAAATTAGAATCTTTATCCCTTAAAACCTTCATTTCGGGGCTTCCCTGGTGGTCCAGTGGGTAAGGCCACCGCCTTGCAGTGCAAGGGGCGCCGGTTCAATCCCTGGCCTGGGAAGATCCCACGTGCCGCGGAGCAGATGGACCAATGTGTCCAATTGCCGAGCCAGAGCATGCGCCCAGAGCTGGTGCTCTGCGACAACAGAGGCCACTGCGATGGGAGGTCCACACAGGCCAAAAGAGCAAAGACGGATGAAAATAGATAAATGAAGGACCAATAGAAGTGGCCCACCTCCTCTCCCTCCCCAACCCTCTCCCCCCACCAAAAATAAATAAATAAATAAATATTAAAAAAAAAAAAGATCTGTCTATAAAAAAAAAAATCTTCATTTCTTTCTTAAAAGTTTCTTTATATTGAATTGGGCCACAATCCACTGGTCATGTCACTTAGCTTGCTGATCTGTCACAAAGAGCATATACTAAGGCTCAAGGACTTGTTCACCATTTTGGACCTATTTGCTTCTTTTTTTTTTTTTTTGAACTTTTATTTTACTTTTAACTTTTACAGAGTTTTGTTGTCTATTTGCTTCTAATTGGCCTATGTAATGTCCTTGGGTTGTATCTTGTTTTCAAAAGTTGTGCCCTCCCCTCTTCTCTCAAGAAGGGAAGGATTCTTTCAAAGATTTTACTCCCAGGGTTTCTCTGGTGGTCCAGTGGGTAAAGAGTCCGCCTTGCAGTGTAAGCGGTGCCAGTTCCATCCCTGGCCTGGAAGGATCCCACATGCCACGGATCAGCTGGACCAGTGTGTCCAGTTGCGAGCCAGCACTCTGGAGCATGTGCACCTGGGGCCAGTGTTCTGCAAGAGAGAGGCCGTTGCAACTGGAGGTCCACACAAGCCAAAGAATAAAGATGGATGAAAGTAAACAATAGAAAAAAAAAAAAATTTTTACTCCCACATTCTGAGGGGAAGCAGAGCTGTGGCAGTCTATTTTGTGTAACTGCTTTAAGGCTGAGTAGAGGCATTGGCCCTGCCTGTCAGGGAGCAAAAATCTCTGGATACCTGATCGATGGGCCTCAGGGGCAGGACAGCTCCTTGTTTTAATCCATGTAGGCCAGGGACCTCTCATAGCCATCATTTTGATGTGGAACTGTTATAGCTGTTTCCATAGCGCTCCTGTGAATCTCCTTAATAACGAAATCTTTTTTGTAACAGCATCAGAGTACAAAAGTATCTATTTAAACCTCTAATTGATTGATAAAGAAACTTGGATATAGTAAACAGAATTATGTTAGCTCAGATGATAAAGAAACTACCTGCAATGCAGGTGACTGGGGTTCAATCCCTGGGTCAGGAAGATCTCCTGGAGAAGGGAATGGCAAGCCACTCCAGTATTCTTGCCTGAAGAATCCCATGGACAGAGGAGTCTGGTGGGCTATAATCCATGGAGTCACAGAGAGTTGCAAAGAGCAACACGACTGAGCAACTAACACTTTCACTTTCACAGTTAACATAAAAAATAATTCTAGTCAACGATTTCTCTTGAAGAGACCTTGGGGGCCCTCTTAATATCCCAAAGTTATCTGGAACTGAAAAGAGCTCTAATTAAAGTTTTATATTTGGGAAGTTTGTCAGAAAGTTTTAAAAAGATCAGTCACTGTAAGACAATGCCCATTTCTGACTCCAATTCTGACTCCATATTGAAACTGTTCCTTTGACTTTATTGTCGCTTTTGTTATTATGATCATACATAATGGCCTGCCTCAGAGTTCTCCACCCCTCTGCCTGAATGTAAACTAAAGTGACTTTGCTTGGTTCATAGAGAGATGATCTGACCCTGCCCACCTGTGGATAACTACAACCAAAAGAGATAACCCTTCCAAAGGCTGGCAAATCCCTTGGAGATGTTTTGAAAGTGGAAAGACCCTTACTCTTTACTTCCCCACTGTCTCTCCCTCTCTATTTTGTCTTTGACATTAGTTTCTCCTTGCTGCTTTCTCTTTCATTGTACAAAAGAAGGTTGGGATCCAGACTCAAACCAGGTGCTTTTTTTTAAAATTTTTGGGGGGGGTCACTTTTATTGGTCTTTCATTTATTATTTATTTTCATCCATCTTTGTTCTTTTGCCTGTGTGGGTCCCACATTGCAGTGGCCTCTCTCGTTGCAGAGCACTAGCTCTGGGCACATATCTCCAGAGCGCTGCCTCGTAATTGGACACACCGGTCCAGCTGCTCTGTGGCATGTGGGATTTTCCCAGGCTAGGGACTGAACCGTTGCCCTCTGCACTGCAAGGCGGACTCTTTTACTCACTGGATCACCAGGGAAGACCCCAGGTGGTTATTTTGAGGTGCTAGCCTACCATCTTCTCAGTCAGTTGGCTTCTCGAATAAAACAATTTTCCTTGTCTTCATCCTTCATCTCTCGTATTTATTAGCTTATCTTGTGGCAAGCAGAACCAGCTTCAACTCAGTAACCAAATGACAGGACCAGGAATTAGGGATGACCGTGCTCTCAAAAGAGCAAAGTTAGAAAATTAGGCAGCTTCTTCATAAGTAGAGGGCTATCTCTACTCACACTTTATCTTTTAGAGAGTGCCAAAGGAGGGCAACACGACCCTGAGCAACTAACACTTTCACTTTCACAGTTAACATAAAAAATAATTCTAGTCAACGATTTCTCTTGAAGAGACCTTGGGGGCCCTCTTAATATCCCAAAGTTATCTGGAACTGAAAAGAGCTCTAATTAAAGTTTTATATTTGGGAAGTTTGTCAGAAAGTTTTAAAAAGATCAGTCACTGTAAGACAATGCCCATTTCTGACTCCAATTCTGACTCCATATTGAAACTGTTCCTTTGACTTTATTGTCGCTTTTGTTATTATGATCATACATAATGGCCTGCCTCAGAGTTCTCCACCCCTCTGCCTGAATGTAAACTAAAGTGACTTTGCTTGGTTCATAGAGAGATGATCTGACCCTGCCCACCTGTGGATAACTACAACCAAAAGAGATAACCCTTCCAAAGGCTGGCAAATCCCTTGGAGATGTTTTGAAAGTGGAAAGACCCTTACTCTTTACTTCCCCACTGTCTCTCCCTCTCTATTTTGTCTTTGACATTAGTTTCTCCTTGCTGCTTTCTCTTTCATTGTACAAAAGAAGGTTGGGATCCAGACTCAAACCAGGTGCTTTTTTTTAAAATTTTTGGGGGGGGTCACTTTTATTGGTCTTTCATTTATTATTTATTTTCATCCATCTTTGTTCTTTTGCCTGTGTGGGTCCCACATTGCAGTGGCCTCTCTCGTTGCAGAGCACTAGCTCTGGGCACATATCTCCAGAGCGCTGCCTCGTAATTGGACACACCGGTCCAGCTGCTCTGTGGCATGTGGGATTTTCCCAGGCTAGGGACTGAACCGTTGCCCTCTGCACTGCAAGGCGGACTCTTTTACTCACTGGATCACCAGGGAAGACCCCAGGTGGTTATTTTGAGGTGCTAGCCTACCATCTTCTCAGTCAGTTGGCTTCTCGAATAAAACAATTTTCCTTGTCTTCATCCTTCATCTCTCGTATTTATTAGCTTATCTTGTGGCAAGCAGAACCAGCTTCAACTCAGTAACCAAATGACAGGACCAGGAATTCAGGGATGACCGTGCTCTCAAAAGAGCAAAGTTAGAAAATTAGGCAGCTTCTTCATAAGTAGAGGGCTATCTCTACTCACACTTTATCTTTTCCCAGGTTGAAGTTGGGCTAGGCAGGGGTAGTGAGATATTGTTCTGTACATTGGGTGACTTGAGAGGGAGGTTGGGGAATATCCTCATTTGCAGGAAAGACCCCTGAGTCCAAGACTGAATGACACGGAAGCTTAAGAGGCAGCTGGGATCCTGACCTAAATGGAGGGCAATCTATAAGGGCTTATGACCAGATTATTTCTGTTCTTTTTCTGTTACTTAAATTTAAGAGGACCAGAAAGATTAAACAGGCCCTTAAATCATTATATTCAGAGTCTCACCCAGTAGAGAGAACATTTTTAATACTGAGGGCCAATAGCAACAGAAAAGTAATCAATTGATGTAAGTTATACAAGAAAAACTTCCTGATAATTTGGCATGTTCTAAGGTAATTATACAATGTTGTATTTATTTGGTTTTGTGAAATGAAAGTATCTCCTGTGATATTAAAGAACAAAAAAGGTCATAGCCATCAGCAATTTCTAGCCTCCAAATGTGAACGAGGGCTCCCAAAACCATAGTCCAGAGGATGTTCTCCCTAATGCCCACAGTGATTGCAGAGGAGCTGGGGAAACGCAAGAAAGCAAGGTGAACATGGAAACCAGATTGGCCCCAAATAGCTGAGATGCATATGAAAGAAATGAATGCAGTGAACCCAGAGGTTTACATCTTCCCATACATGGAATGCTAAATTCCTTAGCTTAATACCTGATGTTTGAGGTTCAGATTGCCTGCTCCCTTCATTGCAGACTTGTATGTAGCCTGACTTCCCCTTCTGCGTCTTTGGAGCAGTTTTCACAGAGCTTAACAGAGATGCTGTCTCCCTGGCTTGGAGTCCTAAACATTTCCACTAAATTAAATAACTGTCTGCTTTTGGTTTGTGACTGTATTTTTTAGTCGCCAGTTTTGGTGGCCAACCCAAAGGGACCCAGAGCAGAATTCTCTCCTCAGACAGAACTCTATGAGAAACCAGAGCCATGGTACCAGCAGTGGCCCCTTGTGCCCATCTGCTTCCTCATGAGTTCAGCATGGACTTGACTCCTCTCCTCGTGTTCAGAGATCCCATATTGGTTGAGATCCTGAGTTTTTATTTGGTGAAGTATAGCCGGTAATACATTTCAAATATTTTAAGTTTATTTATTTGGCTGTGTTAGGTCTTATAGCGTATGGGATCTTTGATGCATCATGTAGGATCTTTCATTGTGACATACACATTTTCTAGTTATGGTGCCTGGCCTCACCAGCTATGGCATGGGTTTAGTTGCTCCCAACATGTGGGATTTTAGTTTACCAACCAGGTATTGACCGTTGGTCCCCTGCATTGCGATGGGGGACTCTTAACCTCAAGGGAAGTCTGCTATCTCCTAATCTTGATGAGCCTCTTCTTTGGGTGGTTTCCTTGGTGCTTCTCATTTGACTAGCATCTGTGCTTCCTTTTGAAACTCAGACTTGGAAACTGGAGTCTTGCCTCAATGAAGGGAGGACAAAAAGGCCCCCATGCCCAATAGTTAGTTCTACAGGGCCCTGCTCACCATCAAAGCCATTTTTTCCCTCCTCCATAACTCTGTCTCCATACTTCTGTTTGCCATTGGTGCACAGAAAGCCAAGATTTTGGTAACAAATTTTGGGGCTCATCTGGAATCTGATCACAGACAGGAGGCCCTGCATGGCTGCTCAACTTGATCGGATGCTTAGGGATTTCTCTCCACACCAGCCTCCCCTGGGAGAATGGAAGTTTGGAAGAGCTCTCTGAAGTCAGACATCTGACCCACTGTCTGGACTGCAGAACTCCAAGACTGCTGAAGATAATGATGGAGAGGTTGCCCTGGCAGCTTCCCAGGCTTTCTTTGCCTTGAGGACACACTCTTTTCCCCTTCGCAGCCTAGGTCTGGTCTTTTGCTCTGAGAAGACATTAACTTTTGGAGGATCAGAAAGAGGGCATGTGCTACGTTGTGACACGTCCGTTAGCAATTTGGTAAGTACCCTGGAGTGCACACCAGAGCAGAATTCTCTCCTCAGACAGAACTCTATGAGAAACCAGAGCCATGGTACCAGCAGTGGCCCCTTGTGCCCATCTGCTTCCTCATGAGTTCAGCATGGACTTGACTCCTCTCCTCGTGTTCAGAGATCCCATATTGGTTGAGATCCTGAGTTTTTATTTGGTGAAGTATAGCCGGTAATACATTTCAAATATTTTAAGTTTATTTATTTGGCTGTGTTAGGTCTTATAGCGTATGGGATCTTTGATGCATCATGTAGGATCTTTCATTGTGACATACACATTTTCTAGTTATGGTGCCTGGCCTCACCAGCTATGGCATGGGTTTAGTTGCTCCCAACATGTGGGATTTTAGTTTACCAACCAGGTATTGACCGTTGGTCCCCTGCATTGCGATGGGGGACTCTTAACCTCAAGGGAAGTCTGCTATCTCCTAATCTTGATGAGCCTCTTCTTTGGGTGGTTTCCTTGGTGCTTCTCATTTGACTAGCATCTGTGCTTCCTTTTGAAACTCAGACTTGGAAACTGGAGTCTTGCCTCAATGAAGGGAGGACAAAAAGGCCCCCATGCCCAATAGTTAGTTCTACAGGGCCCTGCTCACCATCAAAGCCATTTTTTCCCTCCCCCTCCATAACTCTGTCTCCATACTTCTGTTTGCCATTGGTGCACAGAAAGCCAAGATTTTGGTAACAAATTTTGGGGCTCATCTGGAATCTGATCACAGACAGGAGGCCCTGCATGGCTGCTCAACTTGATCGGATGCTTAGGGATTTCTCTCCACACCAGCCTCCCCTGGGAGAATGGAAGTTTGGAAGAGCTCTCTGAAGTCAGACATCTGACCCACTGTCTGGACTGCAGAACTCCAAGACTGCTGAAGATAATGATGGAGAGGTTGCCCTGGCAGCTTCCCAGGCTTTCTTTGCCTTGAGGACACACTCTTTTCCCCTTCGCAGCCTAGGTCTGGTCTTTTGCTCTGAGAAGACATTAACTTTTGGAGGATCAGAAAGAGGGCATGTGCTACGTTGTGACACGTCCGTTAGCAATTTGGTAAGTACCCTGGAGTGCACACCAGAGCCTCTTTGGCCTTGCCTGTTTGGGGAAACTTTGGCTCTGATTTGGGAAACTTTGGTTCCAATCTGGGGAGTTCTCCGTGTGAAGAGCAATTCCATTTGTAACATGAGCTTTGAATGAGGTCACAGGTCTACTGGGACTGGGAAGTTACATTTGGGTCATTTGCGCCATTTGGTTCTGACTTCTGGGTACCTCTTTGCCATCCTCTTGGGGCATTTTTCTAGGCATCTTTTTTGCCATTTGTTTTATTTTGAGTGTGACTTCCAGTTGGTGAAGTTTTGGTTTAGTTTGGTTACTTTGGTTTGAGCACACAGACTGATTTGAGCACGCAGATGTCTGGTGTACAAACTGCCTAATGAAAACACTTTCTCTAAGGTTCTACCTCCCCTACCTGAGAACCCCTTTGGAAAGTCTGTAAATATCTGGTTGATCTATAGCCATGATCCATGCCAAACAAATGGCCTAAAAATAACAATTTGATCTTTATAAGCACAGGATGAGAAAATGGACCTAAGTTCCCTTATGTCTAGGACTCTTCTTCTAATAAACAGCCTGGGGCTAATCAAACTAAGACCCTCACCTCCCCAGAGGGACAATCCGTGCTGTGACCAAACCTGCCCTCATCAGGGCCAATGGAGCACTATTTCATCTATATTTTGGCTATGAACTATAACTACAGAAAAAGAAAGATGATTTTTTGACTGCATGGTCACAATATTCTTTTAGATTCCAGAGAAAATTGATTAAAACTTTTTTTGGAATTGTCCTGCTGGGAGATGCCTTTCTCACCTTGTCTCTTGAAACTATGGCTCTCAGGAACACTTATCTAGATCATCTCTAATTCCTGAAACTAAGTGGAAAAAAGAAAAAGAAGCCATTAAAAATGTTTCTTATTCCAACAGTTTTTTATAAACCATTGAGTTTTATATTGTGATATCTGATTCATGACTTAGTTTGGAAGACAAAGCTATGAGATCCCTTGTTGTGTCTATTTATATATAGGTAGATATAGATACACACACACACACACACACATATATATGTTTCAATATGTCTTTGGATATTGTTGCTGAGGTTAATTTATAAATGAGCTCTCTTTAATTGGCTTAAAGTAGGCCCTTCTAGGTGCAAGAGAAATTAAGCTAAATGGATTTCATGTTCATGTGAACTGGGAAATATTCAGTATCAAATTAATACTTGATATTAATGCCTATTGATGTATGGATGTTGGTACTTACATTAACCATTTGAGATGTCTTTAGTAATTATTAATAATAGGACAGGGCCCACATGTGATAACACTAGGCAATCCTCCCATATTTCAGGCTCTGCCTCATGTGGAAAGTTGGTTGGGATTTTCCCTTTTGGACTAGCCTTGTTATGGGTAAGTTTTGTTCCATCTTGTAGTCACTCCCCCAGTAATTTTTTTTCTTTTGTTTTCCCCCAGTGTATTTTTATAAGACTGGGAGATTTTCAACTAAGCTCTTATGAAAAGTAATTGGTATTTCTCTCCCCTGTGCCCAGGCCCTTAAGGACAAAAAAAAAAAAAAAAAATGGGAACAGGAAAAAACTTTTCGAACTCAAGCAGAAAAAACTGAGATTTCTGGTTTGGTCCTTATGTAAAATTTAACTTGTAAATGAAGTGTTTTAATTGACTTGAAAGTAAGTGCTTACAAATTAAATCTAAATAAGTAGAAAATTGGCGAAGAACCCATGATCTGGGGAATATTCAGTACTGAATTTGCTATCTGTTACTGAAGGTAGCTTTAGCTTATTGGTTTGATTCATGTAACAGTGTAATGCTAATTGAACCTTTTTGGAATTGTCCTGCTGGGAGATGCCTTTCTCACCTTGTCTCTTGAAACTATGGCTCTCAGGAACACTTATCTAGATCATCTCTAATTCCTGAAACTAAGTGGAAAAAAGAAAAAGAAGCCATTAAAAATGTTTCTTATTCCAACAGTTTTTTATAAACCATTGAGTTTTATATTGTGATATCTGATTCATGACTTAGTTTGGAAGACAAAGCTATGAGATCCCTTGTTGTGTCTATTTATATATAGGTAGATATAGATACACACACACACACACACACATATATATGTTTCAATATGTCTTTGGACATTGTTGCCAAGGTTAATTTATAAATGAGCTCTATTTAATTGAATTAGAGAAAAGTAAGCACATAAAAATCAAACAATTCTAAGTGCAATAAAAATTAAGCCAAATGGAATTCAGGTTCATGTGTATGGGGAAATATTCAGTATCAAATTAATACTTGATATTAATGCCTATTGATGTATGGATGTTGGTACTTACATTAACCATTTGAGATGTCTTTAGTAATTATTAATAATAGGACAGGGCCCACATGTGATAACACTAGGCAATCCTCCCATATTTCAGGCTCTGCCTGCGGTGGAAAGTTGGTTGGGATTTTCCCTTTTGGACTAGCCTTGTTATGGGTAAGTTTTGTTCCATCTTGTAGTCACTCCCCCAGTAATTTTTTTTCTTTTGTTTTCCCCCAGTGTATTTTTATAAGACTGGGAGATTTTCAACTAAGCTCTTATGAAAAGTAATTGGTATTTCTCTCCCCTGTGCCCAGGCCCTTAAGAAAAAAAAAAAAAAAAAAAAATGGGAACAGGAAAAAACTTTTCGAACTCAAGCAGAAAAAACTGAGATTTCTGGTTTGGTCCTTATGTAAAATTTAACTTGTAAATGAAGTGTTTTAATTGACTTGAAAGTAAGTGCTTACAAATTAAATCTAAATAAGTAGAAAATTGGCGAAGAACCCATGATCTGGGGAATATTCAGTACTGAATTTGCTATCTGTTACTGAAGGTAGCTTTAGCTTATTGGTTTGATTCATGTACATGTCCTTAGAATTGTCAATGCTAAGTATGACACTTCTATTGTATCTAGGTTTACTAGAGGTCAAATAAGATCTGTTGACAGATTTGTCAACAAGAAAATTAACAGTGCAAGAAAAAAAAAATTTTAAGGAAATTAGGATATGTGTTTTCAGTTGAAGGTGTATATAAGATACTGAATTATGCATGATCAGGATTCTGTAAGGTTGGACTGAGTTTTGTTGTGTAAATGGATTTTGTTAGAAATGGACTAGAACAAGACTTGTTTTGATTTCTCCCTCAAGTATTCTTCAAATGCTGACAATAGACTATGTGAGTTTCTTTGCCTTTAAGGGATTTGTATTAATATTTGCTTTTGAGATCTTTGGTTACAAAAGGGGTATTGTTACACAATCAATGATCTTGATCAGGTGTTTTAAAACCTTCTGACAAACTTCCCAAATATCACGTTGTAATTAAAGTTCTTTTGAGTTCCAGCCAACTTTGGGATACTTAAGAGGACCCCCTAGAATTATTTTGCATGTTAAATGTAACTAGAGATCTCTTTAAGAAAATTAGAGATACAAAAGGAACATTTGATGCTAAGATAGGCACAGTAGAGGACAGAAAAGGTATGGACCAAACAGGAGCAGAAAATATTAAGAAGAGGTGGCAAGAATACAAGAAGAACAATACAAAAATGATCTTAATGATCTGGATGACCATGACAGTGTAATTACCCATCTAGAGCCAGACATCTTGGAGTGTGAAGTCAAATGTGCCTTAGGAAGCATTGCTATGACCAAAGCTAGTGAAAGTGATGGAATTCCAGCCAAGCTATTTCAAATCCTAAAAGATGATGCTGTTAAAGTGCTGCATTCAATATGCCAGCAAATTTGAGAAACTCAGCAGTGGCCTCAGAGCTGGAAAAGGTCAGTTTTCATTCCAACCCCAAAGAAGGGCAATGACAAGGAATGATATTTCTAAAGCACAAGCATTTTTTTTTTTTTTGAACACTGGATATCTTTCCATTTATTTAGGCCTTAATTTCTTTCAACAATGTTTTGTGATTTTCAGTGTACAATTCTTGCACTTCACTGTATAAAATGAATCGAGAAAATAAAGATAAAATAAAATGAATCCTAAGTATTATTTTTGATACTACTATAACTGGGATTTTCCTGAATTTCATTTTAAAATCATTCATTGTTAATATATATAAATACATCTGATTTTTTTCTTATTATTTTTACTTTGCTTTTACAGAGTTTTGTTGTTTGCAGCTGATAGGGACAGAATAGAATAGTTAGGTAGTTGTAAAGTCCTAGTAGGGGACTGTAAGTAGAAAGGTAAAATCTAAGAAAAGTTGGGAGGCCAGTAAGTTATTGATAACTCAAGAAAGCTGCTCCTTATTTAATAAAGCAGGTTTGATTAAGTATAAATAGCTAATGAAAGAAGAATTAGGGAAGAGGGAGCTAATGATGTATGCCTTACATCTGCATCAACATCTGCTTGAACAAGGCAGTCTTCTACCCTGCTATATATATATATTGCTGCCCACCCAATCGTGAAAGCAGAGCTTTCCTGCCTGCCCGCTTAAACCTCTTAAAAGCATCCTATCCTAATAAATCCACTTCTTGCCTGTCACTCTGCCTCTCCTTGAATTCCTTCTGTCTTGAGGCACAAAGAACCTGAGTCTCAGTGGGTCCAGGCATTGGGTGAGTGATTTAAATTCAAAGATTGTTGGAGACTAGGGTTTTGGCTGGATTAAGTCTGGGCCACATGGGTTCAAGTCCCAGACAGAGCTTTTTGGCCGAGATTGAGTCCTGACCACATGGGTTCAAGTCCCAGATCGGGGTTTGGGTGGATTGAGACCTAGTCACTTGGGTTTAAGTCCCAAGTAGGGTTTGATCAAGTCTGAGCCCCTGCCACGTGGGTTCAAGCCTCAAGCAGGGTTTTGGCTGGGGTTAAGCCTCAGCCACGTGCATTCAAGTCCCAGGTAGGGTTTTAGCTGGATTGAATTCCAGCCGCATGGGTTCAAGTCCCAGATAGGGCTTTGGCTGGGTTGAGTCCTAGCCACGTGGGTTTAAGTGCCTAGCAGGGTTTGATCAGGTCTGAGCCCTGGGTTTAAGTCTCAATGTGAGGTAGAACACTTTCACAGCTATACATAAACCCAAATAAGTCACAGGTATGTCCTTGACCCCTTCCACTTGAGCCCCCCTCCCACTCCCTCCCCATCCCACCTCTCCAGGTTGTTGCATAACCCCCATGTAAGTTCCCTTAATCTTACAACATATTCACAATTGGTGTCTCTTTTACATATGCTAGTGTAGATTTCCATGTTACTCTTTCCATACCTCTAGCTCACTCCTCCCTCCCCTCAACATCCATAAATCTGAGTTTTGTTGTTTGCAGCTGATAGGGACAGAATAGAATAGTTAGGTAGTTGTAAAGTCCTAGTAGGGGACTGTAAGTAGAAAGGTAAAATCTAAGAAAAGTTGGGAGGCCAGTAAGTTATTGATAACTCAAGAAAGCTGCTCCTTATTTAATAAAGCAGGTTTGATTAAGTATAAATAGCTAATGAAAGAAGAATTAGGGAAGAGGGAGCTAATGATGTATGCCTTACATCTGCATCAACATCTGCTTGAACAAGGCAGTCTTCTACCCTGCTATATATATATATTGCTGCCCACCCAATCGTGAAAGCAGAGCTTTCCTGCCTGCCCGCTTAAACCTCTTAAAAGCATCCTATCCTAATAAATCCACTTCTTGCCTGTCACTCTGCCTCTCCTTGAATTCCTTCTGTCTTGAGGCACAAAGAACCTGAGTCTCAGTGGGTCCAGGCATTGGGTGAGTGATTTAAATTCAAAGATTGTTGGAGACTAGGGTTTTGGCTGGATTAAGTCTGGGCCACATGGGTTCAAGTCCCAGACAGAGCTTTTTGGCCGAGATTGAGTCCTGACCACATGGGTTCAAGTCCCAGATCGGGGTTTGGGTGGATTGAGACCTAGTCACTTGGGTTTAAGTCCCAAGTAGGGTTTGATCAAGTCTGAGCCCCTGCCACGTGGGTTCAAGCCTCAAGCAGGGTTTTGGCTGGGGTTAAGCCTCAGCCACGTGCATTCAAGTCCCAGGTAGGGTTTTAGCTGGATTGAATTCCAGCCGCATGGGTTCAAGTCCCAGATAGGGCTTTGGCTGGGTTGAGTCCTAGCCACGTGGGTTTAAGTGCCTAGCAGGGTTTGATCAGGTCTGAGCCCTGGGTTTAAGTCTCAATGTGAGGTAGAACACTTTCACAGCTATACATAAACCCAAATAAGTCACAGGTATGTCCTTGACCCCTTCCACTTGAGCCCCCCTCCCACTCCCTCCCCATCCCACCTCTCCAGGTTGTTGCATAACCCCCATGTAAGTTCCCTTAATCTTACAACATATTCACAATTGGTGTCTCTTTTACATATGCTAGTGTAGATTTCCATGTTACTCTTTCCATACCTCTAGCTCACTCCTCCCTCCCCTCAACATCCATAAATCTGTTCTCTATGTCTGTTTCTCCATTGCTGCTCTACATATACATTTATCAGTATCATCTTTCTAGATTTCATATATATGCATTAGTATACTGTACTTGTCCTTCTCTTTTTTGAACTTACTTTACTTTGTATAATAGGTTCTAGATTCATCCACCTCATTAGGACTGAATCTTCTGCATTTCTTTTATGCCTGAGAAACATTCCATTGTATATATGTACCATCGCTTCTTTGTCCATTCATTTGTCGATGGACATCTAGATTGCTTCCATGTTCTGGCTGTTGTAAAAAGTGCTGCAGTGAACACTGAGATACATGTGTCTCTTTCAGCTTTGATTTCCTTGGGGTATATGCCTAATAGCGGGATTTCTGGGTCATATGATGGTTCTATTCCTAGTTTTTTGAGGAATCTCTATAATGTCTTCCATAGTGGCTGTATCAATTTACATTTCCACTAGTAGTACAAGAGTGCTCCCTTTACTCAGTATCCTCTCCAGCATTTATTATTTGTAGATTTTTTGATAATGGCCATTCTGACTGGTGTGAGGTGATATCTCATTGTAGCTTTGATTAAGCAATCTTAACAGTTTATCTAAAAACTCTTATCAGTTACATTTTCTATCCTTAAAAGTTTCTTTACATCACCACAGGCTGGTGGATGGGTCACTTAACTTACTAATCTGTTACAAATGGCAAGGGCTGGTAAACGATCTTGGACCTACTTGCTTCTAATCAGTCTATGTCCTGCCCTTGGGATATGTCATTTCTTCAAAGTTTGTGCCCTGCCCCTTGTCTCTGTTTCATTTCTTCCTTAAGAGATTTTACTCCCACATTCTTCCTGGAAGCAGAGGGGTGACTGCCTTCAAGGTTTAGTAGGGGCATCAATCCTGCTTATCAGGGAGTAAAAATCTCTGGATACCTGATTTAGGGGCCCAAGGCAAAAGACAACTCCTTGTTTTAAGTCAATATGGGCTGGAAATCTTTGCATAGCCATTGCCCTGAGGTGGAACTATTGTAACTGCTTCCATAGCCTTTCTATGAATCTCCTTACTGATGTAGCCCTTTCTGTAACAGCATCAGAGTACAAAAGTATCTATAAATGTCAAAAGATTTAAGGCATGGTTAAACATCTGATTTGGCTTCCTTGGTAGCTGAGATGGTAAAGAATCTGCCTGTGATGTGGAAGAATCAGATTCTATCCCTGGATTGGGAAGCTCCTCTGGAAAGGGAATGGCTACACATTCCAGTATTCTTGCCTGTAAAATTCCACGGACAGAGGAGCCTGGCAGGCTGCAGTCCATGAGGTCACAGAGTCGGACACAACTGAGCAACTAACACATACAAACATCTGATTAATTAATAAAGAAACTTGGCTACAGTAACTGAAATTATGAATTATTATATTTCAGTTCAGTCCAGTTGTGTCTGACTGTTTGCAACCCCATGGACTGCAGTATGCCATGCTTCCCTATCCTTCACCATCTTCCAGAGCTTGCTCAAACTCATGTCCATTGAGTCGGTGACATCATTCAACCATTGCTTCCTCTGTCATCCCCTTCTCCTTTTGCCTTCTATTTTTCCCAGTGACAGGGTCTTTCTCAATGAGTCGTCTCCTTCATCAGGTGGCCAAAGTATTGGAGTTTCAGCTCCAGCATCAGTTCTTCCAATGAATACTCAGGGTTACTTTCCTACTCTTGCCTAATCAAAGTAGGAACAGCAACTAAACTACCAGAGCCAAGACTAGAGGATTAAAGAGGCTCATCAAGATCAGAAGGCTGAACCACATTAGGGTGCACACAACCTAACCTTCTCCTGGAGGAGGGCACACATTTTGTGTTAGTTGCTCAGTTGTGTCCAACTCTTTGAGACTCCATGACTGTAACTAGTAGCCCGCCAAGTTTCTCAGTAAGTGGAATTCACAGGCAAGAATACTGGAATGGATAGCCATTCCCTTCTCCAGGAGATCTTCCCAATCCAAGGATCAAACCAGGGTCTCCTGAATTGCAGGCAGATTCATTACCATCTGAGCCACCAGGGAACCAAAGCACTCTCTATATGAAGTCAAATGATAAGAGGAATTTTGCTAAGCATGACAATAGAACAAGAGCTACGCGATGTCAAAAAGCGTTTTTCAGTTAAGGGTACCTAAGAAACCCATCTTAACAAAAGTAACAACTGTCATTTAATGAGCACTTACTAGAAGACTTATCTGAACAAGTGTGTTTAGGAAAGACTCCTTCTGTTGGAGAGGCTTAGGCAGATATTGCCAGGTGCCTTGTTTTTCAGAGATGACCATCCCCTTTCTATCCACACAGATTTTCTCCAGACAGAGAAGTGATTGCCTGTCTTTTCTATTTTGCCTTCTGCAAACTTCTCTGATGACTGCACTGTTAAGATCAAAATATAATTCCAGTCAAGGTAATTGGGTTTAACTATATGTTATTCTAGTTATTGCACAATTTCATGAGCTTTTAGTGTGACAACATGAAAATCTAATCATTTTGAAGAACAGACAGAACATTTCTGGAACAGCAAAAGAGAAGACTACCACCTGAAGCATGAGAACCACACAAAGCCATGGTCATTCTGTGGCTCTGTCTGGGCAACTAGATGGCTTTACTAAGCATGTTGCCGCAAGTACAGCTCTACCTACCCTCCTGAATGATTTTAGGATCAGACAGTATCAACCCTACTTCCTAGCTCTTCAACATCCACAAGATCAGCTTTGCACCACTTGGTCTCAGAGTTCCTCCATCTTCTAAACTCCAAGGACCCTCTTGCAAACCATGCAATTCACCTGACATTTATTGAGCATGGACTGTGTGTCAAGAACCTTGCTAAGGCTCCTGAAAGGCAAAGCTGAAGAAGTCACAGTCCTCTTTCTCAGGAAGCTTGTACTATAGCAGAAGAGAGAAGCCCACATGTACAGTCAGTCCACGTACAGGAGGACACGTAGAGCATAGGTATTAAGACTCTTGGACCAAGCAGATCCAAGTAAAAATCTGACCTTTTCTGCTTCATGACTGTAGACAAATTCCTTATTATTCAGCCTCTGCATTTGTAGAGGAGGATAACAGGATCTAGGGCCATTATAAGGACTAAATGAAATACTTATAAAGCACTTAGAACAGTCCCTAACTCACAGCAAACTATAGTACACTTGTCCCTTGGTATACTCATGGGATTAATTCCAGAACCCCTTTGGGCACCAAAATACAGGGATATTGAAGTCCTTTATATAAGATGACATAGCATTTGCATATAGCCTATGCACACCCTTCTGTATACTTAGTCATCTGGAGGGAACTTTTTACCTAAACAAGATTCTCCAGACAGAGAAGTTTAAAATTGGGGCCTTGTACTTAGGCAGATATTGCCAGGTGCCTTGTTTTTCAGAGATGACCATCCCCTTTCTATCCACACAGATTTTCTCCAGACAGAGAAGTGATTGCCTGTCTTTTCTATTTTGCCTTCTGCAAACTTCTCTGATGACTGCACTGTTAAGATCAAAATATAATTCCAGTCAAGGTAATTGGGTTTAACTATATGTTATTCTAGTTATTGCACAATTTCATGAGCTTTTAGTGTGACAACATGAAAATCTAATCATTTTGAAGAACAGACAGAACATTTCTGGAACAGCAAAAGAGAAGACTACCACCTGAAGCATGAGAACCACACAAAGCCATGGTCATTCTGTGGCTCTGTCTGGGCAACTAGATGGCTTTACTAAGCATGTTGCCGCAAGTACAGCTCTACCTACCCTCCTGAATGATTTTAGGATCAGACAGTATCAACCCTACTTCCTAGCTCTTCAACATCCACAAGATCAGCTTTGCACCACTTGGTCTCAGAGTTCCTCCATCTTCTAAACTCCAAGGACCCTCTTGCAAACCATGCAATTCACCTGACATTTATTGAGCATGGACTGTGTGTCAAGAACCTTGCTAAGGCTCCTGAAAGGCAAAGCTGAAGAAGTCACAGTCCTCTTTCTCAGGAAGCTTGTACTATAGCAGAAGAGAGAAGCCCACATGTACAGTCAGTCCACGTACAGGAGGACACGTAGAGCATAGGTATTAAGACTCTTGGACCAAGCAGATCCAAGTAAAAATCTGACCTTTTCTGCTTCATGACTGTAGACAAATTCCTTATTATTCAGCCTCTGCATTTGTAGAGGAGGATAACAGGATCTAGGGCCATTATAAGGACTAAATGAAATACTTATAAAGCACTTAGAACAGTCCCTAACTCACAGCAAACTATAGTACACTTGTCCCTTGGTATACTCATGGGATTAATTCCAGAACCCCCTTTTGGGGACCAAAATACAGGGATATTGAAGTCCTTTATATAAGATGACATAGCATTTGCATATAGCCTATGCACACCCTTCTGTATACTTAGTCATCTGTAGGTAACTTTTAATACCTAACACAGTATAAATCTTACGTAAATAGTTGCAATGCAAATGTACTCAGTCGCTTAGTCATGTCCTACCCTTTGTGACTCCATGGACTGTAGCCCACAAGGTTTTTCTGTCCCTGGGATTTTCCCAGCAGAATACTGGAGTGAGTTGCCATTTCCTCCTCCAGGGGATCTTCCCAACCCAGGGACCTACCCTGAGTCTCCTGCATCTCCTGCATTGGCAGGCAGATTTTTTACCCTGAGCCACCAAGAAAGCTAAATAGTTGCCAATATGTGACAAATTAAAGTTTTGCATTTTGGAACTTTCTGGAATTTCCCCCCAATATTTTCAATCTGAAGTTGGTTGAATCCATGGATGTGAGATCCATGGAAACAAAGGGCCAACTATATAACTTAGATACCAAAAAAGTAGGCTCAGAAATCAGAATATCATAGTTCAAAGCCTAAATCCGCCACTTGCTAACTGCATCATAAAGTTGCTAAACCTCTCTACTTTGGTTTCTTTACCCATCAAATGAAGATGACAATAGTAGTGTTGTGCAAATAAAAGCACCAGGAAAGCATATAACATGACACCTTCCATGTCACTCTGGTGGCCTACATGCTCCTTTCCAGTTTGTCCCCTTCAGGGTTCTCAGGAGCACATCTACAAACCCTAGGGACACTGGAGCACTGTTTGAACACTACAGATTAAATAAAGGAGCCCAAGCATTCTAACCTGGATAACCTCTTGCCTGATGTAGATGAGAGTCTTGTCTCCACTGTAGAAATAAGGAAGAGACTCTTGGACCAAGCAGATCCAAGTAAAAATCTGACCTTTTCTGCTTCATGACTGTAGACAAATTCCTTATTATTCAGCCTCTGCATTTGTAGAGGAGGATAACAGGATCTAGGGCCATTATAAGGACTAAATGAAATACTTATAAAGCACTTAGAACAGTCCCTAACTCACAGCAAACTATAGTACACTTGTCCCTTGGTATACTCATGGGATTAATTCCAGAACCCCTTTGGGCACCAAAATACAGGGATATTGAAGTCCTTTATATAAGATGACATAGCATTTGCATATAGCCTATGCACACCCTTCTGTATACTTAGTCATCTGTAGGTAACTTTTAATACCTAACACAGTATAAATCTTACGTAAATAGTTGCAATGCAAATGTACTCAGTCGCTTAGTCATGTCCTACCCTTTGTGACTCCATGGACTGTAGCCCACAAGGTTTTTCTGTCCCTGGGATTTTCCCAGCAGAATACTGGAGTGAGTTGCCATTTCCTCCTCCAGGGGATCTTCCCAACCCAGGGACCTACCCTGAGTCTCCTGCATCTCCTGCATTGGCAGGCAGATTTTTTACCCTGAGCCACCAAGAAAGCTAAATAGTTGCCAATATGTGACAAATTAAAGTTTTGCATTTTGGAACTTTCTGGAATTTCCCCCCAATATTTTCAATCTGAAGTTGGTTGAATCCATGGATGTGAGATCCATGGAAACAAAGGGCCAACTATATAACTTAGATACCAAAAAAGTAGGCTCAGAAATCAGAATATCATAGTTCAAAGCCTAAATCCGCCACTTGCTAACTGCATCATAAAGTTGCTAAACCTCTCTACTTTGGTTTCTTTACCCATCAAATGAAGATGACAATAGTAGTGTTGTGCAAATAAAAGCACCAGGAAAGCATATAACATGACACCTTCCATGTCACTCTGGTGGCCTACATGCTCCTTTCCAGTTTGTCCCCTTCAGGGTTCTCAGGAGCACATCTACAAACCCTAGGGACACTGGAGCACTGTTTGAACACTACAGATTAAATAAAGGAGCCCAAGCATTCTAACCTGGATAACCTCTTGCCTGATGTAGATGAGAGTCTTGTCTCCACTGTAGAAATAAGGAAGAGACTGGGAGCCTGAATGCTCTGTGCTGTAGTTTAACAAAAAGAAGGCATACAGAAAGGGTACTGGATAAAATCTCCAGGTTTTACTGATGAAGCTTTGACCCATCCCCCTCACCCCCAAATCTCACTGTAGAATCTATTTCTAGTGAATAGCAAAACCATATATGAAACAAGATGTCTTGTTCTCCTTAGGCTTCCTTTTCCTGTATCCATCCAAACCAAGGTATGTAAAACAAAAGGAAGAATCAAGAAAAGATCTAAGAATCCATAGATAAATTCCAAACAGAGAGCGTAAGGAGAAAACCAAAAAAATAAAAGATAGAGAATCCAGAAGAACACTGGAAAAGGCAGTCTCATGGAGTCCCCACTCAGCTGCATAAGAATAGACCTTGGCTCTGGAATACTTCCTTATCAACTGCTAAAGAGCCCACACAGACTATGCCTACACTATGCCTAATTTATTGTTTTGTATGGGGATATCTTTTCTCATTTCAGTCTCAATGAGTACCCTTGTACCTGCTTAAATCATGTGCATCATATGGTACCTGGCCAATCCCAACTGTTGTGATGTCTTCTAAGGTGAGGGAACAGAGTTCCTTTCATTGCATCATGAATGGGTGCAGTGCCTGGCTAATTACCCTGTGTTAGCAGCTGAGAGAGACCCAGTTGCTATGGGGGACTGATGCCCACTGTTAAAGCTGACCTCACTCTGTCTCTTCTCTGTGTAAGTGCTGTCCCACCTAGGGACACATTGTATTATTATTATTATTTTTGAAACCCCAGTCAATACCAAGATGCAACGAGCAGAAGTGTTCGGAGTTTTCTCCAAGGATCCATAATCAGTATACCATGCCATGCGGACACCAAAAAATTCTGTCCCTAAGGACTATGACCAAAGGGCTGGTGGTCTAGGTCTAACTCGCATTGGTCCTCTGGCGCCTTCACAGGGTTGAAAGGAGAGGAGAGTGCATCGAGCTCCCCTTAGAATTTGGAAGATGACAATAAACTGGAGAATGAAGAAATGGACCAAGTTTTGCTCTATTCTTTTCCAGTTCGACAGATGTGCTTTAAATGCGTATAATGTCTTACAACTCCATGAGATGATGGTAAACAAAAATGGACATAGTCTTTACTCTCATGAAGTCTATAGTCCAGGAGAAGAAAAAAAAAAAGCTAATGAAAGAATTATCCAACTAAATGTAAATTTACAACAGGGATAAGAGTTATAAAAGGGCCCTTCATTTCATAAGAATGCCAGGCCTAATTGTGGAAGGCAGGAAGAGAGGATGATGGATGAGTTGGAAGAAAAGGATGAGTTAATATGGTAAAGGGAATTTCCGGGCAGGGGAAGGAGGAGGTGTGGGGCAGGCAGAGACGTGCACAGGCTCAGTGGCGATGAGAAAACAGAAAGGAGGTCAGTGTGGGCAGGCAGAGTGCACAGGACAATGAGCGGCTGCAGGAAGAAGTCAGACCCTGCTGGGGGTTGTGGTTCATGTGAAAGACTTTGAGCTTTCCACTGGAAAACCATGAACTATTTTCAGCAGAGAAGTGACATATGAGACTTGCATTTCAAAAGATTACTCCAGCTGAGGTCTGGAGAATGGATTAGACGGCGGCAAGAGTATGTACCTGAGGAGAGGTTAACAGGTTATTTTGACTTTCAGTTTAAGGGGACAGTTTGAACTATATTTACTTCCATTCCTTTCAGAAATTCTAATAAAATGTCAGAAAAGGACCTTTCAAAGGATTTCTGACAAGATTGAAGATGATAGGGTAGGAGACGGTGGCAAAAAAAAAAAAAAAAAAAAAACAACTTTGCAAGCAGGAAGCAGATGGATAGTCTATTATTTCTTTTGTGAACCCAAGAGAATTCCGAATTGACAGTGGAGAAAGCTAACATGCAATCTGACATGCAGCAAATAAGTTCTCAGGGGTTAAAGAGGCCTCAGTATCTTCGGCTGGGAAAGGAAGTGAAGACAGTTGATTGAACATCAATTTATAAAGCACTGAAGACATGCCCGAAGGCTCTTTTCTTCCAGTACAAGAAACCTGTCTCTCCCTGACTGTAGCAGAAGATCAAAGGTTTATTCTCTGGAGAGAGTAATGTCTGTACAGACAGTGCATCGAGCTCCCCTTAAAATTTGAATAAATTGGTAAAACAATTTTATTCTTTTCCAGTTCGACAGATGTGCTTTAAATGCGTATAATGTCTTACAACTCCATGAGATGATGGTAAACAAAAATGGACATAGTCTTTACTCTCATGAAGTCTATAGTCCAGGAGAAGAAAAAAAAAAAGCTAATGAAAGAATTATCCAACTAAATGTAAATTTACAACAGGGATAAGAGTTATAAAAGGGCCCTTCATTTCATAAGAATGCCAGGCCTAATTGTGGAAGGCAGGAAGAGAGGATGATGGATGAGTTGGAAGAAAAGGATGAGTTAATATGGTAAAGGGAATTTCCGGGCAGGGGAAGGAGGAGGTGTGGGGCAGGCAGAGACGTGCACAGGCTCAGTGGCGATGAGAAAACAGAAAGGAGGTCAGTGTGGGCAGGCAGAGTGCACAGGACAATGAGCGGCTGCAGGAAGAAGTCAGACCCTGCTGGGGGTTGTGGTTCATGTGAAAGACTTTGAGCTTTCCACTGGAAAACCATGAACTATTTTCAGCAGAGAAGTGACATATGAGACTTGCATTTCAAAAGATTACTCCAGCTGAGGTCTGGAGAATGGATTAGACGGCGGCAAGAGTATGTACCTGAGGAGAGGTTAACAGGTTATTTTGACTTTCAGTTTAAGGGGACAGTTTGAACTATATTTACTTCCATTCCTTTCAGAAATTCTAATAAAATGTCAGAAAAGGACCTTTCAAAGGATTTCTGACAAGATTGAAGATGATAGGGTAGGAGACGGTGGCAAAAAAAAAAAAAAAAACAACTTTGCAAGCAGGAAGCAGATGGATAGTCTATTATTTCTTTTGTGAACCCAAGAGAATTCCGAATTGACAGTGGAGAAAGCTAACATGCAATCTGACATGCAGCAAATAAGTTCTCAGGGGTTAAAGAGGCCTCAGTATCTTCGGCTGGGAAAGGAAGTGAAGACAGTTGATTGAACATCAATTTATAAAGCACTGAAGACATGCCCGAAGGCTCTTTTCTTCCAGTACAAGAAACCTGTCTCTCCCTGACTGTAGCAGAAGATCAAAGGTTTATTCTCTGGAGAGAGTACAACCTGGGGTACAGATGAGATCAGGGGCTAGATATAGACAGGAGAACTACACACCAATGATAAAATTGAATGAGGAAAGTCACACTCTCTTTCCCCACTTCAACCTGTCAACCAGATGTAAATCCTCCAGGAGAAGATTATTTCTGGGGAATTCGGCCAGCACAGCAAAGGAGAAACTACTAAGTAAGTGTGGTGGAAGACTAAAGACATTTTCAGACGTGAGGTCTCTAAAATGTATGTGTTATGCACCCTCTCAGGAAGCTGCTGAAGTATGTACTTCATGCAAACAAGGAAGTAAACCAAGAAAGAGAGGCTTATATAATCCACCAAACTTGAGATCTCTCTTTTTCTCTTCCAGTTTAGTAGTTTGCATAGTCTCTCCAGTCTTGGTTTACTCCCTTGAGGAGAGGTCACATAATACAATGGTTAAGAACGTGGGATGCCTGACACACTAAAAGTAAAAATAAACTAGTATGACTATATCAGACTAAAAAATCTGCACAGCAAAGGAAACCGTCAATAACATGAAATAAAAAGGCAATCTACCAAATGCGAGAAAATATTTGCAAATCATATATCTAATAAGAGTGAGCATCTGAAATATATAATTCGATAGCGACTCCCTCCCAAACAATCTGATTTAAAAATGGGTATAAGATCTGTATAGACGCTTTCCCAAAGAAGACATACACATGGCCAACAGGCACATGAAATGGAGCTAAAGAAAAAGCTAGTGAACTCTTCAGGAAACCCAAATTAAAACCACAATGGGCTAACATCTAATACCTGTTATAATGGCTATCATCAAAATACAAGACGGCAGTGTTGGCTAAAATATAGAGAAAAGGAAACCCTTGTGCACTACTAGTGGAAATGTAAATTGGTGAGTCATTTTGGAAAACAGCAGGGAAGTTCCTAAAAAAATTAAAAATAGAACTACAACATGATCCAGTGATTCCACTTCTGGGTATTTATCTGAAGAAAATGAAAATACTAACTCAAAAAGGTATATGCACCCCTCAGTATCTTCGGCTGGGAAAGGAAGTGAAGACAGTTGATTGAACATCAATTTATAAAGCACTGAAGACATGCCCGAAGGCTCTTTTCTTCCAGTACAAGAAACCTGTCTCTCCCTGACTGTAGCAGAAGATCAAAGGTTTATTCTCTGGAGAGAGTACAACCTGGGGTACAGATGAGATCAGGGGCTAGATATAGACAGGAGAACTACACACCAATGATAAAATTGAATGAGGAAAGTCACACTCTCTTTCCCCACTTCAACCTGTCAACCAGATGTAAATCCTCCAGGAGAAGATTATTTCTGGGGAATTCGGCCAGCACAGCAAAGGAGAAACTACTAAGTAAGTGTGGTGGAAGACTAAAGACATTTTCAGACGTGAGGTCTCTAAAATGTATGTGTTATGCACCCTCTCAGGAAGCTGCTGAAGTATGTACTTCATGCAAACAAGGAAGTAAACCAAGAAAGAGAGGCTTATATAATCCACCAAACTTGAGATCTCTCTTTCTCTTCCAGTTTAGTAGTTTGCATAGTCTCTCCAGTCTTGGTTTACTCCCTTGAGGAGAGGTCACATAATACAATGGTTAAGAACGTGGGATGCCTGACACACTAAAAGTAAAAATAAACTAGTATGACTATATCAGACTAAAAAATCTGCACAGCAAAGGAAACCGTCAATAACATGAAATAAAAAGGCAATCTACCAAATGCGAGAAAATATTTGCAAATCATATATCTAATAAGAGTGAGCATCTGAAATATATAATTCGATAGCGACTCCCTCCCAAACAATCTGATTTAAAAATGGGTATAAGATCTGTATAGACGCTTTCCCAAAGAAGACATACACATGGCCAACAGGCACATGAAATGGAGCTAAAGAAAAAGCTAGTGAACTCTTCAGGAAACCCAAATTAAAACCACAATGGGCTAACATCTAATACCTGTTATAATGGCTATCATCAAAATACAAGACGGCAGTGTTGGCTAAAATATAGAGAAAAGGAAACCCTTGTGCACTACTAGTGGAAATGTAAATTGGTGAGTCATTTTGGAAAACAGCAGGGAAGTTCCTAAAAAAATTAAAAATAGAACTACAACATGATCCAGTGATTCCACTTCTGGGTATTTATCTGAAGAAAATGAAAATACTAACTCAAAAAGGTATATGCACCCCCATGTTCACAGTAGCATTATTTACAATAGCCAAGATATAAAAACAACCTAAGCAGCCATCAATAGATGAATGGATGAAGAAATTGTGAGATATAGATATATTTATCAATTCAGGTTGGAATATTATTCAGCCACCAAAAACACTGAAACCTTGCTATTTGCAATAACATGAATGAACCTTGAGGGCATTACACTAAGTGATAAGTCCGACAGAGAAAGACAAATATCATATGACCATATGATCTCACTTATGCGTGGAATCTAAAAAAATTTAAAAAGCAAACCTGAGGGTTTCCCCTGGTGGTCCAGTGGGTAAGGACACCGCCTTGTAGAGCAAGGGGCGCCGGTTCGATCCCTGGCCTGGGAGGATCCCACGTGCCGCGAAGCGGCTGGACTGATGTGTCCAATCACCGAGCCGGAGCTCTGGAGCGCATGCGCCCAGAGCCGGCGCTCTGTGACAACAGAGGCCACCGCGATGGGAGGCCCACAGGAGCCAAAGAACAAAAGACGGATGAAAACAGAGAAATGAAAGACCAATAGAAGTGGCCTGCCCGCTCCCCTCCTTCCCCAACCCGACCCTAACCCAAAAATAAATAAATAAATAAATCTTTAAAAAAAAAAAAGAAGAAGAAGAAGTGGCCTGCCCGCTCCCCTCCCTCCCCAACCCGACCCCCACCCAAAAATAAATAAATCTTTAAAAAAAAAAAAAAAGAAAACAAACCTGAGCTCATAGATACAGAGAACAGATTGGTGGTTATCAGAGGCAGAAGGTGAGCAAAATGGGCAGAGGACTTCAAAACAAACAAAATTTCTGTTACAAGTCATGGGGATATAATGTACAGCATTGTGAATATAATTAATAATACTGTACTGTATATTTGGAAGTTCCTTAAAGTTCTCATCACAAGAACAAAATTGTAACTATGTGTGGTGACAGATACTAACTAAACTTACTGTGGTGATCGTTTCTCAACATATACAAATATTAATTCATTATGTTGTATATCTGAAAGTAATCTAATGTTACATGTCAGTTATACCTCAAAAAATAAATAAAGAAAGAAAAATATTTTGCTAAAAATAAAAAAGAACATAAATGCCTGGATCCTAATATGAGTTGTTATTGGCACTGTCTGTTTCTGTATTTCCTCATTTATAAATTGGGTATAATGGGCTTCCCTGGTGGCTCAGATGGTAAAAATTTGTCTGCAATGTTGGAAGACCTGGGTTCGGAAGATCCCCTGGAGGAGGGCATGACAATGCACTCCAGTATTCTTGCCTGGAGAATCCTTATGGACAGAGGAGCCTGGCGGGCTGCAGTCCATAGGGTCGCACAGAGTCAGACACGACTGAAGCAACTGAGGACAGCACATAATAGGACCTACTTCAAGGACCTACTTCCAGTGGTCTTGTGAGGATCAAGACCACTGGAGGAGAACATGGTACATAGTAAATATATTATATATACCTAAAGGAGATTCATAGTTCTGAGGAAGAACTGATGACTTCTTAACGATGGCACATAATAACTAAAGAAGCAAAGAAGACACTTATTCAAATATGAGAAAGAATAAACATGTAGGTATGGTACAAGATTCAAATGTAAAGAGCATTTAAGCAGTAATAGTAATGTAAAAAGTGATTCCTACTCTAATTGAAAATTTAAAATAAATATTATATATTAGAAAGATGGAGGGCTTCCCTGATGGTCCAGTGAGTAAGGACACCGCCTTGCAGTGCAAGGGGTGCCGGTTCGATCCCTGGCCTGGGAAGATCCCACATGCCATGGAGCGGCTGGACCGATGTGTCCAATTACCGAGCCAGAGCTCTGGAGCGCATGAGCCCAGAGCCAGTGCTCTGTGACAGCAGAGGCCACCGTGATGGGAGGCCCACACGGGCCAAAGAACAAAGATGGATGAAAATGGACAAATGAAAGACCAATAGAAGTGGCCCACCTGCTCCCCTCCCTCCCCATCTTACCCCCCTCAAATAAAATAAATAAATTAATTAATTTAAAAAAAAGAAAGATGGAGAGGTTCAGAAAATGTGATAAAAAGCAAATCTTCATCTTTCATAGAAAGCAATCAACTGATAATTCCTATAGCTGAAAAATCAAGTTTAAAATAGGGTGCTGCAGTAATTTAGGGGGGAAAGGTTGTACTTAGGGCAGTAGCAATGATAGAGGTTAAGAAAAGTAAGATTTCAAGGGATATTTGGGCAATAAATTCAAGAGATAATTAGAAGATAAAAATCAAGAATTCTTCCTAATGGGCTGAAATGGTAAGCTAGAGGAAAGAAAAGCATCAACCTCAACTGTTACCCTTAGATTTTTGACCTTTATTATAGGTTGGATAATGTTGCCCTAACCTGAGATGGAGCACACTTAAAAGATGGCTAGTTTGGGAGTTGGGGGGAGGGATGGAAACCACAAGCTGTTTTTGGACACCTGGATGCTTTATTCCACCCAAATGGACTTTTTCAAGGAAACAGTGGAAATACTGATTCAGAGCTCAGAAAAGTTACTTATCCTGGATATATATAAGTATGTGAATCATCTGCAAAAAGTGGTCATTGAAGTTATGGACATGACTTTTCCTAGGGAAGAAAACCAAAGAATAAGAAGAATTAAAAGTCTAGGACTGATATCCTAGGGATTCTATATTTAATGACCCAGGAGAGGAATCAGACAGCAGGAATAACCAGAAAGGATAGCCAAGAGAAAAATCTGGAAAGTATTCTATCGTGGAAGCCAAGTTCAGTTTAAAACATATTGAATGTGATGCAGCAGTTGTTGATACCTAGTTGTTTATAGGTAAGAGTCTGGAGACTGGGAAAGAGGGCAAGACTCACCACACAAGACTATCCCAACTGTAGGATCTTGACGTCATTCCTCTTTTGACCATAATCTCCACTTCTGCACTTTGAATTTGGTTTTCACATTCTTAGTCATATTTTAATTCATTAATTCTCTCATGGACTCACTCATCTTTCCCTTTTATTTATTTATGCCCAAGAAAGTACATCCAGGGATTCAAGAGAGTAAAGAATCAGGGTGAAAAACATGGTCTCTGGCAGTAGGGTTAGAATCATGATATGAGTGTGACCTTAGGAAGTCATAGATTTTTTTTTTATAAAAATTTAGGGCTTCCCTGGTGGTCCACTGGGCATAGATGCTTTTTATAAGCCTTGATTTTCTCATCTGTAAAGTAAAAATGATGGCAATGGTTCCACTTTAGTATGAGATATTGCAGGGTCCGACACATTGAAAGCAGCAATTGATATCAATGACTTCAATTATTACCCATGGTCCTAACTCCCACCAAAATATTATAAATTCTTTTTGTTTTATTATTCTTTTAATTTGGTGAAAGGTGTTAATCTTCCCCAAGTATTTTCTATGTTCCTCTAATGTCACCCTCTCCCCAGCCACGCAGAAGGAATCCTGGGAATGATTCTTGTTCCTTTTTTTTTTTTTTAATTTTTATTTTACTTTTTATTTTCACAGAATTTTGTTGTTTACAGAGATGTATGATCCCATATTAGTCATATGTATATCTCCCCATCCCACCCCTTCAGGCCATCACACAGCACCCCTGCAGGATCCCCTTTTCTCACAGCACAATGACAATAGGTATTTTTTTCACATATGATAGTATAGGTTTTCATGCTACTTACTTCCTCTACATAAATCTAAAATTCTCACAATTCTTCCTCTTAAAACCGCTCTTTCATTTACCCTCTCCTGCTTCCCCCTTCTTTCCCTACTCTTAGACCCTAGATTTCCGCTTTAGCCTCCCAAGTGCTCTCTTCTTCTAGAGATTTCCATATGCCTTTTTTTCTAGGATTTTTTCTAAATTGCAAATCTGATCAACAGCAGAAAGCAAATAACAAGCATTTAAGAAGCTTCATTTTTATTCCTTCTTACCTTTCCAGCCTCATCTCCTGACACTGATGGTATACACCATACACCTCTGGGATACTGAGATACGTGTTGCCTCTGGGACTCTTCTTGTGGGATCTCTACCTGTCTGGTCCTACAGCATCTCCTCCTTTGTGTCTTCACTCATCACTCTCTTGCTCACTAGGGCATGGGGTAATCCCATTTACTAGTTACATAGTCTCAATTAGAGCATTTCTGTCAAAATAATTGTTTACACTGTTTTACTGGTCTCTGGCAGTAGGGTTAGAATCATGATATGAGTGTGACCTTAGGAAGTCATAGATTTTTTATAAAAATTTAGGGCTTCCCTGGTGGTCCACTGGGCATAGATGCTTTTTATAAGCCTTGATTTTCTCATCTGTAAAGTAAAAATGATGGCAATGGTTCCACTTTAGTATGAGATATTGCAGGGTCCGACACATTGAAAGCAGCAATTGATATCAATGACTTCAATTATTACCCATGGTCCTAACTCCCACCAAAATATTATAAATTCTTTTTGTTTTATTATTCTTTTAATTTGGTGAAAGGTGTTAATCTTCCCCAAGTATTTTCTATGTTCCTCTAATGTCACCCTCTCCCCAGCCACGCAGAAGGAATCCTGGGAATGATTCTTGTTCCTTTTTTTTTTTTTTAATTTTTATTTTACTTTTTATTTTCACAGAATTTTGTTGTTTACAGAGATGTATGATCCCATATTAGTCATATGTATATCTCCCCATCCCACCCCTTCAGGCCATCACACAGCACCCCCTGCAGGATCCCCTTTTCTCACAGCACAATGACAATAGGTATTTTTTTCACATATGATAGTATAGGTTTTCATGCTACTTACTTCCTCTACATAAATCTAAAATTCTCACAATTCTTCCTCTTAAAACCGCTCTTTCATTTACCCTCTCCTGCTTCCCCCTTCTTTCCCTACTCTTAGACCCTAGATTTCCGCTTTAGCCTCCCAAGTGCTCTCTTCTTCTAGAGATTTCCATATGCCTTTTTTTCTAGGATTTTTTCTAAATTGCAAATCTGATCAACAGCAGAAAGCAAATAACAAGCATTTAAGAAGCTTCATTTTTATTCCTTCTTACCTTTCCAGCCTCATCTCCTGACACTGATGGTATACACCATACACCTCTGGGATACTGAGATACGTGTTGCCTCTGGGACTCTTCTTGTGGGATCTCTACCTGTCTGGTCCTACAGCATCTCCTCCTTTGTGTCTTCACTCATCACTCTCTTGCTCACTAGGGCATGGGGTAATCCCATTTACTAGTTACATAGTCTCAATTAGAGCATTTCTGTCAAAATAATTGTTTACATGTCTGTTTCTCTACTAGATTATGAAGCCCCTGAGAGAAAGTGCCAGGGATAGCTCTTGTCTCTAACAAGTGCCTACTCATGCATGTGTATGCTCTGTCAGTTAGTTGTGTCCAACTCTATGTGACCTCGTGGACTGTAACCTCTGTCCACAGAATTTTTCCAGGCAAGAATACTGGAGCTGGTTGCCATTTCCTCCTCCAGGGGATCTTCCTGACCCAGGGATCGAAGAAGTTCTCAATACATGTTTGGAAAATGTTTGAACCCTCCACTAAAGATGAGCTGCCTTCTGACTTCTCACCTCCAGCTCTCTTTCCTTGCTATTCTGCCTCTCTGAGCTCAGTTCAGGGATTCAACCACACAATAGTCTTTGAATACTCAAGATGATTCCCATTTCTGGTTCCAAACTCTTCACCAAGCCCTAGAATTCCACATTCATTTCTTTTATATCTCTCTACCTGAATAGGTAGCTTGTTCAACATAAACAAACTACACTCATCTTCTCCACAAACTGTTCACTTTAACCCTAGAACCTTCTTAACTTATCCTTTATCTGCTCCCACTCCAGCAGGATTTAGCCTTGTAGGTGAGATCTAGATTGGCTGCCATTCAACTCTAGATGATTTGCCTTCCCATTATCTACTCTACCTTTTCAAAGATTACTTTTACCCATGTTCTTTACTAGAAAACAGGTCTCGCTCAACTTCTCTAAACCCTAGCCCAGGATTTCTTGATGGCTTTGTGCATCGTTCTCTTTTCTTCTAGTCTGAGAAAGAACGACTCTCTTCTCCTTAGATAGTTCTTCTCCCAGTCTTACATCCAAGGCTTTGACCTGTTCCAAGGAGCATAAGAGAGAGTCAGTTATGCCTCTCTTTATTTTGAATCTCCTACTACTCCTTTCCTTTCCTCTCCACCTTTATAGATATATTCTCTTTATCCTAAGGAAAAATTAAAATTATTTTAGCTCTTCCTTCTTTTGGTTTCTTTTCAATGTCAAAAGGCTGCTCTTTCTTAGTACTACTCAGTGACTTACTTCTATCCCTATTGCTGTAATAAAACTGCATTGTAGAAGATAAATAATGATCCCCTAATTGCCAAATCCAAAGACTTTTTCTCCAGTGTCAGCCTCTGGCCTTTTTGTAGCATTTATATTGTGAAGACACACGGCATTGTGTGCCATCATTTAATGTTGCCTTTGTAAAGTGCAAGCTTTGTATTTTTGCTACGTTTTTTAAAAACCTTGTTTCTCCATCATCTATTAAAAAAAAAAAGAGAGAGAGATGAGAATAACAGTACAGGTTTCACAAAGTTGCTGGGTGGATGATAATTTTTGTAAGGCGTGTTGCAGTGCCTGTCTTAGTCTAGATACTCAGTAGGCATTTGCAATAATGTTTGAACCCATCCTTTCATTTTTGGGTGTAAACTTCTTCCTAAGGCAGCATTAACCCATGTTCCTCTTCTCATCCACTTCTATGTATAGCTCTTTACCTTCATAACTGGGTGATGTTGGGCATATCTTTAAGCCTGATAAATGGAGATTACTACCTATTCATAAAGAGGTTGAAATGATGCATGTAAGAAGTTTAAGTTTGGCACAAACTTAAGGCGGCATACAGGAGACACTTGCTTTCCTGACTACAGAGACAGAGGAAACATCTCTGGTTCAGTAAATCTCCTTCTTCCTGTCTTAAATTTGAATGTTTATGTCTGGTGTAAGGCAGTCATATTACAACTAGGAGAGAAGAGCCAAGAGAACTGCAGAGATGGCCTGCATCTGAAATCACTGAATGAATACCAGCAGTCCGTACCTTAGAATTTTCATGTTTGCTTTTGTTTAAGCTAATGTGAGCTGGCTTAAACTATGTGATTTTCTATTTCTTGCAATAAAAACATTCCTAATAATACAGTTCTAATTTATGCTTTACAGTTTTAGCTAACAGTCTGTCTGTTGTCCTTCTAGACAGTTTATAAAGATGAACCCAGAGTATCTAGTTATTTCAAACTTAACTATATCCATTTTGAATCCCTCTGCTATAAATAAACACTCTATTTAGCTCTTTGGGGAAGTTTTTTTTTTAGGTGCAGTGCCCTAAAGTCTTAGACAATCATAGTTTCGTTGTCTGTGGTATACTATGGAAGTATCATCTTGCTAACTAAAAACGATAGGTTTGTTCTACGTGTAGAATATGCCAGACTTTTTCTCTATCTATTCCATAAAGAAGCCCCTTAGTAGATTGAAAAGTAGATAACAGGTTTTGGAATTGGATAGATGGAGATAAATTTTAGTTTCACCACTTCCTAAAATTTTAGTTTTAAAAATATTCAGTTTCTTTGATTGTAAAGTATTCAAAAAGTGGGGGATAGTATTCCTGCAAAGGGTTATTATGAAGAATTGCCTAGCACATTGCACAGTGTGGAACACAAATCGCCTACTCTTTTATTGCTTCAATGACATAGTAGACAATGAATACATATTACCACCCTGATACCTCTCACAGGGCATTAAAAAGAAGTCTAGAGTTAAAATTCACTTATAGGAAGCTTTTGCAGATTGATCTCAACTATTCTGATGATACCCTTTCTAAACCCCTGTTAACATTTATAGTCATACATTTTTCACAAACTATATTCAGATAAGTATTTTCTACTTCAAATTAGATACTCCAACAACATGGTAATTACTCAAAAACATTTTTTATAATGTCTATTTAAGGAATAGTTTTCAGAACATACCCCATTTTTGTCATAGATATTAGCCACAGAATGAATGCTGGTTCTTTGGGGACAGTCATGTGACAAATATTAGGCCTAACTGTGGCTAATAAAGTTATCTAACTTTCTTAGATGCATTTTCCCACACATACTGAGAATATTATGTGTGTGTATTCTCCTTAAGTGATAAACCATCATTTTCATTACAAATTTTGTGGGATTCCTTTGGGAAAGTTGAAAGTCATTTCAAGCTACTTCTGATGAATAAGGGGGCTTCAAAATACGTCAGATTTTATTGTGGAGGGAGGACAAAATACAACAGTAAAACTGACAGAATACAGCAAAAGTAGAAGTGAAATTTAAATATTAAAAATTAACTTCTTCTATGACCCCCAAACTGGCTTTGAAGGTAATTCTAAAATGTTTGGGGTTAACAGCTTCCAAGAGTGCCCGTTTTGAAAGATAACAACAATGTATATGTATTTCGATCAAAAAATAGACTTCTATTTTATTTACAACTGTACTGAATATCTCATTTTAAAAACATGATTTCTATGCTCAAAACAAATAACATGGAAACACAAAGGCCGCCCAGTAAAGACCTTTTTCAGTGCTTGAGACAATCGTCCAACATTGCGTATTACAAATCGGTGATTTTTCCTACTTTTTGGACAAGTGTATTTTGACAAATACATTGTTGGGTTGTCTCCTTTAACATGAAAATGACCTAGTCCATATAAATTTTGATGTGAATACCATTTAACGGTTTAATGAAACACAAATGAAATATTTTTCACCTGTGTGATAAAAATGAGATGCTTTCTTTACTGTGGTTACCTATTTTGCCACCTCCTAAACTGATTTCACGTCCCGCCATAGAGTTTGAAGCAAACTTTTTTTGTTGTTGTTGTTTTTTTCAATTGGGGTGTATTTGTTTTACAATGTTGCATTAGCTTCAGGTGCACAGCGAAATTATTGTTATACGTTTTTACAGAGTTTTCTTGTTACAGGGATACATAATCCCCAAACGGTCATAGGTATATTGAAGCAAACGTTTTGAATTGCCGGTCGTTCCTGCCAGGTTCCAGGGTCAGCTTGCCTGTAACCCGTTCTTTCCGAGACCAGCCAGCCACCCGCAGCTTTGGTAACCTAGCAACCAGGCAGCGCGGCCGACACTTCCGGAATCCGCCGTAGTTGTCCAATCAGCTCTGCAGGGTCGCCGCGGAGGCTGATGGGCGTCGGAGGCGGGCTAGCCGCTAGCGTCCGCACCATGGTGACGGGCGGCTGCGGGCCTGCGGTGGCAATGGCCCCTTGGTCCACTTTGTCCGCTGCGAGTGTGACTTTATTTCTCTTGTCCGTCTTCTCTCGCGTCTCACAGGTTCAGACTTTATTTTTCCCTTTCCGGCAGCCGGAGACGTGCGGCCGCAGCCAGTACTTCGATATCTCGGCGCTTTCCTGTGTCCCGTGTGGAGCCAATCAGAGGCAGGATGCCCGAGGTGAGACCGTTCGGGATGGACCCCAGCCCAAGAACCACTCCCGCCTTGGTGCTGTCCCCAGGTCCCCGCGTCTCTGAAACATCTTTTCGTCTGCGGAAAGAATGTTTCAGAAAGGTTAACTGCCAAAGCCTGAAAGGAGGGTTTCCGTGGAGGACTGAAGCTTAGCCGACGAATGAGGTTGAAACCCCGAGTCCGCTCCCCCTTAGGGCTCGTAGTTTCTCAGCTCCAGCCCCCTACTCCTCATCCTGGAAGGTGGGCTACAGCAGAAATAAAAATAGAGAAGTAATCTGAGGCTCAGAGGAGAAGGGGACAGGACGTGTTGGGGAAGGAAGGCAAATTATCGCTGGTAAACATGGTAATTTTTTACCTTCGCATATCCTAGAAATTTAGAGCTGAAACGGACCTTATCCGATTAGGGTCCAGCCTTCTCGTTTTACTGATAAGGAAATGGTAGTCCTATCTTAAAGTCTTCTTTGTCTTGTAAATTCGGGACGGAAAGAACTCATGTCTCTTTGCCCTCAGTCTCTCAACCTTTGTGTTTCTACTATACACAATGTCCATAATATTATAGATTTACTTAGGATTTAGCCTTTTTATGGTTGAGTATTACTAATTGACCTTAAAGTCTCTTTAGATTAAGCTTTGTATTATTTTTTCTTGTGACGTTCATCTTATGACTAGGACTAAAAGTCTTACTCTTCAGAATAAGACTTTTCGTATATTCTAAAGTCTAGGATGTTTTTTCTCTCAATTTGGTCACCCATGGTGTTAACTTTGACATCTTGAAATCTAATTTGTCTTTATTTAAGTTGTTGTGTAGGACAAGTCAGGCTTCCCAGGTGAGGGAATACGAATAAAAAGACATTTCCCAGAACCTAAGAAGTGTAAGCTTCATACTTATGCACCCTGATATCATAAGCACTCTATTACATGGATTCCTATTACATATCCACTTAATGCCTTCTTAGAGAATGCTGTCCTTACTATTGAGTAAGTTGAATAGTGATTATCTTACAAAGTTTACTATCTTTCCAAACAGAGGAAAACAGTGATTTATTTTAATCAAGATAACTTTCCTAATAAGATTTTGTTTTGACAAAGTAAATTGAAATAAGTTACTCATATTCAGCGAGTAAATGTGTATGGTTGGGTGAGATAGATGTGTAAAATCTCCCATAGCAGTTAGTCAATAGTTTGGTTATTAGTTTAATATTATAAATTAATAGTTTATTTATGCTTGCACTTAAAATTGTAGCGAACATCATGCCTACCAGGCACATTGTAAGACCTTTGCATATGTTAATAGTTACTAATTTCGCACTCATATTAACCTGAGGAGGTAGGTACTATGTTCCCACTTTACCTGCTTGGACGGCAAGGCACAGAACAGTTCAGTTCCTTGCTCAAGGTCACAAAACTAAGTAGGGGAGTCAAGATTAGAACCCAGGCAGTACTGACTCGACTATCTTGCTCTTAGCTACAGCATCTCAAGATCTTAAGAGTTATTAAAAGTTTCCTTTTTCTATCTTGGAATTTTACTTATGAAGGTTCACATTTGCTCTTCTTTTTAGGAACTTCATGTGTGTGTCTACCAGGATTTCAGATGATCTCTAATAATGGAGGACCGGATGTTATTTGTAGAAAGTGCCCAGAGCACATGGTATGGAGTATTTGTTTTTTAAAAAAATCTTACTGTAAAAAGGGATGAATTAATACCTTTTTTTAAAAAAAACTGTAATTTAATGCTATATTCTAATATTTACCACCGACTTTTTTACTATTTTTTTAAATTTTGGCCTTTTTTATTGCCTTTTTTTTTTCATTTATTTATTTTCATCCATCTTTACTCTTGGGCCTGTGTGGGCCTCCCATTGCAGTGGACTCTCTTGCTTCAGAACACCGGCTCTGGATGCATGCGACCCAGAGTGCCGGCTTGGGTAACCGGACACACAAGTCCAGCCACTCCCTGGCACGGGAGATTCTCCGGCGTCGGGGATTGAATCGGCACCCCCTGCACAGCAAGGCAGATTCTTCACCCACTGGACCACTAGGGAAGCCCCTCCCGTAGACTTTAAAATTAAACCAACTTTGTTTCTACTAGAGTACTTTTTAGGAATAGTGAAATTTTGCAAACTTGGAAAAAACCAGAAAGATATTTTTTAAATCTGAAATCTTAAAAAAACAAAGCTTGGAAAATTTGTCTTTAGAGAAACTGATTTATAAAGGAAAATAGATGAATGAATGATACATACATAGAGCAGTTTGGTATGTGTGTATCCTTTGGTTCTGAATGAGTTCAGTGTCTTAGACTTACTCTGTCATCAGCTTTATATGATGATTCATGTTCATAATTATATCCGAGTGATGAGTTCATGAAATGCCAATTCGTAACTAAATAGATAATAGTATCAGTTTCTGTTTTGTTAATCATTTTATTATATCATAATTTTTGGAAAATTAGTGAGCCTAATAGTTACTATATACGATGATTCTTGATTAACAGAAATGAGTCTTCCAATCATTTTTAATAATTAGGAGCCTTAGTGTGTCTGTTCTGACTTTTATAGTAATGTTTCCTCTCAGTGTTTTTTTTAAAATTCAACATTACCTCTTCTCATTGTACAGTTGTCCTGGTTTATGACTAGTACTTGTAGGGTTGATGATCATTTTTATACTGTGTATTTTTGGAAATGCTGACCCTAGCCGAATTACAGTGATAAAAAGCTGCTAATAGGAACTGGTGCCAAAACAGATTTATTTTTCAGTGACGTTACTAAGCTATCGGGGCTTCCCTGATGGCTCAAATAGTAAAGAATTGGCCTACAATTCAGGAGACTCAGGAGACTGGGTTTGGGTTCAAACCCTGGGTCAGGAAGATCCCCATTAAAAAATACCTATGTAATTTAATGCTATATTCTAATATTTAACACCGACTTTTTTACTATTTTTTTAAATTTTGGCCTTTTTTATTGCCTTTTTTTTTTCATTTATTTATTTTCATCCATCTTTACTCTTGGGCCTGTGTGGGCCTCCCATTGCAGTGGACTCTCTTGCTTCAGAACACCGGCTCTGGATGCATGCGACCCAGAGTGCCGGCTTGGGTAACCGGACACACAAGTCCAGCCACTCCCTGGCACGGGAGATTCTCCGGGCGTCGGGATTGAATCGGCACCCCCTGCACAGCAAGGCAGATTCTTCACCCACTGGACCACTAGGGAAGCCCCTCCCGTAGACTTTAAAATTAAACCAACTTTGTTTCTACTAGAGTACTTTTTAGGAATAGTGAAATTTTGCAAACTTGGAAAAAACCAGAAAGATATTTTTTAAATCTGAAATCTTAAAAAAACAAAGCTTGGAAAATTTGTCTTTAGAGAAACTGATTTATAAAGGAAAATAGATGAATGAATGATACATACATAGAGCAGTTTGGTATGTGTGTATCCTTTGGTTCTGAATGAGTTCAGTGTCTTAGACTTACTCTGTCATCAGCTTTATATGATGATTCATGTTCATAATTATATCCGAGTGATGAGTTCATGAAATGCCAATTCGTAACTAAATAGATAATAGTATCAGTTTCTGTTTTGTTAATCATTTTATTATATCATAATTTTTGGAAAATTAGTGAGCCTAATAGTTACTATATACGATGATTCTTGATTAACAGAAATGAGTCTTCCAATCATTTTTAATAATTAGGAGCCTTAGTGTGTCTGTTCTGACTTTTATAGTAATGTTTCCTCTCAGTGTTTTTTTTAAAATTCAACATTACCTCTTCTCATTGTACAGTTGTCCTGGTTTATGACTAGTACTTGTAGGGTTGATGATCATTTTTATACTGTGTATTTTTGGAAATGCTGACCCTAGCCGAATTACAGTGATAAAAAGCTGCTAATAGGAACTGGTGCCAAAACAGATTTATTTTTCAGTGACGTTACTAAGCTATCGGGGCTTCCCTGATGGCTCAAATAGTAAAGAATTGGCCTACAATTCAGGAGACTCAGGAGACTGGGTTTGGGTTCAAACCCTGGGTCAGGAAGATCCCCTGGAGAAAGAAATGGCAACCCCCTTCAGTATTCTTGCCTGGAAAATACCATGAATAGAGGAGCCTGGCAGGCTACAGTCCTTAAGGTCACAAAGAATAGGATATGATGGAGCACTTACACACAACTAAGCTATCATAATTTTTAAATAGTCCTATATGTATAAATGTATTAACAAATACAAGGACATATCTCAATATATCCATTCTCTTCAACCACAACTTAAAATAATTTGTGGCATTGTTTCGTTGTTATCATTGTTCTCTATTAGTTTTGTTTACATCCATGTTTGTAATAAAATTACTGTATTTTTGCCCCAGGTTTTTTTCTAATTATTTTAAGTCCAATTTTGGATAATACCGTATTTCATCAGAAATCTTTACTAGTACAAACTATTAGTGAAATACCATATTTCACCAGAAATCTTTACTAGTACAAACTATTAAAGACCTCATAATTTAAATAACTTTAAATATATTTACCATAAGATATATCCATTTTGGGTTATAACTTAATTGCTAAAAGCTAATTTATTTGAATTTTTTTAAATTAGAATGATTATTTTAGAACAGATAAGACTAAGCTATTAATTGGCTATTACCTGATTAAGTACTGTTGAATTTTGTTGCATTTTATCTTGTTAAATGGGAAAACTGAATGACAGTATTAATTATGAGAGTAAGAACTCATTCGAATTGAATATCATAAGGAAGAAAGTTGCCTGGAGTTAATGGTAGTTAGCTTAATGTTTGAATATAAGCACAAATTGTTTATCCAGGAAAGTTTTATATAGCTCACATGTATATAATTTATTTACATATAACCTTCAAATTATATATTATTGTGGCTTTTTAAACTTACATGATCGATTAAGAAGGAAAATGTTAATTAAGAAAGAGTAAATAATTTTTTTTTTTTAATTTAGAAAGGTGTTACCGAAGATGGCTGGAACTGTATTTCTTGCCCTGCTGGTTTAACTGCAGAAGGAAAATGCCACTGTCCCACTGGCCATATTTTAGGTAAGAAGTAGATTCCAAACTGTGTCCCTTTAGACTCTTTTTTTTTTTCCTGTTTTTAATGTATACTGTGTACATTGTAATCACAGGGAATTTTTTATGTAGCTATTTCATGCTGAAAATACTATTCTCTAGCATACTTTTTTCAGTTTATGGAATGATCTTTTAGATATACCTCATTCTTTTTAACCCACTCCATAGTATTTTATAGTACTTTACTATTTTAAATATTTCTAACAAGTAATGTTTTAATGAATATTCTTATGTACGTATTCAGGTGTTTCTGTAGGTTAGGTATCTAAAAATAAAATTGTAGTATTGTAGGGTGTGTGACTTTACAGTTTTAATACTTAGCACCAAAGCCCTCTAAATTGTGAATCTTACCAGAGGTCTATAAAAATACTTGTTTCCCCGAACCCCGGGTAACAGGAATATACAGGTAAAAGCTAAGAAAATTTTTAAGGAAAATACATTAATTTATTATGCTGATGATGATTTGGAAATTTCTGTATATATATATGTTTTTTTTTTTTCAAAGCTTACTTTTTTTTTTTTTTAAACATTTATTTTATTTATTTATCTTTTTGGAGGGTGAGGTGGGGAGGGAGGGGGACGGTGGGCCACTTTTATTAGTCTTTCATTTATCTATTTTCATCCGTCGTTGTTCTTTGACTCCTGTGGGCCTCCCATCGCGGTGGCGTCTGTCGTCGCAGAGCACCGGCTCTGGGCGCATGCGCCCCAGAGCTCCAGCTCGGTAATTGGACACATCAGTCCAGCCGCTCCGCGGCACGTGGAATCTTTCCAGGCCAGGGATCGAACCGGCACCCCTTGCACTGCAAGGCGGTGTCCCTACCCACTGGACCACCAGGGGAAGCCCTATATATGTATTTTTAATGTGGTAATGAAGAAGACTTAATTTTCCAGTGCTTTATTATATAAGGTGTTGACATACCTTTTATGCAAAAGAGGTGTTTTGAGAATTATTAGAATAATTGCAAGTATATAGAAGCTCGTATATTGATTATGAGTTACATCTTACTGTTTCTAATTTGTTTAGTGGAAAGAAATGCTAATGGAACGTTGTTGTCTCAAGCAACTTGTAAGCTCTGTGATGACAGTGAAAACTCTTTTACATTAGCAGATGCTTTAGGAGACAGGTAAGCAGTGTGTGGGGTACTAACGTCAGTCCCATTTATGTATCATTTACGCCTTTCATATCATATCCTTAGGATAGAAGTAGATATTAATTGGTAAAGAAACTGAGGCCCAGAGAATGAAACAGAATAGAGTTGAAATCTTGTTTCAGTCTCTTGCTGGTTGTTTGACCTTTGCTTGTCCTTGTCTTCCAAAAGGGGACTTGATAAGCTGTTGCCACAGCTCAGAAACATACTTCACATCCCTCATGTTTTTAGCTAAGTACTATAGAGCAGGTGCTAAAAGGTAAAAGGTTGCTACTTTCAGCTATTTTTATTTTATTATTGTTATGTAATTTATACATAATCTGTAATGCATAGTATATAATTGTAACTTTTATTTACATTCTCCTATGCTCTAGGTACTATCTTGATGTATTATATTATTATTTATTTATGCCTTATAATACAAGAAATGATGTATACTTTTGATTACTTTATTGCAAGTAAGTGCTTAACTTAATAAATCTATTCTGATCTATTAATAGTTAATCAGAAAGACAAGTTCTCTTTTAAATTAGAGCCAGTATAATTCGTTAACATTTTAAAAAATTCATTAACATTTAAAAAATGTTTTTGTTATATTGACAGGTGTGTCCGATGTGAACCAACATTCATTAATACCAGCAGGTCCTGTGCATGTTCAGAACCTAACATTTTAGTAAGGCTAATTAGATTGATAAAGTATATATTTTTAAATTAAATTGCTTCTATTCTTACATGAACCATTCTTTTTTTCTTATTTATTTCTGAAGACAGGGGGATTATGTTTCAGCAGCACAGGGAATTTTCCTCCACGTATGATTTCAGCTACACGTTATGGAGCGCCTGTGAGTATGCTTCAGTTTTTTTGTTGTTATGTTAAGGATATTTCTGTATTTCTTCCTTTGGTTATTAATTTGGGGATAAAATAAAGGATTAAAAATTCTGTAGAAGCTCTATATTGATTATGAGTTACATCTTACTGTTTCTAATTTGTTTAGTGGAAAGAAATGCTAATGGAACGTTGTTGTCTCAAGCAACTTGTAAGCTCTGTGATGACAGTGAAAACTCTTTTACATTAGCAGATGCTTTAGGAGACAGGTAAGCAGTGTGTGGGGTACTAACGTCAGTCCCATTTATGTATCATTTACGCCTTTCATATCATATCCTTAGGATAGAAGTAGATATTAATTGGTAAAGAAACTGAGGCCCAGAGAATGAAACAGAATAGAGTTGAAATCTTGTTTCAGTCTCTTGCTGGTTGTTTGACCTTTGCTTGTCCTTGTCTTCCAAAAGGGGACTTGATAAGCTGTTGCCACAGCTCAGAAACATACTTCACATCCCTCATGTTTTTAGCTAAGTACTATAGAGCAGGTGCTAAAAGGTAAAAGGTTGCTACTTTCAGCTATTTTTATTTTATTATTGTTATGTAATTTATACATAATCTGTAATGCATAGTATATAATTGTAACTTTTATTTACATTCTCCTATGCTCTAGGTACTATCTTGATGTATTATATTATTATTTATTTATGCCTTATAATACAAGAAATGATGTATACTTTTGATTACTTTATTGCAAGTAAGTGCTTAACTTAATAAATCTATTCTGATCTATTAATAGTTAATCAGAAAGACAAGTTCTCTTTTAAATTAGAGCCAGTATAATTCGTTAACATTTTAAAAAATTCATTAACATTTAAAAAATGTTTTTGTTATATTGACAGGTGTGTCCGATGTGAACCAACATTCATTAATACCAGCAGGTCCTGTGCATGTTCAGAACCTAACATTTTAGTAAGGCTAATTAGATTGATAAAGTATATATTTTTAAATTAAATTGCTTCTATTCTTACATGAACCATTCTTTTTTTCTTATTTATTTCTGAAGACAGGGGGATTATGTTTCAGCAGCACAGGGAATTTTCCTCCACGTATGATTTCAGCTACACGTTATGGAGCGCCTGTGAGTATGCTTCAGTTTTTTTGTTGTTATGTTAAGGATATTTCTGTATTTCTTCCTTTGGTTATTAATTTGGGGATAAAATGAGAAGCATTTATTTGTAGTAATTTTAAAACAAATTATCAGTCAACAGGAAACATTAGACTAACAATTCAGCATTATAGTTTATAGTTATTCTCTTGTCTACCTTAGTTCGTTTCCTTTTCCGTGAATCTCAGAATGTTTAAACTGGAATGATTCTTTATAGATCGTATAAAGAAGGCAGGTAAAGTGTAGTTAAGAGCATCAGAGACTCTAGATTTGAACCCTGGTTTTACTAGTCATTAGTTTTGTATCTTTAGACTTCCTAAACTTGGTTGTATTGTCTGTAAATTGAGCATAATAACAACGTCTACCTCACAATGGCTGTACATAGTAGTGACTGGAGTTAAGAGCGTTACTTGTATCTGACCAAGTTCCTCATTTATAGATAAGAGTGTGATAACATAGAGTTACAGCTTTTGCAGCAGAAGCTGGTGATGACAAGGTCTGGGGTGTGAAGTGGGAAATGGATGAACTGGAACTGAATAGGTCATCAATCCAATAGAGTAGGAGTTAGATGACTACCTTAGGATTAGTTAATGAGCAGAGCCTGTGTGGACAGGCTAGGATTTGGTTGCTATAATCATCAATGAATAAATTGCAGCGACTAGGAGGGCTGTAAGAGCCATGGTGAGTGTGGGTAGAATCTGTATTTTTTACAAATAAAACAAGAAGTTCCTCCTCCCCAGTATGGTCTTGTGGGGTGATAGGTAAGTTTCAGATATTTACAAATAACAAAATAAATGCTAAAATAAGTGTATGCATAGGGAGCTTAAGATCATCCCCAAATTGGCTCATTTGTAAGAAGATTTATGTTTTGTGGGGTATTCTCCAGTCTCAGATTATAGTGATATATACCATTATCAGGGCTTCTCTGATGGTTCATAAAGCAAAGAATCTGCCTGCAATGCAGGAGAGAGGAAATGCAAGTTAGATCCCTGGGTTAGGAAGATCCCCTGGAGGAGGACATGACAACCTACTGCAGTATTCTTGCCTGGAGAATCCCATGGGCAGAGGAGCTTGTCGGGCTACAGCCCATGGGGTTGCAAAGAGTCAAACATGACTGAAGCACCTAGCACACACATACTGTTACCAAATTTGCAGACCTTTAGTTTTCACTTTTTCCTTTTCAAAATAAGTAGAAATAATTTTTCCAAAAATTCCAACAATGTTTCTTTCTCATATTTGGTCTCAAGATTGCCAGTCATTTAAAGGTCATGTCCTCTTTGATCTCTTCCAGCCTGGAACAGGTCCTCTGTCTTTCCTTGCCTTTCTTGAACTTGACACTTTTGGCTTTTTTGGCCATACTGCATGGCTTGTGGAATCTCAGTTCCCCAACCAGGGATTAAAGCCCAGGCCACAGTAGTGGAAACCAGGAGTCTTAACTGCTAGGCCACTAGGGAGGTCTCCTAGCTGTCCACAGTTTTGAATATTTCAGACCTTACAATCTATAGAGGATGACCCTTAATCAAGAGCGTTACTTTGATCAAGATAAGAGTGTGATAACATAGAGTTACAGCTTTTGCAGCAGAAGCTGGTGATGACAAGGTCTGGGGTGTGAAGTGGGAAATGGATGAACTGGAACTGAATAGGTCATCAATCCAATAGAGTAGGAGTTAGATGACTACCTTAGGATTAGTTAATGAGCAGAGCCTGTGTGGACAGGCTAGGATTTGGTTGCTATAATCATCAATGAATAAATTGCAGCGACTAGGAGGGCTGTAAGAGCCATGGTGAGTGTGGGTAGAATCTGTATTTTTTACAAATAAAACAAGAAGTTCCTCCTCCCCAGTATGGTCTTGTGGGGTGATAGGTAAGTTTCAGATATTTACAAATAACAAAATAAATGCTAAAATAAGTGTATGCATAGGGAGCTTAAGATCATCCCCAAATTGGCTCATTTGTAAGAAGATTTATGTTTTGTGGGGTATTCTCCAGTCTCAGATTATAGTGATATATACCATTATCAGGGCTTCTCTGATGGTTCATAAAGCAAAGAATCTGCCTGCAATGCAGGAGAGAGGAAATGCAAGTTAGATCCCTGGGTTAGGAAGATCCCCTGGAGGAGGACATGACAACCTACTGCAGTATTCTTGCCTGGAGAATCCCATGGGCAGAGGAGCTTGTCGGGCTACAGCCCATGGGGTTGCAAAGAGTCAAACATGACTGAAGCACCTAGCACACACATACTGTTACCAAATTTGCAGACCTTTAGTTTTCATTTTTTCCTTTTCAAAATAAGTAGAAATAATTTTTCCAAAAATTCCAACAATGTTTCTTTCTCATATTTGGTCTCAAGATTGCCAGTCATTTAAAGGTCATGTCCTCTTTGATCTCTTCCAGCCTGGAACAGGTCCTCTGTCTTTCCTTGCCTTTCTTGAACTTGACACTTTTGGCTTTTTTGGCCATACTGCATGGCTTGTGGAATCTCAGTTCCCCAACCAGGGATTAAAGCCCAGGCCACAGTAGTGGAAACCAGGAGTCTTAACTGCTAGGCCACTAGGGAGGTCTCCTAGCTGTCCACAGTTTTGAATATTTCAGACCTTACAATCTATAGAGGATGACCCTTAATCTGGGTCCATCCAGTCTTTTTTCATAATCAGGACATGCCTGGCAGGAAGCCATGAGAAAACTGTTGTCCTCTTGTTAGTGCGTTGCCTCACATCAGGGAGTACACGGTGTTCATCTGTCCCACATTGTGGATGTTAGCCATGACCCCCTGCCAGAAACTCACCATGTCTGCTATAAAGTTACTGTTTTCCTTTTGTAATGTTTAGTATTTTTTAGGAGACTTTCCAAGGTTACACTTCTCCTCTGAACCTTGACTAAGTAGCTTTAGTCTCCGCTAATGACACTTGCCTTTGTCAGCCACTATGATTGCCAACTGTATTTATCTTTTTGTTTTTTTTATTTTGCAGGGGGCTGGGTTGGGGAGGGAGGGGGCAGGCGGGCCACTTTTTTTGGGAGGGGGCCACTTCTATTGGTCTTTCATTTATCTATTTTTATCCATCTTTGTTCTTTGGCCATGTGGGCCTCCCATCGCAGTGGCCTCTGTTGTCGCAGAGCACCGGCTCTGGGCACCTGCCCGGTAATTGGACATATCGGTCAAGCCGCTCCGCGGCACATGGGATCTTCCTAGGCCAGGGATCGAACCAGCGCCCCTTGCACTGCAAGGCGGTGTCCTTACCCACTGGACCACCAGGGAAGCCCTATCATTCTTTTCACATTAGTTAACAATACTGTAAGGAAGAATTTTCCTTTCTCATTTATATATTACGGACAGTATAGATTTGTGAGTTCCTATTTTACTCAGTTTTTATAATCCAGTGCGTGTATTGTTTGTTTTGTTGCTCAAATTGTCATAGATTTGACCATCAGAAGCCTCATTAAGTTGATTCCTATGTCTTTTGGACACATCTTTATCATTCTTTCAGCATTTCCTTACTTTCTGACACAAAATTTCCAGGCTTAGATCATTGACACTTTTGGCTTTTTTGGCCATACTGCATGGCTTGTGGAATCTCAGTTCCCCAACCAGGGATTAAAGCCCAGGCCACAGTAGTGGAAACCAGGAGTCTTAACTGCTAGGCCACTAGGGAGGTCTCCTAGCTGTCCACAGTTTTGAATATTTCAGACCTTACAATCTATAGAGGATGACCCTTAATCTGGGTCCATCCAGTCTTTTTTCATAATCAGGACATGCCTGGCAGGAAGCCATGAGAAAACTGTTGTCCTCTTGTTAGTGCGTTGCCTCACATCAGGGAGTACACGGTGTTCATCTGTCCCACATTGTGGATGTTAGCCATGACCCCCTGCCAGAAACTCACCATGTCTGCTATAAAGTTACTGTTTTCCTTTTGTAATGTTTAGTATTTTTTAGGAGACTTTCCAAGGTTACACTTCTCCTCTGAACCTTGACTAAGTAGCTTTAGTCTCCGCTAATGACACTTGCCTTTGTCAGCCACTATGATTGCCAACTGTATTTATCTTTTTGTTTTTTTTATTTTGCAGGGGGCTGGGTTGGGGAGGGAGGGGGCAGGCGGGCCACTTTTTTTGGGAGGGGGCCACTTCTATTGGTCTTTCATTTATCTATTTTTATCCATCTTTGTTCTTTGGCCATGTGGGCCTCCCATCGCAGTGGCCTCTGTTGTCGCAGAGCACCGGCTCTGGGCACCTGCCCGGTAATTGGACATATCGGTCAAGCCGCTCCGCGGCACATGGGATCTTCCTAGGCCAGGGATCGAACCAGCGCCCCTTGCACTGCAAGGCGGTGTCCTTACCCACTGGACCACCAGGGAAGCCCTATCATTCTTTTCACATTAGTTAACAATACTGTAAGGAAGAATTTTCCTTTCTCATTTATATATTACGGACAGTATAGATTTGTGAGTTCCTATTTTACTCAGTTTTTATAATCCAGTGCGTGTATTGTTTGTTTTGTTGCTCAAATTGTCATAGATTTGACCATCAGAAGCCTCATTAAGTTGATTCCTATGTCTTTTGGACACATCTTTATCATTCTTTCAGCATTTCCTTACTTTCTGACACAAAATTTCCAGGCTTATCTTGTACGTTTTCTGCCTCAGTCCTAGAAACAGCTATTTATCTAAGAAGCTCTTAAGGAAAATATTTAGAAACAAGATTACCATGGTTAGTATGCCCTCTTTAGCAGACATAGCTAGAAAATACATACAATGTTTATATATGTGTGTGTGTGTGCCCAGTCGCTCAGCTGGGTCCCACTCTTTGCAACCCCATGGACTTAAGCCCACCAGGTTCCTCTGTTCGTGGAATTTTCCAGGCAAGAATATTGGATCAGATTGCAGTTTCCCATTCTAGGGGGTCTTACCGACGCAGGGATTGAACTTAACAGCTCTTGTGTCTCCTGTATTGGCAGTACCAGCTGGGAAGCCCGTGCATATATACATACACACATCTATGACTATTTCTGTATTTATCTTATTGTTTTATATAATTTTATAAGAGAGGAATCCAGTCCTCTCTAGTAGTATACCAGACAATCAATAAAGAATTTCCATTGAGTCAGTGTCTTCCCGTTCCCCCAAAGACAGTGAGCTTACATTACATATTGGTTTGCTTTCCCAACTTTAATTTTGAAAAATTTTTAAGTTGCAGAAGAAAAAGTAAAATAATGACAGTACATGTATCTTTTACTAGTTTAACAAATTACTAATGTTTTGCCACATTTGCTTAATCTCTGTCTGTGTATGTAAACATATGCATACACACACTGAATCACTTGCAAGTAAGTTGTAGCTATGGAACATTTTACTCCTAAATGTTTTGTAGCTCTTAGGAAAAATGGCATTTTTCTGATATCACACCTAAGAAGATTAGTATTTGCCTACTTGTTTCAATAGTCTTTTATCCCTCCCCACTTTTTTGGCAGAGGGACCCAAAATCAGTGAAAGATCCCTCATTGTAATGAATCTCTTTAGTCTCCTTTAATTTAGAACAGATTCTTATTCCATTTTGCCTTTTTTTGAATTTTGTTTCTTTCTTTTTTTCTTCTGTGGCCATTAACTCTTGCAGAGTCAAGGCCAGCTTTCTTATAGAGCATCCCAGAGTCTGGAGTTTTCTCATTGTTTTCCTATGATTAGACTCAGTGAAACATCTTTTTGTAGAAATATGATATGGGTGTTGTATACAGTCCATGGTATCCTAACAGAGCACATAATGTCAGGATGTCCAGTTATTGGTGATGCTAAATTTGACTGCCTGGGCTTGGTGCTGTCTGCCTCTTGCCTCCACTGTAAAGGTACTGTGACTAATGAGTTGGTCTGAGATTTTACTTTGGGGCTATATACTTTTAGCAGCTATTGATGAAGCTTCCCTGAATTAGTTATTTCAAAATGGTTTCCAATTCTACTGTTCCTATTACATTTTTAGTTAGCAATCTTCTATAAAGAATACTTTCTTTTCTCTCTGTGCTTTTTTAAAAATTGTTACTGTAAACTCTTGGTATCGTGAGTGTGTTAAGATCTGTCATTGTTTTTCTTCTTTTCAAAGCTCAAATTGTCCCAAATTTGAACTTTTCCTTTGGTATAACTCCTGTGTTATTTTGACATATTTCCTTGTTCGTGTTCCAGGTTCAACCAATGTAATTATAATTTTAAATTGTCACATGATACTCTAGTTTATGCATTGAAATTTATGTAATTGTGTGTCTACTGAATATTTAGTTTTTTTGTTATTAATATTGCTGTCAACCATTTTATGTACATAGATGTGTTTATCCTTTGGAGAGATTATTCACTTAAGACAGATGTCCTAAGTGTTTCTAAATCCCCGGGTTAAAGTGTGTGGATATTGTTTTATAAAGAATCATGCACCCTTTTCACCAATGTTTGTCTCTGGCTTCATTTTAGATGCATTTGCCAATACTGTTGTCAGTGCTTTCCATTTTTATTAGTTTTTTTCTGTGTGTGTGTTAGTCAACCTTCAATGTACGTTTTTTTTTTTTTTTTTACAAAATGAGAACTTTTGCTTGTTGAAGAGATGAAAATAGTGACTCATACTTCTTTTAGGTTTCTTTGACAGTTGTGGTGCAACACTTAATATAATTTGGTTTTATCACCTTTACCCATGTTCAGGAAATTTGCTATGAATGATGTTTCTCAGTGTCTCACTTTTTAGCAAAATACTCAAATGAGCTTTACAGCAGTGGTTCTTAACTAGAGTCTTGTATCTGCAGTTCTCACAGGACATGTGTGCCTTGATCTCATTCTAGAGATTCTGATTCATTTGGTTGATAATGAAGCCAGGCATTTTCTGTTTTCAGGAAATTTCATTTGATTCTGATATCCTTCATTGTTTAAGAATCACCACTTTGGCGATTTTAAATCTTAGTTTCCCCCTGTATCCCCAGTCTCCTGTTGCTTAGAAATCATTCACAAATATTTCTTTTTTATTACTTGCCAGTTTAATTAATGTCATAATCCTAAATCAGCAGATATTAATCAATACTAAGTCTGGATCAATTTTTCTTTTATTTTTTTGCACTTTGGTTTTTGTTTTAGGGAAATGGGCATAATAGTTTTTATTATTATAAACATGCTTTGTTTCCTTGTATCTTTTGCCTAAGTTGATATTATTTTGTAATTCAGTCTTACTTGTAATTACTGACATTGATTGGAATTAAATCTTTTATTCTCATTAGAGTCTATTAACACTGAGAAAGAGATACTAGTTATTCACCACTCAGCAATATGTATACTAATGTCTTCCAAATAGTGTAGAGTTAAGGAATTTCTATTTGAACTTAAAAGTGAAATTTGTCTTTGTGTTTACAGGGCATATCTTTCACTTCAGAGTGGTTTGCAAAGTATTTGCAGTCATCAGCAGCTGCTTGCTGGGTATGTTTGAATTTCTATAAAATAATTTTATTTCATTTCAAAGAACCGTGGTGCCATTTTTTTTCCCCCAGTTAATAAAACCTTTCTTTATAAGTAGATATATCTTTTTGGTTATATTCTATAAAAACCTTTTTAAGGTAGACTGAGAGAGAATAATAAAGAAAATGTTATCCATTTCACGTTTCATTATATATAAATGTATCTGTACTTAGTCAACTGAAATTGAATGTTAGGGGAAACTGATTCATACTATCATATAGTAAATATTTGTTGATGACCAACTGTGTGCCAGGCCCTGTTCTCAACTCTTTAAGTTATCTATTTCAGGAAAAAACAAACAAAAATTCCTTGTGGAATTATATTGTATTCAGTCAGGTGATGCCAAGTGCTATAAAAACAAACAGATCAGGATAAAGAGCATAGAGAGGGGAAGGTGGGCCTAGTTCATAGAGAGTGACCAGGACAGGCAACTCTGAGAGTGTGCTGTTTGAGCAAAGACCTGAAGGAAGCGGATGTGAGCCATGAGAAGAGTATCAGGGAAGAGTATTCTAAGCAGAGACCAAAGCAAGCGCAGAGGTCCCGATGCAGCAGTTCTCTGGCGTTTTCATGCTAAAGAAACAGGAAGGAGGCCTAAATGGTTAGAGCAGTGAGCTGGGAAAGTAGAGAAATGAGTCCAACGAAGAAGGGAATGACTATGAGGCCTGGAGTTTACTGGAAAGGATGTAGGAGATTTGTGTAACGGTCGATCTTAGGTTTTGCAAAGATCACTCTTAACATGGAGGGTAGATTCTGTTGGGGCAAAGCCAGAAGCCGGGGGACCAATTAGAAGAGTACTAGAGTAATCCACATGAGAGAGAATGGACCTGCAGACATGGGTGGTGCCATTGAAATGAGAGAAGACTGACCCAACAAGATTGAATAATTAGTTGGGTATGAGAGAGGAGAGAAAGAAGGTTACACCAATGATTTTCATTTGAATAACTATACAAATGGAGTGATCTTTTCCTGAAAAGGAAAACTGAGAAAGAGGTTTGAGGGTCAAACTCAACAGGTGATATTTTGTTGTTCATAAAACAAATTTCTTAAAATAGGGTAGATTTATATGCATTAGATCTAATGTAGGAATAAATTATTATTCTTTCAAATATAATTATTCCACATAATAGTTTTTTTAAATGTCATGCGCTTAAGTTTTTAGTTAGTTCTTTTTTCAGTTGCTTGTCTTTATGTTTTCACCTAAAATTTCAGGTAAAGTTTATAATTTATCTGCCATATGGAAAGTTCTTTTCTACATTAACTAGAGAAAATATTAAAAGCAAAAGAATATCCAAAAAAATAAGAATTTGAAGAATAGGTAAAGTTAAAACCAAGCATAATTTTTATATCAACTTTTGCTTAGGATATTAAAGTCCATACATTTCTTTGTTACCGTTCTCTTGTAGGTGTACGCCAATCTAACATCTTGTCAAGCTCTCGGAAATATGTGTGTGATGAACATGAATTCTTATGACTCCACTACTTTTGATGCATGTCGACTGTTTCAGTTTATCTTTGAAAATACTGCTGCACTGGGCACTGCTCATTCTATTTCATTTTGGTAGGCTATTCTAATTAATGAACCATCATTTTGACCAAAGTCAGTGCAATTATTTTCACAAATATGTACTAAGACCTGTTGCCCATTATTAAGACAACTGTGATTATTTATAGGAGACAGAATCTTCCATGGCTGTTCTATGGAGACCAGCTTGGATTAGCACCTCAAGTACTTAGTATTACACCTCTTCCTACAAATTTCAGTTTCAAAGGGGAAAACCAGGTACAAATCACTTTACTATTGAAGGATAACCATTTTGATTTACAATTTTAAAAGGTAACAAGAATATTACTAGACATAATCCTTGAAAGATTTTTTAAATTATTAGGACTAAACTAAATCTAAATATTAGCTGCTGAGGAACTAAACAATATAGAGTTTAGTTGTCTTACTTACTTGAATATATGGATTCTTCTGCATTGTGTGATTATGGTAGCAAGAAGAACTTGGGAAGAACAGTTTTCATCACCACATGCTAGGCCATCTCTGTCCCGTGTCTCTGAACAGAAGACTGACCCAACAAGATTGAATAATTAGTTGGGTATGAGAGAGGAGAGAAAGAAGGTTACACCAATGATTTTCATTTGAATAACTATACAAATGGAGTGATCTTTTCCTGAAAAGGAAAACTGAGAAAGAGGTTTGAGGGTCAAACTCAACAGGTGATATTTTGTTGTTCATAAAACAAATTTCTTAAAATAGGGTAGATTTATATGCATTAGATCTAATGTAGGAATAAATTATTATTCTTTCAAATATAATTATTCCACATAATAGTTTTTTTAAATGTCATGCGCTTAAGTTTTTAGTTAGTTCTTTTTTCAGTTGCTTGTCTTTATGTTTTCACCTAAAATTTCAGGTAAAGTTTATAATTTATCTGCCATATGGAAAGTTCTTTTCTACATTAACTAGAGAAAATATTAAAAGCAAAAGAATATCCAAAAAAATAAGAATTTGAAGAATAGGTAAAGTTAAAACCAAGCATAATTTTTATATCAACTTTTGCTTAGGATATTAAAGTCCATACATTTCTTTGTTACCGTTCTCTTGTAGGTGTACGCCAATCTAACATCTTGTCAAGCTCTCGGAAATATGTGTGTGATGAACATGAATTCTTATGACTCCACTACTTTTGATGCATGTCGACTGTTTCAGTTTATCTTTGAAAATACTGCTGCACTGGGCACTGCTCATTCTATTTCATTTTGGTAGGCTATTCTAATTAATGAACCATCATTTTGACCAAAGTCAGTGCAATTATTTTCACAAATATGTACTAAGACCTGTTGCCCATTATTAAGACAACTGTGATTATTTATAGGAGACAGAATCTTCCATGGCTGTTCTATGGAGACCAGCTTGGATTAGCACCTCAAGTACTTAGTATTACACCTCTTCCTACAAATTTCAGTTTCAAAGGGGAAAACCAGGTACAAATCACTTTACTATTGAAGGATAACCATTTTGATTTACAATTTTAAAAGGTAACAAGAATATTACTAGACATAATCCTTGAAAGATTTTTTAAATTATTAGGACTAAACTAAATCTAAATATTAGCTGCTGAGGAACTAAACAATATAGAGTTTAGTTGTCTTACTTACTTGAATATATGGATTCTTCTGCATTGTGTGATTATGGTAGCAAGAAGAACTTGGGAAGAACAGTTTTCATCACCACATGCTAGGCCATCTCTGTCCCGTGTCTCATTTTTAAAAAGGGCTTCCAAAGATTAACTGGGATTCTATGTGTTTCCTCAACATTTCACAGGTCCAAATTCTTACCTTCAGTTTTTTGATCTTCTAGAATGAAAGAATAGATTGTTCTCTCCCTTATTAAGCCCTCATATACACAAACACACATATACACACATTTAATAGGTTTGAAAAGAAGTTATCTGTCACTAGCACTGCCTCTCAATTCTGAAGTAATAGTTTTTGTGCCAAAGCCCAGTCCATTTAAGTGTTTAATCATAGAGATACTTAGATTAATTTTGCCTCAAATTAAAGATTGTTGAATGCAATATTTGATCTCTAGAAAAAGAAAAGATCAATCAACATTGAAAAAAATTTATAGACTCATATATACTCTGAAAGTCTGAACTCTGAAAGTTTTTATAGACTGTTATATATATATGTGTGTTTATAGACTTCCAGAGTATGCAACATTGTTGTATTCTTGTTTTTCTTTAACCAGAATACGAAACTGAAGTTTGTTGCTGCTTCCTATGATGTAAGAGGAAATTTTCTAAGGTGGCAAACTTTAGAAGGAGGTGTCTTACAGGTGAGTATGATTCTAGCTAGGGAATCCATAACATGTCTTATTTTTGACTGAGGCAAAGATGAGGAAAAAAACTAGATTATTACTTGAATAGAGCATCAGTTGCTTGCTAGAGTTGACTTTTGTGTGTTTTTTAAATGGGAATTTCTTAAAACTACTTTAAAATTATGACAAAGATGCCTCCTTAACTTTTCATTCCTTTGATACATTAAATAAGTATTGTATAAAGTATACGTCCATGTTAAGTCTTGGGAGCCCTTGACTCTTAAGCAAAAAAAAATTTGTATGAGATATTTATCAGTTGTATCCTTTGTTGTAGCTTTGTCCAGACACGGAGACAAGACTTAATGCTGCTTATTCCTTTGGAACAACCTATCAACAGAATGTAAGTTGGAAGTATTTTTGACAGTTTGTATTTTAGCTTCATTGTTCACAACAGCAATAACTCGAGTAATTGTTGAATTTTTAAAATTTATAACGTTTTATAGTAATAAACAATGTGTGAATGGTTTTTATTAATTTAATCAGCATGAAAACAGTACCTTGTCCTCCATAGAGTCTTTTTTTTTTTTTTTTTAAAGATTTATTTATTTATTTATTTTGGGCGGGGGTCAGGTTGGGGAGGGAGGGGAGTGGGCGGGCCACTTCTATTGGTCTTCCATTTCTCTATTTTCATCCGTCTTTGTTCTTTGGCCCACGTGGGCCTCCCATCGCGGTGGCGTCTGTTGTTGCAGAGCGCCGGCTCTGGGCGCATGCGCTCCAGAGCTCCGGCTCTGTGATTGGACACATCAGTCCAGCCGCTCCGCAGCACGTGGGATCTTCCCAGGCCAGGCTCGAACCGGTGCCCCTTGCACTGCAAGGCGGTGTCCTTATCCACTGGAAAAAATTTATAGACTCATATATACTCTGAAAGTCTGAACTCTGAAAGTTTTTATAGACTGTTATATATATATGTGTGTTTATAGACTTCCAGAGTATGCAACATTGTTGTATTCTTGTTTTTCTTTAACCAGAATACGAAACTGAAGTTTGTTGCTGCTTCCTATGATGTAAGAGGAAATTTTCTAAGGTGGCAAACTTTAGAAGGAGGTGTCTTACAGGTGAGTATGATTCTAGCTAGGAATCCATAACATGTCTTATTTTTGACTGAGGCAAAGATGAGGAAAAAAACTAGATTATTACTTGAATAGAGCATCAGTTGCTTGCTAGAGTTGACTTTTGTGTGTTTTTTAAATGGGAATTTCTTAAAACTACTTTAAAATTATGACAAAGATGCCTCCTTAACTTTTCATTCCTTTGATACATTAAATAAGTATTGTATAAAGTATACGTCCATGTTAAGTCTTGGGAGCCCTTGACTCTTAAGCAAAAAAAAATTTGTATGAGATATTTATCAGTTGTATCCTTTGTTGTAGCTTTGTCCAGACACGGAGACAAGACTTAATGCTGCTTATTCCTTTGGAACAACCTATCAACAGAATGTAAGTTGGAAGTATTTTTGACAGTTTGTATTTTAGCTTCATTGTTCACAACAGCAATAACTCGAGTAATTGTTGAATTTTTAAAATTTATAACGTTTTATAGTAATAAACAATGTGTGAATGGTTTTTATTAATTTAATCAGCATGAAAACAGTACCTTGTCCTCCATAGAGTCTTTTTTTTTTTTTTTTTAAAGATTTATTTATTTATTTATTTTGGGCGGGGGTCAGGTTGGGGAGGGAGGGGAGTGGGTGGGCCACTTCTATTGGTCTTCCATTTCTCTATTTTCATCCGTCTTTGTTCTTTGGCCCACGTGGGCCTCCCATCGCGGTGGCGTCTGTTGTTGCAGAGCGCCGGCTCTGGGCGCATGCGCTCCAGAGCTCCGGCTCTGTGATTGGACACATCAGTCCAGCCGCTCCGCAGCACGTGGGATCTTCCCAGGCCAGGCTCGAACCGGTGCCCCTTGCACTGCAAGGCGGTGTCCTTATCCACTGGACCACCAGGGGAAGCCCTCCATAGAGTCTTAAACATCATCATCAATGGTCTGTTTGCTTCTAGATATATAGGCCTTAAAAGTAATCTCTACTTTTGAGCATTTTAAAATAAAGAAAAAATATTACTTCACTTTTCCCATTCATAGGTCACTGCCTTGTTGTCAGTCCATCCTCCCTTTATGCTCCAGTAGCAAAATGCTTCTTTTTCTCTCTCTCCATACTCCCCTCCCTCCCTTCCTGACCTTCCTTTAGTAATGCATTCTAAAACAATAGTATGGTACAAAGGAATATTATGAGCCATTAAACGTTTGAGAGAAATTCAGTAGTCTACAAAAATACTTCTTGATAAAATGCATATACACACACCGCTGTGATTTCAGCTTCGTTAAAACAACAAAAAATACCATTAGGGAAAACGGATTAGAAAATGATAAACATTTGTAACAGTGATTATCTCCAGATGGTGTGATTATAGGTGATTTTCTTTCTTTTTTATATTTTTCAAATGTTTTACTTTTATTATCAGAAATGACTTCTGTGTTACTTTAAAAAACTGTTATTGAATAATCAGCACTTGTTAAATGCCCACTGCTGTGTGCTCACCATTTTATCATTTTTATCTCATCTGACCCATGAAATAGCTATGTAAAATACTTACTATTTTTGTTTTATGAATGAAGAAATTGTGCTCAGTAAGATTAGGTAATTTACTCAAGGTTTTTCATCAAGTAAATGTTCTGTTAGACTTGAAAAGCATGGTTTTTCCATTGAACCCACTTGCCTCTCAGACAGTTCATAGCCTAGTAGAGAAAACAGGTGCATAGATAAAGAATTGCCAAGAATGTGATGTGTTGTTCTATAGATATGAACAAAGTACTGTGTTGGTCCAAAGCAAGAGTCACTAATGGTTCCTGGGGAAATACAGAAAGGCTTTATACAGTGAGTGATACTTGAGCTTATAGAATGAATGAGTTTGCCAGGAGAACACAATGGGAAAGGGAATGTTAGGCAGAAACAGCGTTTGCAGTGTCAGAGAGATATAGAGTAGCATAGCATGTTTACAGACTATAAGTAGTGGTTAAACCATAGACAAAGAGGAAGCAGTGAGAGAGAAGCCTGGTATAATTAAGGGGAGCCAAATCATAAGCATCAGGAGAAAGAATGGGAACCTTATCCCATGGGATAGAAGTTTTCAAACCTTTTTATTTGTATACACTTACTGTTGAGAGTGAAGGTGTAGCCTCTCCAGCTGGATTGTAGGATAAGATCCAGGTGGTTCTTTGCTATTAGTTATTTTGGCCCTTATAAAATAAATCTATATAGTATTCATGTTTTAAAAGACACTTGGAAATGTGTATAAACAATATAATATAGCTGTAAGATAATTCCTTTTACAATTAAAACTTTTAAAGATAAATATGCTTTCTTTTAATTTTGATACTTTTTATTTTCCAGTGTGAGATACCTATTTCTAAGATCTTAACTGACTTTCCCACTCCTACGTTTTATGATGTGTACCTTGAATATACTGATGAAAATCAACATCAATATATTTGGGCTGTGCCTGTGTTAAACTTAAATCTTCAGCACAATAAAATATTTGTCAACCAAGGTAAGGCGTACATACATACCCCTCTTCTTCTGAGCGGAACGCAATAAATAAGTCAACCAACATAGTAATTTAGCGAATTATAGAAAGTCATGGATTCTCTCTGATTGTAAGGTTTTATTTATATATGCCCCAAAGTAAAACAGTGAGGTTGTTGGTATATTTACTAAATGCTTAGTCACTCAGTTGTGTCCGACTCTTTGCGACCCCATGGACTGTATCCCACCAGGCTCCTCTGTCCATGGGATTCTCCAAGCAAGAGTACTGGAGTAGGTTTCCACTCCCTTCTCCAGGAGATCTTCTGGACCCAGGGATCAAATCAGGTCTCGTGCACTGCAGGCAAATTCTTTGCTGTCTAAGTCACTGGGGTAGCCTTATTTCCTGAATATATCAGGCTTATTATTAAGGAATTATATCATTGCTGAAAGTGTATCTGGAGAAAAATTAGTAGAACTGTAAAATTAGGACTTTTTCAGGCTACCTTTGAGCTGCTTTTTGGGCAAATTAATTTCTGTTGTTGTTTGTAATGTTATCAAATTCTATTTATTCAGGTAATTTGCAGGGAGAATCCTTTCAAACTGATAAGTCCGGATAATCAGAAGACGTTCAAGTGCAAATGAGAGAGGCTATTACTAGGAATTTCTTACACCAGGACTTGATTTTGCAACCATCTTATCTAAAAACAAAGTGTACTAACTTTATGTTTTAAATTTGTCCAGTAAACTTCTCCTTGAGAGCCATCTTGAACAATTGAAAGTATTTTTTAAAGCCTTTTTTTTTTCTTTTTTTTACTGATAAAAGACAGTAGCTCTGGCAAGTGGCTCCTGACTCGGCGCATTTTCTTAGTGGATGCACTAAGTGGACGAGAAAATGACTTAGGAAGTCAGCCAAGATTAATTAGAGTTGCTACCCAAATATCACTGAGGTAAATGTCTGATTTACTAATTGAGGCTTGGAGTATATGGGAAAATGTCATAGTGAAAGTGTTTGACCTGTAATTATCAGATGAAAACAATAAGAACACCTGAATTGGAATGATACATAGTGTGTTTTTAGATGTCTGTATAGATTAGGATACACTAATAGAGGGGATAATTACATCAGGAGAGCTTAAAAAGTTTTGCCAAAATTCCTATTCTAGGCCCCACTCTAGGCTTGCTCTAGGCTTATTAGAATGGGTTGAGAGGTGGGGGCAGAGTGAATATCAGTGGGCTGAAGCGGGTTTGTCAGAACCTGCCGGATTGCAGCAGGCCTCCTTAGGCTCTGTCTCTTTTAACAGCCACTCTTCTAGGTTGGTCCTCAGTAATTATCAATGCCTCGCTCTTCCTTGAATACTTTAATGATGGCGCTGCCTTGGGTAGTGCTACGCAGCCCTCATGTCTCTTCCCCAGAGTGAGACTCCTCTAAGACCTTAACTGGCTTTTCCATTCCAATGTCTCATGATGCACACCTCCAATGCACTGATGAAAATCAGCACTATCATCTTTCTGGCACTTCAGCATATGTTACTTTTTCATTGTTTTTTTTTTTTTTTTAAGATTTATTTATTTATTTATTTATTTTTGGGCGGGGGTCGGGAGGGGAGAGGGCGGGCCACTTCCATTGGTCTTTCATTTCTTTATTTTCATCCATCTTTGTTCTTTGGCTCCCGTGGACCTCCCATCGCGGTGGTGTCTGTCATCGCAGAGCACTGGCTCTGGGCGCATGCGCTCCAGAGCTCCGGCTCATTGATTGGACACATCGGTCCAGCCGCTCCACGGCACGTGGGATCTTCCCAGGCCAGGGATCGAACCGGCGTCCCTTGCACTGCAAGGCGGTGTCCTTATCCACTGGACCACCAGGGAAAGCCCCCCTTTTCACTGTTTTTTAAATTTGGTTTTCATAATAATCTTTTTTGTTGTTATTTATTTGGTTGCTCCAGTTCTTATTTGCAGTATGTGGGATCTAATTCTCTGACCAGGTATCAAGCCTGGGCCCTCTGCATTGGGAGTGCAGAATCTTAGCCACTGGACAACCAGGGAAGTTCCTGATTTTCATAATAATCTTATGAAGTAGGCAATACAGAAGCTTTATTTTATGCCTTGATGAAAAATCAGGGGAGAGGCTTAAAACCTGTAATTTGGCCAAAATGATACATAGTGTTTTTAGATGTCTGTATAGATTAGGATACACTAATAGAGGGGATAATTACATCAGGAGAGCTTAAAAAGTTTTGCCAAAATTCCTATTCTAGGCCCCACTCTAGGCTTGCTCTAGGCTTATTAGAATGGGTTGAGAGGTGGGGGCAGAGTGAATATCAGTGGGCTGAAGCGGGTTTGTCAGAACCTGCCGGATTGCAGCAGGCCTCCTTAGGCTCTGTCTCTTTTAACAGCCACTCTTCTAGGTTGGTCCTCAGTAATTATCAATGCCTCGCTCTTCCTTGAATACTTTAATGATGGCGCTGCCTTCGGGTAGTGCTACGCAGCCCTCATGTCTCTTCCCCAGAGTGAGACTCCTCTAAGACCTTAACTGGCTTTTCCATTCCAATGTCTCATGATGCACACCTCCAATGCACTGATGAAAATCAGCACTATCATCTTTCTGGCACTTCAGCATATGTTACTTTTTCATTGTTTTTTTTTTTTTTTTAAGATTTATTTATTTATTTATTTATTTTTGGGCGGGGGTCGGGAGGGGAGAGGGCGGGCCACTTCCATTGGTCTTTCATTTCTTTATTTTCATCCATCTTTGTTCTTTGGCTCCCGTGGACCTCCCATCGCGGTGGTGTCTGTCATCGCAGAGCACTGGCTCTGGGCGCATGCGCTCCAGAGCTCCGGCTCATTGATTGGACACATCGGTCCAGCCGCTCCACGGCACGTGGGATCTTCCCAGGCCAGGGATCGAACCGGCGTCCCTTGCACTGCAAGGCGGTGTCCTTATCCACTGGACCACCAGGGAAAGCCCCCCTTTTCACTGTTTTTTAAATTTGGTTTTCATAATAATCTTTTTTGTTGTTATTTATTTGGTTGCTCCAGTTCTTATTTGCAGTATGTGGGATCTAATTCTCTGACCAGGTATCAAGCCTGGGCCCTCTGCATTGGGAGTGCAGAATCTTAGCCACTGGACAACCAGGGAAGTTCCTGATTTTCATAATAATCTTATGAAGTAGGCAATACAGAAGCTTTATTTTATGCCTTGCTGAAATCCACCAATACTGTTTTTAGCATTCCCTCAATCTGCTAATGTGGTATCCCTAGTGGAAACGAAATTGAAAGTAGTCAGGTCTGACTTTATCTTGATGAAACCATGCTGGCACCTGGGTCTTGGCATTTTCCTTTCTGAGTTTGTAGTCTGTTATTTTATTTATTTATTTGGCTGTGTCTGGTCTTAGTTGTGGCACGTGAGATCTTTAACTGTGGCATGTGGGATATAGTTCCGTGACCAGGAATTGAACCTGTGCCCCCTGCATTGGGAGCGCGGAATCTTAGCCACTGAACGACTAGGGAAGTCCCCAGGAATTCATCCTTTTTGGAAACCAGGATATTACCTGCCTTTTTCTAGGGTTCATGTAACACTTCCCTTTTGAGTAGTCCTCAGAAGTGCTGCACAGTACTTCATTGATTTTCTTTATAAACTTTGTAAGACCTAAGATCAAGAAAAGTTTCTAATTTATTTTAGAGGGTATGTTTTAATATGAAGTTTTGACCACTTCAGATAGCCTGTGTTGTTACCATTAGTTTATGTTTGACCTTCTCTAATTTTTGGTAACTGATGGTTCTGAGATCACTGAGACTGTTCCTATCACATTCAAAAGAAACAGTAAGTTAAATATGTGTTTAAGGACCTTGATAAATTTATAACTAAAAATGAATTTTCTTTTAAACAGCATCCACCTTGTACCCAACACAAAAAGTGGAAACATCTACCCTCCCTTAATTACCATTGCCTACAGTGACATTGATACCAAAGATGCCAACAGCCAGTCTGTGAAGGTAAGTTCCTTCCTGATCATTGCCCTCTTTGTATTAGTGTAAAACTGATAGAGTTCTGTTTTTAAATTTGGTTTTCATAATAATCTTTTTTGTTGTTATTTATTTGGTTGCTCCAGTTCTTATTTGCAGTATGTGGGATCTAATTCTCTGACCAGGTATCAAGCCTGGGCCCTCTGCATTGGGAGTGCAGAATCTTAGCCACTGGACAACCAGGGAAGTTCCTGATTTTCATAATAATCTTATGAAGTAGGCAATACAGAAGCTTTATTTTATGCCTTGCTGAAATCCACCAATACTGTTTTTAGCATTCCCTCAATCTGCTAATGTGGTATCCCTAGTGGAAACGAAATTGAAAGTAGTCAGGTCTGACTTTATCTTGATGAAACCATGCTGGCACCTGGGTCTTGGCATTTTCCTTTCTGAGTTTGTAGTCTGTTATTTTATTTATTTATTTGGCTGTGTCTGGTCTTAGTTGTGGCACGTGAGATCTTTAACTGTGGCATGTGGGATATAGTTCCGTGACCAGGAATTGAACCTGTGCCCCCTGCATTGGGAGCGCGGAATCTTAGCCACTGAACGACTAGGGAAGTCCCCAGGAATTCATCCTTTTTGGAAACCAGGATATTACCTGCCTTTTTCTAGGGTTCATGTAACACTTCCCTTTTGAGTAGTCCTCAGAAGTGCTGCACAGTACTTCATTGATTTTCTTTATAAACTTTGTAAGACCTAAGATCAAGAAAAGTTTCTAATTTATTTTAGAGGGTATGTTTTAATATGAAGTTTTGACCACTTCAGATAGCCTGTGTTGTTACCATTAGTTTATGTTTGACCTTCTCTAATTTTTGGTAACTGATGGTTCTGAGATCACTGAGACTGTTCCTATCACATTCAAAAGAAACAGTAAGTTAAATATGTGTTTAAGGACCTTGATAAATTTATAACTAAAAATGAATTTTCTTTTAAACAGCATCCACCTTGTACCCAACACAAAAAGTGGAAACATCTACCCTCCCTTAATTACCATTGCCTACAGTGACATTGATACCAAAGATGCCAACAGCCAGTCTGTGAAGGTAAGTTCCTTCCTGATCATTGCCCTCTTTGTATTAGTGTAAAACTGATAGAGTGTGCATTATGATAAAAAAATCTATTAGTCCTTTTCAGAGTTTTAAATAAACATGGCCCTGTATATAGTCAAGACTCTTAATAGTGGTAAGAGGTGACTTCTTATGGATTCTGGGTGTAAAAAGGCAAGAATTAAGTGTGTCAGTAGACAGCGTCACCAGCAGCTGGGAATCTCTATTCCCGATCCTGGGGCATGCTTAGCCATGTGGCTTCTCTTCTTCTCTTTGGCCACCTTGCTTCTGTTAAGATTTTGTCTCCTTGCCTAACTAAACAGGAACTCAAACCTTAAGTGGGCATGTGTGTTTCTCTTCTCACCAGTCTTGCCCGCTTGATAGAGACACACTTTTATAGGCAGAAAGAGAATCAAATTATCAGCTTTGCAACTAATAATGCTAAAGTGAACTAGAAGGAATGCAGTTTGGACCTGCAACCAATTAGTCTTCTGACTGTTTCCCAAATCGGCTAAACAACCACAGAACTAAAGTCCTCCCCAGCCTGGAAAGGCCTATGTGTGGAAGTGAGACCATGTACACCCTGAAAGCAGGCTACATCAAAGAGAATGAGCCTGGGAAAGGCCAAGCTGCACAGATGCACTTCCTCCTCTGTCCCTAGCCAGGCAGTTGATGAGGGATAAATAGAGAGGATAGAGATTGGAACCAGAGCTAATCCTTCTATACTTCTTCCTTACCCCTGAAAGCATTCAAGAAAAGTTTCTAATTTATTTTAGAGGGTATGTTTTAATATGAAGTTTTGACCACTTCAGATAGCCTGTGTTGTTACCATTAGTTTATGTTTGACCTTCTCTAATTTTTGGTAACTGATGGTTCTGAGATCACTGAGACTGTTCCTATCACATTCAAAAGAAACAGTAAGTTAAATATGTGTTTAAGGACCTTGATAAATTTATAACTAAAAATGAATTTTCTTTTAAACAGCATCCACCTTGTACCCAACACAAAAAGTGGAAACATCTACCCTCCCTTAATTACCATTGCCTACAGTGACATTGATACCAAAGATGCCAACAGCCAGTCTGTGAAGGTAAGTTCCTTCCTGATCATTGCCCTCTTTGTATTAGTGTAAAACTGATAGAGTGTGCATTATGATAAAAAAATCTATTAGTCCTTTTCAGAGTTTTAAATAAACATGGCCCTGTATATAGTCAAGACTCTTAATAGTGGTAAGAGGTGACTTCTTATGGATTCTGGGTGTAAAAAGGCAAGAATTAAGTGTGTCAGTAGACAGCGTCACCAGCAGCTGGGAATCTCTATTCCCGATCCTGGGGCATGCTTAGCCATGTGGCTTCTCTTCTTCTCTTTGGCCACCTTGCTTCTGTTAAGATTTTGTCTCCTTGCCTAACTAAACAGGAACTCAAACCTTAAGTGGGCATGTGTGTTTCTCTTCTCACCAGTCTTGCCCGCTTGATAGAGACACACTTTTATAGGCAGAAAGAGAATCAAATTATCAGCTTTGCAACTAATAATGCTAAAGTGAACTAGAAGGAATGCAGTTTGGACCTGCAACCAATTAGTCTTCTGACTGTTTCCCAAATCGGCTAAACAACCACAGAACTAAAGTCCTCCCCAGCCTGGAAAGGCCTATGTGTGGAAGTGAGACCATGTACACCCTGAAAGCAGGCTACATCAAAGAGAATGAGCCTGGGAAAGGCCAAGCTGCACAGATGCACTTCCTCCTCTGTCCCTAGCCAGGCAGTTGATGAGGGATAAATAGAGAGGATAGAGATTGGAACCAGAGCTAATCCTTCTATACTTCTTCCTTATTCCCTGTTTTTTCCAGAAACATGAGAATTGGAAGGTGAAAATTCTTTACTTCCTAGACTCACTAGTAACTTTTAATTTCTACTGTTTTACTTTTCTGAATATTCTAGTGCTTCTTTTCTAATATTCTAGTGCTTCAGCCAATGTTTTTAGCCTCTCTGTTATGCATGTATTTGTTCTCAGCTACTATTGACTGCAGGGTTTCTTAAGGCAAAAATTAGGCATTATGCACATAATACTACTTTCCTCTAAAAGATTTCACATCCTCAGTTTTATTACCTGATTTGATGTTAAAATTAGTTTCTGTTACCTGAATTTGTATACACTGTAATGAGAGGAGAAAATCCAGAAACATGCTTGTAACAACCAAAGGCTGCTTGTTTTAAATTTTCCTGGAATGTCATCTTTGGGTAGTTAAAAATATATTTATCTTAATATAAAACACTTCTGAGTGCTTTCTTTGAATGTTTTTCTTGTACAAAATATATACAAACTAAGTCTTTTTTTTTTTTAAGATTTATTTATTTTATTATTTATTTTTGGGCGGTGGTCGGGTTGGGGAGGGAGGGGAGCGGGCGGGCCACTTCTATTGGTCTTCCATTTCTCCATTTTCATCCGTCTTTGTTCTTTGGCTCCCATGGGCCTCCCATCACGGTGGGCCTCCCATCGCGGTGGCGTCTGTCGTTGCAGAGCGCCGGCTCAGGGTGCATGCGCTCCAGAGCTCCGGAGCTCCAGCTCGGTAATTGGACACATGGGTCAGGCCACTCCGTGGCACATGGGATCTTCCCAGGCCAGGGATTGAACCAGCGCCCCTTGCACTGCAAGGTGGTGTCCTTAACCACTGGACCACCAGGGGAAGCCCCAAACTAAGTCTTAACAAACGGGAAGATAAGAGGAAAAAAGTTGAGAGAATCATAAAACTATAACTGAGGAAGCCCACCTCAATTCATTCTCATTGTAGAATGCACAGCTCTTTTCATCATTTCTTAATTTCTCATGACAGCTATCTCAAAAGTTCTACATTCATTTTAAGCATCCAAGCCTGCACAGATGCACTTCCTCCTCTGTCCCTAGCCAGGCAGTTGATGAGGGATAAATAGAGAGGATAGAGATTGGAACCAGAGCTAATCCTTCTATACTTCTTCCTTATTCCCTGTTTTTTCCAGAAACATGAGAATTGGAAGGTGAAAATTCTTTACTTCCTAGACTCACTAGTAACTTTTAATTTCTACTGTTTTACTTTTCTGAATATTCTAGTGCTTCTTTTCTAATATTCTAGTGCTTCAGCCAATGTTTTTAGCCTCTCTGTTATGCATGTATTTGTTCTCAGCTACTATTGACTGCAGGGTTTCTTAAGGCAAAAATTAGGCATTATGCACATAATACTACTTTCCTCTAAAAGATTTCACATCCTCAGTTTTATTACCTGATTTGATGTTAAAATTAGTTTCTGTTACCTGAATTTGTATACACTGTAATGAGAGGAGAAAATCCAGAAACATGCTTGTAACAACCAAAGGCTGCTTGTTTTAAATTTTCCTGGAATGTCATCTTTGGGTAGTTAAAAATATATTTATCTTAATATAAAACACTTCTGAGTGCTTTCTTTGAATGTTTTTCTTGTACAAAATATATACAAACTAAGTCTTTTTTTTTTTTAAGATTTATTTATTTTATTATTTATTTTTGGGCGGTGGTCGGGTTGGGGAGGGAGGGGAGTGGGCGGGCCACTTCTATTGGTCTTCCATTTCTCCATTTTCATCCGTCTTTGTTCTTTGGCTCCCATGGGCCTCCCATCACGGTGGGCCTCCCATCGCGGTGGCGTCTGTCGTTGCAGAGCGCCGGCTCAGGGTGCATGCGCTCCAGAGCTCCGGAGCTCCAGCTCGGTAATTGGACACATGGGTCAGGCCACTCCGTGGCACATGGGATCTTCCCAGGCCAGGGATTGAACCAGCGCCCCTTGCACTGCAAGGTGGTGTCCTTAACCACTGGACCACCAGGGGAAGCCCCAAACTAAGTCTTAACAAACGGGAAGATAAGAGGAAAAAAGTTGAGAGAATCATAAAACTATAACTGAGGAAGCCCACCTCAATTCATTCTCATTGTAGAATGCACAGCTCTTTTCATCATTTCTTAATTTCTCATGACAGCTATCTCAAAAGTTCTACATTCATTTTAAGCATCCAGCTATATCTTTGCTCTCTTACCATTTGCGAATAACCTATCTTCTTATTTTACTGAACAGATCAAAACCTTGCAATGTGAATTTTCTCAGATTTCCTTAGTATCTCTGTATCATTATCTTGACTCCTGTTCCTATTTCTAAGAGTAAAGGACTCTTCCCCCTTTCTTAATAAATTTTCAATTTGTACTTATTTAGGGTATTTACTCCAATTTAATTTTACATATCCTATAATAATATATTAATATGTGTATTCTCCTGTTTCACCCCCAACCCTTTATTCAGCCAACTTCTCTGCTGGTTCCTTTCCTTTGCTTATGACACCCATCAGGTTGCCCCATCTTAGTATATGTGCTGCCAAAGTGAGCACCAGGTTGCCCTATCTTAAAAGCAAAGTAATATAACCAAACCATAAAATCTTCCATCAACTCTGCCAGCTATTCGGCTTGCTATCGTGTGTCTTTTCTTGATTTCACAATCATTTATTCTTTGATCATTTGCAGTTTGGATCCTGCCGTTCTGCTTCTTTGAAAAAAAAAAAACCTCTTTCATGAAGTCAGCAAGGTATTCCACATACACTGGCTTTATTTGTTTAACTTGACACTTACATAGTTGACCCTTGAACTGCATGGATTTGAATTGCATGGGTCTGCTTGTATGTGGATTTTTCTTTTTTTACTATAGATACGGTTTGTCAAATCGTGGATGTGGAGTACCAACTCACAAGTTCTATCTGGATTTTGGCTGCATAGGGTTTGGCTCCCAAGCCCTTGTATTGTACAGGGCCTCAGGGTGCATGCGCCCAGAGCTCGGACTCAGTGTGGACACATGGGTCAGGCCACTCCGTGGCACATGGGATCTTCCCAGGCCAGGGATTGAACCAGCGCCCCTTGCACTGCAAGGTGGTGTCCTTAACCACTGGACCACCAGGGGAAGCCCCAAACTAAGTCTTAACAAACGGGAAGATAAGAGGAAAAAAGTTGAGAGAATCATAAAACTATAACTGAGGAAGCCCACCTCAATTCATTCTCATTGTAGAATGCACAGCTCTTTTCATCATTTCTTAATTTCTCATGACAGCTATCTCAAAAGTTCTACATTCATTTTAAGCATCCAGCTATATCTTTGCTCTCTTACCATTTGCGAATAACCTATCTTCTTATTTTACTGAACAGATCAAAACCTTGCAATGTGAATTTTCTCAGATTTCCTTAGTATCTCTGTATCATTATCTTGACTCCTGTTCCTATTTCTAAGAGTAAAGGACTCTTCCCCCTTTCTTAATAAATTTTCAATTTGTACTTATTTAGGGTATTTACTCCAATTTAATTTTACATATCCTATAATAATATATTAATATGTGTATTCTCCTGTTTCACCCCCAACCCTTTATTCAGCCAACTTCTCTGCTGGTTCCTTTCCTTTGCTTATGACACCCATCAGGTTGCCCCATCTTAGTATATGTGCTGCCAAAGTGAGCACCAGGTTGCCCTATCTTAAAAGCAAAGTAATATAACCAAACCATAAAATCTTCCATCAACTCTGCCAGCTATTCGGCTTGCTATCGTGTGTCTTTTCTTGATTTCACAATCATTTATTCTTTGATCATTTGCAGTTTGGATCCTGCCGTTCTGCTTCTTTGAAAAAAAAAAAACCTCTTTCATGAAGTCAGCAAGGTATTCCACATACACTGGCTTTATTTGTTTAACTTGACACTTACATAGTTGACCCTTGAACTGCATGGATTTGAATTGCATGGGTCTGCTTGTATGTGGATTTTTCTTTTTATATATATAAATATGTACTATAGCACTCCACGAGGTTGGTCAAATCTGTGGATGTGGAGTACCAACTCACAAGTTCTATCTGGATTTTTGGCTGCATAGGGTTTGGCTCCCCAAGCCCTTGTATTGTACAAGGGTCAGTTGTACAACATTTAATCCTACTCATGAACTCCTCCTTGAAACTCCCTGTTCTATGACCGTAGGTGTCTTTCTTCTACTTCACATCTGCTGTTTTTCTTAATCCTTTACTGATTCTTCTCTCTTCTGTTTCTGAATAATTGTATCCCTAAGATTCTTGTTCAGACCTTTGATTAATCTGCCTTCTTCATATGTGCTTGTTTAACCAGTTGCTGAATTCTTGATACACAAGAGAAGTCACATCAGTTACAGAAATCTATCTGAAAATGAAATATGATTAATTTTTTTTTCAACTTTTATTTTACTTTTTTTTATATACTTTTATTTTACTTTTAACTTTTACAGAGTTTTGTTGTTTACAGATATGTATGTTCTCCGATTAGTCATATGTATATCCCCCCATCCCACCCCTCCAGACCATCATACAGCACCTGTGAAGGATCTGCTTTTCTCACAGAGCAATGACTAGAGCTATTTTCTTCGCATATGATAGTACAGGCCTTCAAGCTACTTCCTTTACGCCTCTCACCCACTGTTCCTTCCCCACAATGTCCATATGTCCAATGTCCATGTCTGTCTTTCTGTCGCGTCACTTCATGTGGCATCATCACCATCCTACTAGATTCCATATATGTGTGTTAGTATATTGTACTTGTCCTTCTCTTTCTGACTGACTTCACTTTTTATGCTAGGTTCTAGAGCCAACCACCTCATTAGGGCTGATTCTTCTGCATTTCTTTTTACAGCTATGTAGTATTCCATTGTATATATGTACCAGAGCTTTTGGATCCATTCGTTCGTCGATGGGCATCTAGGTTGCTTCCATGTTCTAGCTATTGTATAGAGAGCTGCAATGAACATTGGGGTACAGGTGCTTCTTTCGGATTTAATTTCATCAGGGTATAAGCCTAAGAGTGGGATTGCTGGGTCCTATGGTGCTTCCATTTTTAGTTTTTTAAGAAATCTCCATACTGTCTTCCATAGAGGCTGTATCAATCTACATTCCCACCAGCAATGCAAGAGTGTTCTCTTTTCTCCGCATCCTCTCCAACATTTATTGTCTGTCGATTTCTGGATGATGGCCATTCTGACTGGTGTGAGGTGATATCTCATTGTAGTTTTGATTTGCATTTCTCTAATTATAAGTGAAGTTGAGCATCGTTTCATGTGTTTTGGGGCCATCTGTATGTCCTCTTTGGAGAGGTGTCTGTTTAGGTCCTTTTCCCATTTTTTGATTGGGTTGTTCGTTTTTCCAGTGCTGAGTTGTCTGAGTTGTTTGTAAATTTTGGAGATTAATTCTTTGTCTGTTGTTTCATATGATTAGATTTTCTCCCATTCTATGGGTTGTCTGTTCAGCTTTTTTGTAATTTCTTTTTCTGTACAGAAGCTTTTAAGTTTCATTAGGTCCCACATGTTCATTTTTGTCTTTAGTTCTGCTATTCTAGTAGTGGATCAGAGAAGATCTTGCTTTGATTTATGTCCTTGAGTGTTTTGTCTGTATTCTCCTCTAAGAGTTTGATGGTTTCTGGTCTCACATTTAGGTCTTTAATCCATTTTGAGTTGATCTTAGTGTATGGTGTCAGGGACTGTTCCAACTTCCATTTTTTTGCATGTAGCTGTCCAATTTTCCCAGCACCACTTGTCGAAGAGGCTGTCTTTGTCCCATTTTATATGTTCGCCTCCTTTGTCAAAAATAAGGTACGCATAGGTGCGTGGGTTTATCTCTGGGTTCTCCATCTTGTTCCATTGGTCTATAGTTCTGTTTTTGTGCCAGTACCATACTGTCTTGATGACTGTTGCTTTGTAGTAGAGTCTGAAGTTAGGGAGGCTGATCCCTCCAGCTCCGTTTTTCTTTCTCAGGATTGCTTTGGCTATTCGAGGTCTTTTGTGTTTCCATATGAACTGTGTTATTCTTTGGTCTAGTTCTGTGAAAAATGTCAATGGTAGTTAAATAGGTATTGCATTGAATCTGTAGATAATATTTGATAGTATGGCCATTTTCACAATATTGATTCTTCCGATCCAGGAACATAGAATATCTCTCCATCTGTTTAAGTCTTCTTTAATGTCTCTCATGAGTGTCTTGTAATTTTCTGTGTATAGTTCTTTTGTTTCTTTGGGTAGGTTTATTCCTAGATATTTGATTCTTTTGGTTGCAGTGGTGAAGGGGATTGCCTCTTTGATTTCGTTTTCTGATTTTTCATTGTTTGTGTATAGGAATGCCAGTGATTTCTGTGTATTGATTTTCTATCTTGCAACTTTCCTGAATTCGCTGATTAGCTCTAGCAGTTTTGTAATAGTGTCTTTGGGATTTTCTATGTATAATATCATGTCATCTGCGAATAGAGAGAGTTTGGCTTCTTCCTTTCCAATCTGTATTCCTTATCTTTCTTTCTCTTCTCTTACTGCTGTTGCTAGAACTTCCAGGACTATGTTGAATAAGAGTGGTGAAAGTGGACACCCTTGTCTTGTTCCTGGTCTTAGAGGAAATGCTTTGAGTTTTTCACCATTGAGGATAATGTTTGCTGTGGGCTTCTCATGTATGGCCTTCACTATGTTGATATAGATTCCTTCTATGCCCATTTTTTGAAAAGTTTTTATCATGAATGGGTATTGTACTTTGTCAAAGGCTTTTTCTGCATCTATTGAGATGATCATGTGATTTTTGTCTCTCAATTTGTTGATATGGTGTATCACATTGATTGATTTGCGGATATTGAAGAATCCTTGCATGCCTGGGATGAACCCGACTTGATCATGACGTATGAGCTTTTCATGTGTTATTGAATTCTGTTCGCTAGGTTTTGTTGAGGATTTTGGCGTCTAGATTCATCAGTGAAATTGGTCTATAGTTCTGTTTGTGCCAGTACTGTTTTGATGCTGTTGCTTTGTAGTAGAGTCTGAAGTTAGGAGGCTGATCCTCCAGCTCTTTTCTTTCTCAGGATTGCTTTGGCTATTCGAGGTCTTTTGTGTTTCCATATGAACTGTGTTATTCTTTGGTCTAGTTCTGTGAAAAATGTCAATGGTAGTTAAATAGGTATTGCATTGAATCTGTAGATAATATTTGATAGTATGGCCATTTTCACAATATTGATTCTTCCGATCCAGGAACATAGAATATCTCTCCATCTGTTTAAGTCTTCTTTAATGTCTCTCATGAGTGTCTTGTAATTTTCTGTGTATAGTTCTTTTGTTTCTTTGGGTAGGTTTATTCCTAGATATTTGATTCTTTTGGTTGCAGTGGTGAAGGGGATTGCCTCTTTGATTTCGTTTTCTGATTTTTCATTGTTTGTGTATAGGAATGCCAGTGATTTCTGTGTATTGATTTTCTATCTTGCAACTTTCCTGAATTCGCTGATTAGCTCTAGCAGTTTTGTAATAGTGTCTTTGGGATTTTCTATGTATAATATCATGTCATCTGCGAATAGAGAGAGTTTGGCTTCTTCCTTTCCAATCTGTATTCCTTATCTTTCTTTCTCTTCTCTTACTGCTGTTGCTAGAACTTCCAGGACTATGTTGAATAAGAGTGGTGAAAGTGGACACCCTTGTCTTGTTCCTGGTCTTAGAGGAAATGCTTTGAGTTTTTCACCATTGAGGATAATGTTTGCTGTGGGCTTCTCATGTATGGCCTTCACTATGTTGATATAGATTCCTTCTATGCCCATTTTTTGAAAAGTTTTTATCATGAATGGGTATTGTACTTTGTCAAAGGCTTTTTCTGCATCTATTGAGATGATCATGTGATTTTTGTCTCTCAATTTGTTGATATGGTGTATCACATTGATTGATTTGCGGATATTGAAGAATCCTTGCATGCCTGGGATGAACCCGACTTGATCATGACGTATGAGCTTTTTCATGTGTTATTGAATTCTGTTCGCTAGGTTTTTGTTGAGGATTTTGGCGTCTAGATTCATCAGTGAAATTGGCCTATAATTTTCTTTTTCTGTGTTGTCTGCCTGGTTTTGGTATCAGGGTGATGGTGGCCTCATAGAATATGTTTGGAAGTGTTCCTTCCTGTGCAATTGCTAGGAAGAGTTTTAGAAGGACAGGCATTAGCTCTTCTTTAAATGTTTGGTAGAATTCACTTGTGAAACCATCTGACCCTGGGCTTTTATTTTTGGATAGATTTTTGATCACAGAGTCGATTTCTGCACTTGTGATTGGGCTGTTCATACTTTCTGTTTCTTCCTGGTTGAGTCTTGGGAGATTAATCTTCTCTAAGAAACTGTCCATTTCTTCCAGATTGTCGTTTGTTGTCATAGAGTTGTTCATAATAGTCTCTTAGAATCCTTTGGATTTCTGCATTATCTGTTGTAATCTCTCCTTTTTCATTTTTGATTTTGGTGATCTGGTTCTTCTCTCTTTTCTTCTTGATGAGTCTGGCCAGTGATGTGTCGATTTTATTTACCTTTTCGAAGAACCAGCTTTTTGTTTTATTTATCTTTACTATTGTTTCTTTTGTTTCTTTTTCATTTATTTCTGCTCTGATCTTTATTTCTCTTCTTCTGCTGGCTTTGGTGTGTTTTTGTTCTTCTTTCTCCAGTTGTTTTAAGCATAGGGTTAGGTCATCTGTTTGAGATTTTCCTAGTTTCTTGTGGTAGGGTTGTATCGCTATAAACTTCCCTCCTAGAACTGCTTTTGCAGCATCCCATAGGTTTTGCACTGTCGTGTGTTCATTGTCATTTTCTTCTAGGAATTGTTTAATTTCTCCTTTGTCAAAGGCTTTTTCTGCATCTATTGAGATGATCATGTGATTTTTGTCTCTCAATTTGTTGATATGGTGTATCACATTGATTGATTTGCGGATATTGAAGAATCCTTGCATGCCTGGGATGAACCCGACTTGATCATGACGTATGAGCTTTTTCATGTGTTATTGAATTCTGTTCGCTAGGTTTTTGTTGAGGATTTTGGCGTCTAGATTCATCAGTGAAATTGGCCTATAATTTTCTTTTTCTGTGTTGTCTGCCTGGTTTTGGTATCAGGGTGATGGTGGCCTCATAGAATATGTTTGGAAGTGTTCCTTCCTGTGCAATTGCTAGGAAGAGTTTTAGAAGGACAGGCATTAGCTCTTCTTTAAATGTTTGGTAGAATTCACTTGTGAAACCATCTGACCCTGGGCTTTTATTTTTGGATAGATTTTTGATCACAGAGTCGATTTCTGCACTTGTGATTGGGCTGTTCATACTTTCTGTTTCTTCCTGGTTGAGTCTTGGGAGATTAATCTTCTCTAAGAAACTGTCCATTTCTTCCAGATTGTCGTTTGTTGTCATAGAGTTGTTCATAATAGTCTCTTAGAATCCTTTGGATTTCTGCATTATCTGTTGTAATCTCTCCTTTTTCATTTTTGATTTTGGTGATCTGGTTCTTCTCTCTTTTCTTCTTGATGAGTCTGGCCAGTGATGTGTCGATTTTATTTACCTTTTCGAAGAACCAGCTTTTTGTTTTATTTATCTTTACTATTGTTTCTTTTGTTTCTTTTTCATTTATTTCTGCTCTGATCTTTATTTCTCTTCTTCTGCTGGCTTTGGTGTGTTTTTGTTCTTCTTTCTCCAGTTGTTTTAAGCATAGGGTTAGGTCATCTGTTTGAGATTTCCCTAGTTTCTTGAGGTAGGACTGAATTGCTATAAACTTCCCTCTTAGAACTGCTTTTGCAGCATCCCATAGGTTTTGCACTGTCGTGTGTTCATTGTCATTTTCTTCTAGGAATTTTTGTATTTCTCCTTTGATTTGCTTGGTAATCAGTTGGTTTTTTAGGTATGTGTTGTTTAATCTCCACGTGTTTGTGTTTTTAGTAGTTTTTTTCCTGTAGTTGATCTCTAGTCTCATTGCATTGTGGTCAGAGAAGGTTGTTGATATAATTTAAATTTTCTTGAATTGACTGAGGTTTGATTTGTGGCCCAAAGTGTGGTCTATCCTGGAGAATATTCCATGAGCACTTGAGAAGAAAATACATTCTTCAGCTTTTGGATGGAAGGGCCTAAAGATATCCATGAGGTCCATCTCTTCTAGTGTGGCATTTAAGGCTTGTGTTTCTTTATTAGTTTTCTGTTTGGATGATCTGTCCATTGGTGTGAGAGGAGTGTTAAAGTCTCCTACTATGACTGTGTTATTGTCGATGTCTTCTTTTATGTCTGAAAGTATCTGTCTTGTGTATTGGGATGCTCCTGTGTTGGGAGCATATATATTTATGATTGTTATGTCTTCCTCTTGAATTGATCCCTTGATCATTATGTAGTGTCCTGCCTTGTCTCTTCTACTTTATTTTGAGGTCTATTTTGTCTGATATCAGGATTGCTATTCCGGCTTTCTTTTGACTTCCATTTGCATGGAATATCTTTTTCCAGCCTCTCACTTTCAGTCTATGAGTGTCTCTAGGTCTGAAGTGAGTTTCCCGGAGGCAGCATATGTATGGGTCATGTTTTTGAATCCTTTCAGCCACTCTGTGTCTTTTGGTTGGGGCATTTAGTCCATTGACATTCAAAGTAATTATTGATACAAATGATCCTATTGTCATCTTCTTAGATGTTATAATGGGTTTGTTTCATGGATCTTCTCCTTTTATACTTGTTGTCTGTATAAGTCCCTTTAACACTTGTTGTAAGGCTGGTTTGGTGTGACTAGATTCTTTTAATTTTTGCTCGTCTGTAATGCTTTTGATTTCTCCATCAATTTTGAAGGAGATCCTTGCAGGGTAGAGGATTCTTGGTTGCAGATTATTCTCTTTTAGCTGTTTAAATGTGTCCTGCCATTCCCTTCTGGCCTACAGAGTTTCTGTTGAAAGATCAGCTGTTAAACGTATGGGCTTTCCCTTGTATGTCACTAGTTGCTTTTCCCTTGCTGCTTTGGGAATTCTGTCCTTGTGTTTAATTTGTGTTAGCTTCATTAATATGTGTTTTGGTGTGTTTCTTCTCGGATTAATTCTGTATGGTACTCTTTGCGCTTCTTGGACTTGACTATTTCTTTTCCCATGTTGGGGAAATTTTCAACTAGAATCTCTTCAAAATTTTTCTCATATCCTTTCCTTTTTTCTTCTCCTTCTGGAACCCCTATAATTCAAATCTTGGTGCGTTTGATATTATCCCAGAGGTCTCTGAGGCTATCCTCTGCTCTTTTCATTCTTTGAGCTAGATTCTGTTTTTCAGCAGTTACTTCCACCATTCTGTCTTTCAGCTCACTTATCCAGTCTTCTGCTCAGATACTCTGTTCTTGATTCCTTCTACAGTGTTTTTCAGTTCAGCAATTGAGTTGTTTGTCTCTGTTACTTTTTTTGTAAGTTCTTGTATTTCTTTATTCAGTGTGTTAGTTGTGTCTTGCAATTTCTCTGAAATTCTGTTTTCAGTGTCTTTGATCATCTTTACTATCATTCTTCTAAAATCACTTTCAGAAAGTTTGTCCAAATCCTCTTCATTGATTTGATCTTGTGTGTTTGTAGATTGTTCCTTCACTTGTGTGGTATTTCTTTGCCGTTTCATTGTTATTATTAATTTTTTAACTAACTCTGTTTGGGGTTTCCGTTTCCCAGACTTTGAGTTACATCTGACGGTGTTTGTTGTTTGGATGGGGCTTCTTATTCTGGGTGATGCTGGTGGTTGGTTTATGTCAGGACTTACATACAAGTACTTGCCTTTGTTGGCGTTCTCACTGTTTATTGCTCTCTAGTGTTAGGCGTTCTCTAGTATTGTAGAGTTGTGGAGTCAGTGCTCCCTCCCTAAAGCCCCTGGGCTTGTTGCCTGACCAGGGAATGAAGATTTCACGGCTGGTTTGTTATGGCATTAAATGATATTAAAACATATATATGTGAACGAGAAACAGAAGGTATACCTGTGACAAATGACAATTAAAATATTATGCAAATACGGGCTTCCCTGGTGGTCCAGTGGGTAGAGACACCGCCTTGCAGTGCGGGGGGCGCCGGTTCAATCCCTGGCCTGGGAGGATCCTGCATGCTGTGGAGTGTCTGGACCAATGTGTCCAATTGCTGAGCCGGAGCACTGGAGCGCATGTGCTCATGACAAACAGAGGCCACCGCAATGGGAGGCCCACAGTAGCCAGGGAACAGAGACGGATGAAAATAGACAAATGAAAGACCAATAGAAGAGGCCTGCCCATCCCCCTCCCTCCCCACCCCCAATAAATAAATAAATAAATAAATAAATATTTTTAAAAAAATTATGCAAATACTATCTAGCATATTGAATTATACACATAAACATATACAGCTGTAACATAACCAAGCATTCCAACCAAAAATACAGTCCAATACGTTAGCACGGCGAATAGAAAAAAACAAGCATGATATCCACCAGTTAATAACCAAACTAAGTAGAGCACCAATTGGAGAATAATGCTAAGTTGCGGATAAGGCAATGAGGACAGAACAGACTAAGAAATTTCTTGGGCTAAGGGAAAAAGAGAAAGGGAGAATAGAAGAGAAATAAAGAAGAATACTGCAAAGTTAAATCCTCTTCATTGATTTGATCTTGTGTGTTTGTAGATTGTTCCTTCACTTGTGTGGTATTTCTTTGCCGTTTCATTGTTATTATTAATTTTTTAACTAACTCTGTTTGGGGTTTCCGTTTCCCAGACTTTGAGTTACATCTGACGGTGTTTGTTGTTTGGATGGGGCTTCTTATTCTGGGTGATGCTGGTGGTTGGTTTATGTCAGGACTTACATACAAGTACTTGCCTTTGTTGGCGTTCTCACTGTTTATTGCTCTCTAGTGTTAGGCGTTCTCTAGTATTGTAGAGTTGTGGAGTCAGTGCTCCCTCCCTAAAGCCCCTGGGCTTGTTGCCTGACCAGGGAATGAAGATTTCACGGCTGGTTTGTTATGGCATTAAATGATATTAAAACATATATATGTGAACGAGAAACAGAAGGTATACCTGTGACAAATGACAATTAAAATATTATGCAAATACGGGCTTCCCTGGTGGTCCAGTGGGTAGAGACACCGCCTTGCAGTGCGGGGGGCGCCGGTTCAATCCCTGGCCTGGGAGGATCCTGCATGCTGTGGAGTGTCTGGACCAATGTGTCCAATTGCTGAGCCGGAGCACTGGAGCGCATGTGCTCTGCGACAAACAGAGGCCACCGCAATGGGAGGCCCACAGTAGCCAGGGAACAGAGACGGATGAAAATAGACAAATGAAAGACCAATAGAAGAGGCCTGCCCATCCCCCTCCCTCCCCACCCCCAATAAATAAATAAATAAATAAATAAATATTTTTAAAAAAATTATGCAAATACTATCTAGCATATTGAATTATACACATAAACATATACAGCTGTAACATAACCAAGCATTCCAACCAAAAATACAGTACAATACGTTAGCACGGCGAATAGAGAAAACCAAGAATGATATCCACCAGTTAATAACCAAACTAAGTAGAGCACCAATTGGAGAATAATGCTAGAGCAGGGTCCCCGTTGGGGATAAGGCAATGAGGACAGAACAGACTAAGAAATATGGTAGGAAAAGGGAAAAAGAGAAAGGGAGAATAGAAGAGAAATATAGAATAATACTGCAAAGTTAAATATAAGGAGATAAAGATTTGTATGTATTAGAGTTTAGTGCTGTAGGAAAGAAGCATCAGAGAAAGCAAAGAGTTATAGAGGAAGTAGTGGTACAAATTAAAAAATTTAAAAATTAAAACAGATTAGTATTTAGAAAAATATAGAAAAACAAAGCAAAAACAATAAAAACAAACAAAGCCCCCACAGAACCTTAAAAGGCCAATGTGGGACCAGAAGTTTATACCAAAATAAAATATATGGTTTAAAAGGAAAAAGAAAAACGAAATATGATTAATTTGACTCGGCTGCTGTTAATGTACCTAATCTAGCTCCTAATGAAGCTCTCTTTCTTTTCATGTATGCTGTAAACAAGTATTTAAAGTAGTGTGGCTAATTCCCAAAAGTATATTCATTTATGTATAAATAAAGGTCAACTCTAGTAATATTGATAGTTTAAAAGTATGGTAATTTTAGTAAAATTCAGCTGTGAATGTATTTTTATAGTAAAAATAGGTTTGTTTACTTCAGTATGGCTAATTTGCTTTCTTTTAAATATCAGGTTTCTTTCTCAGTTACATATGAAATGGATCAAGGAGAAGCATACGTTCAGACAGATGTGAGTTTCTTTTAACCTGTTAAAATACTTAACAGTATATTGTTTAATTCAAAACTTTTTTACATGTGTTGGAAAATTGTCAAAATAAAGAGATTTGCCATATATCCATCACCAGGTCTCTCCTAGTGTTAACATCTTACATAACTATAGTTGTTGTTGTTCAGTTGCTTGTCATGTCCAACGCTTTGTGACCCCATGGACTAGAGCACACCAGGCTGCATACTGTAATTTCATAATCAGGAGATTAATATTGATGTACTCCTATTAAATAATCTGGGCTTCCCTGGTGGCTGAGCAGTAAAGAATCTGCCTGTCAGTGCAAGAGAGGCAAGTTCAATCCATGGGTCAGGTAGATCCTTTGGAGAAGGTAATGGCAACCCACTCCAGTATTCTTATCTGGGAAATCCCATGGACGAGGAGCCTGCTGGGTACAGTTGGGGTCATGAAGAGTTGGACACAACTTAGAGACTGAAGAACAACAAATTAATTAATCTAAATGCTCTTTGGATTTTACAGATTTTTTCCCCACTATCCTTTGTCTATTTCAGGACCCAGCTGTCATGTGTCTCCTTAGATCTGTGACAGGTTGTCAGTTGTTCTTTTTTTTCCACGTTTGATCCTAACACTGGTATTTTGGCCCTCAACTGGGTTTATCTGGTATTTTCCCATGATTAAATGTAGTTTTAGCCCTCATTTCACAAAAGTGATATTATAGTCTTCTCAGCAAATTGTATCAGAAGATAGTTGGTATCAGTATATCTTACTAACAGGCTTCCCAGGTGGAGCTAGTAGTAAAGAACTTGCCTGTCAGAGCAGGAAACATAAGAGACGCAGGTTTGATCCTTGGATCTGGAAGATCCCCTCTGAGGGGTCATGGCCACTGCAGTATTCTTGCTGGGAGAATCCCATGACCAGAGGAGTATGGCAGGCTATGCTGCATAGGCTTGCAAAGAGTCAGACACCACTGAAGCTGCTTAGCACACATATCTTATGAACAGTGATGTCAGCTTTGGTCATATGGCTAAGATGGTGCCTGCAGAGTTCTCCATTGTATTTTTCCACTTGTAGTAAGTGTCTTGTGGGGAGATACCTGAGATTATACCAATCTGCTTCTTATTACTGTTTTGCCCTCTAATGTTAGCATCCATTGATAATTCTTGCCAGTAAAAAATATTACTGTGATATTTGTCTGATAGTGATTGTTTAATTCAAAACTTTTTTACATGTGTTGGAAAATTGTCAAAATAAAGAGATTTGCCATATATCCATCACCAGGTCTCTCCTAGTGTTAACATCTTACATAACTATAGTTGTTGTTGTTCAGTTGCTTGTCATGTCCAACGCTTTGTGACCCCATGGACTAGAGCACACCAGGCTGCATACTGTAATTTCATAATCAGGAGATTAATATTGATGTACTCCTATTAAATAATCTGGGCTTCCCTGGTGGCTGAGCAGTAAAGAATCTGCCTGTCAGTGCAAGAGAGGCAAGTTCAATCCATGGGTCAGGTAGATCCTTTGGAGAAGGTAATGGCAACCCACTCCAGTATTCTTATCTGGGAAATCCCATGGACGAGGAGCCTGCTGGGTACAGTTGGGGTCATGAAGAGTTGGACACAACTTAGAGACTGAAGAACAACAAATTAATTAATCTAAATGCTCTTTGGATTTTACAGATTTTTTCCCCACTATCCTTTGTCTATTTCAGGACCCAGCTGTCATGTGTCTCCTTAGATCTGTGACAGGTTGTCAGTTGTTCTTTTTTTTCCACGTTTGATCCTAACACTGGTATTTTGGCCCTCAACTGGGTTTATCTGGTATTTTCCCATGATTAAATGTAGTTTTAGCCCTCATTTCACAAAAGTGATATTATAGTCTTCTCAGCAAATTGTATCAGAAGATAGTTGGTATCAGTATATCTTACTAACAGGCTTCCCAGGTGGAGCTAGTAGTAAAGAACTTGCCTGTCAGAGCAGGAAACATAAGAGACGAGGTTTGATCCTTGGATCTGGAAGATCCTCTGAGGGGTCATGGCCACTGCAGTATTCTTGCTGGGAGAATCCCATGACCAGAGGAGTATGGCAGGCTATGCTGCATAGGCTTGCAAAGAGTCAGACACCACTGAAGCTGCTTAGCACACATATCTTATGAACAGTGATGTCAGCTTTGGTCATATGGCTAAGATGGTGCCTGCAGAGTTCTCCATTGTATTTTTCCACTTGTAGTAAGTGTCTTGTGGGGAGATACCTGAGATTATACCAATCTGCTTCTTATTACTGTTTTGCCCTCTAATGTTAGCATCCATTGATAATTCTTGCCAGTAAAAAATATTACTGTGATATTTGTCTGATAGTGATTGTGTATTTCCATTATTTCTTCTATATTTGTTGATTCAAATTCCATAAAGAGGAAGTCTCCCTTCATCCACATTGATTTATTCAGTTATTTATTTAAATCAGTATGGATTCATGAATACTTATTCTAGCAATTATAATTTTTTACCATCTATTTTCTTGCTCAAATTGTCCCAGATTTGGCCATTGGGAATTTTTTTTTTTTTTTTTAAGATTTATTTATTTATTTATTTATTTTGGGCGGGGGTCGGGTTGGGGAGGGAGGGGAGCAGGCGGGACACTTCCATTGGTCTTTCATTTCTCTGTTTTGTTCTTTGACCCGTGTGGGGCCTCCCATCGCGATGGCGTCTGTCGTTGCAGAGCGCTGGCTCTGGGCGCATGCGCTCCAGAGCTCCGGCTCGGTGATTGGACACATCAGTCCAGCCGCTCTGCGGCACGTGGGATCTTCCCAGGCCAGGGATCGAACTGGCGCCCCTTGCAGTGCACGGCGGTGTCCTTACCCACTGGACCACCAGGGGAAGCCCGGCCATTGGGAATTTCTTCAATTTGGCTCCTATGTCCTTTTAGCATACCTTTCAATTTTTTTTTAACCTTTCAAATCCACTTTTATTTTTATTTTTCCTCCGCACATAGAGAACTTAACTATACACCAAATTTCTTGAAGCTATAAAGTCATTTGATGTGGAGCTTGGAACTTGCCTGTCAGAGCAGGAAACATAAGAGACGAGGTTTGATCCTTGGATCTGGAAGATCCTCTGAGGGGTCATGGCCACTGCAGTATTCTTGCTGGGAGAATCCCATGACCAGAGGAGTATGGCAGGCTATGCTGCATAGGCTTGCAAAGAGTCAGACACCACTGAAGCTGCTTAGCACACATATCTTATGAACAGTGATGTCAGCTTTGGTCATATGGCTAAGATGGTGCCTGCAGAGTTCTCCATTGTATTTTTCCACTTGTAGTAAGTGTCTTGTGGGGAGATACCTGAGATTATACCAATCTGCTTCTTATTACTGTTTTGCCCTCTAATGTTAGCATCCATTGATAATTCTTGCCAGTAAAAAATATTACTGTGATATTTGTCTGATAGTGATTGTGTATTTCCATTATTTCTTCTATATTTGTTGATTCAAATTCCATAAAGAGGAAGTCTCCCTTCATCCACATTGATTTATTCAGTTATTTATTTAAATCAGTATGGATTCATGAATACTTATTCTAGCAATTATAATTTTTTACCATCTATTTTCTTGCTCAAATTGTCCCAGATTTGGCCATTGGGAATTTTTTTTTTTTTTTTTAAGATTTATTTATTTATTTATTTATTTTGGGCGGGGGTCGGGTTGGGGAGGGAGGGGAGCAGGCGGGACACTTCCATTGGTCTTTCATTTCTCTGTTTTGTTCTTTGACCCGTGTGGGGCCTCCCATCGCGATGGCGTCTGTCGTTGCAGAGCGCTGGCTCTGGGCGCATGCGCTCCAGAGCTCCGGCTCGGTGATTGGACACATCAGTCCAGCCGCTCTGCGGCACGTGGGATCTTCCCAGGCCAGGGATCGAACTGGCGCCCCTTGCAGTGCACGGCGGTGTCCTTACCCACTGGACCACCAGGGGAAGCCCGGCCATTGGGAATTTCTTCAATTTGGCTCCTATGTCCTTTTAGCATACCTTTCAATTTTTTTTTAACCTTTCAAATCCACTTTTATTTTTATTTTTCCTCCGCACATAGAGAACTTAACTATACACCAAATTTCTTGCAGCTATAAAGTCATTTGATGTTGGTCAGGTACCATTTAATCCCCTAAAATTTTGCTGGCATCAAAATTATGACAGTTAACCAGTATTAAATCTATAAAATACACAGCACAGCACATTAAGCTTTAGACACTTGGCAATTTAAACCACATGAAAATTGGACAAGACCCCCATCCTACATGTTCAGAATCAGGTATTCACAGTCCTGGTCTGGTGACTGTACATGGTTTAAAAGGCAGCAGAGGCAACAGACAGTTACTTCAAAGGACACGGAATACTATGCTCTGGAAGCACATTATGTTGTTACCCCCATGTCATGTACCACTCCACCTTTCTCCAAGGCATTCTCATAATTCTGGAATGGCAGGTATGGCTAATACACAATGAAGACAGACAACAGAATGTTTACTCTGTGGAGATACCTTAACTCCTACAAGGCACGCATGGTGATCTTGAGTCCAGCTTGTTCTAAAAACTTGTTATGGTCATTTTTGATTTTTAGGCTGGGTGACCATTAGTCTTGCACTTAACTGTTAGTTCTTTTACACCTTCCTCACTACCAAAGCCGAGCTGGATGGTGACTAGTGGTTATTGGCAACGCCCATGCAATGTTTTCCCATAATATGGAAAATATTTTAAACCTGTCTTCCATTGGGAGGATAAGTTGATAGAACTGCTGTGCTTTCTCCCTCCACAATACATTGTATCCTTCGTTCTTCTTGAGGCTTTGATCCACTTACTCCATTCATTTTTACAAGAATACAAGGACTTTCTATTGTCGCCAAACTCCAGATCATCCACAGCGCTGCATGCTTCAAGTAAGGCAAGAGAAACTTAACATGCAGTATATTCTGGACCCTTCTGCTCAGAAAAGGTTCCATTGGTACAGTCTGTGAGATTCTGTTCTTCTCAGCCATGTGGCTTTAGAAATTTCTTAAGGTCGTCAGTACCATTGATAGGATTCTGGAGCAGACCTGCTGAATGGAAAATCCATGCTGACACTGGTTTTAGAAAAACCGTAAATCCTGTACCAGGAATCTGGTCACAGCATTTTGGAACCTTATCCTTCAGTCTGAAGCATGGCCCACACTGGGAATGAGAAGAGTGCGCCATGGACCCAAAAGACTAGATAGAAGAGCAAGATAAAACCCCAGCTCTTGACGGTGCAGCCCAGGAACTCTCCAGTAGTCAGGCTGTAGATGAAGAACTTAAACTCGGCCATGCTGTGGTTGAAGGACTTCGCCTTTCTTCATCATAGGGTTTTAGGAGCTGGCAATTTAAACCACATGAAAATTGGACAAGACCCCATCCTACATGTAAGGCAACTGGTCTGGTGACTGTACATGGTTTAAAAGGCAGCAGAGGCAACAGACAGTTACTTCAAAGGACACGGAATACTATGCTCTGGAAGCACATTATGTTGTTACCCCCATGTCATGTACCACTCCACCTTTCTCCAAGGCATTCTCATAATTCTGGAATGGCAGGTATGGCTAATACACAATGAAGACAGACAACAGAATGTTTACTCTGTGGAGATACCTTAACTCCTACAAGGCACGCATGGTGATCTTGAGTCCAGCTTGTTCTAAAAACTTGTTATGGTCATTTTTGATTTTTAGGCTGGGTGACCATTAGTCTTGCACTTAACTGTTAGTTCTTTTACACCTTCCTCACTACCAAAGCCGAGCTGGATGGTGACTAGTGGTTATTGGCAACGCCCATGCAATGTTTTCCCATAATATGGAAAATATTTTAAACCTGTCTTCCATTGGGAGGATAAGTTGATAGAACTGCTGTGCTTTCTCCCTCCACAATACATTGTATCCTTCGTTCTTCTTGAGGCTTTGATCCACTTACTCCATTCATTTTTACAAGAATACAAGGACTTTCTATTGTCGCCAAACTCCAGATCATCCACAGCGCTGCATGCTTCAAGTAAGGCAAGAGAAACTTAACATGCAGTATATTCTGGACCCTTCTGCTCAGAAAAGGTTCCATTGGTACAGTCTGTGAGATTCTGTTCTTCTCAGCCATGTGGCTTTAGAAATTTCTTAAGGTCGTCAGTACCATTGATAGGATTCTGGAGCAGACCTGCTGAATGGAAAATCCATGCTGACACTGGTTTTAGAAAAACCGTAAATCCTGTACCAGGAATCTGGTCACAGCATTTTGGAACCTTATCCTTCAGTCTGAAGCATGGCCCACACTGGGAATGAGAAGAGTGCGGCCATGGACCCAAAAAGACTAGATAGAAGAGCAAGATAAAACCCCAGCTCTTGACGGTGCAGCCCAGGAACTCTCCAGTAGTCAGGCTGTAGATGAAGAACTTAAACTCGGCCATGCTGTGGTTGAAGGACTTCTCGCCTTTCTTCATCATAGTGTGTGTGCCTATGGCGAGTGGGGAGCGGCGGCCACAGGGGTGGAAGCAGCGAGGAGCGTGGAGGCGGTCCCGGCTCCCGCAGCGCAGTCCTGTGTAGGCAGCCGAAGGCGAAGGTGGTATGGCCTAGGAAACCTCGCTGTGCTACGCTATGCCGAGCCTGGCCGCATACCTTCCAATTTTTGAGTACTTTGTTACTTTCTGTTTACAGTACCTTTGAATACTGATGAAATTGCATTATGAAATCACATAAATTCCAATTTTTTCCCTTTAGATTGCTTTAGGTGTGTTGGGTGGACTGGCTGTTTTAGCATCTCTTTTGAAGACAGCAGGTTGGAAGAGACGCATTGGGAGCCCCATGATTGACTTACAGGTATATTCACCGGGCTTCTTTTTTTTTAATTCTATTTTCTTCTCACAGGAGTTTGTAAATATATTTTAATCTTTTGATTATTTTATAGCCTTGTAATAAGACACAGCTAGAGAATGAGTAAGAAGTTGCCATGAGTTCTCTGGGTACCTGACTAGGAGAGGTGTACACTCATTTCCCTCCCACGTTGCTGTAGGCCGGTCTGCACCCTATTCATTTAATTTTTATAGCATTGAAGTAATGAGTGTTATTTCTCTTTAGCTGATTGAGAATATAAAAAAGGCTATGTGGTAAATTGGTTTGTGCTGGGATATCTTCCCAGTTCCAAAGCTGATGTGCCAAGGAATTGCAGGAGAGGGGTTTTATTTACCATTTGGGAGAGTCAAGAAAGGCTTCCAAGATAAGTGCACTTGAAGCTGTATTATCTGAGTTTGAGCAAGCACTAGGAGATAGTGAAGGACAGAGAAGCCTGGCATGCTGCAGTCCATGGGGTTGCAAAAAGTCAGACACAACTTAACAACTGAACAACAACAAGTCTTTGCATTCCACAAGTAGTCACTGATGGCCTGCTGAGTGCCAGATGCTCTCCACAGTGCTGGGGGTTTGATAATGAGCAAAGAAAGGCATGGCTTCTGCCCTCAGAGCTCACGAGAATTTGCCAGAGAGAACAGAGGAAGACTTGTTGAAACAATACTTATTCCACTCCCTAAAACATGTGGAATGAATGTGTGGATGGTTAATTATTGAACAAGTTGTTGGAACTGACAGCTGAGGCTAAAATTTTAATTTTAGCCTAGGTTGTGGAGGACCTTGTGAGTCAGAAATTTGTATTTTAATGAGGTGGTGTACATGTTTAAGAAAGAGTGACACAATCCAGGTTACATTTTATAAGTAACTCTGATGGTACTATGGAGGATACACTGGGGAGAAAGATTCCAAACTTGAAGAAAAGTACAAGGCAGTTCTAAATTTCTTACTTGGTGAAAGATGAGAACGGTTCAATAAGATAGAAGTTGTTGGGAATGGATCAAAAGGTTAGGACCCAGAAGGTGTCTAGGAAGTGGCTGCAGTCTTTCTGACTGATCCACGGATACATGAAATAAGCTTCAAGCCTGAGAAACTAGGTTGATAATATGTTATTAAAAGTAATATGAAAATATGTTCAAAGTAGTATAAATAGATTGAGTCTATAACAGCTGTAATTCTCTTTTTAAATTGCAGACAGTTATGAAGTTCATGGTTTACTATGCTGGTGATCTGGCCAATGTTTTCTTTATCATCACCGCAGGAACAGGTCTTTACTGGCTTATTTTCTTTAAAGTAAGTGATTTTCTGAATTTTTTTTTTTATTCGATTTTCTGAATTTAACCATAGTGCCAATACCTGAGTAATTTGTAAGCTCTCTTTATAAAGCAGCTGTTTTTACTTGAGGTATTTCTGATCAAGAGTATTGGGGCCAGTACTGAACTCACTGTGCCCTTAGTGTGCTGTGTTTATTTTTATGCTTTCTGTGGGTTACAAATTGTGATTAGTAAAACCTTGTATGGTCATATTTAGCAGTGTAATTTTCATCATAGGCACAGAAGTCTGTCTCTGTTTTGCTACCAGTGCCGGCCCAGGAAGAACGTTTTGTTACTTATGTGGGATGTGCTTTTGCTCTGAAGGTAAGTTTCAAAGCCAGTTACTTTTTGCTTAAAAATGGTTAAAAATGTTGTCAAAGCCAGTTTTAATAATCCCCCCCCCCACAGTGCTGGGGTTTGATAATGAGCAAAGAAAGGCATGGCTTCTGCCCTCAGAGCTCACGAGAATTTGCCAGAGAGAACAGAGGAAGACTTGTTGAAACAATACTTATTCCACTCCCTAAAACATGTGGAATGAATGTGTGGATGGTTAATTATTGAACAAGTTGTTGGAACTGACAGCTGAGGCTAAAATTTTAATTTTAGCCTAGGTTGTGGAGGACCTTGTGAGTCAGAAATTTGTATTTTAATGAGGTGGTGTACATGTTTAAGAAAGAGTGACACAATCCAGGTTACATTTTATAAGTAACTCTGATGGTACTATGGAGGATACACTGGGGAGAAAGATTCCAAACTTGAAGAAAAGTACAAGGCAGTTCTAAATTTCTTACTTGGTGAAAGATGAGAACGGTTCAATAAGATAGAAGTTGTTGGGAATGGATCAAAAGGTTAGGACCCAGAAGGTGTCTAGGAAGTGGCTGCAGTCTTTCTGACTGATCCACGGATACATGAAATAAGCTTCAAGCCTGAGAAACTAGGTTGATAATATGTTATTAAAAGTAATATGAAAATATGTTCAAAGTAGTATAAATAGATTGAGTCTATAACAGCTGTAATTCTCTTTTTAAATTGCAGACAGTTATGAAGTTCATGGTTTACTATGCTGGTGATCTGGCCAATGTTTTCTTTATCATCACCGCAGGAACAGGTCTTTACTGGCTTATTTTCTTTAAAGTAAGTGATTTTCTGAATTTTTTTTTTTATTCGATTTTCTGAATTTAACCATAGTGCCAATACCTGAGTAATTTGTAAGCTCTCTTTATAAAGCAGCTGTTTTTACTTGAGGTATTTCTGATCAAGAGTATTGGGGCCAGTACTGAACTCACTGTGCCCTTAGTGTGCTGTGTTTATTTTTATGCTTTCTGTGGGTTACAAATTGTGATTAGTAAAAACCTTGTATGGTCATATTTAGCAGTGTAATTTTCATCATAGGCACAGAAGTCTGTCTCTGTTTTGCTACCAGTGCCGGCCCAGGAAGAACGTTTTGTTACTTATGTGGGATGTGCTTTTGCTCTGAAGGTAAGTTTCAAAGCCAGTTACTGAATTTAAAAAGTCTGCTTAAAAAAAAAAAATGTCTGTTAATAAACATGTTGTCTTTAAAGTTAAAATGCTTTCAAAATCTTTCGTATAAAATTTAGTTTAATTTTGGAAAAAAAGCATGAATTATTCTATTTTACTAGAAAATCTACTTTTATTTATAATAGTTATCTCATTCTGAAGATCTGCCTATGTAATTTTTTATTATTTAATCTGTTAATTGAGAGTAAAAGGTACAATGCTGGATAAAGTGCTGAGCTCTTAGCATTTGTTCTCTCTGCCTCAATATATTCCTTTTCTCCTCTTCCCATGGCAACCCCTATTCCTACTTCACTGTTCTTTCGATGGATGTGAAGCTCTTTACATGCCTCTGTGGTACCTCTCATCCAGTTGTGTTGTGATTATTGTGTCTGCTGTTTGCACTGATCTGTGAGCTCCATGGGAATCATCCCATACTTAGATTTGTATCCTTTGTTTGATCCAGAATGCACCTGCTAGCAAGAAGCTTCTGTTTAAATATATTCTGTGAATGAAATGGGTTTATGTTTCATTAGAAAGCGTATTAACAGAAATAGAAAAAAGAAAAACAGAGCATCCTAAAACTTTAATTAGGACAAATAAATTACAGTTGGAAACATCTTTACTTATAAAGAAATTGAAGTTTGGAATCCTTAGGAAGGAGAGTCAATTATGCAAGATCCCTGTGGGGGAGGGAGGTAGTTTTTCTCCTTTCATATTACTATTTCAGAGAAAGATAGAAAAAGGCAAAGTTAATTAATATGTGTGTAAACATTCTGTGAGTTTGGTGATTCTGTTTTTTGATGAGTTTCTGGTGAACCCTAATGGTATTATGATTTTTGTCACTTGTGAAATATTATATATTTTTGTGATTATGTTTGTTTCCTAAGTCAGGCTTAATGCCAATACTTTAAGGTGTTTTTTTTTGTCATTCTCAGGCTCTGCAGTTTTTGCATAAGCTCATCTCTCAGATTACCATAGATATATTCTTTATTGATTGGGAGCGACCTAAAGGAAGAGTTCTTAAAGCTGTTGAAGGTAATGAAGGTACCAAGTACTTGTACCAAGATTCTTTTGCCACCATTGCAAAGAAAGTGAAACCTTTTATTTATTTTATCTCCCCGACCAGGTGAGGGTGGTGTTCGGAGTGCTACTGTTCCCGTAAGCATATGGAGAACATATTTTGTGGCAAATGAATGGAATGAAATTCAGACTGTGAGAAAAATTAACCCGCTCTTTCAAGTACTTACTGTCCTCTTCCTTTTGGAGGTATAAACTATTTGATGTAGTTGTATATAATTTATGGGTGCCTCATAAATATTAATACAATTCCAGCCAGGTTTTCCCATCAGTGGGAGTTTTCTAAAGTTTAAAATATTTTCATCGAACTATTAAAAATTACATGTAGCATGAATTTTACCATCTTAATCATTTTAAGTGTACAGTTCAGTACTGTTAAGTACATTCCCATTGTTGTACATCCATCTCTAAAACTCTTTTCATCTTGCAAAACTAAGACTCTGCGCCCATTCAACGACAACTCCACCTTCTTCTCTCTCCTCAGTCCCTGGAACAACCATTCTACTTTCTGTCTCTTTGAATTTGACTGTTGTATGTAAGGAATGATTTTTAAACCACTGGTTTGTAGTATAATCCTGGGAAGCTTTTGCAGAACACCTATGCCTTCCCTTACCACTCGAGATTATGTTCAGTCTTGGCAAGCCTAGGTATCTGTACTTCAAAAGAGGCCCCCTCCCATTTTTCGTATTCTCACTCCTGTGTTAAAACTATTCTAATTACTAGTAGAAGGGTGAAATTTTCTAACAAATTGTCATTGAACACCTACTAGAGACTGTGTTCTGTGTTAGGCTTTGCAGGTATAGCTTAACAAGATACCTTGAATGGATCATGCATATGATCACTTTATACTTATTTGATGAACCTGGGTAGAATTATTAAAGGAAATAGTCAGTGCTGAATATGAGACTGAAATAGGGAGACCGTATGAATAACAGGAGTTCTCTAGAAGTAGCTGCTCAAGTAAGGTTAGATATAAATTTTGTCTTTATTGATTGGGAGCGACCTAAAGGAAGAGTTCTTAAAGCTGTTGAAGGTAATGAAGGTACCAAGTACTTGTACCAAGATTCTTTTGCCACCATTGCAAAGAAAGTGAAACCTTTTATTTATTTTATCTCCCCGACCAGGTGAGGGTGGTGTTCGGAGTGCTACTGTTCCCGTAAGCATATGGAGAACATATTTTGTGGCAAATGAATGGAATGAAATTCAGACTGTGAGAAAAATTAACCCGCTCTTTCAAGTACTTACTGTCCTCTTCCTTTTGGAGGTATAAACTATTTGATGTAGTTGTATATAATTTATGGGTGCCTCATAAATATTAATACAATTCCAGCCAGGTTTTCCCATCAGTGGGAGTTTTCTAAAGTTTAAAATATTTTCATCGAACTATTAAAAATTACATGTAGCATGAATTTTACCATCTTAATCATTTTAAGTGTACAGTTCAGTACTGTTAAGTACATTCCCATTGTTGTACATCCATCTCTAAAACTCTTTTCATCTTGCAAAACTAAGACTCTGCGCCCATTCAACGACAACTCCACCTTCTTCTCTCTCCTCAGTCCCTGGAACAACCATTCTACTTTCTGTCTCTTTGAATTTGACTGTTGTATGTAAGGAATGATTTTTAAACCACTGGTTTGTAGTATAATCCCCTGGGAAGCTTTTGCAGAACACCTATGCCTTCCCTTACCACTCGAGATTATGTTCAGTCTTGGCAAGCCTAGGTATCTGTACTTCAAAAGAGGCCCCCTCCCATTTTTCGTATTCTCACTCCTGTGTTAAAACTATTCTAATTACTAGTAGAAGGGTGAAATTTTCTAACAAATTGTCATTGAACACCTACTAGAGACTGTGTTCTGTGTTAGGCTTTGCAGGTATAGCTTAACAAGATACCTTGAATGGATCATGCATATGATCACTTTATACTTATTTGATGAACCTGGGTAGAATTATTAAAGGAAATAGTCAGTGCTGAATATGAGACTGAAATAGGGAGACCGTATGAATAACAGGAGTTCTCTAGAAGTAGCTGCTCAAGTAAGGTTAGATATAAATTTTGTCTTACTCCTTTGTCTGTCTGTCTGACTTCCTTTTTCCTTCTTTTTTTGCTTTTCTCCTTTTCTTTTCTTAAATGTAGAAGAGCGTATGTATCCTTAGGACATATAAATAGTATCTCAAAAATTTATTTATGGTCCTGTTTTTTAAAGTTTAAAAGGGGTTATGTGAGAAAGTAGTTTATAATCAAATGAAGTTTGCAAAACACTGGATTCTGTAAAGTCAGGTAGATTCCTTTCCAGACCTTCTAATCTATGAGTGTGGAAGGCATAGAGGTGGGTGTAACATGGCATCTTCCTCAAAAGGCGTTTTGGAAAATAGTTTCATATTTTAAAATATAAAAAGTATTTTGCATAGTGCCTGATATGGAGTGGTAGTTGTTCATTGGTAGTTGACTGAAGAAAACTTTATTTATTTATTTTTTAAAGATTTATTTATTTATTTATTTTGGTGGGGAGGTAGGGGAGCAGGCGGGCTACTTCTGTTGGTCTTTCATTTGTCTATTTTTATCTTATCTTTGTTCCCTGGTCCGTGTGGGCCTTCCATCTCGGTGGCCTCTGTTGTCGCATAGCACCGGCTCTGGGCGCATGTGCTCCAGAGCTCCGGCTCGGTAATTGGACACATCAGTCTAGCTGCTCCGCGGTACGTGAGATCTTCCCAGGCCAGGGATGGAACCGGCACCCCTTGCACTGCAAGGCGGTGTCCTTACCCACTGGACCACCAGAGAAGCCCAAAACTTTATTTTTTTGACAGAAATTTTTAAGCTTTGTCAGTACATATGGTAACAAGCTTATATATGGCTTATATATGGCCTTGAGTTGTATTGAAGAGAATGCCAAATGAACTAGCTAAAATTATGTATTAAATACTTTATAATTAAAATACTGGATAATTTTATCTAGATTTTCTGCTGTTTGTACAAACTTGAATACTTTAGTTTTTCAAGGAAAACAGTAGACAGTCTCATTTTCAGACTAGAGGAGTTTTCATATCTTTTAAAATTATTTTTTACTTTTATTTAAGGTTGTGGGATTCAAGAACTTAGCGTTAATGGACTCATCCTCTAGTCTTTCCAGAAGCCCACCTAGCTACGTAGCCCCTTATAGCCGCATTTTGAGATATGCGGTGTCTTCTGCTCTTTGGCTGGTCATTGGAATTATACAGGTAACAGGAGATGATACTTTTAAGCAACCTTGCCTTTCTATATTTTTATCTCTGTTTATATACTACTCCTCAACTATTGACTATAGCATGATTTCTATAGTATAAAGAAGGTGACAAGAAAACAGTTAGCTAGTAGCTAATTTTTATATAGTGTTATAGTCTAGGCACTGTGTTAATTACACAAATGAACGTACTTAATGTTTATAGTAGCCCTCAGAGATAGTTTCTTTTAAGCATCCACATTTTATAGGTGAACATATGGTGGCACAGAAAGGTTAAATATTTGCCTAAAGGTTATATTAGAAATCAGCAGAACTGGAATTTGAGCTAAGACAATCTGATTTCAGAGTTCATTTCCCTTTTTTTTTCATTTTTTTAGAGTTCATTTCTTATCTGTAGTAGGGCTGTAAAAGGTCTTTCAGAGTTTGTAGGATTTAGTTCATATATAATGACAGGAATGGCTAACGTGCCCTTAATATTTCCTTTTGAGAAAGAACATATTGTTTACGTGTATTTATCTATTATTAAATGTCATTCAAATAACCAGTACCCCTTCTGAAATCTTCTTTGAAATATTTATTGAAATAGCTGAAACTGAAAATAATTTTTTAGTCACATAGCCAGTCCCATGGCTCTAGCAGAGGATCTTTGCTATGCTTACTTCCCTTATTTTCTTAAAAGCTAACAAAAAAAAAAAGAGAAAAGGAATGAAAGGAAAAAAGAAGCAACAGCTACAGCACTTAACTCTAGTCTCTGCATTTTTTTCTCTTGCATAAAGATACTTTCATGTGTGGGAAATGCCTTTCTGTTTAAGATTTCTTTAACTTTTAAATGTGTAAATGATATGGGACTTCCTGTGAACTGGAGAGCAATTATTTGCCTTAGAAACTTATTTTAAAAATACGATTTTGGGATTGAAATCCCCAAATTCCTACAGAGTTGGGCACAGGTATCATTCTGTAATCTGAGACTGTGCTTTAAATTTGCATTTATTTTAAGTTGATAAGACTTGTTCAGACTTGAAGCTACAGGGTAGAGCTAATGAGGGATAGTTTGACAATCACAGAAGAAAGACAAACGGAAATTATGATTTGAAATAAAATTAGATTAAAAAATACGGAATTTGATTTTTTTTCTTCCAGCTTTATTGAGATAAAGCTGACATACAACCCTGTATACTTTTAAGCAACCTTGCCTTTCTATATTTTTATCTCTGTTAAAAATTTTTGACCATTTCTATAGTATAAAGAAGGTGACAAGAAAACAGTTAGCTAGTAGCTAATTTTTATATAGTGTTATAGTCTAGGCACTGTGTTAATTACACAAATGAACGTACTTAATGTTTATAGTAGCCCTCAGAGATAGTTTCTTTTAAGCATCCACATTTTATAGGTGAACATATGGTGGCACAGAAAGGTTAAATATTTGCCTAAAGGTTATATTAGAAATCAGCAGAACTGGAATTTGAGCTAAGACAATCTGATTTCAGAGTTCATTTCCCTTTTTTTTTCATTTTTTTAGAGTTCATTTCTTATCTGTAGTAGGGCTGTAAAAGGTCTTTCAGAGTTTGTAGGATTTAGTTCATATATAATGACAGGAATGGCTAACGTGCCCTTAATATTTCCTTTTGAGAAAGAACATATTGTTTACGTGTATTTATCTATTATTAAATGTCATTCAAATAACCAGTACCCCTTCTGAAATCTTCTTTGAAATATTTATTGAAATAGCTGAAACTGAAAATAATTTTTTAGTCACATAGCCAGTCCCATGGCTCTAGCAGAGGATCTTTGCTATGCTTACTTCCCTTATTTTCTTAAAAGCTAACAAAAAAAAAAAGAGAAAAGGAATGAAAGGAAAAAAGAAGCAACAGCTACAGCACTTAACTCTAGTCTCTGCATTTTTTTCTCTTGCATAAAGATACTTTCATGTGTGGGAAATGCCTTTCTGTTTAAGATTTCTTTAACTTTTAAATGTGTAAATGATATGGGACTTCCTGTGAACTGGAGAGCAATTATTTGCCTTAGAAACTTATTTTAAAAATACGATTTTGGGATTGAAATCCCCAAATTCCTACAGAGTTGGGCACAGGTATCATTCTGTAATCTGAGACTGTGCTTTAAATTTGCATTTATTTTAAGTTGATAAGACTTGTTCAGACTTGAAGCTACAGGGTAGAGCTAATGAGGGATAGTTTGACAATCACAGAAGAAAGACAAACGGAAATTATGATTTGAAATAAAATTAGATTAAAAAATACGGAATTTGATTTTTTTTCTTCCAGCTTTATTGAGATAAAGCTGACATACAACCCTGTATAAATTTAAGGTGTACAGCATAATGATTTAACTTATATACATCATGAAATGATTACCACAGTAAGTTTAGTGAATATCCACCATCTCATATAAATACAACATCAAAGAAAAAAATATTTTTCTCTTGTGATGAGAACTCTTAGAAATTATTCTCTTAACTGTTACATTTAACATACAATAGTGTTAATTATATATATCATGTTATATATTATATCTCTACTACTTACGTATAACTGGAAATTTGTATCTTTTGACTGTCTTTATCAAATTCTCCCCATTTCCCCCTCCAACCTCCACCTCTGGGAACCAGAAATCTGACGTCTTTTTCTAAGAGTTTGTTCATTTGTCTGTTTTTGAAGTATAATTGACCTGCAGCACTATGCTAGTTCCTTGTACACAGCATAGTGATGTGATATTTGTATACATTTCAAAATGATCACTGTGATAATCTAGTTACTCTGTCACCATAATGCGGAGTTTGATATGTATCATCAGGATAATAGTAAGTAAATATTTATTTTTGCTTATACCAGTATGCATTCTTGTGAATAGATCAGATTCGTCTAGCTGTAGAGAATTTAAAGAAATAGCATCTGAAGCTTTTAGTATTGGTTGAGTACAGCAGTAAAAGAAACCTACACAAACAGTAAAATAGTGACTGAAATAAACATGCCTTTTCTGTCTCATGAGAAAGAGGAATAGGGGTCAGCAGTGCAGGGCCCGCAGGCTGGCTGCTCTCAGACCTGCTGTTCTGCTCTTCCCCTCAGGACTTTACCTCTGAGGTCACCTTAGTGTCCATAATGGCTGAGGAGGTTGTAGGGGTGAGCCAGGCGAGAAGGCCGCACCCTTTCCTCTTTTATTCACTCTGAGTTTTAATTGAAAACATTAAAGCAGGGGACTTCCCTGGTGGTTCAGTGGTTAAGACTCTGTGCTCCCAATGCTGAAGACCAGGGTTCGATCCCTGGTCAGGGAAGTTGATCCTATATACCATAACTACGACAGTTAAATAAATAAATGCAGTCAAATAAATAAAAATTTAAAAAAAGAAAACATTAAAGCACCTTTACTACTTCTAATGAATTATGCAACTTCAGTAGCTAAACTGTATTATCATTTATGAGACATTTATTCTTTATTTTAGAGACCTACAGGAAACTTGGCATACTTGTGTTTCTGTTCTCCGTTTCAGAGGAAGATTATGAAGAGAAAGTCATAAATCTAAACCTAATTGAGAAGTAAAATATAGGGAGAACACAGTCTATGTATAGCTGAGCATAAGTGGTTTTTAGTTCACGTTTTAGGTATGAGAACAGTTTAGCTCATTTCATATGAAACAAGCAGGTGAAGTAGTAAAGCTGAATTGTGAAAACCCCAATCTTTATTTATTTATTTATTTATTTATTTTGGGCAGGAGTCGGGTTGGGGAGGGAGGGGAGCAGGCGGGCCACTTCTATTGGTCTTTCATTTCTCTATTTTCATCCGTCTTTGTTCTTTGGCTCCTGTGGGCCTCCCATCACGGTGGCGTCTGTTGTCGCAGAGCGTTAGCTCTGGGCGCATGCCCTCCAGAGCTCCGGCTCGGTGATTGGACACATGGGTCCAGACTCTCCGTGGCATGTGGGATCTTCCCAGGCCGGGGATCCAACTGGCGCCCCTTGCACTGCAAGGCGGTGTCCTTATCCACTGGACCACCAGGGGAAGCCCCCAATCTATTATTTTTAACGTGCCTCTTCATTTTCTTTTCCCTGGTTTCTTGTCTTGGGTGCTGGAGTCTCCCACAGGTAGCCACTTGAGGGGATGTTGGCAATACATATACCATGAAGGAAACATCGGCAAACAGAGAAAAGCAAATCCTACCATAACCATGTAGCCCACCCAGACTTTTCAGCCACACACACATAGATAAATCTAAGTATTGCACAGAAGAATCATGTCCTGAAACATCTGTTCAGCTAGCTTCTGACCCTTCATTTGTGTGAGCATGGGTGAGTGGGAGGGTGTGCAGTGAGGCAAGGGCAGCAAGGGTCTGGTCCTGGGTACAGATTGGAAGGCCTGCCAAGCCAGGGAGTGTGACGACCGCTGATCCTCTCCTCTTTGAGAGCCTTTTCACAGGTGTCTTTGACATCTCCTTGGCCAGAACTTGGTCACGTGGCCAGCCCTCACTGCAATGTCAGCAGGGCAGCAGTGTGCCCACTCAAGGAGTCTATTAGTAGGAGAAATCTAACCTCGTTCTTTGTTTCTCTCTCTGCTGTCATTTGATAGGGAAGTATATCTCTCCATGCTCACATTCTCAGGTTATCAGTGCTTATTTGTCCTTAAAAATTCCTTTATGGAAGTTGCCGTTCCATAAATTTCTCTATACCAACTCTTGATTCTCATGATGTTAGGCTTTGTGATTCACTCCTCAAACCTGGCTTCTTCAGTTTTTAAGTGGTAGCTTTTAGTTTTTAAACTTTGTTACTGTTTTTCATGTCATTTAACAGAATTTTAAAATATGTACATAGAGTATTTAGGAAAAGGTTTTTAATAGTCAGCAGCTGAGAGTGTTAGTCACTCAGTCATATCTGACTCTTTGCGACCCAGTGGACTGTAGCTTGCCAGGCTCTCTCCTTGTTACGCTCCAGGCAAGCCGTACTGGCATGGGTAGCCATTCTGTTCTCCAGGGGATCTTCCTGACCCAGGGATTGAACTCAGGTCTCTTGTATTGCAGGCAGATTCTTTCCTGTCTGAGCCATCAATAGATTCATTTATTTATCCATTCACATATCTGAGTATATTTTATGTGGGAGGCACTGCTGAGCCCAAAGGTACACTCTAATGGGAACAAGTTACAAATTATGACAGGTGCTGTGAAACGCTCAGCAGGGAGATAGATAGCAAGTAGAGGGAGGCAAGGGGAGTGGAAGTTAGGAATAATAGCACAGCAGGGACAGCTTTGAATAGGCTGGTAAGGAGGTGTTATCTTTCTCTGAAGGATATCTAAAGTCTATAATGCGAACTTTTCTCTTTTGATTTGTAAAACTTCCCTTTGCAGTATCTTTAAATCTAAGAAAACACTTGAAACCATTTCATTTGCATGTTTAGCACATTATCTATAGTTGGAACAGAATACTTGACATGCTTTTTGTATGCTACTCTATCAGAGAAGATTGCTTTGAAAAACAACTTTTCTAGTAGACTGTGGAATTTAGGAGATGAGCAGAACTGCAGAACTAGACCTAAATCTGACCCTTAGTGCATTGGTTTATCCTAAAAATTTTTTTTTTCCTAAAATTTGTAAAGCCCCCACTTCCTTCCTCTCTATTTGTCCTATCTTATTTTAATGACACAAAAGTTTTAAATTTAAAGTTCCCTCGGTGAATCTTAACAGAATTCCAATCTGGGTTTTTTTCTTTTTAAAATTCCTTATTGGTTATCAGTGCTTATTTGTCCTTAAAATTCCTTTATGGAAGTTGCTCCATAAATTTCTCTATACCAACTCTTGATTCTCATGATGTTAGGCTTTGTGATTCACTCCTCAAACCTGGCTTCTTCAGTTTTTAAGTGGTAGCTTTTAGTTTTTAAACTTTGTTACTGTTTTTCATGTCATTTAACAGAATTTTAAAATATGTACATAGAGTATTTAGGAAAAGGTTTTTAATAGTCAGCAGCTGAGAGTGTTAGTCACTCAGTCATATCTGACTCTTTGCGACCCAGTGGACTGTAGCTTGCCAGGCTCTCTCCTTGTTACGCTCCAGGCAAGCCGTACTGGCATGGGTAGCCATTCTGTTCTCCAGGGGATCTTCCTGACCCAGGGATTGAACTCAGGTCTCTTGTATTGCAGGCAGATTCTTTCCTGTCTGAGCCATCAATAGATTCATTTATTTATCCATTCACATATCTGAGTATATTTTATGTGGGAGGCACTGCTGAGCCCAAAGGTACACTCTAATGGGAACAAGTTACAAATTATGACAGGTGCTGTGAAACGCTCAGCAGGGAGATAGATAGCAAGTAGAGGGAGGCAAGGGGAGTGGAAGTTAGGAATAATAGCACAGCAGGGACAGCTTTGAATAGGCTGGTAAGGAGGTGTTATCTTTCTCTGAAGGATATCTAAAGTCTATAATGCGAACTTTTCTCTTTTGATTTGTAAAACTTCCCTTTGCAGTATCTTTAAATCTAAGAAAACACTTGAAACCATTTCATTTGCATGTTTAGCACATTATCTATAGTTGGAACAGAATACTTGACATGCTTTTTGTATGCTACTCTATCAGAGAAGATTGCTTTGAAAAACAACTTTTCTAGTAGACTGTGGAATTTAGGAGATGAGCAGAACTGCAGAACTAGACCTAAATCTGACCCTTAGTGCATTGGTTTATCCTAAAAATTTTTTTTTTCCTAAAATTTGTAAAGCCCCCACTTCCTTCCTCTCTATTTGTCCTATCTTATTTTAATGACACAAAAGTTTTAAATTTAAAGTTCCCTCGGTGAATCTTAACAGAATTCCAAAGTGCTCTTCCTTTAATAGAAGAATCAGAAATGGTAAGTAGGATTTTATCCCATAGGAATCATTATCAGCCACTGTGTTCTTGTTTGGAACTTATTTTTTCTTAATATGCTACACTGTGGCTATAAAAGAAAATTAAATCCTAAAATCTAGTAAGCATGAATTTGGCTTAATGTTTCAGATCGTGTTCTTTGCTGTCTTCTATGAGAGATTTATAGAAGACAAGATTCGACAGTTTGTTGATTTGTGCTGTATGAGTAATGTAAGTACTTTCTGACTTTATCTTGCAACTGCTATTTTTCTCTTTTTAAAGGTCATGAGTACATTAAAAGAGGCTTTAGAAGTGATTTGCTGTGATTGGATTTTTAGTCTGATTTCCACTGGTGGTTAATTCCAGAGACGGTTATAATGAGCTACAAGTTAATATTTGCTGCCTTCAATTTTCCTTCTTTATTTGCAGCTTCTTAATTATAAATTCCTTATACTACTATGTAGTTGACTCAGCCTGAATTCCTTGAAAGGTATTCATATATCAACCCCATTACTTCTTTTCTTGGAAGTGTCTTCAGTCTCGTTTTCATCTACTTTTGAAAATAACCTCATTATCCTTTATTACCTTATTATTCCCTTTATATGTTTTCTGAGAATTCAACCCTCATTATTTTGAGAGAAAGGAAGCAATTTCAAGAACTTAATTTTTATTGTTTCGCAGATGAGTTTGCTAACTGTTCCTTCTCTTTTTGTAGATATCAGTGTTTCTGTTATCGCACAGATGTTTTGGCTACTATATTCATGGTAGATCAGTACATGGGCATGCTGATACTAATATGGAAGAAATGAATATGAATCTTAAAAGGGAAGCGGTATGATATATTTTACATCTTTTTTTTTTTTTTTTCAAGCTGAGAGATAGGTTCTCTTTATCTGGGATTTGTAATAATATTTTTTAAAAGTCCTTGATTACTTTTGAAAGTTGCTAGGATATCAACTCATTACACTGAATATTGAAAAGAAATGAATCAAATATCATCCTTCAGTTTCTTTATGGAGTATATTTCAAAGTATGCAAACAATTCATGAAAGAAAGATCTTCCTGATGGAAGCAAGTGAAAGAAATCACAGTTAGAAAATCACTGTTTTTGTATTGACTAATGAATTAACGTAGGCTACAGTCATCAGTACAATTAAGTGAAGGGTAACAGGGGGGACTTTTTTTTTCTTCATTTATTTTTTTATTTATTTATCCTTTGGGGGGTAGGGAGGGGAGAGAGGGGAACAGGCGGGCCACTTCTATTGGTCTTTCATTTCTCTATTTTCATCCGTCTTTGTTCTTTGGCTCCTGTGGGCCTCCCATCGTGGTGGCCTCTGTTGTCGCAGAGCACCAGCTCTGGGCGCATGCGCCCCAGAGCTCCGGCTCGGTAATTGGACAGACACATCAGTCCAGCCGCTCCGCGGCACGTGGGATCTTCCCGGGCCAGGGATTGAACCAGCGCCCCTTGCACTGCAAGGCGGTGTCCTTACCCACTGGACCACCAGGGAAGCCCAACAGGGAACTTTATAATCAGGAATCAGGTTGAAATAATCCGAACACACTGGCTTAATCTTAACTTCAAGTAAAAATTAGGAAAACTGACATTATGTGCTTCCTGTTATGATGCAGTAAGGAAGTACGTAATGTTACCCATTAAATATTCTTGCCTAAGAGAATTAACCCTGAGTGTAATCAAGCCTCTCGCTGTAAACACCAGTTTACAGGAAATAGAGGGGATAGAGAGACAAAGTAAATAATACCACAGGAAGCATTTAGCCAAATGCGAAATGTTAGGATGTCTCATAGGACAAATGACCCAGTGTCTCCAAAAGATTAGAGACATAAAAAGAAAAGGAGAAATGGTGGTGGTGGTAGAAGAAAACTATTAAGACATAAATTTTAAGGAAAAAAAGAAAAGCAGTTGAATACAGTGTACAGACTTTGGATCTTGATTAGAAGAACCAACTATATATACACATAAAACACGTTTAGGAAAAATCTTAGATTTAGTGGGCTAAATATTAAATTATATTAAGGAAAGATTAATTTTATTAGGTATGAAAACTGCATTTTTCCCCAAGGTCTTATTGATGAGAGGTACATATTTACAGCTATGAAATGACATGGTGTCTGGGGTTTGAAAAAAGTTGGGAAGATAGATGAAACAAAATTGGTAAACCAGTAATTGTTGAAGTTGAGTGGTGGATGGTTCACTGTTCTCTCTATTATATATTTTAGAAAATTCCCAAAAGAAAATTTTAAAAAAGAAAAATATGTACCTAAGAGGAAAAACCAAGAGGATTTATTGATTAAGGACCATACCTGTGATTTGATTTAATACATGGGAACAACATCTCAGAGAAGAACAGTTTATTTAATACATTGAATTGAATCAGTTGGTTAACTGTGAGAAGTTATACCTGGATTGAAAAGTTAAATTTAAAAGATGAAACTATGAAAACCAAGAAAAGAATAAATACTTCAGATTGGGAGATATCGAAGGATAAAATATAGGAAGCATCAAAAAAGTATTTATTGATTTTACTTTATTATATGTAGAGCATTTGTATATCCACAATTATATAAATAAAAGACATAGGGCAAAATTCCCATAGTAAATATGACAAATATTGATCATAATACTGAAAAATCATATAAATCAATAAGCAAGCTAAAACCTTAATGGAGGGAATTTCCTGGCAATACAATGGTTAAGACTCTGCTTTTTCTAGGGGGCACTGGTTTGATCCCTGATTGAGAAGCTTAAGATCCCACCTGTCACACGAGCATGACCAAGAAAAGCAAAAATAAAAACAGTCATGCAGAGGAAAAAAAACCGTCAATGACAAAAAGATTTTTTAAAAAATGTAAATAAACAGAATAGGCTAATAACCCTCTAAAAATACCAAACACATAAATCATGGAAGAAATGAATATAAAAATAACATTTATTTTCTTCAAGTTATCAAACTTATTTTTTTTAAAAAGCCAATACTTAGTAGCATCAAGGACTGGGTAAAATGGGCACTGGCCTCAGGATACCTTTGTATAAACCTGCTGGAAAGCATTTGGCAATATATACTAAGAGTTTTTCTTTTTTTCTGCTAAGAGTCTTTAATAATCCATTATCTTCACCTTATTGATTCCGTGAATCTCAGTAATTCAAGGAAATAATTAGCAATGTGAATAACTGATTAGGTTCAGGATCTTCATCACAGGAGTATTTATAAGGGCAAAAAATACGTACAAGTGAGAGAATATTAAGTAAATTAGTTTTATTTATACAGTGAAAACTTAGGTAAAACATTAAAAATCATTTAAAGATCAAGAACATTTGTTGATACCAAGACTTGCTCAGTGTATAATGTTAAGTGAAAAAGAATCAGTATAATCCAAATTTTATACTGTGTATGTGTATATGTCTAGTCAACGATGAAATACCTTAGAATTTCTTGGTATTAAAATTATAGGTGATTTTTCTCTTTTGTATTTCTCTGTATTTTATAAATTCTCTATAATCAGAAAAGAAATGTTTGGGTTTTTTTTTTAATAAAGAAATTCACTACACATAGACTGCCTTTAAGTCAGTAGAAAACCAAGTGTCATATTTGCAGCTTAGGTTTAGACGAGGAGAATGTTAAGCTCTGAAGTAGGCAAATAAAGTCAAGAATGGAGGCAAGAATACTTAAGCTGAACTTTGAAGCATCTGTGAGAATTGGCTAGGTCAGGGTAAAATGTTTACAAGCATATGGTTCTCAGGATTGAAGTTGTGTCAAAAATCATATAAATCAATAAGCAAGCTAAAACCTTAATGGAGGGAATTTCCTGGCAATACAATGGTTAAGACTCTGCTTTTTCTAGGGGGCACTGGTTTGATCCCTGATTGAGAAGCTTAAGATCCCACCTGTCACACGAGCATGACCAAGAAAAGCAAAAATAAAAACAGTCATGCAGAGGAAAAAAAACCGTCAATGACAAAAAGATTTTTTAAAAAATGTAAATAAACAGAATAGGCTAATAACCCTCTAAAAATACCAAACACATAAATCATGGAAGAAATGAATATAAAAATAACATTTATTTTCTTCAAGTTATCAAACTTATTTTTTTTAAAAAGCCAATACTTAGTAGCATCAAGGACTGGGTAAAATGGGCACTGGCCTCAGGATACCTTTGTATAAACCTGCTGGAAAGCATTTGGCAATATATACTAAGAGTTTTTCTTTTTTTCTGCTAAGAGTCTTTAATAATCCATTATCTTCACCTTATTGATTCCGTGAATCTCAGTAATTCAAGGAAATAATTAGCAATGTGAATAACTGATTAGGTTCAGGATCTTCATCACAGGAGTATTTATAAGGGCAAAAAATACGTACAAGTGAGAGAATATTAAGTAAATTAGTTTTATTTATACAGTGAAAACTTAGGTAAAACATTAAAAATCATTTAAAGATCAAGAACATTTGTTGATACCAAGACTTGCTCAGTGTATAATGTTAAGTGAAAAAGAATCAGTATAATCCAAATTTTATACTGTGTATGTGTATATGTCTAGTCAACGATGAAATACCTTAGAATTTCTTGGTATTAAAATTATAGGTGATTTTTCTCTTTTGTATTTCTCTGTATTTTATAAATTCTCTATAATCAGAAAAGAAATGTTTGGGTTTTTTTTTTAATAAAGAAATTCACTACACATAGACTGCCTTTAAGTCAGTAGAAAACCAAGTGTCATATTTGCAGCTTAGGTTTAGACGAGGAGAATGTTAAGCTCTGAAGTAGGCAAATAAAGTCAAGAATGGAGGCAAGAATACTTAAGCTGAACTTTGAAGCATCTGTGAGAATTGGCTAGGTCAGGGTAAAATGTTTACAAGCATATGGTTCTCAGGATTCAAGTTGTGTCAAAGAGACTTGCAGTAGATACCTCTGGTCTATAACATTAACCATTGGGTCATATATCACTACCTTTTTATTGGAATTAATTAAGGAAGTATATATAAAGTATTTATAAAACAAAAAAGACCATTTATGAAAGTTGTTAATTCTGACTAGATTTTTGGATCATTTATTAAAGAGCAATAAATTAATTATAAAAGAAAGCTAAGAATATCAGCATACAGTCAATTTAGTATGAGATTCTTTTAAACTGGAGAGAAGCCATCTGTACAGAGATATGATGAAGTAGAAATTAGTAAAACCTAGAGGGTAGTGGGAACCTTGTATACTATTAAAATTGTGTGTGCGTGTGTTAGTTATTCAGTTTTATCTGTCTCTTTGCAATACTATGGACTGTAACCCACCAGGCTCCTCTGTCCATGGAATTCTCCAGGCAAGAATACTGGAGTAAATGGCCATTCCCCTTCTCTGGGGGATCTTCCCAACCCAGGGATCAAATCCGGGTCCTCCAGCATTGCAGGCAGATTCTTAACTATCTGAACTATCAGGAAAGCCCTACTATTAAAATTGCTTTGTCTCAAATATAGTTCTAGTACGATTTTAGTTGGCTTCCAAGTCTTGTAATATTAAATACTGTATTTTCTTTTTAAGATAGACAAAATTTTCATAATCTTTATCTTAACATAATTTTTTTAACTTTCCAGGAAAATTTGTGTAGCCAAAGAGGCTTGGTACCTAATACAGATGGTCAGACTTTTCAGATTGCAATTTCTAGCCAGATGAGACAACACTATGACAGAATTCATGAGACACTAACAAGGGTTTGTACAAGTACAATTCAGATATATTTTCTGAATATTTCATGTTATTTGTATATGAAGAATGTAAGGCATGTTGCATTTATCCTTGTCTCTTTTTCACATTAGAAAAATGGCCCTGCTAGACTATTGAGTTCATCAGGAAGTACTTTTGAGCAGAGTGTAAAAGCGTATCATACTATGAATAAATTTCTTGGCTCTTTCATTGATCATGTATGTATTATCATTTATTTTGAAGCTAAGGTCAAAATGCAATATTTAAGAAGTTAACCAGGAATGTCAATTATTTCTTCAGTCAACCAAATCAGTGAACTTAGAACCCTTGTGGGGTTGTTTGTTTTTGCTGTAAAAACTAATCCTTAGTGAATGGAGTTAGGTTATATAGAAGCAAAATGAGATTTTTACACATATATCAGCATGATCATTACCTTAAAATATATTTGTACTAGAATTTGGTTAGTTACCAAATGTTATCAATTATTTATCGTAGAAATGTGTTATGCTATGGTATATACCTGAAAAACTTGTTATAAAGTTATTTTCACAATATCTAGCCCTAAGTACTATGAATAGCATTTGAAATTTAAAACATTCCTAAAGAAAATTTTGTTATAAAGTCCAGTGTAATAAATTGCCTTTGAAGAACAAAACCCAAAGATTTTCTTTCGTTACCATTCATTTTTCTTTTTCTCTCCTTTTAATTTTATAAAAATTGAGAAGCATTTATTTCACTGATATTTTTAAAATACTCTCATTTTTTTATATTAGGTTCATAAGGAGATGGACTACTTTATAAAAGATAAACTACTTCTTGAAAGAATTCTTGGAATGGAATTCATGGAACCAATGGAAAAAAGCATCTTTTATAATGGTATCCTTTGAGTGCCTTTGCTGAACTTGATTATTTTCTTCTAAGCTTGAAAAAACATGCTTGTAGTTATTTTCTTTTGATTTTGTGCTTTTATCTAGGAAACTTAGTTAACTTAAAGGAATTACAGTGGTTTTCTGTGTCCCATTTTATTATATGTCATGTAGCAGGAAATACATATAAAGACAGTTATTCTACAAAAAAAGTGAAAAATGAAGCTGAATTTCAAAATCAGTGGTATACATGGAGGAGATGATGAAACAACATAAAGTTCAGATTTATTGAAGTATTCATTCAGTGGCACACTTAGGAAACAAAGAAGAATGATGTTCATGATTTGTCTTTAACACTTTTTTATCTAACTTCTTAAAATTGCACATGTCTATGACAGGAATGGTGACTAAACTGTTTTTTATCATTAAAAATGAAGCATATATGTCACTGTTAGTGTGACTGATCACCTCTTGTGTGGCTTGGGAAGAATGGTACCAGTGTCCTGGCCTGGATATCATGTACCCTGGTGTTACTGAGTGCCACATGTTGTGCCAGACCGGGAATACACAAACCAGTGGTCTCTCCCTTGGGCATCTTGTTTAGAAGACTGTGGAAGGCCAGGGACGTGCTGGATGCGTGGAGTGATGCTGGGACAGAAGTGTGGGCAGACACTGGTGACAGACACTGGTACAGAAAGGAAACTAGACAAAGTGAAGCCAGAGAGGTGGCATGGTGAAGTTTGAATTGGGTCTTAAAAATGAGTTGCTATTTGCAAAACAGGAGGATCTAGGGAAGAGAGGTGAAGACATTTGTGCAGAATGGGGAAAGGACATTATGCATTTATGAACTTTATCACTGAAGCCTGAAATGAAGTGAGACAATAAGAGAGTGCATAAAAAGGGCAGAGACAGAATCCTAACGGCCTTGTCTGAACTCTCAGGAGTTTTGGTTTATCCTGTAGAGCACTTGTTTCTGAAAACATTTTTAAAAAAATTTTTGTCTTAAAAGTCATGCGCAGGTTGCTCCGTGGAGATATGAGAAGAAAATATCTACTTGTATATTTACAATTCCAACATTCTTAGTTTATATTTTTAAAAAGTATATATAGTAGTAATTCATAAATTATGCCTACTCTGGGACGCATGCTGAGCATTTTGTTGATGGAGAGACATGATTAGAACAATTTGCAAACCATTTCTAATGAACATGGATGTCATAAGAGAGACTTCACATCTGATTCATAAGCTGGAAGAATTAGTCTGGCAGGAATCAAACAGTTACCAGACTATAACAGTTTAACTTAGTCATTAAGAATATAGCTTTCAGAGGCTTCCCTGGTGGTACAGTGGGTAAGGACACCACCTTGCAGTGTAAGGGGCGCTGATTTGATCCCTGGCCTGGAAAGATCCCACGTGCCATGGAGCGGCTGGACCAGTGTGTCCAGCTACCGAGCCAGAGGTCTGGAACGCATGTGCCCAGAGCCGGTGCTCTGCAGCAAGAGAGGCCACTGCAATGGGAGGCCCACACAGGCCAAAGAACAAAGATGGGTGAAAATAGAAGTGACCAGGAAAAAAAAGAATATAGCTTTCAGAGTTTTGTCTTGGGTTCAAAATCTGACCTCTAGTTTTGTGAATTTGAGAGAGTTGTTTTCCCTTTATGAACTTTAATCATTAAAATTCTGTAAAATTAAGCATAGCCTTCTAAAGGTGGTTGCATTTATGCATGTGTAATCATTGTGTAAAGAACCTGGTATTTGTAGACACTCAGTAAAGTGATGTGTTACCATTTTTAATAATAACAATAATGCAGTGATCACCATCAGCCTCTTCATCTCTGCTGGGAAATGAGAATATTAGCAAAGGTAGTAGTGATGCGGATAAAGAAAAGACTCTCAGAGATGTTAGGTAAAGAAAGGCTAGGGGAGAAAGAGTAGTCAAAGATGGTCTGGATTTCCAGCTTGACTAAGTGGCCGATGGTGGTGCCACCCTTCACTGACATGGAGTGCAGATGGAGACCAGGTTGTGAGGGAAAGAGGACGAGTTTGGTTTTGAGTATGTTGTCTTGTACCTTTGGGACATCTAGGAAGAAGAGGTCCAGTAAGCCATTAAATATAAGGAACTGGGGGACTGGCTCGTAGGAGGAAGTAAAAGTGTGCAGTAAGCTCAAAGTCTCATCAGATTAGATCATTGCTGGAGCAATGGCAGTGAAAGATCACCTAGGTGTCTATACCTGGCTTGTTTATTTGTTAAAAATATGTATACCAGTATATATGTACAGAAGTGCACATCTTGTAAGGATATAGCTTAATGGTCAGTGAATTTTCACAAACTGAATATATTCCTATAACTAGTATGCTGAGAAAAAAAAGACTGTTATCAGCAAGCCCGATGACCTCTGTATAAAATAAGGGTTCCTAACTGGGAATTCATGGGCAGCTGAATTGCTGAACAGATTCTCTGACCCTCCCTGAAATTGTTTGCATGATTCATATATGTGGACTCTGCCCACTGCCTCTTGTAAAAGGAGCCATACCATTCATTAAAATCTTAAAAGGGGACTTTCCTGGTGGTCCTGTGGGTAAAGAGTTCACCTTGCAGTGCAAGGGGCATCAGTTCAGTCCCTGGCCTGGGAAGATGCCACGCGCCGTGGAACAACTGGACTGATGTGTCCAATTACCAAGCGATATGGAGCGCATGTGCCAAGAACCAGTGCTCTGCAACCAAAGAGGCCTCTGCAATGGGAGGCCCACGCAGGCCAAAGAATAAAGATAGATGAAAATAAATAAATAAACCAATAAAAGAAACCAAAAGAAAAGTAAAAAATCTTAAAAAGGTGCTCACATCCCCAAAGGATGAACCCACCCCTACTTGGGGAGTGAGAAGAGGTCTCAGAACAGCACCTTGGGAACTATCTGAGGGATAAATTACAGCACATTATTCTAGTCCTTGCTGGTTTTGTTTTTCCTTTAAAAAAAAAATGAGGTATTCAGTGCTGTGTTAATCTCTGCTGTACAGAAAAGTGTAATTTGCTTTTTAAATTTAATCTTAAGAGAATTTAAGATTCTTTAGCCTTTACTTATGTAAACATTAGAGAAAGTGGCCGATGGTGGTGCCACCCTTCACTGACATGGAGTGCAGATGGAGACCAGGTTGTGAGGGAAAGAGGACGAGTTTGGTTTTGAGTATGTTGTCTTGTACCTTTGGGACATCTAGGAAGAAGAGGTCCAGTAAGCCATTAAATATAAGGAACTGGGGGACTGGCTCGTAGGAGGAAGTAAAAGTGTGCAGTAAGCTCAAAGTCTCATCAGATTAGATCATTGCTGGAGCAATGGCAGTGAAAGATCACCTAGGTGTCTATACCTGGCTTGTTTATTTGTTAAAAATATGTATACCAGTATATATGTACAGAAGTGCACATCTTGTAAGGATATAGCTTAATGGTCAGTGAATTTTCACAAACTGAATATATTCCTATAACTAGTATGCTGAGAAAAAAAAGACTGTTATCAGCAAGCCCGATGACCTCTGTATAAAATAAGGGTTCCTAACTGGGAATTCATGGGCAGCTGAATTGCTGAACAGATTCTCTGACCCTCCCTGAAATTGTTTGCATGATTCATATATGTGGACTCTGCCCACTGCCTCTTGTAAAAGGAGCCATACCATTCATTAAAATCTTAAAAGGGGACTTTCCTGGTGGTCCTGTGGGTAAAGAGTTCACCTTGCAGTGCAAGGGGCATCAGTTCAGTCCCTGGCCTGGGAAGATGCCACGCGCGTGGAACAACTGGACTGATGTGTCCAATTACCAAGCGATATGGAGCGCATGTGCCAAGAACCAGTGCTCTGCAACCAAAGAGGCCTCTGCAATGGGAGGCCCACGCAGGCCAAAGAATAAAGATAGATGAAAATAAATAAATAAACCAATAAAAGAAACCAAAAGAAAAGTAAAAAATCTTAAAAAGGTGCTCACATCCCCAAAGGATGAACCCACCCCTACTTGGGGAGTGAGAAGAGGTCTCAGAACAGCACCTTGGGAACTATCTGAGGGATAAATTACAGCACATTATTCTAGTCCTTGCTGGTTTTGTTTTTCCTTTAAAAAAAAAATGAGGTATTCAGTGCTGTGTTAATCTCTGCTGTACAGAAAAGTGTAATTTGCTTTTTAAATTTAATCTTAAGAGAATTTAAGATTCTTTAGCCTTTAGTTATGTAAACATTAGAGAAAGGATGTTCATTACCTGGTCATTGAAAGATATTGACTGTATACTAAAAAACTAGCAGTTCACAAACCTTTGGGTGCAAATGTTATAACTGCTTTTTATGAGCAAAGTTCCTTGATTAACCTTTTAGATTAACACATTTAATACCCCTTTTTTTATTTTTATAGACCATAAAGTATTTCTCTATTTTTTTAGTATAACTGACATATAATATCCATGAAGTATTATAGTAATTAATTGTTTTTAAATGCCTAAGTTTTATAACCAGAAATTTATCACACATTTATTCTATTTTTAAATTTCTAATTTATATCTTACAACTTTCTTTTTTTTCTTTTAATAGATGAAGGGTATTCTTTTAGCAGTGTTCTGTATTATGGAAACGAAAGTACTCTTCTTATTTATGATCTGATGTTCTTCTCTGTTGTGGATTTGGCTTGCCAAAATTTTATTTTAGCAGCCTTCCTTACATACCTACAACAAGAGGTAAATTTAAACATTTTTTCTGGGTTTCTTTTAAAAGAAATGTTAGAAGTAGATATTTATGTTGCAGAGAGTAACAATGTCTACTTTCAGTCAGAATTTATAAAGATTTGCAACATGATTAGCTCTGCCAAGAAAAGGAAAAACATTTCAGCTAAGTTCTTTCTGCACTCTACTTCAGTCATTGAAATACCAAGGTCTGGAGGAGGGTGTACACTGCTTTAAGTAAACATTAAAGAAATCCAGTAGGAAGACCTTTAAATTGCCCTCCTCTCTTAGAAGCCAGTATTCAGCAAAATTAGAATCCCATTTACACTCTGCACCAGATGTTACCATAACAAAAAGGCAAACGCTGAGATCTAGCTCAGGGCTAAGCCGCTGCAACTTTAAATCACACATCCCATACCTGCTTAGATGAAAAAACAACTGTGTGAATGGGTGTGGAACCTGAAATGGAGACTTCGAGAAAAGACAAATTTGTTCTAGGAATGTTAGCATTCGTATCACCCATATATTCCCCACTGTGTCAAAGAAGTGTATGAGTTAGTAGGTTATAATGAATAAGTTCTTGATAGAGATCTAATAATATGAACAAATTCTGTTCTGAACAGTTCTTTTGATGTTTCCAGAGCTTTAAAAAAAAAAAAACTTGTCTTGCCAAATGTTTAAAAGTATTTCTGTGAACCTAAGGGGATATGTATTAATTTATAAAAAAATATTCTGAATAGGGACATACACTGAGTATCACTATGAAATTCAGATGTCTGATACATGAAAATAAATAATTGAGAGTACTGGCTAATATGCACATTTAATTTACTTTATATATATTTTCCTCTGAACTGTTTCTACTTTCTTCCCCCCAGATTTTTAGATTTATTCGTAACGCAGTAGGACAGAAGAATTTGGCGTCCAAAACATTGGTGGATCAAAGATTTCTGATATAATTTATTGCATAGATAAAGACAATTATAATCATGGCAAAAAAAGTCATGATTATCAGGTTACTTTGCCATATTCTAACTTGCAATACAAATTACTCTATTTTTGTTTTTTAACCTACAGAAAGATTTATTTTTATAACATAGATATATAACTTGCTTTGTGAATATGTAATGTGATACAATGAAAAATACTGTTTACTTATTATGCATGATATTTAATTCATCGGCTCATAAACTAGATAGCTCAGACAGACAAAAAAAAAGAGTTGCTTTCAGCATAACATTTCTTTTAATGATAATCAAAGCAGACCCCATCGTTTGTCTCTGTAAATTATTTTATAAACTAGATTTGCCTATATTTTCTCACATTGAAAAGAAAGTATGATTCCAAGTTCAAGCCTAGTTTTCAATTCATTTTGTTTTACATATTTTATAGTTAAATAAATATTGAAAATATTTTCAAGTTTACTTAGATATTTGAAATTGTTTGTGGACTTACTCAATTTGTTGAATTTTAATCGCTCACTCTGGCAGTGAACTGATTCACTGTTGGTTTAATAGACACTTTGTGAAATGGTACATTTTCATTCCTTTGTAACCTGTATTACTAGGTCAGTATACTTTTTCTCTGAAGTATATTTATTACTCTAACATCATTTACATTAGTGAGCTGTAATATGTGACATTTTCCCCAATATATATACATGTTAATTACTCAACATTTTAAGAGCACTTCTAAAGGTTGCTCTTCAATTATGTGTAAAGATTGTAAATAACAAATGAACTGTGAGTTGTCTTATGTGAAAGTGGCTTAATGAAAGCAAACTTAGGCTTCTTAAATGAACTTTGTGAGTATCACTATGAAATTCAGATGTCTGATACATGAAAATAAATAATTGAGAGTACTGGCTAATATGCACATTTAATTTACTTTATATATATTTTCCTCTGAACTGTTTCTACTTTCTTCCCCCCAGATTTTTAGATTTATTCGTAACGCAGTAGGACAGAAGAATTTGGCGTCCAAAACATTGGTGGATCAAAGATTTCTGATATAATTTATTGCATAGATAAAGACAATTATAATCATGGCAAAAAAAGTCATGATTATCAGGTTACTTTGCCATATTCTAACTTGCAATACAAATTACTCTATTTTTGTTTTTTAACCTACAGAAAGATTTATTTTTATAACATAGATATATAACTTGCTTTGTGAATATGTAATGTGATACAATGAAAAATACTGTTTACTTATTATGCATGATATTTAATTCATCGGCTCATAAACTAGATAGCTCAGACAGACAAAAAAAGCGTTGCTTTCAGCATAACATTTCTTTTAATGATAATCAAAGCAGACCCCATCGTTTGTCTCTGTAAATTATTTTATAAACTAGATTTGCCTATATTTTCTCACATTGAAAAGAAAGTATGATTCCAAGTTCAAGCCTAGTTTTCAATTCATTTTGTTTTACATATTTTATAGTTAAATAAATATTGAAAATATTTTCAAGTTTACTTAGATATTTGAAATTGTTTGTGGACTTACTCAATTTGTTGAATTTTAATCGCTCACTCTGGCAGTGAACTGATTCACTGTTGGTTTAATAGACACTTTGTGAAATGGTACATTTTCATTCCTTTGTAACCTGTATTACTAGGTCAGTATACTTTTTCTCTGAAGTATATTTATTACTCTAACATCATTTACATTAGTGAGCTGTAATATGTGACATTTTCCCCAATATATATACATGTTAATTACTCAACATTTTAAGAGCACTTCTAAAGGTTGCTCTTCAATTATGTGTAAAGATTGTAAATAACAAATGAACTGTGAGTTGTCTTATGTGAAAGTGGCTTAATGAAAGCAAACTTAGGCTTCTTAAGTTAGTAGACTTGTATTCTTTTTAATAAGGAAAAAATATGAGGAACCAAAATATGATCAGTATAAATCCTGAGCTAATAATTCTCCATGATACCATTTTTTTTCAAAATATTCTTTAATAATCCTTTTCACTGTGTATCATGAACTTCAAAGTCACCTTGTTCAAGTATAATGGTCATTAACCCCAGAAGTGACATTTCTTACGGCTTTCTAGTTAATGCTATGCAAATACTTTAATGCTATGTAAATAGTGTTTATATTACTGAATTGAAAATATAGAATAAAACATTTGGTATTTCTCTTTTCTGTTTGATTAATATGTATTTTATGAAGTAGCATTTAGGAATACAACACTATTGGGGCTGGTGTCCACAGCCATTGCTGAAGTTGAATCCTTTAAAAGCTTTACCTGAATCTTGAGGATGACTGAGAAAAAAGAAAGAAGGGTAATAAGTTGAGGATTTTAAGCTCCAGTTTCTTAAGTGTCACTGTATAGAATTGCCTTTCTGAGAGGCTCAGAGATAAGTAAATGTACCAGCATGGATTTGTAAAGCCACCTACTCAGAAGCTTATGAAAAAAATACAGCTCTCATTCCGTATGTGAGAAGTTAATATTCATCTGAATGTTTTTAAGTGGAAATTTCAAAAAATAGGTCAGTTGGCTCACCTGCTGATAAATTAGGACAGAGAAAAGACATTTAAAAATAAATTTTAAGTAGATTTGTAGAATATTATTTTTACTTTGGTTACACATGAAAGTGCATTCAGGTTTTCCTATACTATTGACTCCTGTGTTCATATTGCCATGGCTTAAAACTCTGTGATCATGTGCCTCCTCTTGTAGCTAAACCTGACTGACCTATCCATGCAAGAACACAGAACAGTACATTCGGGGCTTTTGGAGGAAGATGGTTGCAAAGGAAAACAGGAGCCATATCTCTAAAGGTCTTTCCATCAGCTCACAGTGTGTAGAGAGTTAACCAGGCTAAGTCTCCCTGCCTGCCTTCAAATGAATGCTCAGCACTCCGACAAGTGAATGAAGACAGAGAGGCAAGAGGGGATGTTCCACAGTCAGATTGCCCTGGTGTAACTGTTGCTCTGGGGCTAGGAGGCTGGTGCTTCTGCCTCTCTGTTGCCTGCCTGCATGTTCACAAGAAAATACATTGCCCATAAGAGAGGCAGTGAGGCAATAAAGGGTAGTTAGCATCTGAGAATACAGACTCTGGGGCCCGATGGCCTGTATTCAGGTCCTGGTTCCACCATTTACTAGTTGAGTGATTTGGGATGACTTCCTCATCTATTTCTTCTTCAGTCACTCAGCTGTGTCCATCTCTTTGTGATCCCATGGACTATTGCATGCCAGGCTTCCCTGTCCTTCAGTATATCCTGGAGTTTGCTCAGATTCATGTCCATTTGGTCGGTGATGCCATCCAACCATCTCATCCTCTCTACCTGTTTCATAGTTATTGGGAAGATAAAATGATTTCATGTGTGTATAGTGCTCAGAAGAATACCTGACACATAGTAAATATTATGTAGGAGTAGTGAATTCTATTAATATTTAATTTTGAAAGAAAGACGTAGATTAGTCTCTCAGAACCTGTGATAAGACACTGTCACATTGCTGAGAATGCTAGAAGTGATAGCAGACAAACTGCCCAACCAAAACAATCTGTGGGTCTTAATATTTTTTGCTTTTGTTATTGTTATTGTTATTTTGTTATTGTTACAACAGAAATACATGTCTGTGGTCCAAGGATAAATTAGTGACCAGTGGGATGGAAACCAGAAACATGCCACAGGCTTGCATACAGACACTTGGTTTATGACAAGGGTAATATGCAGTACAGAAAATTTAAATAAATTTTAATGATTGTAAATTTATTTTTCTTTGGTTACACATGAAAGTGCATTCAGGTTTTCCTATACTATTGACTCCTGTGTTCATATTGCCATGGCTTAAAACTCTGTGATCATGTGCCTCCTCTTGTAGCTAAACCTGACTGACCTATCCATGCAAGAACACAGAACAGTACATTCGGGGCTTTTGGAGGAAGATGGTTGCAAAGGAAAACAGGAGCCATATCTCTAAAGGTCTTTCCATCAGCTCACAGTGTGTAGAGAGTTAACCAGGCTAAGTCTCCCTGCCTGCCTTCAAATGAATGCTCAGCACTCCGACAAGTGAATGAAGACAGAGAGGCAAGAGGGGATGTTCCACAGTCAGATTGCCCTGGTGTAACTGTTGCTCTGGGGCTAGGAGGCTGGTGCTTCTGCCTCTCTGTTGCCTGCCTGCATGTTCACAAGAAAATACATTGCCCATAAGAGAGGCAGTGAGGCAATAAAGGGTAGTTAGCATCTGAGAATACAGACTCTGGGGCCCGATGGCCTGTATTCAGGTCCTGGTTCCACCATTTACTAGTTGAGTGATTTGGGATGACTTCCTCATCTATTTCTTCTTCAGTCACTCAGCTGTGTCCATCTCTTTGTGATCCCATGGACTATTGCATGCCAGGCTTCCCTGTCCTTCAGTATATCCTGGAGTTTGCTCAGATTCATGTCCATTTGGTCGGTGATGCCATCCAACCATCTCATCCTCTCTACCTGTTTCATAGTTATTGGGAAGATAAAATGATTTCATGTGTGTATAGTGCTCAGAAGAATACCTGACACATAGTAAATATTATGTAGGAGTAGTGAATTCTATTAATATTTAATTTTGAAAGAAAGACGTAGATTAGTCTCTCAGAACCTGTGATAAGACACTGTCACATTGCTGAGAATGCTAGAAGTGATAGCAGACAAACTGCCCAACCAAAACAATCTGTGGGTCTTAATATTTTTTGCTTTTGTTATTGTTATTGTTATTTTGTTATTGTTACAACAGAAATACATGTCTGTGGTCCAAGGATAAATTAGTGACCAGTGGGATGGAAACCAGAAACATGCCACAGGCTTGCATACAGACACTTGGTTTATGACAAGGGTAATATGCAGTACAGTGAGGAAAGGGTGGTTTCTCAATGGTCAACTGAATTTTACAGCAGAAAAAAAATGCGTCTTTATCCCAGGGTCACACTAACACAAAAATCAATTTCAGGTAGGTATATGGTAGATCTAAATGTGAAACATTAAATGATAAAGCTTCTAGAAGGTAATGTTGGAAAATATGTTCATAACATTGATGTAGGTCAAGGTTTCTTAGGATTTATAAAATACCATAAAGGAAAACACTGATAAATTGGATTTCACAATTTACGTTAAATTTACAATTATGCATATTTACACTAAATGTAAATTGTTAATTTATATTGAAATTAGGAATTCCGTTCACCAAAATCTACCATTATAAGAATGAAAAGAAAAACTTCAACAAGAGGGAAAGAAATTTTTAAGCATGTATCTGACAAAGCACTCCTATCAGAACTCAAACCAGTAAGGAAAAGACAGACAACCTATTGGAAAGATGGGTACAAAACTAAAGTATGCATCTCCCTAAAGACAGTTTCCAATGACCAACAGGCACACATGAAAGTGCTCAACCATACTCATCATGAGAATGCAAAATAAAATCAGTACCAAATTAAATTTTTGGCAGTCAAAAACTGACTACCAAATCACCAAAATGGCTAAATCTTAAAACTCAAAATAACAAGCATGGTAAAGAATTGAAGCAAATAGCCTTTGATACTACACTTACTAAAAACAAAGCGAGAGAATTTGTCTTAATAGACTGGACTTTTCCAAGGATTACAAATCTGTGGAGACTTGATGTCTTTGCTGCTTGACTGAAGGCACGGTGACAGCAGGTGGCGGTAGAGTGCGCGCTGAACTTCCTAGGCCACTTTCCAAGGCAGTGCATCCCAGGGCTCAGCTCCCCTCAACCAGGCTGCATGACCTTGACCTTCTCACCTCTCCTCAGGTCTACTGTCCCTCCAGTATATGTAATGCTGAGGGTTTTTTCAACCCAGGTTTAATAATTGAATGCTGAAAATAAACTCTCCTCAGGTCTACTGTCCCTCTGGTATATGTAATGCTGAGGGTTTTTTCAATCCAGGTTTAATAATTGAATGCTGAAAATAAAAAATAAGCAAGAAAATCACAAAACAGGTTATGTCCCAGGGGAGAAAAGAGCTCGTTAAATATCTAATGTTTATGGAATCCCATTCCTTTCATTTTTAATAAACTGCACATTTATATTAAAATCTTAAACCATTATCCAGAGTACGTAGGCCTCTTTTATAAAGACAGTCTCATCAAATGGAACTCCATATGATATTTTCCTTATAGCAAATGTACGTTATATATATTTTATATGTATATATAAAATATGCCACTGTAAAATATACGTTGATACTATATGTTATATATTTTAATGTGACAACTTTAATCCTTCAGCAAAAGACAATATAGTTTCCAAAACTGCGCAGCCTACTCTCTTTTCTTAGATTCTCCAAGAGTTTGTTCTACATGAGTGAGGCCCCTATATTAAGCAAGATTATAAGAGACTTTTCAACATGTCTATAGCATGCTGACATGTCAATTTGTACTTTCTGATACCATTACGCTATCATTTTTCTAGTTTATATCTCTTATTTATTCTTTTACCCAATGGAATTAAAAAAATAATCACACAAAGTCTTGACCTGACTGAGAGAGTCATGATCAGTCCTGTCACTGGGGTGGTCTCTACCAATTTGATCATCTTTAACTGTACCTGTTTCTTTTCCATGAGAAGAGAGTGGTATAATTTGTATCAAAATACAGTGACCTGCAGCTCACTAAAACTGTATCCTTTAATTGTATGAACTTACAGTTTTCTTCTATATGTCTTCCAATTACAAATCCATGTTTAAATGACCTAGCAAATATAAACAAGCTTTTTCACCAAGATTTGCATTTTTCTCTTCCCCAACAATAAATTACTTTGTCTACTTGGGTACCACTGTGAGACATAAAAGGAAGCTCTTGGGTAGCAAGTGGCACCACTTAGATTGATTATTACGGGAAAGATCAGGTCTGTTTTGATTATTGTCTTACCTCATTGGTTTGCCATTGCACCTCAAAAATAATAGCAAATGTGTGAAGGAATGAAAATGGATGGACGAATGAATAAATGGATATTCTGGTCAGGGTTATTGTCTGTTATCACAAAAATCTCATGATGCCATTTCTGCTTGCCCCTATGGAGCACAGTCAATTTTCAAGTGTTTATCCAGTGCTTATATCTGCCAGATACTGGACTCTACTTTTATGGAATTTAAAGGTGAACAGAAAAGGCAGAATAAAAAAATATATATATAGCAAGTATTCTAATAGTCTCCTATAGCTGCTATAACAAACTACCACAGTTTAGTGACTTAAAACAACATCAATTTATAGTGTCACAGTTCTAGAGAACAGAAGCCTGAATTAGGTCACACTAGGCTAAAACAAAGTTGTCAGCAGGGCCATGTTCACTGTAGAGACTCTAGGCCACACTCTGCTTCTTTGCCTCTTCCAGCTTCTAGAATGCCACTTGTATTCCTTGTCTCTCGGCTCTTTTCCTCTTTCTTCAAGGCCAGCAGCATAGCATGTTCAAATCCTCTAGGACTCCGAATCTCCTACCTCCCTTTTTCACTTATAAGGACTCCTGTGATTATGGGATCCACCAGATAATCCCCACCTTAAAGTCCTTAACTTAATCACATCTTCAGTCCTTTTTATCATGTACTGTATTCTGAGATTCTGGGGATTAGGATGTGACTATCCTTGGGGTATTATTTTGCCTGCTACAAACAATTAAAATCTATAGGGTACAAGAACATAGAACCTAACATACCTAAAATACTTTGGTAACCTGATAAGGCCTGTGTAGAAGGAACTGGGGTGGTCTCTACCAATTTGATCATCTTTAACTGTACCTGTTTCTTTTCCATGAGAAGAGAGTGGTATAATTTGTATCAAAATACAGTGACCTGCAGCTCACTAAAACTGTATCCTTTAATTGTATGAACTTACAGTTTTCTTCTATATGTCTTCCAATTACAAATCCATGTTTAAATGACCTAGCAAATATAAACAAGCTTTTTCACCAAGATTTGCATTTTTCTCTTCCCCAACAATAAATTACTTTGTCTACTTGGGTACCACTGTGAGACATAAAAGGAAGCTCTTGGGTAGCAAGTGGCACCACTTAGATTGATTATTACGGGAAAGATCAGGTCTGTTTTGATTATTGTCTTACCTCATTGGTTTGCCATTGCACCTCAAAAATAATAGCAAATGTGTGAAGGAATGAAAATGGATGGACGAATGAATAAATGGATATTCTGGTCAGGGTTATTGTCTGTTATCACAAAAATCTCATGATGCCATTTCTGCTTGCCCTATGGAGCACAGTCAATTTTCAAGTGTTTATCCAGTGCTTATATCTGCCAGATACTGGACTCTACTTTTATGGAATTTAAAGGTGAACAGAAAAGGCAGAATAAAAAAATATATATATAGCAAGTATTCTAATAGTCTCCTATAGCTGCTATAACAAACTACCACAGTTTAGTGACTTAAAACAACATCAATTTATAGTGTCACAGTTCTAGAGAACAGAAGCCTGAATTAGGTCACACTAGGCTAAAACAAAGTTGTCAGCAGGGCCATGTTCACTGTAGAGACTCTAGGCCACACTCTGCTTCTTTGCCTCTTCCAGCTTCTAGAATGCCACTTGTATTCCTTGTCTCTCGGCTCTTTTCCTCTTTCTTCAAGGCCAGCAGCATAGCATCTTCAAATCCCTCTAGGACTCCGAATCTCCTACCTCCCTTTTTCACTTATAAGGACTCCTGTGATTATGGGATCCACCAGATAATCCCCACCTTAAAGTCCTTAACTTAATCACATCTTCAGTCCTTTTTATCATGTACTGTATTCTGAGATTCTGGGGATTAGGATGTGACTATCCTTGGGGGTATTATTTTGCCTGCTACAAACAATTAAAATCTATAGGGTACAAGAACATAGAACCTAACATACCTAAAATACTTTGGTAACCTGATAAGGCCTGTGTAGAAGGAATATTTTAACTGAGATATAAAGAACGAGCAGGAGTCAGGATGATGGGGTGGGAATGAGGGTGAGGATTTCCACAGAGAAGGAACATGTGCAAAGGCTGTGCTGTTGTTCAGTAGCCCAGTTGAGTCTAACTCAATGCAATCCCATGGACTGCAGCACACCATGCTTCCTTGTCCTTCCCTCTCTCCTGGAATCTGCTCAAACTCATGTCCATTGGGCTTTCCAGGTGGGGCTAGTGGATAAGAACTAGTCTTCCAGTGGAGACACAAGAGACCCAGATTCAATCCCTGGGTCAGAAAGATACCTGGAGGAGGCCATGGCAATCCATCCAGTGTTCTTGCCTGGATGCACACGGGAGCCTGGCGGACTACAGTCTATAGGGTCACATAAACTCGAACATGGCTGAAATGGCTTGGCATGAGTTGGTGAAGCCATCCAACCATCTTAACCTTTGGCATCCCCTTCTCTTCCTGCCCTCAATCTTTCTTGCACCAGGGTCTTTTCCATTGAGTCAGCTCTTTACATCAGTTGACCAGAGTATATTGGAGCTTCAGCATTTGGTCCTTTCAGTGAATATTCAGGGCTGATTTCTTTTACCATTTACTGGTTAGGTCTCCTTTCTGTACAAAAGACTCTCAAGAGTCGTCTTCAGCACCATAGTACAAAAGCATTGATTCTTGAGAGCTCAGCCTTCTTTATGGTCCACCTCTCACATGCATACGTGGCTACTGGAAATACTGTAGCTCTGACTAGATGGAACTTTGTCAGCAAAGTGATGTTTTCTGCTTTTTAATACATTGTCTAGATTTGAATAGCTTTTATTCCAAGGACAAAGCATCTTTTAATTTCATGGCTGCAGTCACTGTCCACAGTGATTTTGGAGCCAAAGAAAATAAAATCTGTCGTTGTTTGCATTTTTTTCCCATCTATTTGCCATAAAGTAGTGGGACCAGACACCGTGATCTTAGTTTTCTGAATATTGAGTTTAAGCCAGCTTTTTCATTCTCCTCACTTTCATCCTCATCAAGAGGCTCTTTATATATTTGAAAATGACCCTCGTAAAACCAGCCAGCATCCTTATGACACATTTTTTACTGCCATATTCACTAGAATTACCAAAAAAAAAAAGCATAATTTCATCTTTGTGCATCTGCATGGATGTGCTCAGAGACAAGATTCTCTGTCCCCTACCCCCGCCCCTTTAAAGAAGTATGTATTTTTGTCTCGAATGATCTTTAATTAGTGTCTGTGCATTTTCCAAAAGTGCTAGAGACATTATTTGTACGCCATTACAGAAGTATTATAAGGCCTATGTATTCAGCTGTTTACTATGCATTAACCTGCCCAAGTTTTATGCATTTTGTGGGGGAGGCATTTCTATTGGTCTTTCATTTATTTGTTCTCACCCATCTTTGTTCTTTGGCCAGTGTGGTCCTCCCATCGCAGTGGCCTCTGTCGCTGCAGAGCACCGGCTCCAGGCACGTGTGCTCCAGAGCTCCAGCTCAGTAGGTGGACAGATCCGTTCAGCCACTTTGCGGCATGTGGGATCCTCCCAGGCTAGGGATCGAACCGGCTCCCCCTGAACTGCAAGGCAGTGTCCTTACCCACTGACCATCAGGGGAGCCCAGTTTTATGCATTTTAAATGCATTTGTCACTTCTTTCTAAGTCGGGCTTTCTTATGAGCTAACATTTCCTCAGTAGTTTCTGTCTCCTTCCTCCATCCCTTTCTTTTTTCTTTCTCTCCTTTTCTTTCTGTTTCAGAAACCACCTTATCTATTTTTAAGCATTTCAAATTCCTAAAATGTGAGCCACTGAGTGGTCTGCCATTTGGCCCTAAAATGACTCTGGGCTCTCATGACCTGTTTTTATCTGTACCATATGATTTTATGTCATCAGAGCTTCATGTATTTGGACATTAATAAACAACACAGAATCTTAAAAAAAAAAAAAAAAAAAGAGGCTCTTTAGTTCCTCTCTGCTTTTTGCCATTAGGGTAATATCATCTGCATATCTGAGATTCTTGATATTTTTCCCAGAAATCTTGATTCTAGCTTATAATTCTTCCAGCAACTCACATGATGTATTCTGGATATAAATTTAAAAAGCAGAATGACAATATACAGCCTTGACGTACTCCTTTCCCAATTTTGAACCAGTCAGTTCTATATGTGGTCCTAACTGTTGCGTCTTGTTCTATATAAGGTTTCTCAGAAAGCGGGTAAGGTGTTCTGTTATTCCCATCTTGAAGAATTTTCCACAGTTTTTTGGGATCCACACAATCAAAGGCTTTAGCATAGTCAATGAAGCAGAAGTAGATGTTTTCCTGAAATTCTCTTCCTTTTTCTGTGATTCAGTGGTTGTTGTGCAATTTAATCTCTGGTTCCTCTGCCTTTTAAACCCAGTTTATGCATCTGAAAGTTCTCAATTCGCATACTCCTGAAACCTAGCCTGAAGGATTTTGAGCATTACCTTGTTAGCATGTGAAATGTGAATTTTTAGTCTGAACATTTTTGGCATTGCCCTTCTCTGGGATTAGAATAATGAACCCTCTTTTGCCAATTGCCATATTGAGTGTAGTACTCAGTAGGTGGACAGATCCGTCAGCCACTTTGCGGCATGTGGGATCCTCCCAGGCTAGGATCGAACGCTCCCCTGAACTGCAAGGCAGTGTCCTTACCCACTGACCATCAGGGGAGCCCAGTTTTATGCATTTTAAATGCATTTGTCACTTCTTTCTAAGTCGGGCTTTCTTATGAGCTAACATTTCCTCAGTAGTTTCTGTCTCCTTCCTCCATCCCTTTCTTTTTTCTTTCTCTCCTTTTCTTTCTGTTTCAGAAACCACCTTATCTATTTTTAAGCATTTCAAATTCCTAAAATGTGAGCCACTGAGTGGTCTGCCATTTGGCCCTAAAATGACTCTGGGCTCTCATGACCTGTTTTTATCTGTACCATATGATTTTATGTCATCAGAGCTTCATGTATTTGGACATTAATAAACAACACAGAATCTTAAAAAAAAAAAAAAAAAAGAGGCTCTTTAGTTCCTCTCTGCTTTTTGCCATTAGGGTAATATCATCTGCATATCTGAGATTCTTGATATTTTTCCCAGAAATCTTGATTCTAGCTTATAATTCTTCCAGCAACTCACATGATGTATTCTGGATATAAATTTAAAAAGCAGAATGACAATATACAGCCTTGACGTACTCCTTTCCCAATTTTGAACCAGTCAGTTCTATATGTGGTCCTAACTGTTGCGTCTTGTTCTATATAAGGTTTCTCAGAAAGCGGGTAAGGTGTTCTGTTATTCCCATCTTGAAGAATTTTCCACAGTTTTTTGGGATCCACACAATCAAAGGCTTTAGCATAGTCAATGAAGCAGAAGTAGATGTTTTCCTGAAATTCTCTTCCTTTTTCTGTGATTCAGTGGTTGTTGTGCAATTTAATCTCTGGTTCCTCTGCCTTTTAAACCCAGTTTATGCATCTGAAAGTTCTCAATTCGCATACTCCTGAAACCTAGCCTGAAGGATTTTGAGCATTACCTTGTTAGCATGTGAAATGTGCGCAATTGTCTGGTAGTCTGAACATTTTTTGGCATTGCCCTTCTCTGGGATTAGAATGAAAATGAAACTTTTCCAGTCCTGTGGCCACTGCTGAATTTTCCAAATTTGCTGGCATATTGAGTGTAGTACTTTAACAGCATCATCTTCTACAATTTGAAATAGCTCAGCTGGAGTTCCATCCCCTCCACTAGCCTTGTAGTAATGCTAAGGCTCGCTTGACTTTACACTGCAGGATGTCTGGCTCTAGGTGAGTAACCATACTATTGTGGTCATCCAGGTTATTAAGACCCTTTTTGTACATCTCTTTTATGTATTCTTGCAATCTCTACTTAATCTCTTCTGCTTCTGTTAGGTACATAATGTTTGTGTTCTTTATTGTGCCCATTTTTCCATGAAATATTCCCTTGGTGTATCTAATTTTCTTGAAAAGACTGCTAGTCTTTCTCATTCTATTGTTTTCCTCTATTTCTTTGCATTGTTCACTTAAGAAGGATTTCTTATCCCTCCTTGCTGTTCTCTGGTACTCTCTATTCAGATGTGTGTATCTTTTCCTTTCTTCTTTGCTTTTCACTTCTCTTCTTTTCCCAGCTATTTGTAAGGCCTCCTCAGACATCCATTTTACCTGTTGCATTTCTTTTTCTTGGAGATGATTTTGGTCACCATATTACGGATCTCTCTCCATAGTTCTTCAGGGACTCTGTCTACTAGATCTAACCCTTTAAATCTACTTATCACTTCCACTGTATAATCATAAGGTAAATATTTGATTTAGATCATATATGAATGGTCTAGTGGTTTTTCCTACTTTCTTCAATTTAAGTCTGAATTTTGCAATAAGGAGCTCATCATCTGATTCACAGTCACCTCCTGGTCTTGTTTTTGCTACCTCAGCAAAGCCCCTGAGGTAGGAATAACTCCATTTATAGGAGCTCAGGGTTGAGTATTTGACAGAACTGATCAACAGCTGAGGATTTGCGTAGAGTCAAAGCTAAGTTCTGGAGTCCATCTACTTTCGCATTGCAGAAACCAGTGCAAGGTTTTGGTTTGTTTGTTTTAGCTAGCTAAATGTGGTTCCATCCAGTGGACAGTTCTTGTTGTTTTTGCGAGTTCTGAAATTTGAGTTCCATCGCCTGCGCATCCTTTGGGATTAGAATGAAAATGAAACTTTTCCAGTCCTGTGGCCACTGCTGAATTTTCCAAATTTGCTGGCATATTGAGTGTAGTACTTTAACAGCATCATCTTCTACAATTTGAAATAGCTCAGCTGGAGTTCCATCCCCTCCACTAGCCTTGTAGTAATGCTAAGGCTCGCTTGACTTTACACTGCAGGATGTCTGGCTCTAGGTGAGTAACCATACTATTGTGGTCATCCAGGTTATTAAGACCCTTTTTGTACATCTCTTTTATGTATTCTTGCAATCTCTACTTAATCTCTTCTGCTTCTGTTAGGTACATAATGTTTGTGTTCTTTATTGTGCCCATTTTTCCATGAAATATTCCCTTGGTGTATCTAATTTTCTTGAAAAGACTGCTAGTCTTTCTCATTCTATTGTTTTCCTCTATTTCTTTGCATTGTTCACTTAAGAAGGATTTCTTATCCCTCCTTGCTGTTCTCTGGTACTCTCTATTCAGATGTGTGTATCTTTTCCTTTCTTCTTTGCTTTTCACTTCTCTTCTTTTCCCAGCTATTTGTAAGGCCTCCTCAGACATCCATTTTACCTGTTGCATTTCTTTTTCTTGGAGATGATTTTGGTCACCATATTACGGATCTCTCTCCATAGTTCTTCAGGGACTCTGTCTACTAGATCTAACCCTTTAAATCTACTTATCACTTCCACTGTATAATCATAAGGTAAATATTTGATTTAGATCATATATGAATGGTCTAGTGGTTTTTCCTACTTTCTTCAATTTAAGTCTGAATTTTGCAATAAGGAGCTCATCATCTGATTCACAGTCACCTCCTGGTCTTGTTTTTGCTACCTCAGCAAAGCCCCTGAGGTAGGAATAACTCCATTTATAGGAGCTCAGGGTTGAGTATTTGACAGAACTGATCAACAGCTGAGGATTTGCGTAGAGTCAAAGCTAAGTTCTGGAGTCCATCTACTTTCGCATTGCAGAAACCAGTGCAAGGTTTTGGTTTGTTTGTTTTAGCTAGCTAAATGTGGTTCCATCCAGTGGACAGTTCTTGTTTGGAGCCTTTCTCAAAGCCATCACTACACACAGTTTCAAAAGATAGTTACTTAAAAGTGAGAGAGACCAAGCTCAGAGCACAGCCCCAGTTCTACTTGCAGAAGGTCTACTCCTTGCCAGGGGTTGCCTGTTATTCTGATCTTATTTTCATGTTGGCAGCTTTGTTTTCGCAATTACTCTCATTGTGAGGACCTGAAGGACAGAACTGACACAGCAGGGAAAAAACAGCTATTAGTAGAACACGACATTTAAAAAGTAGTTTTAAAATAAATCATAACGCTCTTTTCCCCTTTATATCACTATTGAACTTTTTTTCAAGCCAACTCTCATTGGAAACCATTGTAGCCAGTGATTTGCATGACATTTTGATTCCCAATATTTTACTTACTATTGGGGTGTTATTCCATGTATCCTTTTCAGCTGCCTGGTATCGTATGAGCGCAGCAATGCCAGCTGCCAGGGAAACTCATTAAATTGACATTTTCAAAGCTTCTGTAAATTTATTAAACCATGGAGTTCTAACCCTTGGAGGGTAGGAGGGTTATGAGACATTATGACCAGAGGATCTGTTCTAGATACTAACAAAGCCAGAATTTCAAACTCATTTCTCTTATGTCCTCTCTCTTTGGTTCTTATAAAGCTGCAGCAAAAGCCCTCATTTAATCCTTTGTGTGTGTGTGTATGTGTGTCTGCTTAGCATAAAGAGGCAGACTAGAATTGCAGTGAAGAGCAAAAGCTTTGAATTATGAGAGATCTGGATCTGAACTCCCCACTTCTCCATTTCCTTTGTGTGCAATCATAGGTAGACTTTTCAATTTCTTTGAGTCTGTTTTCCATCTGTCAAACCTGATGATCGCTGCCTCAAGAGGGTCATTGTAAGGGTCATTGTAAGGATCAAAGGAGATAACAGATGAAAAGTTGTTAGCATAGAACCTGGAAGAGGTATGTGCACTATGAATATATATTACGGTGACTGAATTATTGTTTTGATGACCTTAGAACAAATTGCTGTGGCATGTTTACTTATCAAATGCCTGTGTGTATATCTGAGGTGAGTGCAGGTAAGACAATCCTAAGGGCAAGACCTGGCCAAACTATGTTGGCCAGTGTTGATTGACCAATAAGTTCAAGATGCTACAACACTGGGAGGAGGTTGTTAATGCAAGTTCTGGCCACTTTGAGTATACAAAAGAAAGAAGGAAATGGCTCTACTATGTGCCACTCATCTCTATGGTTTCTAATTCCTAATGTACCCAGTTGCTATGGACCTTGACAAATTGGATTTTATTTGAAGGGTGGTAATTAGGATGATGTAGGATCTAGAGATGCCCCAAGAACAATAACAGAAGGAACTGAAAAAGGTTTAACCAGGACCACATTGAAATAGTTCTTCAAATATTTGTCCCTTGGAAGATGGAGTGTGGCTCCCAACCAATGAATGGAATCAATGAATGGAAGTCATGAAACAGGATTTCAGCTCAGGAGAGGGAAGAACTTTCAGATAGTTTAGAGTCACCTGAATACTAGTGGCTTCTCATCATTCAGGTCTTCCAACAAATGCTTATGGCAACAGTCTGGGATTTAGGGAGGGGTTGTCTTGCTTGGGGAAAGTATGGGCCATGTGGATTCCATGGTGCTTTCCCAATCTGTCACTCTTGTGTTCATACAAAATCTTCCAAGAAAGGTGTGGGATACATTGAGGGATTGAAGAACCTGGTATATAGCATCAAGAACTTTGCTCAATATTCTATAATGTCTTATATGGGAATAGAATATAAAGATGAGTGTGTGTGTATGTGTATATATATATATATATATATATATATATATATATACACATATATATAACTGATTCACTGTGCTATACAGCAGAAACTAACAATAGTATTATACTATACTCCAGTACAAATTAATTTAAATAAAGCCTTTCCAGACAAATTCATCACAACAAAGAAGGGTGTCTCTTTGGCTCATTGGATAGTGACCTTGAGAACTGAAATACTGAAGAGCACTTATTATTGCATACAAAATAAGCTCAAGGATAAAAGAGTAACTGAACTACACCAGGTTCTTATTTATACCGTCCTACCATTTTGGGAAAAAGAATTCATCACGTGATGTATGTATCTAAGTCTGTAAAGTAGCAAGCTTTGTTAATAGGGCTGTCTTGAAGGGCTCCATAAGAAGTGGTTTAGGAGAGTCTGGAATGAATGAAGAGCAACTTTCATTAGTTCTGAAATTCATTTTTCCTTCCTCACAAAAGAAAGGAGCTCAACAGTTAGGTGAATATTTATCAGGAAGATCTTTGGACGTATGCGAGATTGAAGTAAAAAACTTTGGGTTTAGACTTCCCTGTTTGGGTTTAGTTCTGTCTTTGTTGGTAACTAACCCTTGGCTAAACTAGTTATGCCCTCTGGGCTTCTGTTCCGTCATCTGTAGTCCTATTAAACTCCAGGGCCTCTTCTATCTCTGAGTATGAGATCCACAATTGATAACCTTCCCCAGTAAAGCTCTAGATGAAGATAAGTAATGTCCATGTTGAGTCCACTTGTTCTTGGATGAGCCATTTAACCTAAAATTTAGTTTTATATATTTTAAAATGGTAGATAATCTGTAGATGGTGATTGCATCTATGACATTAAAAGATGTTTGCTTCTTGGAAGAAAAGCTGTGACAAACCTAGACAGCCTATTAAAAAGCAGAGACATCACTTTGCCAACAAAGGTCCATCTAGTCAAAACTATGTTTTTTCCAGTAGCCATGTATGGATGAAAGTTACACTAAAAAGAAAGATGAGCGTGGAAGAATCGATGCCTTTGAACTGTGGTGCTAGAGAAGACTCTTGAGAGTCCCTTGGACAGCCAAGATCGAATCAGTCAATCCTAAAGGAAATCAACCCTGAATATTCATTGGAAGGATTGATGCTGAAGCTGAATCTCCAATACTTTGGCCATCTGATGCAAAAAGCCAACTCATTGGAAAAGACTCTGATGCTGGGAAAGACTGAGGGCAGGAGGAGAAGAGGGTGACAGTTGGATGCGACCAACTCAATGGACATGAGTTTGAGCAAACTCTAGGAGATAGTCAAGGACAGGGAAGCCTGGCATGCTACCATCCTTGAGGTCACAAAAGAGTCAAACGTGACTGAACGAATGAACAATAATAATCTTGGGAGTGCAGGGCAGGCAGGTTTATAAGAAGCACATTGATTTGAACTCAGATAATGTATGTGAAAGATGTTAATGGCCTTGACATTTGAACACAACCTGTAATATGGAATATGCCACCACAAAGTCCTGAATTCCTACCCCAAATAAATCAATCTTTTGAAGAACTTGCTAGCTGTCTATGGAATATCCATTCTCCTTTCTTTCTTTACTACAGAACACTGGTTTCATTTGGGATGAAGTAAGCTCAACTTTCATGGTGTATTTAGCCCTGTTTCATGGTGGTCTGTGGGAAACTAGTCCATGTAAGCATTGCTTTTGAGAAGCTATTGAGTTTGTCATAATAAGGGATAAACTTAACTAGCACACTTTTACCCTTTCCCTCTTCCTGCCTGGAGTGTGATCATGATGCCTGGAGGTGTTGGAAACATCTTGAGCTCAAACATGAGGCCGCAGAGCAGAGGCGTACAGAAGACTGGGTCCTTGATGACTGTCTCAAGCAGTTAGATCTGCCCAGGAAGCCCAGCCAGCCTTGTATTTAGTTTTATATATTTTAAAATGGTAGATAATCTGTAGATGGTGATTGCATCTATGACATTAAAAGATGTTTGCTTCTTGGAAGAAAAGCTGTGACAAACCTAGACAGCCTATTAAAAAGCAGAGACATCACTTTGCCAACAAAGGTCCATCTAGTCAAAACTATGTTTTTTCCAGTAGCCATGTATGGATGAAAGTTACACTAAAAAGAAAGATGAGCGTGGAAGAATCGATGCCTTTGAACTGTGGTGCTAGAGAAGACTCTTGAGAGTCCCTTGGACAGCCAAGATCGAATCAGTCAATCCTAAAGGAAATCAACCCTGAATATTCATTGGAAGGATTGATGCTGAAGCTGAATCTCCAATACTTTGGCCATCTGATGCAAAAAGCCAACTCATTGGAAAAGACTCTGATGCTGGGAAAGACTGAGGGCAGGAGGAGAAGAGGGTGACAGTTGGATGCGACCAACTCAATGGACATGAGTTTGAGCAAACTCTAGGAGATAGTCAAGGACAGGGAAGCCTGGCATGCTACCATCCTTGAGGTCACAAAAGAGTCAAACGTGACTGAACGAATGAACAATAATAATCTTGGGAGTGCAGGGCAGGCAGGTTTATAAGAAGCACATTGATTTGAACTCAGATAATGTATGTGAAAGATGTTAATGGCCTTGACATTTGAACACAACCTGTAATATGGAATATGCCACCACAAAGTCCTGAATTCCTACCCCAAATAAATCAATCTTTTGAAGAACTTGCTAGCTGTCTATGGAATATCCATTCTCCTTTCTTTCTTTACTACAGAACACTGGTTTCATTTGGGATGAAGTAAGCTCAACTTTCATGGTGTATTTAGCCCTGTTTCATGGTGGTCTGTGGGAAACTAGTCCATGTAAGCATTGCTTTTGAGAAGCTATTGAGTTTGTCATAATAAGGGATAAACTTAACTAGCACACTTTTACCCTTTCCCTCTTCCTGCCTGGAGTGTGATCATGATGCCTGGAGGTGTTGGAAACATCTTGAGCTCAAACATGAGGCCGCAGAGCAGAGGCGTACAGAAGACTGGGTCCTTGATGACTGTCTCAAGCAGTTAGATCTGCCCAGGGAAGCCCAGCCTAGCCTTGTTACTGGGAATTATAAACCCCTATTTGTAAACAAGCACATATTACATGCAGCCTAAAGTGATCCTGTTGATAAAACACCCCTAAACCCCTTCCCAGTCAGCCCGCACTAATTAAACCATAGGAGGAACTTTGTGTGATACCCTTCAAAATATTCTGCCTCCTATGAGTGTATATAATTACCTCCAGCCCGGTCAACTCAGTGACACAATGGAGAATCCACCTCTTATACTTTACCTCTCTGTTTCTTTCTTCTAAATATTCTACTTGGTGTTTTTTGACCAGACACCATCATCAACGTCACCCTCAACGAAAAGAATAGCAAGGAAGTGTGTATGCTCAGCAGTGTCCGATACTTTGTGACACCATGGACTGCAGCCCATCAGGAGTTTTCCAGGGCAGAAGACTGGAGTGGGTTGCCATTTCCTACTCCAGGGGATCTTCCCAACCCAGGGTTTGAACCTGCATCTCTTGCGTCTCCTGCATTGGCAGGCGGATTCCTTACCACTCTGCCACCTGGGAAGCTGCTTATAAACAAGTGATATCAACTTATGTTCCTTAAGCAACTTTTGATTAATTGACTGACTGCCAGCAGGATTGCTTAATTCAGAGACATTTAATAGAGAAAAGAAAGCACTGGCTCCCTTCAAGTCTTATATTTACTATTCCATAAAACTACTTTTAAGTGCTAAGAAGGCAAGCACAATACTATTAATTGTTTAATTTTCATTATAACCCATATGAAAGTGACAGTGTTAGTCGCTCAGTTGTGTCTGACTCTGCAACCCCAGGGACTGTAGCCCTCCAGGTTCCTCGGCTCATTGAATTCTTCAGGCAAGAATAATGGAGTGGGTTGCCATTTCCTTCTCCAGGAGATTTCCCCAACCCAGGGATTGGACCTGGGTCTCCCTGCATTGTGGGCGGATTCTTTTTTCTTTTTTTTTTTTTCTTAATAATTGAATACTCACCACTTGTTTATAAGAGACATTGGCATTACATTTTATGTGTTCATTTTATTTATTTATTTTTTTTACAGAGTTTTGTTGTTTACTGCCCCACTGCAGGCAGATTCTTTACTGTCTGTGCTACCAGGAAAGTATAACCAATATGTCATATTAAATTGGTTACACTAGCTTATTTTTTTTTATACAGCTATTCACTTTGTAGCACATTGGAGTCTTTTATAAAATTTTATGAATAACACATTTATGCCTGCTTTAATGAACTCAAGAATAATATTACAGTTTTTAAAGCTTATGTAAATTTATATGTATCTTTGCTTTCATAATATGTATCGGTTGAATGGTTTATGCACTGGTGAGTTCTCAGTGAGGATGCTACCCTATTATAATAATTTTCCTAGGGAGAAAATAGATTCTATTTTGTAACATTCCACTTTATGCCACAGTTTCCAGGAATACCTGCATTCCACTTCAGAACAGACAATAAAACATGTTTTTCTTCTTCCTATAGGACGTGGGCTTCTCTCTCCCTGCTGGGCAGGACAGTCTCCCCTACTCAAGCCTTCCCTCCAAATCGCGGCATTTCCTTTGTCCGTTCTATGTGGATCTTTTCACTGACCATCTCAGTTCCTGTCCTGCATACGCACGCTTACTGCAGAACTCAGCTTCTCTTCACTAAGCTTCCCCCATTCCCCCACCTCCAGCAGGCTGGCCCCAGCTGTCACCTGTAAGGGGGCTCTTATTGCAACCACATGGGTGTCAGCTGGTTGGCTTCTTGGTCCCACTAAGGGTTTCCATGCGAGATGTAATCACACTGAGCATTCTGTGTGTGGGTTTCTTTTAACTTTCTGAGGAGTCCAGAGATCCCGTCACAGCACAGCACCTAACAACTCTTCCTTCACTTGGTCCTTCTCCCTTTCTTCCTCTCCCCGTTACCCTCCCAAATTCACCTAGGAGTTCCTTGCAGAATAACTAGACGAACACCCACCATCCTAGACTCAGCGTTTTGTTTTTTGTTTTTATTTACTGGGGTTTGGTTGTTTTACAATGTTGCATTAGTTTCAGGCATACAGTGAAGTCATTGTGATATGTCTTTTACAGAGTTTTGTTGTTTACAGCTATACATAATCCCAAAACAGTCATAGGTATATCCCAGCCCCTCTCACCTGAGCCCCTCTCCCCTTTCCCCCCGTTCCACTCCCCCAGGTTGATGCATAGCCCCCTTGAAAGTTCCCTTAGTCTTACAGCTTAATCACAATGGTTATCTCTTTTATACATGATAGTATAGGTTTCCATGTTACTCTTTCCATACCTCTCGCCTGATTGTCCCTTCCTCCAATGTCCATAGGTCGGTTCTCTATGTCTGTTTCTCCATCGCTGCTCTGCGTGTGTGTTTATCAGTACCATCTTATGAGATTCAACAGAAGCACCATATAACCCAGTAATCCCACTCTTAGGCTTATACCCTGGTGAAATCAAAATTGAAAGAGACACCTGTACCCCAATGTTCATCGTAGAACTCTATACAGAAGCTAGATCATGGAAACAACCTAGATGTCCATTAATGAATGTATGGATAAAGAAGCTTTGGTACATATATACAATGGAATATTTCTCAGCCATAAAAAGAAAGGCAGAAGAATCAGCCCTAATGAGGTGGATGAACCTAGACTCAGCTTTTACCTCAGGCAAAAATGTCGTTTTCCTAAGGAAGGCAAGCTTGCCCTGGAAGGGTGGTCTGCTTCAGTGGCTAATAGAATTTTCCTCCTGTAGTGTTACACTTATCATCTTCACACCCAAAAGGCATTTGCACACATATTTTCACGAATAACCAAAGAAACTTCTGGCTCACAGAATGGCTTCATGATCTTATCCTTTAAACTTTGGGGCTCTTATTGCAACCACATGGGTGTCAGCTGGTTGGCTTCTTGGTCCCACTAAGGGTTTCCATGCGAGATGTAATCACACTGAGCATTCTGTGTGTGGGTTTCTTTTAACTTTCTGAGGAGTCCAGAGATCCCGTCACAGCACAGCACCTAACAACTCTTCCTTCACTTGGTCCTTCTCATTTCTTCCTCTCCCCGTTACCCTCCCAAATTCACCTAGGAGTTCCTTGCAGAATAACTAGACGAACACCCACCATCCTAGACTCAGCGTTTTGTTTTTTGTTTTTATTTACTGGGGTTTGGTTGTTTTACAATGTTGCATTAGTTTCAGGCATACAGTGAAGTCATTGTGATATGTCTTTTACAGAGTTTTGTTGTTTACAGCTATACATAATCCCAAAACAGTCATAGGTATATCCCAGCCCCTCTCACCTGAGCCCCTCTCCCCTTTCCCCCCGTTCCACTCCCCCAGGTTGATGCATAGCCCCCTTGAAAGTTCCCTTAGTCTTACAGCTTAATCACAATGGTTATCTCTTTTATACATGATAGTATAGGTTTCCATGTTACTCTTTCCATACCTCTCGCCTGATTGTCCCTTCCTCCAATGTCCATAGGTCGGTTCTCTATGTCTGTTTCTCCATCGCTGCTCTGCGTGTGTGTTTATCAGTACCATCTTATGAGATTCAACAGAAGCACCATATAACCCAGTAATCCCACTCTTAGGCTTATACCCTGGTGAAATCAAAATTGAAAGAGACACCTGTACCCCAATGTTCATCGTAGAACTCTATACAGAAGCTAGATCATGGAAACAACCTAGATGTCCATTAATGAATGTATGGATAAAGAAGCTTTGGTACATATATACAATGGAATATTTCTCAGCCATAAAAAGAAAGGCAGAAGAATCAGCCCTAATGAGGTGGATGAACCTAGACTCAGCTTTTACCTCAGGCAAAAATGTCGTTTTCCTAAGGAAGGCAAGCTTGCCCTGGAAGGGTGGTCTGCTTCAGTGGCTAATAGAATTTTCCTCCTGTAGTGTTACACTTATCATCTTCACACCCAAAAGGCATTTGCACACATATTTTCACGAATAACCAAAGAAACTTCTGGCTCACAGAATGGCTTCATGATCTTATCCTTTAAACTTTGTTGTTATAAGTACAGTAAGAGTACAGACCAAGAGTTGGACCTTTCTTTAACTTGTGGCTGTCATAGAACTGACAGATGTGGACATGGAATGTTCCTTGCCACCCCAAATAAGCAACAGATGTTGCCCGCCAGCAAGTCATCTGCCACCGCGGCTGCCCTCTGATGGTGCTCCCTGAGGGGAATTCAGAAAGGAGAAAATCAGAAAACATTCTGTGCGCTGGATACCGGCCCTAACTAAAGATGCCATCTAAGGAATAATTCAAAGAGCCCAGACTCCTGCATCTTCCCTTACATAAAGAAGCACTAAAATCATTAACTTGAGATGTCTGTTTTTTGGTGATTAGCAGGAATCTTTTGATGTTCAATTACATTTCTGTTTTTCAGTAAAAACGCCTATGCAGACGGGCTCCTTCCTTATCTCTTCAGAACAGTCCCTCAGAGCTGAGAGGCCGTCTCCCAGACTATAGTTCCCAGGAAAGGCCCCAAATAAAACTGAGCTTGAAACATTCTGTCCATTTTTCTTCATTTGACTCAGAACAAATAGGGCTAAAAAAGACCCTTGTGGCCCAAGTCACATCTTGTATATTTACTTCTATTACAGTTACAAGTGTTCCTAGTTTAACACATGCTGAATTGGGAGCATACGCAGGATCCAATACCAGAACTCAGCATTTAAATGAAAACACATTAATGACAAGGGAAGGGAGCTGGCCTGTCAGGGTAGAATGCATCTATACAGAAGCTAGATCATGGAACAACCTAGATGTCCATTAATGAATGTATGGATAAAGAAGCTTTGGTACATATATACAATGGAATATTTCTCAGCCATAAAAAGAAAGGCAGAAGAATCAGCCCTAATGAGGTGGATGAACCTAGACTCAGCTTTTACCTCAGGCAAAATGTCGTTTTCCTAAGGAAGGCAAGCTTGCCCTGGAAGGGTGGTCTGCTTCAGTGGCTAATAGAATTTTCCTCCTGTAGTGTTACACTTATCATCTTCACACCCAAAAGGCATTTGCACACATATTTTCACGAATAACCAAAGAAACTTCTGGCTCACAGAATGGCTTCATGATCTTATCCTTTAAACTTTGTTGTTATAAGTACAGTAAGAGTACAGACCAAGAGTTGGACCTTTCTTTAACTTGTGGCTGTCATAGAACTGACAGATGTGGACATGGAATGTTCCTTGCCACCCCAAATAAGCAACAGATGTTGCCCGCCAGCAAGTCATCTGCCACCGCGGCTGCCCTCTGATGGTGCTCCCTGAGGGGAATTCAGAAAGGAGAAAATCAGAAAACATTCTGTGCGCTGGATACCGGCCCTAACTAAAGATGCCATCTAAGGAATAATTCAAAGAGCCCAGACTCCTGCATCTTCCCTTACATAAAGAAGCACTAAAATCATTAACTTGAGATGTCTGTTTTTTGGTGATTAGCAGGAATCTTTTGATGTTCAATTACATTTCTGTTTTTCAGTAAAAACGCCTATGCAGACGGGCTCCTTCCTTATCTCTTCAGAACAGTCCCTCAGAGCTGAGAGGCCGTCTCCCAGACTATAGTTCCCAGGAAAGGCCCCAAATAAAACTGAGCTTGAAACATTCTGTCCATTTTTCTTCATTTGACTCAGAACAAATAGGGCTAAAAAAGACCCTTGTGGCCCAAGTCACATCTTGTATATTTACTTCTATTACAGTTACAAGTGTTCCTAGTTTAACACATGCTGAATTGGGAGCATACGCAGGATCCAATACCAGAACTCAGCATTTAAATGAAAACACATTAATGACAAGGGAAGGGAGCTGGCCTGTCAGGGTAGGTCAGGCACCTCTGTGTGCTTGTGAGTGTGCTCAGGTGCAGGTGCTGGAGTGGGTCATACCAGAGAAATGAAGGAGGCATGCTGGCTGATCTTCAAGACACTCTCACTCTGAATGATTCTGCTGAAGTCCTGCTCCCCATCTCACTTCCAGCAGCTCCCGGTCTTGCTCCTGTCACTTCATCCATATGGGAACCCAACCCCTCTTCCAAATTTCCCCAAAGTACTATTAACAGTATACATCTTTATTTTTTTTATTTCCAATTTTTGAGACTTGGGTGGTGGTGTTTCCTGGCATGTGGGATCTTCCTGGACCAGGAGTCAAACCTGAGTCCCCAGCATGGCAAGGCAGCTTCTTAACCCCTGGACCACAAGGAAAGCCCATGAGACTATTTCTATATCCAGAAAGAACACAATTTACACTAACAAAAAATGACAAGATATACATTTTTAGAAATTTTATGTGTCATACTGTAGGTGTTCCATAGCTATTCTTGTCTTGAAGATCAAAAGAGAAGTTCACCCTTTCACGAGTGGTGTTGACATCACTGTCTTTCATCAGTTATCTTTTTTCCTATCCTTGATCATTTCATCAGAATCAATGACTAGAAGGGAACTGTTGGAACAGTGACTACAAATATTCAGATCTATTTTTTAAATATATTATCAGAGCAAATTACTAATTTAAACTCCACTAAAAGCATATGAAAAGTCCCCAGGATTCTTCAGTATTTCTAATGCTAAAAGTCTAGCTTTTGATGTCTACATGCTATATGTCTCTCAGCTGAATTAATTCCATTGGCAAATTGTACTTTCCAGAAGCCTCATGAAAAGTTCCTTGATTTGGAAGGGTTTGACATTGAAGTGTTTGATAGTATTTGTTCTCTTTATACTCAAGAAAAGTCTGACTACACACAAAATTCTTTGATTATATTTAGCTTTGTTCAGAACCCAGATACATTACCTTATTGTCACTCTCCACTATGGGGAATTTGATTACTTTCTTAACTTTCAGCCTCTGGCCTCCTGTATATGGCTGGAGTACGTTCTTCTTCACCCTGACTTTATTTCCTGTTTACTTTCTTCTTGGAGTCCCCAGTGTTTCTAAAACTTTTCCTTCTGCTGGTGGTGATTCTCAGCCTATATGAAAGAAGAGGCTTAGGGAAAAAGTTTGATCAGAGGTGAGGGCTTTCCATTCTTTGTTATACGTTACTTGGAGTAGGTTGGGGGCTCTGCTGGAGTTCCTAGAGTAACAGTTGAAGCCATATCTGCTGATAGTCACCACTCAATTTACACTGCAAATCCACAGTTTCTCTACTTTACCTTAAGAACAGGTAGGCTTCTCTGTCGAAATATCTCTTTCCAAAAGATGTCCTTCAGAGCCCGCCTTTTATAACCCAAAGCCTTCTCCAGGTATTCCTCGAACAAAAAATCAGCCTTGTCTCTTCCGCCTTACAAAATGAGAAAACAGCTTCAAACATTTCTTTTTTTAAAAAGCAATTTTTTTTTTTTAAATTGCAGCATGATTATATTATTATAAAAGTGCACGTTATTAGTATCCAAAGAGTGTTCAGTTGTAGAATGTTTTTAGGATATTGTTGGGCTTTGCCATGGGAAAAAGGAAGTCCCCAAATCACAGACTTCGGTGGACCTTTGCAACGTAACTTACTTCCCTCAATTTCAGGTCAGAAAACTGGGACCTAAGGAGTTGTGGTAGACCCAAGATCACTGGCAGTGATCTCCCTCAGTGGAGAGAGCTGAGAGATTAAAGCATCCTCAGGACTTCCCAGATGGTGTTAGTGATAAAGAACCCATCTGTCAATGCAGAAGACTTAAGAGCCACCTGGAGAAGGGCACGGCCAACCACTCCAGGATCTTGTCTGGAGAATCCCATGGACAGAGGAGTCTGGTGGGCTACAGTCCATCAACAAGATTGAAGTGTGCTAGCATGCACGCAGCGCACCCACTCTTAGTCTGATAATAATTAAACAGAGATAGGATATACTTCGTTTCCTTTGGTGTTGAGTACAACCACTGTGGCTCAAATTCTTACAAACACGACTTCCACTTTTAAATTATATGCAATGACATATTAGACATGCAAAAATATGCACATATAGAGTAGTTGTACAGGTGAAATTTTTCTGTCAATAGGGTATTTTCTGCTGTATTGTCAAAAGAGAAAAAGCTTCCTTTAGGGCTGCTCAGATTATAATTCAAATTGTTACAGGAAAATGAGAGTAAAATCTCAGGGACCCTCAGCATTGAGTGAGTTTTTCCCACTGCCTGTGTCACTTTCACATCATTAGGATGCTTGGAGATTTCTGACCCTTAATACTGCTGTCTATCGCTAAATCATACTACTAATGAATTTAAATACTTTTTCTGATCATAAAATTACATATATTCTTTGTAGAAACTTTGGGCAGTACAGAAAAGCGTAGAGATAGGAAAACAAAAATTACCTAAAATTCTACCACTAGAGACAAGCACAGACTACAATTTAACCATAGCGCATTTCCCTAGATATTTTCTTTGCATTTTTAAAAAGATATACCATACTTATGCCTTTTCTATAAATGGATTGTATGTTACACTGTTCTACAGTCTATTTTTATAAACTACATAGAATAAATGTGATAAAATATTCTTCAGAAATTGATTTTAACAATATTATTATTTTAAAGTGTTTTCCTTCTGAAGAGGAACATACTAGGGTTAACCTCACTTACTGATCTCTTGAATTACTCATGATGATCTTTCAGAGGTAGCTTAAGGTCAAGCCCAAATACTCCTTAACATGGTTTTGTCAGGTTGGTTTATTTCTCTTCCTCAGTTCTTGTCTCACTGAAACAAAAATTTGGAGTGATGGACTAAAGGGTTTAAAACAGCAGACACATTGCATCTCAGTTCAGCTCAAGCAGACAGATCTTACGTTAGATAGACATTGCCACAACGTGGGAGCCCACTGTCCCCAAAGGAGTCTTCTCCCTCGCGGCTTCACCCTTTTTAGACTTCCAGTCTCCTTTTGGTTATCCCTGTGCAAAATAAGGCTTGTACCCACCGCCAGTGAAAAGAAATGCAAATGGACATCCGTTCAAGGCCAATTGACAACCGCAAGTTATGTAACAGCAGGCTGTATTGTTTATGTCTTCCTATTAATTCAGTTGGTTATAATCAGATGTAGAATATTTATGAACCCTTAATGGGCTCCTGTTGCCTAAGGTTACTTGGGAAAGCCCCTGAGATTATTTTGTATCCACTGTGTGCACATATAGAGTAGTTGTACAGGTGAAATTTTTCTGTCAATAGGGTATTTTCTGCTGTATTGTCAAAAGAGAAAAAGCTTCCTTTAGGGCTGCTCAGATTATAATTCAAATTGTTACAGGAAAATGAGAGTAAAATCTCAGGGACCCTCAGCATTGAGTGAGTTTTTCCCACTGCCTGTGTCACTTTCACATCATTAGGATGCTTGGAGATTTCTGACCCTTAATACTGCTGTCTATCGCTAAATCATACTACTAATGAATTTAAATACTTTTTTTCTGATCATAAAAATTACATATATTCTTTGTAGAAACTTTGGGCAGTACAGAAAAGCGTAGAGATAGGAAAACAAAAATTACCTAAAATTCTACCACTAGAGACAAGCACAGACTACAATTTAACCATAGCGCATTTCCCTAGATATTTTCTTTGCATTTTTAAAAAGATATACCATACTTATGCCTTTTCTATAAATGGATTGTATGTTACACTGTTCTACAGTCTATTTTTATAAACTACATAGAATAAATGTGATAAAATATTCTTCAGAAATTGATTTTAACAATATTATTATTTTAAAGTGTTTTCCTTCTGAAGAGGAACATACTAGGGTTAACCTCACTTACTGATCTCTTGAATTACTCATGATGATCTTTCAGAGGTAGCTTAAGGTCAAGCCCAAATACTCCTTAACATGGTTTTGTCAGGTTGGTTTATTTCTCTTCCTCAGTTCTTGTCTCACTGAAACAAAAATTTGGAGTGATGGACTAAAGGGTTTAAAACAGCAGACACATTGCATCTCAGTTCAGCTCAAGCAGACAGATCTTACGTTAGATAGACATTGCCACAACGTGGGAGCCCACTGTCCCCAAAGGAGTCTTCTCCCTCGCGGCTTCACCCTTTTTAGACTTCCAGTCTCCTTTTGGTTATCCCTGTGCAAAATAAGGCTTGTACCCACCGCCAGTGAAAAGAAATGCAAATGGACATCCGTTCAAGGCCAATTGACAACCGCAAGTTATGTAACAGCAGGCTGTATTGTTTATGTCTTCCTATTAATTCAGTTGGTTATAATCAGATGTAGAATATTTATGAACCCTTAATGGGCTCCTGTTGCCTAAGGTTACTTGGGAAAGCCCCTGAGATTATTTTGTATCCACTGTGTGCCTTATGGCCCCTGTGCAGGAACTGGAAAAGTCTCCTATTCTTATCTGTGAGCTCCTCTGGGTGTGTCTCGGATGGCTTTTGAGATGAGCCTGCATCCCTTTCAGCCAGGCCACCCCTCCTTGCTCATGCTTACCTTCCTACCTAACAGTTTCATTGTTTTCCTTGCCTTTCCATTTTCTTTCTTTGCATGGCTCTGTCCAAACTCAAACTCTACACACCACACATCCCAGATTCGGTTCTAGGAATGACCCAGGCTGCCATCCAGGCAGGGGGTCTCTGTTCTCCCATTGCCCCCCATGTCCTTGAGACCTTCCAAATGGCAATGGCCTCTTTCTGGAGAGCTCCCACATATTCCAGCTAACTCCTACCTCATCTCTCAGCTGTCAGCTTGGACTTCCTTCCTCGGGTGCTTTCCCTTAGCCCCATGATCAGGCTGGCACCGCTTTCCCTCCCCTCCAGAGCTCCTCACTTCCCTTTCCACAGCATTGATCCGGGCAGTCACGTCACCTATTTTCCTGTCTGTCTCTTCAGAAGGACTCAGATGCCTCTCAGGACAGGGACCATATCCACCCATCTCATGCACAAAAACATCCCTAGCACCGATAAGAGTTGGCAGCACATATTTTTAAAATTTATTTATTAGCTTATTTTTAAAGTTATGTATTTATTCACAGGCATGAAAGGTCCATAATAAGTAGAAGCCTTGTCTGTCCAATTTGCTTCAGAATCTAATCCCAGAGCCTAGAACTCTGTTAATGCTTGAAAAGGTACCATTTCACATTTTTTCCATGTTTGTGACTGCGTATTTACAATGTATGACATAGGTGGTGTTTTTACAGGAATGAAATGACTGCACACATGTTTGGTAACCTGCTTTTTTCCCTCAGCTACATACTGTGAATAAAATTTCATGTTAATAAATAGTGAAGGGCAACAGAATATGCCACACCCCAAATGTGCTGCTTTGTATGTTGATTATTTTCAGCTCTAAGTACCAGAGTAGCAGCAAATGCAGGGAGAGGCTTTCTCTACCTAAAGACAGATCCTCCAAAAGGAACTCACTGTGATGAGCCCCGTCCCTGGGAGCTTCATCAGCCAAGGCAGACTGACTCTTACCACAGGAGAGGAGACCAGACAAGCTCTGTTACAAACTATCATATCTCCCTCCTGCTCTTCTAACGGCCCAGTCATCTCTCCTAAAAATAATTTACTCCTTACGAAAAGGGCTATACTCCTATTTGTTCTTCTCTTGTTAATGTCTTTTTTTTTTTTTTTTTTTAAATCAACCTTGGTAGTTCAGATGGTAAAGAATCTGCATGCAACCCAGAAGACCAGGGTTCCATCCCTGGGTCAGGAAGCTCCCCCGGAGAAGGGAATGGAAATCTACTCCAGTATTCTTGCCTGGGAAATCCCATGGCCAGAAGAGCCCCGGCTTTTTTTTTTTTTTCTTCCGGCCACTTCTATTGATCTCTCATTTATTTATTTTCATCCATCTTTGTTCTTTGGCCTGTGTGGGCCTCCCATTGCAGTGGCCTCTGGTTGCAGAGCACTGGCTCGGTAATTGGACACACCGGCCCAGCTGCTCCGCGGCACATGGGGTCTTCCCAGGCCAGGGATCGAACCGGGGCTCCTTACACAGCAAGACGGTTTTTTTACCCCGTGGACCACCAGGGAAGCCCAGAGCCCGGGCTTTTTATACAGGGACCTCAGCTCAGAACTTAGACAAGGGAAAAGGAAAATTATTTTTCCTCCTCTACAGCAGTCTACTACAAACGTTTTCTCTACCATCCATTGCTGAACCGTTTTGGTTATTTTCTATTACAAGAGCAGAGAATGGTCTGAATGATGCACATACACGTTGTTGCCAGAAGGTGGCGCAAGAGGGAGCTTTTCTTTTTCTCCTTGTCTTGCATTCTTGGAGCTCTTGCTTTGAAAGGGCTGCGGGAATGGTTTGGCCTTGGCCTTGGCCTTCTCTCTTGTCCTCCCTTCTGGCTGTTTACCTTTCTGCCTCTTCTCAGCTCCCTTACCTCATCCAGGTTCTTCTTCCTCAAGCCTCTGGTTCAGGCTTTGAGATGCTTAGTTCCCTCTGGTGTGTCTGTATAGTGAAGCTTGGGAAGAGAGAAAGGAAAGTGGCCGGGCCCACCCTAACGCCCGCCTCAGGATTCAGCCTAGAGACTTGAGCTCCAGAAGAGTTTGTGTAAACTTCTGACCCATTGTGTGCCCAGTCGCCAGCGTTTCCAGAACAATTGCCCCAAAGATCTGTCCAATTTGTTTGGGAAGTGACATTTCAGCCAGTCTGCAGACATTTACTGTATTTTCCAGTCTCAATGCTGACAGCTACATTTGAGCTTTGCACCTCTCCCCGATCATTTCTTGAGGAGAAACTTCCAAGAGAGCAATTTGGGGGTTGAAGTTTATATAGATGCTTAAAGTATACATTTTTAACTCTGGTGATACCATACTGTGAAATGGTTCTCAAGAAGGTTGTACCAAAGTACATTCCTATCAGTGGTGTCTAATAGTGTTCCAGCCACTGGGAATAATCATTCTTTTAGGTAGGCAATTTGTGATATCTCACTGCATCCATATGCATTTTGTGATATCTCACTGCATCCATATGCATTTCCCTAACGTGTTTGTTTTAAAGTCATAAGTAGGCAAAAAGTAGTATCTCGCTGTTGCACTCATTTGCATTTCTCTAAAACATCTTTTCTAAATTTTTAATAATTTCAAAGTGTATTTTTAGTTTTAGAAAGCCAATAGAATTTTAGGACTTTCATTTATTAATTCTAAGGTCATCCGAGACAGACACCAGGATTTTTAGCTATATACAACAGACAGTTGGGTTTGAGAAGAAAAAGTGGTCATTTAGGCAACTTTGCTGTTTTCCAGATAGAGAAAAATTAAGGCTCAGTGGTTTTTAAAAAACGTAAAATGTACCAATGAAAGTCATGAGAGCTGACTCAAACACAAAATGAGAATATTTTTCAGCTACAAAACTTGTAAAACTGCAGTGTATTTCAACAGAAGAAACTTTGTGGCATGTGCTTTTCATAAAGTTGCTCAACAAGGTGCCACCAGAATAAAAAGTACACAAAGATCTTCAAGGAATTTATGTATGATCGTGAGGGGTTACTATCAACATGTGCTTAGTCACTTAGTCATGTCCGACTGTCTGCAACCCCATGGACTGTAGATGACCAGGCTCTGTTCATGGGATTCTCCAGGCAAGAATACTGGAGTGAGTTTCCATGCCCTCCTCCAGGGGATCTTCCCAACCCAGAGATCAAACCCAGGTCTCCTGCATTGCAGGCAGAGTCTTTACCAGCGTGATCTACCTTGGCAAAATGCAGAGTCAATCTTGAAAATGCATAAAAAGAAGCTTTTAATCTATTATGTATTATTACATAATGGATAGAAATAAGAAAAAATAATTTATAGGTGGAATGTTTTTTTATTCCACCGGGGATAAATAAAAACCCTTGTGTATGACCATAGTTATGTCTACTTCCCACTGATCTGAATGTTGTAGTGTAAGAGGATTTTCAGAAGACTGAGTTGGCTGTCAGATGCCTCTAGGTGACCTTAACAACTTATACATCAAGAGTTCTAGGACTCAGAGTCACTTGTTTGGGGGAGAGTTCCTGTTATGGACCAGGGTTCTTGGCCTCCTTTATCATTAGAAATTGACAAGTGGCCAGACAAGAAGCTCCAGCAAGGCTCTACTGGGGCCCTGCTCCAGCAAGGAGAGTGAAAACAGATTCCTTTGCTCACTCCCTCCCCAAGGGTAGGGGGTAAGCTAGTTCCTTTGTATGGGATGGGGATAGGGTTGTGTCCAGGGTTTGGGCTAAATGGGTGGTTTTGGTGGTCTGCCCACCGCTTTGGTGGTACTGTGTGCACAGGGCATGCGAAGTATCCTGCTTTTGCTTCTAGCTCTTCAGAAGGGGCAATAGGTTCTTTTGGTCTTTTGTATTGTGTTGTCCATAGTTTGCCCCAGCTGCACATGCATGAAGTTATTTTAGTTCCTATAGAGAAAAATTTTACAGCCCTAAAAAAACTCAGTGGTTTTTAAAAAACGTAAAATGTACCAATGAAAGTCATGAGAGCTGACTCAAACACAAAATGAGAATATTTTTCAGCTACAAAACTTGTAAAACTGCAGTGTATTTCAACAGAAGAAACTTTGTGGCATGTGCTTTTCATAAAGTTGCTCAACAAGGTGCCACCAGAATAAAAAGTACACAAAGATCTTCAAGGAATTTATGTATGATCGTGAGGGGTTACTATCAACATGTGCTTAGTCACTTAGTCATGTCCGACTGTCTGCAACCCCATGGACTGTAGATGACCAGGCTCTGTTCATGGGATTCTCCAGGCAAGAATACTGGAGTGAGTTTCCATGCCCTCCTCCAGGGGATCTTCCCAACCCAGAGATCAAACCCAGGTCTCCTGCATTGCAGGCAGAGTCTTTACCAGCGTGATCTACCTTGGCAAAATGCAGAGTCAATCTTGAAAATGCATAAAATGAAGCTTTTAATCTATTATGTATTATTACATAATGGATAGAAATAAGAAAAAATAATTTATAGGTGGAATGTTTTTTTATTCCACCGGGGATAAATAAAAACCCTTGTGTATGACCATAGTTATGTCTACTTCCCACTGATCTGAATGTTGTAGTGTAAGAGGATTTTCAGAAGACTGAGTTGGCTGTCAGATGCCTCTAGGTGACCTTAACAACTTATACATCAAGAGTTCTAGGACTCAGAGTCACTTGTTTGGGGGAGAGTTCCTGTTATGGACCAGGGTTCTTGGCCTCCTTTATCATTAGAAATTGACAAGTGGCCAGACAAGAAGCTCCAGCAAGGCTCTACTGGGGCCCTGCTCCAGCAAGGAGAGTGAAAACAGATTCCTTTGCTCACTCCCTCCCCAAGGGTAGGGGGTAAGCTAGTTCCTTTGTATGGGATGGGGATAGGGTTGTGTCCAGGGTTTGGGCTAAATGGGTGGTTTTGGTGGTCTGCCCACCGCTTTGGTGGTACTGTGTGCACAGGGCATGCGAAGTATCCTGCTTTTGCTTCTAGCTCTTCAGAAGGGGCAATAGGTTCTTTTGGTCTTTTTGTATTGTGTTGTCCATAGTTTGCCCCAGCTGCACATGCATGAAGTTATTTTTAGTTCCTTATAGTTTCTTGGTGTTTTGCTGCTCTGAGTGCAAGCACTGCAGCAAAGGGTTCAAGGTCCCAAGTCCCAGCCTGTCTCGTGTTCAATCAATAAGGATTGGTTAAGGGTTTATTCTAAATCAGGTACTGTGGAGGGCCTACCAAGATGGAAGACAAGATCCCTCTAGCCTGGAAGAGAAGACAAAGAATATAAAAAAGCATGCTAAGATTTACAATTGCCGCCCTCATTTGAACCATTCTTGATCAGACCCTGGGAATCTTCAGCTTCAGAAAAGATAGAGACTGGAGACAGAGTGAGGTTAGATGCCGGAAAGAACCCAGAGCAGATACCAAAGCTTTGCATGTAAAAGGAGCACAGTGCTGACCAGGGAGCTGAGGTCAGATAGTCATCAAACTGCCAGAGTTGGACAGCAGGACTGCCAAGCTGGGGCAGAGGCAAGGCTGTAGAACAATTCTGATGTCAGAAGTGACAGGGAAAGGGGGTGAGGCGGAGCAAAGAAACCTAAGGCTAGAGACCTGGGAGAGCTTGTGGGAAGAGCTTTCCATTGTGGAGACTTTCTTCTAGACCTAGTGACCAGCCCCAGGGAATATTCCAGCATTGGTCTGAAGGACTGAATAGCCCAATCAATGATCTAACTGTAGACATGTGTACGAAGTAGTGGGGGGCTTGCCACCTGGGACTTCTGAGGTTTCATGGGGGACATCAGACAGAGTGTGGGCTGCTTAAGGGTGGAGAATAGAAAGGAAATAGAGTAGGATGGGGCTGGTAGATAGCTCCCAGCAGTCAACATTCATGGAGCACTTTCTACAGGACAAGGAGAGTGTCCCACTTCATATGCAGAATCTCATTTAAGCCTCACAACATCACTGTGGGATCAACTCGATAATCAGCCTTACTTTGCACATTCAGGAACTGAGGTTTAGAAATGTTACATAACTTACCCAAGGTTTTACACCAGAATGCCTGTTCTAACTCTAGAGATCAAATGTTAGCTACTACATAAGCTGTTGCTATTGACTACGAGAGCTTCCTGGGGCACTGTTAGAGTGAGCTGTGTTTGAAGTGGTAAAAGGTTTGTGTTTTCTTTGGTGGGCAATGGTGAGGAATTGAAGCTCTTAAAGCCACAGACCAATGCGTGTTTGGTAATGTGGTTAATGTCATCTGCATGAACTTTGGGAGTCCTTGGGTTCAAGCCCTAGCTCTTTGACTTTCTGTGGATACCTGATCAAGATAAATTTTCTGAGGCTTCAAATTCCTGGTGTAAATAAAGAAGAACAATGTCTTCTTGCTGGAATGTGGGGACACTATTCAAGGATGATAATGTACAGAAACCACAAAGTACATGAACTTCCAAGCTAAAATGAAATATTAGCTATTATGATTTCTACTGTATTTCAGAAGAATCAGTGTAGTCAGGGGCAGAGTGATATGAGAGCCATTGGGGACCATTGCAATGGTCCAATAGAAGGAGAATGATGAGGCCCTCCACTGAGGCAGCAGTGTGCTGAGGGTGGAGAGGAAGGACGTAGTGAACAGTTAGGATAGGTTACAAACTGGACTGAATGGCTGATTGGATCCACGGTGTGGGGAGGAGTGAAGGGGGTGGCGGTGAGTCAGAGTTTTCAGTTGAGTAATCAGGTGGAGGTGATGTCGTTAATGCAGGAAGAGGGTAGGCAGGATAACGCAGTCTATTTCAGGAACATTGTGAAGAGGTGGCTGTGAGGCATCCAGCAAGTGGAGGTGGTGAAATGAAGTGGGCCTGCGAGTGGGTGCTCAGGAGAGACATGTGCTGCAGATCAGATTTGGACATCTTTGGGTACCGGTGTGAATAAAGCTCTGAGAGCAGATGACATATTTAGGCAGACATATAATCCAATGCCTTTTTAACCCTTTAAAGCAAAGGAATCGTCCCCACTCACACATGAAAATAAATGCTTATGCAGAAACCCAATTTGCAAAACAGATCAAAATAAATCTTTCCTGGTCAAGTTAGGAGTGAGTTGCCTGGAGTTCGCTTCTTGAGACAACCTCTACATGGGCTTCCTTGAGCCCAGTTTGAGAATCACCAACTTGGAGCGAGAAGAGAAGGAGGGGGTGTTAATGGCCATATTGAGTCCGAAAGAAAGCAGTTACACAAGATCAGATTGAAATTTTCATTCTTGATTTCTTAAAAGCCAGTTTGAACCTCTGAATCTTCTGGAAGCCTCACGCAGTCATATTCAGGACTAATGCTTTTGCTGGCCTGCTTGATGCTGTGGCAGTGCCCTTGTTTGCCCGCTGAAAGTCACAGTGCCTTTCAAATAAAGAGAGCTGGCTGATAACATAGGCTGTATCTGTTTCCGAGCGCATGGCTGGTGGTTTCCACCAAGGGAGGATGGTTGTTGTGTACACATCTGCTCGGTCATTAGCACTGAGATAACTTAACGCCAAGGCTCTCATGTGATTTCTAAATTGGATAAATGTTCATTATTTACTCAGTTGTTCAAGAAAAATTATCTTAAATATTAACTTATAAGCTTTTTGAAGAGTTGCATGGATTGAACCTTTCCTCCTAATTAAATTAATTGAATCTGCTTAATAGTTCAGCTTTAATCTCAAATCCAATAAAAGCAGTTTGGTTTGGTAATTAAATCAGAAAGACTTCATCACATGATAAAGAGAGACAGTAGGAGCAAGGAAAGGGGAGAGCAGGAAGAGGGTAGGCAGGATAACGCAGTCTATTTCAGGAACATTGTGAAGAGGTGGCTGTGAGGCATCCAGCAAGTGGAGGTGGTGAAATGAAGTGGGCCTGCGAGTGGGTGCTCAGGAGAGACATGTGCTGCAGATCAGATTTGGACATCTTTGGGTACCGGTGTGAATAAAGCTCTGAGAGCAGATGACATATTTAGGCAGACATATAATCCAATGCCTTTTTAACCCTTTAAAGCAAAGGAATCGTCCCCACTCACACATGAAAATAAATGCTTATGCAGAAACCCAATTTGCAAAACAGATCAAAATAAATCTTTCCTGGTCAAGTTAGGAGTGAGTTGCCTGGAGTTCGCTTCTTGAGACAACCTCTACATGGGCTTCCTTGAGCCCAGTTTGAGAATCACCAACTTGGAGCGAGAAGAGAAGGAGGGGGTGTTAATGGCCATATTGAGTCCGAAAGAAAGCAGTTACACAAGATCAGATTGAAATTTTCATTCTTGATTTCTTAAAAGCCAGTTTGAACCTCTGAATCTTCTGGAAGCCTCACGCAGTCATATTCAGGACTAATGCTTTTGCTGGCCTGCTTGATGCTGTGGCAGTGCCCTTGTTTGCCCGCTGAAAGTCACAGTGCCTTTCAAATAAAGAGAGCTGGCTGATAACATAGGCTGTATCTGTTTCCGAGCGCATGGCTGGTGGTTTCCACCAAGGGAGGATGGTTGTTGTGTACACATCTGCTCGGTCATTAGCACTGAGATAACTTAACGCCAAGGCTCTCATGTGATTTCTAAATTGGATAAATGTTCATTATTTACTCAGTTGTTCAAGAAAAATTATCTTAAATATTAACTTATAAGCTTTTTGAAGAGTTGCATGGATTGAACCTTTCCTCCTAATTAAATTAATTGAATCTGCTTAATAGTTCAGCTTTAATCTCAAATCCAATAAAAGCAGTTTGGTTTGGTAATTAAATCAGAAAGACTTCATCACATGATAAAGAGAGACAGTAGGAGCAAGGAAAGGGGAGAGCAGGAGACCAAAAGAGGGAGGCAAAAACAGTGGGTGATATGTGGTTTTTACTGTTAAAAACAATGAAAAACTCTCAACTCTCAGTGATTTAATACACAATGAGGGCTTATTTCTGACTCAGAGTTCAGTGTTGCACATGTTAGTAGTTGGCGCATGGCCATTCAGCCTGTGACTTGGCTTCAACCACCTCGCCTGGATCCATGGCCATTTGGTGACCACAGTGAGTATCGATGGGCCAGGCCAGAAAAGTACACTGCTTCTGTCCATATTCTGCTGACCAGAACTAGTCACAGGCTAAGCTAATCTACACAAGGAGGCAGAGTGTAGTCTGGTTGTCTGTTCAGAGGTAGAGATGGGTCTAGGGAACAGCTTGCCAGACTCGGCTGTAGATGAGAGAAAGGGGAAGTGTTCAGATTTATGAAAAACAGGAAAAATAAACCCTTTGCATGTAAGAAATTTCATCCTGATTCATCTTCTTCTACAGAAGTCTGAATCCAAAGGACAGAGACAGGTGGATATTGAATAGCCTCAACTCTGCCATAAATGTCAGTTAATTCCTAAGTGAATTACCATGTTCTCAAATGCACCAAGGAAAATGTTGATTACTTTAATAAGTAAGGCTCACTTCTTAAAATATTGCTTTTAAAATGTTGTCAGATTTCCTTTGTAGTCTAGTGGACCACCTGCCAATGCAGGAGATATGGGTTCAATCCCTGGTTCAGGAAGATCCCATATGCTTTGGGACACAATGAAGCCCTTGCATCACAACTACTGAGCCTGTGTATGCCTAGAGCCAGTGCTCTGCAACAGGAGAAGCCACCGCAATGAAAAACACTCACACCAAGACTAGAGAGTAGCCCCGTCTATCCTCAACTAGAGAAAAGCCCATGTGCAGCAACAAAGACTTAGTGCAGACATAAATAAATAAATTAACTTTAAACCAACACCATATTTCCAGTAATAAAATAAGCTGCATTTGTATTTGAGGTAGCTTAGTATTGTTATATAAACTTTTCCTTTACAAAGTTCTCCTAAAAACTTCTTCACATTCTTACCCAAAATAAGAATTAAAAAAAAAAAAAAAGCTGGACCCACTGAGTCATAGAATAATTGAAATTCTGACAGGAAGATAACTGAAAAGCTCTTTTTTAAAAAAAGAACACCATTCCTCTTTATTTAAAGTCCACAAAGTAGGTGAGCATTTTATGGGTCGAGGTTTTCTAACACAGGGTGTTATGCAAGACATAGACTGGCCTTGAATAGTGCTTGGCTTTGTTCTTCTTGAGCTCCACGCACATGTCATTTGGTGACATCCTGAGGTTTGGGAAGCTGTGGGATTAGACCTTCTGAAAAGAAAAGGTTATTCTACATCATGTATAAGAAAAAGCTTTGATGATTCATAAAATTAAAGCCTTTTAGTTCCTAGCAGGGGAGACTTCCCAGCCAGTGTGTTGAAAGGAAAGTGGCTGCATTATAACTCGCCCCCTAACAGAACCAAAGATCCCAGCTGGCTTTTTTGCAGAAAGAACAGAGCATCAGACTGACGTTGATGAGATAATTTTTAAGCAGCACAAAGTAGACAGAGACATTTTCAGCTTCCAAGAAAGACACTAGATGAGTGTCCGAAAGTCCAAATGCTATGGAAAGCATAAGGGTTGTTCCAGCAAATGTTGCATTAGAATGGAAGAATGCTTGAGGAAACAGACATCAGGCCATGACCCTCATGATGTGTCCCAATCCACTGGACCACACCATATATGTCTGATAAGGTTAACTTTTATTTTGGCCACTTCTATCGATCTTTCATTTATTTATCTTTGTTCCTTGGCCTGTGTGGGCCTCCCATCACGGTGGCCTCTCTCACTGCCGAGCACCGGCTGTGGGCACATGCGCTCCAGAGCTCCGGCCCGGCAGATGGACACCATTGGTCCAGCCGCTCCGCGGCACGTGGGATCCTCCCAGGCCAGGGATCGAACGGGCGCCGCCTGCACTGCAAGATGGTGTCCTCATCCACTGGACCACCAGGAAAGCCCTAAGGTTAACTCTTAATCATACTTTTTTTTTTTTTTTTAATTTTGGCCTCTTTTATTGGTTTTTTTATATGTTTATTTTCATCCACCTTTATTCTTTGGCCTATGTGGGCCTCCCATCACAGTGGCTTCTCTCATTTCCGAGCACCGGCTCTGGGTGCATACGCTCCAGAGCTCTGGCTCGTAGTTGGACACACCGGTTCAGCCACTGTGGCATGTGGCATCTTCCGGGACCAGGGATCAAACTGATGCCCCTTGCACTGCAAGGTGAACTCTCTATCCACTTAACCACCAGGGAAGCCCCAAGGTTAACTTTTGCCTCACAAAATAAACGTTTGGTTTAGAAAATGTGGTCCAATCAGACTTGACTTAGCTGAGAATTCAGCAGCAGCTTCCACCGTTTTTTATCTTCTGTCTTTATTCCACCCAGGGTTTTTGCTTTTGGTCTGGAGAGAACACTTAGTAAATATATCAGTTTGCAATCCGCATCAGAACTTGATAACTGAATAATTTCTTGCTGTGTAGTCCCTGTCATGTCCGACTCTTTGCAACCCCATGGACTGCATTATAACTCGCCCCCTAACAGAACCAAAGATCCCAGCTGGCTTTTTTGCAGAAAGAACAGAGCATCAGACTGACGTTGATGAGATAATTTTTAAGCAGCACAAAGTAGACAGAGACATTTTCAGCTTCCAAGAAAGACACTAGATGAGTGTCCGAAAGTCCAAATGCTATGGAAAGCATAAGGGTTGTTCCAGCAAATGTTGCATTAGAATGGAAGAATGCTTGAGGAAACAGACATCAGGCCATGACCCTCATGATGTGTCCCAATCCACTGGACCACACCATATATGTCTGATAAGGTTAACTTTTATTTTGGCCACTTCTATCGATCTTTCATTTATTTATCTTTGTTCCTTGGCCTGTGTGGGCCTCCCATCACGGTGGCCTCTCTCACTGCCGAGCACCGGCTGTGGGCACATGCGCTCCAGAGCTCCGGCCCGGCAGATGGACACCATTGGTCCAGCCGCTCCGCGGCACGTGGGATCCTCCCAGGCCAGGGATCGAACGGGCGCCGCCTGCACTGCAAGATGGTGTCCTCATCCACTGGACCACCAGGAAAGCCCTAAGGTTAACTCTTAATCATACTTTTTTTTTTTTTTTTAATTTTGGCCTCTTTTATTGGTTTTTTTATATGTTTATTTTCATCCACCTTTATTCTTTGGCCTATGTGGGCCTCCCATCACAGTGGCTTCTCTCATTTCCGAGCACCGGCTCTGGGTGCATACGCTCCAGAGCTCTGGCTCGTAGTTGGACACACCGGTTCAGCCACTGTGGCATGTGGCATCTTCCGGGACCAGGGATCAAACTGATGCCCCTTGCACTGCAAGGTGAACTCTCTATCCACTTAACCACCAGGGAAGCCCCAAGGTTAACTTTTGCCTCACAAAATAAACGTTTGGTTTAGAAAATGTGGTCCAATCAGACTTGACTTAGCTGAGAATTCAGCAGCAGCTTCCACCGTTTTTTATCTTCTGTCTTTATTCCACCCAGGGTTTTTGCTTTTTGGTCTGGAGAGAACACTTAGTAAATATATCAGTTTGCAATCCGCATCAGAACTTGATAACTGAATAATTTCTTGCTGTGTAGTCCCTGTCATGTCCGACTCTTTGCAACCCCATGGACTGCATTGCGTCAGGCTTCCCTGTCCTTCACCATCTCCCAGTTTGCTCGAACTCTTATCCGCTGAATTAGTGATACCATCCAACTATCTCATCCTCTGTTGCAAGAGCTTTAAATTCAATAAAAGAAATTTTTGGTGAGTTTTTACTTTTTTGGCCTATCAAAATAAAGTGCTGTGTTGGTCTTTTCTCCCCTTCATATACAGTTCTTTTTATGCCAGAATTCTACCCGTAATGTGTTTCGGGGTTTAACTACTTGGATTAGATGGCTCTTGCAGAGAAAGCAGTGCAACAGCCAGCGCTCCAATGGCGTCCGTACTGCGTCATTTCACAGAGGGTATGATGCGGCCCGCTGTGGTCTTCGAGGCAGCTTCGAGGTAGGTGCTATGTGGACATGGAACATATGATTAATAAAATAATTTATTCTTCTAGAATTTATTATTTGACTTCTATAGTTAAAAAGTTATTCAGTTCCCTTTCAATTCTCTTGTTAAGGAGAAAGCCTCAAGTTAATGATAAATACCTTTTTCTTCTTGTCACTTGCTGTTCTTTTCTAGGAGAGAAAAAATGTTAGGCTGAGAGTCCTCAGGAGGCAGTTTCATTGAGCTAAAGCTTAGTAACATTTTTATTTTTAGTTTTCATCTATGTATAGCAAGTGAAACAGACTTTCCAGTTATCAAATGATATAAAATATTCTTTTATGACAAATAGACTAACTGCTAAAAAAAGGAGTCCCTTTAAGGGAAAAGATGAAATGATAGAGTAAGTGGTTTGTGAGTGAGTCCAGATTGAAAAACACAGGTATGAGTGGAAGAATGCTGATCTGAGAGCCAGGGTTCTTGGGTTTCTGTCCCTTGCTCCTAGCTAGTTGTGTGACATGTGGCAAGTCAGTTAACCTCTCTGATTTCAGCTTCTTTATCTCTAGAAGACTGCAACATAGCAATGCCTCTCAACTGTGACTGCACATTAGAGTATGCTGAGGGGCTGGGCCACCTTCCAGACCAACTGTCTCAGAATCTCTGGCAGTGAGATCCTGACATTAGTGTTCTGCAAAGCTCCCAGGTGATTCCAATGTGCATCTAAAGTTGAAAACCACGGCTGTCAATGACTTCTATTGTGTGTGTTTGTCACTCAGTTGTGTCTGACTCTTTGCCGTGGATGCCTCTGTCCAAATTTGGGATCTGGAATGAGTTCCAACTATCTCATCCTCTGTTGCAAGAGCTTTAAATTCAATAAAAGAAATTTTTGGTGAGTTTTTACTTTTTTGGCCTATCAAAATAAAGTGCTGTGTTGGTCTTTTCTCCCCTTCATATACAGTTCTTTTTATGCCAGAATTCTACCCGTAATGTGTTTCGGGGTTTAACTACTTGGATTAGATGGCTCTTGCAGAGAAAGCAGTGCAACAGCCAGCGCTCCAATGGCGTCCGTACTGCGTCATTTCACAGAGGGTATGATGCGGCCCGCTGTGGTCTTCGAGGCAGCTTCGAGGTAGGTGCTATGTGGACATGGAACATATGATTAATAAAATAATTTATTCTTCTAGAATTTATTATTTGACTTCTATAGTTAAAAAGTTATTCAGTTCCCTTTCAATTCTCTTGTTAAGGAGAAAGCCTCAAGTTAATGATAAATACCTTTTTCTTCTTGTCACTTGCTGTTCTTTTCTAGGAGAGAAAAAATGTTAGGCTGAGAGTCCTCAGGAGGCAGTTTCATTGAGCTAAAGCTTAGTAACATTTTTATTTTTAGTTTTCATCTATGTATAGCAAGTGAAACAGACTTTCCAGTTATCAAATGATATAAAATATTCTTTTATGACAAATAGACTAACTGCTAAAAAAAGGAGTCCCTTTAAGGGAAAAGATGAAATGATAGAGTAAGTGGTTTGTGAGTGAGTCCAGATTGAAAAACACAGGTATGAGTGGAAGAATGCTGATCTGAGAGCCAGGGTTCTTGGGTTTCTGTCCCTTGCTCCTAGCTAGTTGTGTGACATGTGGCAAGTCAGTTAACCTCTCTGATTTCAGCTTCTTTATCTCTAGAAGACTGCAACATAGCAATGCCTCTCAACTGTGACTGCACATTAGAGTATGCTGAGGGGCTGGGCCACCTTCCAGACCAACTGTCTCAGAATCTCTGGCAGTGAGATCCTGACATTAGTGTTCTGCAAAGCTCCCAGGTGATTCCAATGTGCATCTAAAGTTGAAAACCACGGCTGTCAATGACTTCTATTGTGTGTGTTTGTCACTCAGTTGTGTCTGACTCTTTGCCGTGGATGCCTCTGTCCATGAAATTTTCCAGGCAAGAATACTGGAATGAGTTGCCATTCTCTTCTCCAGGGGATCTTCCTGAAAAAGGGATCAAACCTGAGTCTCCTGCATTACAGGCAGATTCTTTACCATCTGAGCCACTGGGGAAGCCCAAACGGCTTATAAGGCCTCTATAGCTCTAAGTTTCCATGATTATAAGGTAAAAGAGTGGGTGATGAGAAAAATTGAAATGACACAATCAAGAAGCATATCTTAGCCTTTCAGTCTTTCCTTCATAGAACTGACAATTTAATGCTAAGTAAACATACCACAGTGTTTCTACATTAGAGAATGTCGAGGAAACATAGGAGAGGCATCGTCAGTAAATCTTAAATATGATTATTTAAATTCTATAGTAAAAGTCACCAGGGTTATCAGTGCACAATACTGCAACATGGGACAAATGGAAAAGCTAGTGGCGTGACAATTTCAGGTTTGAGGTTTGTTGTCAAGTTGGCATTGAACGTCTGATCTTCATAACTTTACCACAAAAGCAAGGATGAAATCCCCTCCTTCTTCTCCCCTTCCTACACAGAAGGCACTTCTGAAGATATTGTATTGCTTGTATACAATTGAAAGACTTTAATTTAGAATCTGCTTGAATTCAGAATAGTAATATGATGGAACCTATATCTAGGATTCAACTAATGATGCATGTCATTTCACTCACACCATAAATGTACCTGCCATGCTGGGCTTTTGTCCCTTGAAATAATGCTCAGCACTGTGATTTACATAGAATAATCAGACACGATTGGAAATGAAAAAAAATTCCTTTACTCTGAAAATAGCTCTTGCATTAGGTAAATATTGGTGAAAAATAATTTTTTTAAAAATGAAGAAAGATAAACCTTGTGACTGTTGCTAAATCAAATGAATTCCATTTTACTTTTCAAACAGAATGGGTCACAGTTAAAGTCTTGGGGGATCTACATGAACACTCTCAAGAAATACAAAGTTCTAAGTGGTTCTGAAGAGTATCCTAGCAACCTAGAAGTGTTAAGAGAGTTTCCAACAGAATATACATTGAATATCAGCATCCTAGCATTAGGATCAGTGCGGCTGCCTTGCCTGTAGGCCATACTAACTGACACATGAGGTATGTGTGGACAAAGGATCAGAATTTCCCAGAAGAGGAAAGGTGCAAGTTCTCAGAACACCATCCTCTCTCCTGCCACAAGCACTGACCACTTGGCACTTTGCCTGGGACGGTGGTATCCTTGGGCCAAGTAGGCAAAGGACAGCCATGCAGGGTCTTGTGGTTCCCGGCTCTCTGTGGCTGCCTCCAGTACAATCAAGTGCTCTGTTTGTCCGTTATTGGCTTCAGACAAGAATTCTTTGTATGAAGAGTACTGTGGCCAGTTCATTCAATCCAAATTGACTCTTGCTTGGCTCGCTCGCTCTCTCATTTTTGCTCTCAGATGCTCTGTCTTTTACCCTCACATTTTCTGATATTAGTTTGTCTCATTTTAGTATGTTGGCAAGCCTAAAACTGACCAGAGCAGCTCCCCAGTGTCATTTCCACTCCCCAATCAGCTCTCCTTCCTTATTTTTGGTTCACGACTCTGAGCTCCCATCCTGCTCCTCATCCCTCTTACTAGAAAGTGTGCTGTTGTTTGGACTCTTCTCTCCCTGGTACTTCACTTCCAGGCTTCCAAGAGCTCTGCCATCTCTTCCTTCAGAGAGCCTCTACTTTGCTCTTCTCTCTTCTTTCCAGGGCTCCACCTGCTCCAGCCCCTGGTTTCTCACCTGTAAGCTGAGGCTCCTCTGACAGTCCCCTTTGCCTCTAACATTTGTCAGGTCCATGCTGTGTTCTGATGCAGATAGGTCTCCCTAAAACAACAGCTTGCCTTAGACACTCGTGTTTAGGAACCCCTGTTGCTTCCCTACTGTTTAATATGGATGAAGATAATGGTGATGGTGATGGTAGCAGTGGCTTCTACAACATATCAAGCACTTATTACATGCCAGCTCTGGAAAAATGCTTTATACATGTATTATCTCTACTTCTTACAATAGCTGTGCACGTGTCCCTACAGTACAGGTAAGGAAACTGAGGATTAGTGTGTTTAAATGACTAGCCCTAGAGTCAAAGAAGTAAAACAAGGTGGAAATCCAGTTCAAGTCTGGCCCCACGCTGTATGTGTTATGTCGCACTGCTTTCAAAGAGCTTGCGTGGATTTTTTTTTTTTTTTTTGGCCACTTCTATTGATCTTTTATTCATTTATCTTTGTTCTTTTGGCCTGTGTGGGCCTCCCATCACAGTGGCCTCTTTTGTTGCAGAGCACTGGCTCTGGGCGCATGTGCTCCAGAGCTCTGGCTTGGTAGCTGGACACATCGGTCCAGTCACTCAGCGGCACGTGGGATCTTCCCAGGCCATGAATCGAACCGGCACCCCGTGCACAACAAGGCAGTGTCCTTACCCACTGGACCACCAGGGAAGCCCCACAATCCCTTCTGATCTAAACTTATTTCCCACTGCTCTCTGACATTTTCTTGGACTCCAAAATCACTGCAGATGGTGACTGCAGCCATGAAATTAAAAGGCGCTTGCTCCTTGGAAGGAAAGCTATGACAAACCTAAACAGGGTATTCAAAATCAGAGACATCACTTTGTCGACAAAGGTCCGTCTAGTCAAAACTATGGTTTTTTCAGTCATGTATAGATGTGAGAGTTGGACCATAAAGAAGGCTGAGCACCAAAGAACTGATACTTTTGAACTAGGGTGTTGCAGAAGACTCTTGAGAGTTTCCTTGCACTGCAAGGAGATCAAACTAGTCAATCCTAACAGAAATCTATCCTGAATATTCACAGGAAGAACTGATTCTGAAGTTGAAGCTCCAATATTTTGGCTTCCTGATATGAAAAACTGACTCTTTGGAAAAGACCCTGATGCTGGGAAAGATTGAGGGCAAGAGGAGCAAGGAGTGACAGAGGACAAGATGATTGGCTGGCATCACTGACTGAATAGATATGGGTTTGAGCAACTCTGGGAGACAGTGGACAGGGAAGCCTGGGGTGCTGTAGTTCATGGGATTGCAAAGAGTTGGACATAGCTTAGTAACTGGATAACAACAACAATCCAAGACATGGGAGCAGGCTGACCCTGCAGGAGTTGTAATAATCCCTCTTGGCTTCCCTTTTTTTGTACTTCCCAACTCCTCCTCTTGGTTCTGCCTTGTGCAAAACAGGACCCACCACCAATCAGGAAAGGGAATTTTATTGGCATATGCTCAAGGTGGATTGACAGTGGCAAATTACATAACAGGTTCTGTTGCACATGTCTTTTCCATAGTTCAGTCTATTATAATCAGATGTCATAGACTACTATGAACCCTTAGTAGTCTCCTAACTGTCTAAGGTTGCTTAAGAAAGCCCCTGTGGTTAGTTTATATCAATTGTGTGTCTAGGGGCATGTGCATGCGTTGGAAGAGATTCTGTGGTTATTTTTGTAGCATATCTATGAGCTCTCCTGGGTGTGTCTCAGATGGGATTTAGAGATCAACTTGCATCTGTTTAGGTTAGGCCATCCCTCATTGCTCATAGCTAATTTCCTGCCGAACAAGACCAACAGAGTTGTACATGGATTTCATTTTCTGGCTGTGGGACCTCACAAACACTTAGCAGTTGTCTTATCTGAAGGTGAGTTTCTTCATCTGAAAAGACAATAAGAACCCTCATCTGGCAGAGTCTTTGCAAATTTAATGACACAGAAACATATAAGGCTCTTTCTGAGGCCCAGTACTTGTCAGTCCCTAAATAACCCAGTGACTATGACTGATACTTTTGAACTAGGGTGTTGCAGAAGACTCTTGAGAGTTTCCTTGCACTGCAAGGAGATCAAACTAGTCAATCCTAACAGAAATCTATCCTGAATATTCACAGGAAGAACTGATTCTGAAGTTGAAGCTCCAATATTTTGGCTTCCTGATATGAAAAACTGACTCTTTGGAAAAGACCCTGATGCTGGGAAAGATTGAGGGCAAGAGGAGCAAGGAGTGACAGAGGACAAGATGATTGGCTGGCATCACTGACTGAATAGATATGGGTTTGAGCAACTCTGGGAGACAGTGGACAGGGAAGCCTGGGGTGCTGTAGTTCATGGGATTGCAAAGAGTTGGACATAGCTTAGTAACTGGATAACAACAACAATCCAAGACATGGGAGCAGGCTGACCCTGCAGGAGTTGTAATAATCCCTCTTGGCTTCCCTTTTTTTGTACTTCCCAACTCCTCCTCTTGGTTCTGCCTTGTGCAAAACAGGACCCACCACCAATCAGGAAAGGGAATTTTATTGGCATATGCTCAAGGTGGATTGACAGTGGCAAATTACATAACAGGTTCTGTTGCACATGTCTTTTCCATAGTTCAGTCTATTATAATCAGATGTCATAGACTACTATGAACCCTTAGTAGTCTCCTAACTGTCTAAGGTTGCTTAAGAAAGCCCCTGTGGTTAGTTTATATCAATTGTGTGTCTAGGGGCATGTGCATGCGTTGGAAGAGATTCTGTGGTTATTTTTGTAGCATATCTATGAGCTCTCCTGGGTGTGTCTCAGATGGGATTTAGAGATCAACTTGCATCTGTTTAGGTTAGGCCATCCCTCATTGCTCATAGCTAATTTCCTGCCGAACAAGACCAACAGAGTTGTACATGGATTTCATTTTCTGGCTGTGGGACCTCACAAACACTTAGCAGTTGTCTTATCTGAAGGTGAGTTTCTTCATCTGAAAAGACAATAAGAACCCTCATCTGGCAGAGTCTTTGCAAATTTAATGACACAGAAACATATAAGGCTCTTTCTGAGGCCCAGTACTTGTCAGTCCCTAAATAACAGTGACTTTTCTTTCCTCTTTGAGGTCAGGACTATGACTCATACTTAAAAAACTATCACAGGGGATTAGCATTCATTGATGTGTTTTCAATTGTATAACAGGATGTTGAGTTGCACATTTGAGATGCAAGAGAAAATACGCCAAGTATCCAGAACCAATTTCAGGCCACTAAAATCATCTCATCCCAAAGGGAGAGAGCGTAAAAGGACTTAGCTGAAAATTTCTCTGAAGTGAAGCTAGGGACTCAGACTGATATTTGTACACCCGTGTTCATAGCAGTGTTATTCACAATAGTCTAAGGAGGAAGTAAGCCAAGTGTCCATTGGCTAATGAACAGATGAGCAAAATGTTGTATATACATATGATGAAATATTATCTCTGGTCAGGGAACTAGATGCATCCTGATGTAACCAGAGTTTGGATTTCACAGCTAGATATCGTATGCTACAGTTTAAAAAGATCCCACATGCTACAACTAAGATTTGGTGCAGCCAAACCAAAAAAAAAAAAGACCTACTCTTTTTTTAAAAAAACAAAAGGTTAAAATGGTAAATTTTATGTTATGCTTGTTTACCACACACAAAAAAATTAATGAACATAGATTAATTAAATCAAGGACTTTTTCCGAAGGAAAGCTCTGCTGAAGTCCTGGTCCTACCCACGTCCCAGGAAGAGGAGTCTAATGTGGGTTTCCAGCAGTGCTTGGAACCATGGACTGAAGCCTAGCTCTTGTTTGAGGGAACCAAGGCAGCCCGTGACTGCAGAGCAGAGGGCTGATTTATGAAAGCAATGTTCCTCCAGATGCTGTAATCTCTGATGAAATCACAAATGTTGCAATAAGCAATTGGGTCCAGAGAATCAACTTGCATCTGTTTAGGTTAGGCCATCCTCATTGCTCATAGCTAATTTCCTGCGAACAAGACCAACAGAGTTGTACATGGATTTCATTTTCTGGCTGTGGGACCTCACAAACACTTAGCAGTTGTCTTATCTGAAGGTGAGTTTCTTCATCTGAAAAGACAATAAGAACCCTCATCTGGCAGAGTCTTTGCAAATTTAATGACACAGAAACATATAAGGCTCTTTCTGAGGCCCAGTACTTGTCAGTCCCTAAATAACAGTGACTTTTCTTTCCTCTTTGAGGTCAGGACTATGACTCATACTTAAAAAACTATCACAGGGGATTAGCATTCATTGATGTGTTTTCAATTGTATAACAGGATGTTGAGTTGCACATTTGAGATGCAAGAGAAAATACGCCAAGTATCCAGAACCAATTTCAGGCCACTAAAATCATCTCATCCCAAAGGGAGAGAGCGTAAAAGGACTTAGCTGAAAATTTCTCTGAAGTGAAGCTAGGGACTCAGACTGATATTTGTACACCCGTGTTCATAGCAGTGTTATTCACAATAGTCTAAGGAGGAAGTAAGCCAAGTGTCCATTGGCTAATGAACAGATGAGCAAAATGTTGTATATACATATGATGAAATATTATCTCTGGTCAGGGAACTAGATGCATCCTGATGTAACCAGAGTTTGGATTTCACAGCTAGATATCGTATGCTACAGTTTAAAAAGATCCCACATGCTACAACTAAGATTTGGTGCAGCCAAAAAAAAAAAAAAAAAAAAAAAAAAGACCTACTCTTTTTTTAAAAAAACAAAAGGTTAAAATGGTAAATTTTATGTTATGCTTGTTTACCACACACAAAAAAATTAATGAACATAGATTAATTAAATCAAGGACTTTTTCCGAAGGAAAGCTCTGCTGAAGTCCTGGTCCTACCCACGTCCCAGGAAGAGGAGTCTAATGTGGGTTTCCAGCAGTGCTTGGAACCATGGACTGAAGCCTAGCTCTTGTTTGAGGGAACCAAGGCAGCCCGTGACTGCAGAGCAGAGGGCTGATTTATGAAAGCAATGTTCCCCTCCAGATGCTGTAATCTCTGATGAAATCACAAAAATGTTGCAATAAGCAATTGGGTCCAGAGAGTGTAAGACCATCATATATGTAAGAACTTCTCAGCCTTCCTCCCATGGCCCGCCTTCCTGAGCTAGTCCTGGACAGGTGTGGTTTACAATCACAGTGTTGAAAGGCAGGAGGATATAGGCAAAAAGAAATTGCCCAGACCCCAGGGCAGAGAGCTGAGGTTCTCCCTGGCAGGTGTGGAAGCTAGACCTCTAGGAACTCTTGCCCTTCAGTGAGGATTGCAGTGTTGATGTGTTGAAATGAGCTTCCTGATTTCTGAATCAGACTGTTTTGTGTTAAAGAGATCAAGGTATTGTCCATTCTTAAAAGGAATGAAAGTAAACAAAAGGTGGAAAAACTCAAAATGTTCATCAGCAAAGAAGATGCATACCCATGGAGTGCAAGTTTTTTTAAATTTATGTTTTAAAATTGAAATATCGTTGATATACAATATTATGTTAGTTTTTGGTTGTATTACATAGTGATTTGGTATTTGCATGCATCATGAAATTATGATCACAATAAATTTAATAACCATCTGTCCCCTTCAAAATTATTACAATATTACTGACTGTATTTCTTTTGCCACATATTACATCTATTTGGCTGATTTATCTCATAACTGATAGTTTGTACCCCTTAATTCTCCTCACCTAATTTGCCTTCCTACTCCCCTTCCTTCTGGCAACCATCCTTTTCTTCTCTGTACCTATGTTGCTGCTGTTTAGTCACTAAGTTCTGTCCAATTTTTTGTGGCTCCATAGACTGTAGTCTGCCAGACTCCTCTTTCTATGGGATTTCCCAGTCAAGAATACTGGAGTGGGTTGCCATTTCCTTCTCCAGGTGGTTTTCCTGACCCAGCGACCAAACCTGCATTTCCTGCATTGTTAGGTGAATTCTTTACCACTGAGTCACCTAGGAAGCCCTGATATGCGTATATACCTATGTTTCTTCCTTCTTTGACTTTAGTCTGCCTGGAAACTCTAGGAAGGAAGAGTTTGTTGGTTTTTGTTTTTTTTTTTTTTATCTATGAGTCTGTTCTCATTTTGCTTTGTCTTTAAATTGCATGTACAATTGAGACCCTATGGTATTTGTCTCTGTCTGACTTATTTCTCTTAGTATTATACCCTCTAAATCCTTTCATTTTATTGTATATTGCAAGATTTCTTTTTTTTTTGATTGAGTAATTTTTAATTGTAAATACACATCACATCTTTTTTTTTTTTTTTTTTAATTTGAGAGGGAAGTAAAGTTTATTAGAGTGGAGGAAGGGGAGAATCCACATTGTTAAAGCGGGAGACATTGTGAGAACAGCGGGCCGGCTCAAGGGAGAGCCGACCCACAACACATTTTCTTTATCCATTCATCTACGGATGGGCATTTAGGTTACATCCATACCTTTATTATTGTAAATAATGCCGCAGGGAGTATGGTGTGCATATGTCTTTTCAAATTTGTGTCATAGTTTTCTTCATGTAAATGGTCAGAGATTAAATTATTGAATCATATGGCAGTTCTAGTTTTCATTTTTTAAAGAACGTTCATACTGTCTTCCATAGATGCTATCAAGACGCTATCAATTCAATTCAGTCACTCAGTCCTGTCTGACTGTTTGTGACCTCGTGGACTGCAGCATGCCAGGTTCCTCTGTCCTTTATCATCTCCCAGAGCTTACTCAAGCACATCTATTGAGTCAGTGATGCCATCCAACCATCTCATCTTCTGTGGTCCCTTTCTCCTCCTGCCCTCAATCTTTCCCATATTACATCTATTTGGCTATTTATCTCATAACTGATAGTTTGTACCCTTAATTCTCCTCATTTTCCTCCTTCCTTCTTGGCAACCATCCTTTTCTTCTCTGTACCTATGTTGCTGCTGTTTAGTCACTAAGTTCTGTCCAATTTTTTGTGGCTCCATAGACTGTAGTCTGCCAGACTCCTCTTTCTATGGGATTTCCCAGTCAAGAATACTGGAGTGGGTTGCCATTTCCTTCTCCAGGTGGTTTTCCTGACCCAGCGACCAAACCTGCATTTCCTGCATTGTTAGGTGAATTCTTTACCACTGAGTCACCTAGGAAGCCCTGATATGCGTATATACCTATGTTTCTTCCTTCTTTGACTTTAGTCTGCCTGGAAACTCTAGGAAGGAAGAGTTTGTTTGTTTTGTTTTTTTTTTATCTATGAGTCTGTTCTCATTTTGCTTTGTCTTTAAATTGCATGTACAATTGAGACCCTATGGTATTTGTCTCTGTCTGACTTATTTCTCTTAGTATTATACCCTCTAAATCCTTTCATTTTATTGTATATTGCAAGATTTCTTTTTTTTTTGATTGAGTAATTTTAATTGTAAATACACATCACATCTTTTTTTTTTTTTTTTTTAATTTGAGAGGGAAGTAAAGTTTATTAGAGTGGAGGAAGGGGAGAATCCACATTGTTAAAGCGGGAGACATTGTGAGAACAGCGGGCCGGCTCAAGGGAGAGCCGACCCACAACACATTTTCTTTATCCATTCATCTACGGATGGGCATTTAGGTTACATCCATACCTTTATTATTGTAAATAATGCCGCAGGGAGTATGGTGTGCATATGTCTTTTCAAATTTGTGTCATAGTTTTCTTCATGTAAATGGTCAGAGATTAAATTATTGAATCATATGGCAGTTCTAGTTTTCATTTTTTAAAGAACGTTCATACTGTCTTCCATAGATGCTATCAAGACGCTATCAATTCAATTCAGTCACTCAGTCCTGTCTGACTGTTTGTGACCTCGTGGACTGCAGCATGCCAGGTTCCTCTGTCCTTTATCATCTCCCAGAGCTTACTCAAGCACATCTATTGAGTCAGTGATGCCATCCAACCATCTCATCTTCTGTGGTCCCTTTCTCCTCCTGCCCTCAATCTTTCCCAGCATCAGGGTCTTTTCCAGTGAGTCGTCTCTTCACATCAGGAGGCCAAAGTATTGGAGTTTCAGCTTCAGCATCAGTCCTTCCAATGAATATTCAGGATTGACTTCCATTAGGATTGACTAGTTTGATCTCCTTGCAGTCCAAGGAACTCTCAAGACTCTTCTTCAAAACCCTAGTTCAAAAGTATCAGTTCTTTGGTGCTCAGCCTTCTTTACGGTCCAACTCTCACATCTATACATGACTACAGGAAAAACCATGGCTTTGACTAGATGGACCTTTGTCAACAAAGTGATGTCTCTGATTTTGAATACCCTGTTTAGGTTTGTCATAGCTTTTCTTCCAAGAAGCAAGTGGCTTTTAATTTTATGGCTGCAGTCACCATCTGCAGTGATTTTGGAGCCCAAGAAAATAGAGTCAGTCACTCTTCCATTGTTTGTCTATGCATTGTCCATGAAGTGATGGGACTGGATGCCATAATCTTTCTATACCAATTAAAAATCCCACGAACAGTGCATGAAGGTTCCCTTTTCTCCACATCTTCACCAACACTTGTTATCTTTTGAGTGATAGCAACTCTGATAGTGTGGGATGGTATCTAATTTGTGTTTTTAATTTGCATGTCCCTAACAATTAGTGATGTTCAGCATCTTTTCATGTGTCTGTTGGCCATCTGTATGTCTTCTTAGGAAAAATGTCTATTCAAGTTTTCTGCTTACTCTTTGGATTGGGTTGTTGGTTTTCTAACGTTGGGCATTTAGGTTACATCCATACCTTTATTATTGTAAATAATGCCGCAGGGAGTATGGTGTGCATATGTCTTTTCAAATTTGTGTCATAGTTTTCTTCATGTAAATGGTCAGAGATTAAATTATTGAATCATATGGCAGTTCTAGTTTTCATTTTTTAAAGAACGTTCATACTGTCTTCCATAGATGCTATCAAGACGCTATCAATTCAATTCAGTCACTCAGTCCTGTCTGACTGTTTGTGACCTCGTGGACTGCAGCATGCCAGGTTCCTCTGTCCTTTATCATCTCCCAGAGCTTACTCAAGCACATCTATTGAGTCAGTGATGCCATCCAACCATCTCATCTTCTGTCGTCCCCTTCTCCTCCTGCCCTCAATCTTTCCCAGCATCAGGGTCTTTTCCAATGAGTCAGTTCTTCACATCAGGTGGCCAAAGTATTGGAGTTTCAGCTTCAGCATCAGTCCTTCCAATGAATATTCAGGATTGATTTCCTTTAGGATTGACTGGTTTGATCTCCTTGCAGTCCAAGGAACTCTCAAGACTCTTCTTCAAAACCCTAGTTCAAAAGTATCAGTTCTTTGGTGCTCAGCCTTCTTTACGGTCCAACTCTCACATCTATACATGACTACAGGAAAAACCATGGCTTTGACTAGATGGACCTTTGTCAACAAAGTGATGTCTCTGATTTTGAATACCCTGTTTAGGTTTGTCATAGCTTTTCTTCCAAGAAGCAAGTGGCTTTTAATTTTATGGCTGCAGTCACCATCTGCAGTGATTTTGGAGCCCAAGAAAATAGAGTCAGTCACTCTTCCATTGTTTGTCTATGCATTGTCCATGAAGTGATGGGACTGGATGCCATAATCTTTCTATACCAATTAAAAATCCCACGAACAGTGCATGAAGGTTCCCTTTTCTCCACATCTTCACCAACACTTGTTATCTTTTGAGTGATAGCAACTCTGATAGTGTGGGATGGTATCTAATTTGTGTTTTTAATTTGCATGTCCCTAACAATTAGTGATGTTCAGCATCTTTTCATGTGTCTGTTGGCCATCTGTATGTCTTCTTAGGAAAAATGTCTATTCAAGTTTTCTGCTTACTCTTTGGATTGGGTTGTTTGTTTTTCTAACGTTGAGATGTACAAGTCTTTTGTATATTCTGGATATTAACTGCTTATCAGTATAGCATCGCAAGTGCACTAGATGACTTTTCCATTTTGTTGATTGTTTCCTCCTCTGTGAAAGAAAATTTTTAGTTTGATGTAGTCCCATTTATCTATGTTTGTGTTTGTTTCTCTTGTCTTAGAAGACAGGTCCAAAAACATATTGATAAGGCCAGTGTCAAAAAGTGTAGAATCTTTTGCATGTGGCTGTCTAGTTCCCCAACACCATTTATTGAGGAAGTTGTGCTTTGCCCCACTGTATATTATTTACTCCTTTGTAACAGGTCAATTGACCATATACCCTCAGGTTTATTTCTAGGTTGTCTGTTCTGTTCTATTGGTGTATGTATCTGTTTCTGTGTCAGCCCTATATTGTTTTGAGTACTGTGACTTTGTAACATAGTTTGAAAATAGGGAGCATACTTCCAGAATGGCTATTCTTTTTCTTTTTTGCCTCTAAGTCATCATTTATTTTTCATCGATCTTTATTGTTTGGCCTGTGTTGGCCTCCCATCACAATGTCCTCTCTTCGTTGTAGAGCACTGGCTCTGGGTGCATGCGCCCACAGCGTGGGCTTGTAATTAGACACACTGGTGCAGCTGCTCCTCGGCATGTAGGATCTTCCCGGGCCAGGACTTGAACCGGTGCTCCTTGCACTGCAAGATGGACTCTTTACCCATTGGACTACCAGGGAAACCCCAGAATTATTCTTTTAAAGGTTACTTTGGTTATTAGGCATCTTTCATGTTTATATACAATTTTTAATTATTTTTTCTAGTTTTGTGAAAATGCCGTTGATATTTCAGTAGGGATTGTTAGAAATCATAGATTTCACTGGGTAGAATGGTTGTTTTAACAATATTACTTGTTTCAATCCAGGATGCCTATCTTTCTATACCAATTAAATCCCACGAACAGTGCATGAAGGTTCCCTTTTCTCCACATCTTCACCAACACTTGTTATCTTTTGAGTGATAGCAACTCTGATAGTGTGGGATGGTATCTAATTTGTGTTTTTAATTTGCATGTCCCTAACAATTAGTGATGTTCAGCATCTTTTCATGTGTCTGTTGGCCATCTGTATGTCTTCTTAGGAAAAATGTCTATTCAAGTTTTCTGCTTACTCTTTGGATTGGGTTGTTTGTTTTTCTAACGTTGAGATGTACAAGTCTTTTGTATATTCTGGATATTAACTGCTTATCAGTATAGCATCGCAAGTGCACTAGATGACTTTTCCATTTTGTTGATTGTTTCCTCCTCTGTGAAAGAAAATTTTTAGTTTGATGTAGTCCCATTTATCTATGTTTGTGTTTGTTTCTCTTGTCTTAGAAGACAGGTCCAAAAACATATTGATAAGGCCAGTGTCAAAAAGTGTAGAATCTTTTGCATGTGGCTGTCTAGTTCCCCAACACCATTTATTGAGGAAGTTGTGCTTTGCCCCACTGTATATTATTTACTCCTTTGTAACAGGTCAATTGACCATATACCCTCAGGTTTATTTCTAGGTTGTCTGTTCTGTTCTATTGGTGTATGTATCTGTTTCTGTGTCAGCCCTATATTGTTTTGAGTACTGTGACTTTGTAACATAGTTTGAAAATAGGGAGCATACTTCCAGAATGGCTATTCTTTTTCTTTTTTGCCTCTAAGTCATCATTTATTTTTCATCGATCTTTATTGTTTGGCCTGTGTTGGCCTCCCATCACAATGTCCTCTCTTCGTTGTAGAGCACTGGCTCTGGGTGCATGCGCTCCACAGCGTGGGCTTGTAATTAGACACACTGGTGCAGCTGCTCCTCGGCATGTAGGATCTTCCCGGGCCAGGACTTGAACCGGTGCTCCTTGCACTGCAAGATGGACTCTTTACCCATTGGACTACCAGGGAAACCCCAGAATTATTCTTTTTTAAAGGTTACTTTGGTTATTAGGCATCTTTCATGTTTATATACAATTTTTTTAATTATTTTTTTCTAGTTTTGTGAAAAATGCCGTTGATATTTCAGTAGGGATTGTTAGAAATCATAGATTTCACTGGGTAGAATGGTTGTTTTAACAATATTACTTGTTTCAATCCATGAGCATACGATAGCTTTCCATTTGTTTAATTTTAATTTTAATCATCTTTAATTTCTTTCATCGATGTCTCATACTTTTCCTAGCACAGGTCTTCACATCCTTAATTAATTTATTCCTACATGTTTTATTCTTTTTGATGCAATGGTAAATGGGATTGTTTTAATTTCTCTTTCTGATAGCTCATGGTTAGTGTGTAGAAAGGCAACAGGTTTCTGTATATTAATTTTGTATTCTGCAACTTAATAAACTGGGATTCCCAGTTGTCTCCTGCCTCTCCAAGATCAGAAAGTCTGAACCAGGTCCCTTTTAAACTATTACCTCTGTGCTGAGACTCAGAATGTCAGATTATGCATGTGCCCTTTAGAAGTGGAGTCTCTGTTTCCAATGGCCCTCTGGCTGTCTTGAACATAAGTGAAATGTTCTGGGAGCTAATCTTTCCAGTGTAGGACCCCCAGGCTGAAAATTCTTTTAGGGACCATGGACCCTTCCCTCCTTGGTGAGGGCCTCTATGATTGTGATGCTCCTCCCGTTATCTGTCACAGACTTAAAGGCTTGGGACCTGACCATACTGCGTCTCCAACTCCTCTTATCAGTCTCTTGGGTTCCTTCTTTTTTCTTTTATAAATTTTATTTATTTATTTATTTTTGGCTCTTCTGGGTTTTCACTGCTGCCACAGGCTCTTCTCTAGTTGCAGGGAGTGGAAGCTACTCTCTAGTTGAGGTGAGCAGGCTTCTTGTTGTGGTGACTTTCCTTGTGGGACTTGGGTTCTAGGGCACACAGGCTTCAGTAGTTGGGGCACATGGGCTCAATCGTTGCAGCTCCAAGGCTCTAGAGCACAGGCTCCATAGTTGTGGCTCCCTAGCTTAGTTGCTCCACAGCATGTGGGATTTTCCTGGATCAGGGCTCGAACCAGTGTCCTCTGTATTGGCAGGTGAACTCTTTACCACTGAGCTACCAGGGAAACCCTCTCTGGGGCCTTCTTTATGTCTTTCATTGTGAGAAATGTTTTCTGCCAGTCTCAAAATCATTCTTATTGGTGGTTGCTCTGTAAATAGTTGTAACTTTGATGTGTCCATGGAAGGTGAGCTCAGGGTCTTCCTATTCTTGGTCGCCTTCTTGAATCCATGAAGAAAAACATTATTCAGTCTTAAAAATGAGTGAAATTTAGACAAATACTAAAAAATAGACAAACCTCGAAGACATTATGGTAATCAAAGTAAGCCAGTTACAGAAGGACAAATACTTTACATTTTCACTTATATGAGGCATCTAGAATAGGCAGATTTTAAAAAAGATAGAAAGTAGACCAGAGGGCTGGGGGTTGGAGGAGTGGTCAGTTAGTTTTTAATAGCTACAGAGTTGGAGATTGGAAAGATATAAAAATTCTGAAAGTAGATGGTGATGATGATTACTAACAGTGTGAATATAGTTAACACTATTGACCTATACTTTTACAAATAGTTAAAATGGTAAATATAATGTTTAGTCTATGTATATTTTGCTACAATATACAAAATAGGGGGTGGGGGAAAATGAAAAAGTTATGGCCTGCCCAAATTCTTCACTAGCGGTAAGAGAACTGCTCACATTGACTAGGTTTACAGGGGCAGTGAGGGAGCCAAGTGAAGTTCCATTTGTCTTTACACCATGTGAGTCCTACCAGTTCAAAGTGTGGGCAAAACAGCTAACAGAAAATTCAATTCAAACTGACTTAATCTAGAGAGCAGATTTATTGGTTTAAGTAACTACCATATGCTAGCATTTCTCAAACTTTAATTAGCATGAGAATCACTAACAGGGCTTTTTTTAAAACATACATTTCTGAACCCCAACTTGTAGTTTCTGGTTCAGTTGGTCTGCAGTGAGGGCTGAGAAGTTGCATTCTAACCCCTTGCCAGGTGGTGCTGAGACTGTGTCTATAGTTACTGATAGAGGGCTAATAGGTCATCTATGGCACTGGGGCTCTGATTCAGACTCTCTACTAGACTCTGTAGCTTCTATCTTTCAACTTATCTACAGGCTGGTTTTAAAGGTCCATAAGTGCTTTCCAAGATCTCTTGTTTATATACTATGTGGTCCAAAGCAGGAGAAAGGCCTTTTCATCCCTGGATTCTAGGCACAAGCCTAACTGGATCTCTTTAGACATGATGTCTTCACAACCAACTACTCTGCTCATGGTGTAGAGTAAGTGCGTTGACTTTTACTTGACACTGAGTTGAGAGGAAGTATGAAGAAGAAAAGAGATGATGGGGAAGCAGTCAATGTGTGTCCACAACCCCAGGAGAAGTGAAACTCAGGGTGGGAAGAGGTTAGACTACATGTGCCCAGTAAGGAGCTCAAAATTGAACTTGGAATTAATGGGCAGCTATTTAATGATCTAATTAGAGGACTGATAGGATCAATTTCAGGAAGTTCACTCCAGCAGAAGTTTGAAAGATGGACTAGGGAGAAGCAACCTGGAAGGTAAGGAGAGAGGCAGTTCAAGGTGGTTCCCACCTAGCTCCTACATGCACCTACCCTTTAGAGCATTGAAATATCTGGGGTGCTCCCTATCCCCACTGCCGCTCTGCTTTCTCTTTCTTTCCTTTTTTGTGCACTTCTCACCTTCTAACATGCTGCATACTTTACTTATTTGCTATGCTTATTATTTCTTTTTTTTCTTTAATGTATATATTTGGCTGTGTTGGGTCTTAGTTGCAGCATACAGGAACTTCATTGCATCATGCGGGATCTGTTGTTATGGCACACAGACTCTAGCTGTGACATGAGGACTCAGTAGTTGCAGGTGGATAGCTCTGAAGCATCTAGGATCTTATTTGTAGTTTCCAGACCAGGGATTGAACCAATGTCCTCTGCATTGTAAAGTGGGTTCTTACCCACTGAACCACCAAGTAAGTCCCATGTTTATTATTTCTTGTTTGCCCTTAAAGACCCTAAGAACTTCCACCAAGTAAGTCCCATGTTTATTATTTCTTGTTTGCCCTAGTAGAGTATTAGATCCATAGAGAGAAGGGACTTTGTCTGTTGGGCTCCACGCTTTATCCCAATGCCTGACACATAAGAGTGGCTAATAGGTCATCTATGGCACTGGGGCTCTGATTCAGACTCTCTACTAGACTCTGTAGCTTCTATCTTTCAACTTATCTACAGGCTGGTTTTAAAGGTCCATAAGTGCTTTCCAAGATCTCTTGTTTATATACTATGTGGTCCAAAGCAGGAGAAAGGCCTTTTCATCCCTGGATTCTAGGCACAAGCCTAACTGGATCTCTTTAGACATGATGTCTTCACAACCAACTACTCTGCTCATGGTGTAGAGTAAGTGCGTTGACTTTTACTTGACACTGAGTTGAGAGGAAGTATGAAGAAGAAAAGAGATGATGGGGAAGCAGTCAATGTGTGTCCACAACCCCAGGAGAAGTGAAACTCAGGGTGGGAAGAGGTTAGACTACATGTGCCCAGTAAGGAGCTCAAAATTGAACTTGGAATTAATGGGCAGCTATTTAATGATCTAATTAGAGGACTGATAGGATCAATTTCAGGAAGTTCACTCCAGCAGAAGTTTGAAAGATGGACTAGGGAGAAGCAACCTGGAAGGTAAGGAGAGAGGCAGTTCAAGGTGGTTCCCACCTAGCTCCTACATGCACCTACCCTTTAGAGCATTGAAATATCTGGGGTGCTCCCTATCCCCACTGCCGCTCTGCTTTCTCTTTCTTTCCTTTTTTGTGCACTTCTCACCTTCTAACATGCTGCATACTTTACTTATTTGCTATGCTTATTATTTCTTTTTTTTCTTTAATGTATATATTTGGCTGTGTTGGGTCTTAGTTGCAGCATACAGGAACTTCATTGCATCATGCGGGATCTGTTGTTATGGCACACAGACTCTAGCTGTGACATGAGGACTCAGTAGTTGCAGGTGGATAGCTCTGAAGCATCTAGGATCTTATTTGTAGTTTCCAGACCAGGGATTGAACCAATGTCCTCTGCATTGTAAAGTGGGTTCTTACCCACTGAACCACCAAGTAAGTCCCATGTTTATTATTTCTTGTTTGCCCTAGTAGAGTATTAGATCCATAGAGAGAAGGGACTTTGTCTGTTGGGCTCCACGCTTTATCCCAATGCCTGACACATAAGAGTGGCTCAAGTGAGTGAACTTAATAGAAGGACTCATCCTTGTCTCTTTGCATAAGCTGATCCTTTTGCCTGGGTTCTCTTCTCCCATCCCATCTCTCAGACTTCACAGATTTAACCAAGACTTTCCATAACTGACATTCTTCCCTGATTCCCAGTCATTAGCCACCATACCAATAACTGCTCTCTGTCTTCCCTTGACATTCACTTGTCACAGTGCATTGTAATTGCTGCATCCTCTCCTGTCTTTCCCATAAACTGCTATCCCCTAGTGGGCAGGACAGGATGGTATTGATCTCCATACTGCACAATGCTTGATGTGCAATGTAAAGTTGTTGAATTAGTGAGCCGACGAACAGTTACAGACATGAGCAAATATCACTCAATTAATACTTGTTAAATGAAAAAACAGGCTTCCCAGGTAATGCTAGAGGTAGAGAACCTGCCTGACGATGCAGAAGACATAAGAGATGCAGGCTCAATCCCCGAGCCAGGAAAATCCCCTGGAGGAGGTCCTGGCAATCCACTCCTGTATTCTTGCCTGGAGAATCCCATGGACAGTGTAGCCTGGTGGGCTCCAGCCTATAGAGTCAGACATGACTGAAATCATGTAGCGCACACACACAAATGAAAACACAAAAAGCAAACAAAAATGTCTCTGATAGTTGGCTTCCTAGGTAGCCATCCTAATACTCAGTAACAACAAATGGAAAAGATGATACAGGTTTACTCAGTTCTACTTGTCCTATGCCTTCTACTTGTCCTATGCCACAGCCGCTTGCTCTCTTGACTCATTAATGACAAAACGTTTCTCTCAAACTGTCATTTGAGAGTCTCTGACATAGAATCTGAACTCTTCTTAACAGCCAAGATGGATGTAATGAAGGATGAAGCCAAATTAGTTCTTTTTGTGGCTGCTGTACTGCCACTGCATGGAACCAGGTCCGTGTTTACAAGGACAAGCCTGCTAAACCTCAGCAGGGTCGCCCACGTCGGAGATGCCCATAGCTTGAAGATCAAGCATGGTGCTTTTATTTCCTTATCCAGCTGCATTCTCCACATATTCCTGGGATTTTGTTTCTTTCTTCAGCCTGTACTTAGAAAGACCATCTGGCAAGGCCAAGTGCCCTGGGTCTGTCTTTCTCTCAGGAAACTTTCTTTTCTCATGAAATCATAGATATTTTATAGCTGGAAAGACTTTTCAATATCAGGTCAACTATAATTTGTCACATTTATAGACAAAAACACTGAATTGAGGGCTTTATGATGGTAACAAAGCATATGATCAATGTTTCTGATTAAAAAGAAACTCTCTGATTTGTGGCCTGAACTTTACCCCAGAATTCTAACAGCAGAAATCTAGATGGATCACAAAAAGAAGATTGATCCTTGATAAAATACTGTTCTTGCCAGACATCAAAGCAGTCGGTGCCTTCAAAGTCCTACTCAAAGGCATTCTATCCCAAGAAGCCTTCCTCAATCATTCCAGTTCACAGGGACCTTCCTGTCCCTGAGCAAGAGAGCATTCAGTTGGAACCAATTTATAATGTCATAATGTTCGGCATTTCAACATTCTCTGCTTCATGACCATGTCTTCTCCTCTGTCTCCTGAGTTGAATTCTGAGCTCTTTGAGATCAGAAACAATATTAATATTGATTATAATCCTCACAGTATACAAGATAGCTCTTGACACAGGGTAACTGCTCAATAAATACATGTAGATTGATAACCACTGGGAGACTAAAACCCCATGCGATGCCATGACCTATTCGTGCTGAGACAGCCCTACCCTCTTTGCACAAGAAGAACATTTGAATAAATGATGATGCATTCAATACTGAAATTGATCTGTAATCAATATGAAAAATGATCAGAGACCTCTGATCAACTTACTCTACTGCTTTCTTTGGATATTGATTTATTTTATGCCCCAAAATAGTCAGACAATATTTTTTGCTTTATTAAAGATAATAACATTCTACTCTTAAAGTTAGCACAGATTTGTTGAATGCCTCTAATTTGCAAAAGCATGATTTCAGGTAGTTTGGAGATACAATAAGAAATACATACTAAACTCTGCCCTCAAGGAATTTAGTCTACCAGAAGAGACAAATACATACATAAATCAACATAATAGAAGATAGAATAAAATAAACTGCTTGAAAGAAGCTGAAGCGAAATACATTGGAAACAAAAGACTCATGAGCTATAGAACTCAGGATTAAAAAGTCTTTAAAAGTTGACTCTCGGAAGACTATCTGAATCCCTCTACAGTATAATCAAATAGCCATCTATTTAGCCTAAGTGTGAACTGCTTGAGTGAGAGATCTCATTATCTTCCAGAGTCACATCTTTAAGGCTAATTTTCTTTTTCTCCTGTGAGTCGATACATGAGAGGTCAAGGGTCTGACCACTGGGGTTATCACTGGGGTGTAATCCACTGTGCTATTCTACATAATACTGGGCACTCGTATCAGTGGGCTTCCCAGGTGGCTCAGTGGTAAAGAATTTACCTGCCAGTGCAGGAGACTTAGGAGACTTAGAGTTCGATTTCTCAGTCAGGTAGATCCCTTGGAGAAGGGAATGGAAATCCACTCCAGTATTCTTGTCTGGGAAATCTCATGGACAGAGGAGCCTGACAGAATCACAAGGAGTTGGGCGCAAGTTAGTTACTGAACACACTTGCACAGACTTATCAGTAACATGTCATATGTTTCTATTCAGGTATGTTTCTATGCATGAATATGGTTACATTTACCACCTATGGAAACACAGAAATTAAAAAATGATGAAATAAATATGACATATAGACTATTTTGAATTGGATCTTATACTTTTTTGTCATTCACCTCCTTTGCTCTCATTATAATTATACTATTAATAATGTTCTGCCTGCTTAGTTCTTAAATTGTTAATAATTGTGATGACTTCATATTATCAGAGTCTAATACCTCAAGACATACTATTCCCCAACAACTCTTAATATTATTAATGATAGTGGATGTAAATTCAAATTTCAAAAAGTTTTTTTGATCATTTTAACCCTGTTTGACCAACTTCTTGCCAGATTCGATTTTTTTACCTCAGTGTGTCTGACAAAGAGCTTGTTCTCAGTGTTGGAGGAGCCCCAGCTAGGCCATTTCCTTTAGTGTTGTCTATCAGGTAGTTTGGAGATACAATAAGAAATACATACTAAACTCTGCCCTCAAGGAATTTAGTCTACCAGAAGAGACAAATACATACATAAATCAACATAATAGAAGATAGAATAAAATAAACTGCTTGAAAGAAGCTGAAGCGAAATACATTGGAAACAAAAGACTCATGAGCTATAGAACTCAGGATTAAAAAGTCTTTAAAAGTTGACTCTCGGAAGACTATCTGAATCCCTCTACAGTATAATCAAATAGCCATCTATTTAGCCTAAGTGTGAACTGCTTGAGTGAGAGATCTCATTATCTTCCAGAGTCACATCTTTAAGGCTAATTTTCTTTTTCTCCTGTGAGTCGATACATGAGAGGTCAAGGGTCTGACCACTGGGGTTATCACTGGGGTGTAATCCACTGTGCTATTCTACATAATACTGGGCACTCGTATCAGTGGGCTTCCCAGGTGGCTCAGTGGTAAAGAATTTACCTGCCAGTGCAGGAGACTTAGGAGACTTAGAGTTCGATTTCTCAGTCAGGTAGATCCCTTGGAGAAGGGAATGGAAATCCACTCCAGTATTCTTGTCTGGGAAATCTCATGGACAGAGGAGCCTGACAGAATCACAAGGAGTTGGGCGCAAGTTAGTTACTGAACACACTTGCACAGACTTATCAGTAACATGTCATATGTTTCTATTCAGGTATGTTTCTATGCATGAATATGGTTACATTTACCACCTATGGAAACACAGAAATTAAAAAATGATGAAATAAATATGACATATAGACTATTTTGAATTGGATCTTATACTTTTTTGTCATTCACCTCCTTTGCTCTCATTATAATTATACTATTAATAATGTTCTGCCTGCTTAGTTCTTAAATTGTTAATAATTGTGATGACTTCATATTATCAGAGTCTAATACCTCAAGACATACTATTCCCCAACAACTCTTAATATTATTAATGATAGTGGATGTAAATTCAAATTTCAAAAAGTTTTTTTGATCATTTTAACCCTGTTTGACCAACTTCTTGCCAGATTCGATTTTTTTACCTCAGTGTGTCTGACAAAGAGCTTGTTCTCAGTGTTGGAGGAGCCCCAGCTAGGCCATTTCCTTGGTGTTCTCTTGATCTTATCTACTGGTTGTTTGCAGAAATCATTTGAAGTCACTTACCCATCCCGTTAGGATCACTTTAGTCACATCAGGATAATATCTTCGGTGGGTCCACCTAACCTGCTGCACGCCACAATAGCTGAAAGCCAGCCAAGGAAGGAAGCTGCCTTAGTCAACACACCATGGCTCTTTCCTCATAATGCCTTGAGTGTGGAAGAGACACAAGATCTGTTTGGTTCTGAGTTACAGCTAAGTTGTATGAAAGACAGTCAGTCTGCTGGCTGTCCCACATGAACTCCAGGGCCAAGGCTTTTGCCTTAACTGATTTAGCCAGACAGCTGTCTGTGGGCCTAGCCTTGGTGTCAGCGTAATTCTTGCATCTCTCCCTATCTTTAGCATCTTCGCCTGGTACATTTATATTGCCTCACAGGATCCCTAGCCCTAACCTCTACCATTCATTCCTGATTCCACTATATTCCTGCCTGTCAGGGGAGAAAAATCTATACAAATTGATAAGTGGACAGGTATGCATTTGATTGTAACCATAATTCTTGTTTCCCATAGAAATCTGAAACACCCTTTCAAATAAGCTTTCCTTGACCACCATATTTAAACTACAACCTGCCATCCTCCAACGTAGTACTTCTATTCTGTTGTCTTATACTCATCATCCTCTAAAATGCTACATAATATATTTATTTATTTGTACACTTAGATTATTGTCAATCTCCCTCCAATAGAATATATGCTCCACATTTCAAGATGTGGATCTGGTTTTTACCACCAGGTCTTATGCTTTGCAGGCAGATTTTTTACCTTCTGAGCCATGAGAGAAGCCCTACGAGGATATACACCAGTGTCTATATGGTGAAATTATCAGAGACTGCTGACATTCTTCAAATGCTATAATTTCTGTGTTATCTGGCAGACTTCCAACTACAGACATCTGTATCTCTGCATCTAAGGGATTCTTATAGAAGCTTCCAGGGCCTTTTTGTTCCCTGAAGCCAGAAGTACTCAGACATTAATACCTGCGAGTAGCACTCTCCATCAATGGCTATTGGGAGGTGGTCTATACATAACCCAGCTCTCTCACTCCTTGGATGGATAATTCTGAGGCATGTGGTTTAGCACTGCTTTGCAGAGTTTTCCACATGATTAAGCTCTAGTGTCCCACTGGACTTTGCAAACTTTCTTAGTATGGAAATGGGCAGGGGGAGAAGAGACAGAAAATGAATCCTGGGAACAAAACCAATTTTTGAATCAGTTAAATTTTCACCAACTATCTCAAAAAAAATTTAATATCTAAAATGTCAAACTACTATTGGAGTCAGAGAGCTATCAGAAAGAGGAATCATCCTGAAAGCCAACTGGCCACTCAAGATTTCACAAGTGGAATCATCACAGTTGAATATTTTCCCCTTACATTTTCATGTCCAGCAACACAGTTTGTCCTGTGCTTTCATGGTGAAGTGGGCCTGGGCATTCTGAATGGCATTAAAAAAATTTAGAAAGAACTGGTGTATAAATAATAACAGGAAGTACTAGGGTAAATATAAATCAAAACAGAAAAAGTAATTCCATCACACAAAAAGGGAGACCTTCCGCCCTTCCCTTTCAAATTTTTTAGAAAATTTGTAATAATAAATACTTTCTGTGCCCCTCTGAAATGAGTGTAAAATTTAAAAAACAAAAACTAGGGCTTCCCTGGTGGCTCAATGGTGGAGAGTTCACCTGCCAATGTGGTAGACATGTGTTCGATCCCTGATCCGGGAGGATCCCACATGCTGCAGAGAAACTAGGCCTGTGCGTCACAACTATTGATTCTGGGAAAGATTCCACATGCTGAGGAGCATCTGAGCCCGCGAGCCACAACGATTGAGACCATGTGCCACAACGACTGAAGCCTGTGTGCCCTAGAGCCTGAGTTCCACAACAGGAGAAGTCACCCCCACGAGAATCCTGTTCACCTCAACTAGAGAGTGGCCCCCACTCCCTGTAACTAGAGAAGAGTCTGCAGCAGCAGTGAAAGCCCAGAATAGCCCAAAATAAATAAATAAACTAAATAGGTCTCTTGCCAGATTTAAGGGCCAGGAATACTTTTCTCAGAAAACTGGGAGGCCAAGTTCTGAGTTTCTGAAATATATTCATCAAGAATAAGGCAGCCAATTTCTGTAGGAGGGTAAGAGCCTAATTTTGGCATGCCACCTGGCTCCAACTTGCAAACCTACCTCCTGTCACAAGTATGTGAGAGGTTTTATAAGTTCCGAAAATGTAATGTAGAGCGTGATGACTACAGTGAGCAATACTGTGTTGTATATTTGAAAGCTGCTGAAGGAGTAGGTCTTAAAAGTTCTTACCACAAGAAAACAAACTCGTGACTATGTGTGGTGATGAATGTTAACTAAACTGATTTCGGTAATCACTTTACAACATATATATATATATATATGTATATATATATATATATATATATATATAATAAATACATCACGTGTTGTAAACTGAAACAATATTACAGGTCAACTATATCTCAATAAAACAGGGAGTAAAAAGATGTAAGACATTTATTTCTCTTTTGGATAAAGCCAATAGCTCACATAGATAGTCACTGCAATTACTAGTTAGTAACTATTATGTGTGAAAACATAAATAATAAGTTGCATTTGCTCAACTATACAGGGCAAGATGTCTTTACAATCTCTTAGCAGATTTCCTATGGCATGCATCATATCTTGATTGAATGCTTATTCAATGATAAGAATGTTTCCTTTCTCCTCTACCATTGTGGACAGGTTTTGATTTTTTAAGTGGAGGATAATTGCTTTGCAATGGTGTGATGGTCTCTGCTGTACATCAGTGTGAATCAGTCATAATTATGTATATATCCTCCCTCTTGAGCTTCCTTCCCCTGTACATTCAACCCCTCTAGGTGATCACAGAGCACCAGGCTGGTCTCCCTGTGCTGCAGCAACTTCCTGCTATAACATGTAATTTTACATATAATAGTATATATGTGTCAATGTTACCTTTTCAACTTGTCCTAGCCTCTCCTTCTCCCACTGTGTCCACAAGTGTGTTCTTTGTGTCTCAATTTCTTTTCTGTAAATAGGTTCATCAGTAGTATTTTTCTAGACATCATATATGTGTGATAATATGTGATGTTTATTTTCCTCTTTCTGAACAGGCTTTAGGTTCATCTTCCTCACTACAGTGGACTCAAATTTGTTCCTTTTCATGGCTGTGTATTTGTGTCAGGGGGCCAAAGTATTGGAGGGTAAGAGCCTAATTTTGGCATGCCACCTGGCTCCAACTTGCAAACCTACCTCCTGTCACAAGTATGTGAGAGGTTTTATAAGTTCCGAAAATGTAATGTAGAGCGTGATGACTACAGTGAGCAATACTGTGTTGTATATTTGAAAGCTGCTGAAGGAGTAGGTCTTAAAAGTTCTTACCACAAGAAAACAAACTCGTGACTATGTGTGGTGATGAATGTTAACTAAACTGATTTCGGTAATCACTTTACAACATATATATATATATATATGTATATATATATATATATATATATAATAAATACATCACGTGTTGTAAACTGAAACAATATTACAGGTCAACTATATCTCAATAAAACAGGGAGTAAAAAGATGTAAGACATTTATTTCTCTTTTGGATAAAGCCAATAGCTCACATAGATAGTCACTGCAATTACTAGTTAGTAACTATTATGTGTGAAAACATAAATAATAAGTTGCATTTGCTCAACTATACAGGGCAAGATGTCTTTACAATCTCTTAGCAGATTTCCTATGGCATGCATCATATCTTGATTGAATGCTTATTCAATGATAAGAATGTTTCCTTTCTCCTCTACCATTGTGGACAGATTTAGATTTTTAAGTGGAGGATAATTGCTTTGCAATGGTGTGATGGTCTCTGCTGTACATCAGTGTGAATCAGTCATAATTATGTATATATCCTCCCTCTTGAGCTTCCTTCCCCTGTACATTCAACCCCTCTAGGTGATCACAGAGCACCAGGCTGGTCTCCCTGTGCTGCAGCAACTTCCTGCTATAACATGTAATTTTACATATAATAGTATATATGTGTCAATGTTACCTTTTCAACTTGTCCTAGCCTCTCCTTCTCCCACTGTGTCCACAAGTGTGTTCTTTGTGTCTCAATTTCTTTTCTGTAAATAGGTTCATCAGTAGTATTTTTCTAGACATCATATATGTGTGATAATATGTGATGTTTATTTTCCTCTTTCTGAACAGGCTTTAGGTTCATCTTCCTCACTACAGTGGACTCAAATTTGTTCCTTTTCATGGCTGTGTATTTGTGTCAGGTGGCCAAAGTATTGGAGTGCAGGGGGAGAGGGAGAGGAGACAGAGCATCTGATTTGTATGAAAAGACCTTGATGCTAGGAAAGAATGAGGGCAGAAGGAGAAGAGGGAGACAGAAGACGAGATGGCTGGATCGCAGCACCAACTCAAAGCACATGAATTTAAGCAAACTCTGGGAGAGAATGAAAGACATCGAAGACAAGGGTGCTGAAATCTATGAGGTTGCAAAGAGTTGGACATGACTTGGCAATGGAACAACAACAAAAATATTCCATTCTCTATATGTACCATGACTTCTTTATCCATGTGGACAGGTGTTATGGGTTGCCAGGGAGTTTTGGTTTCTGTCCCCAGAATAAGTGACTCACCGGCAGTGAGAAGAGCTTTGACTGTCTGTTTCCCATATCCTCTCTGCATAGGAGAACCTTCAGGGAACCCAAATTGTCTCTAGAAGATCCCTTGGTGATTATTCTACAACCAAAGGTATGTACTCAATTCAAATGTCCTAACTCTGAGTACCTGAGAACTTGAACTTATTTAGAGAGACAGGGTCTGTACAGAGGTAATTGAGTGAAAATGAGGTATTAAGGTGGGCCCTTATCCAGTGTGACTGGCATACTTATAAAAAGAGGAAAGGTGAACAGAGACAGAAACACCTAGAGGGAAGATGAAATGAAGAGGACTGCCTTCTGAAGACAGGAGAGAGGCTTGGAATGAGTCCCTCCTTCATAAACCTTAGAACAAGGAAACTAACCCTATAGTCACCTTGATTTTGCAGTTTCTAGTCTCTTCAAAAATGTGAGATATTACATTTCTGTTGTTCAGGCCACTTGGCTTGTGCTGCTTTGTTATGGTCTTAGCAAACTAATACAGTGAGTGTGGAGTCAGAGCAAGGAAAGATTATTACACGAGTTAACTGTAAAATGAGTTGGCTGTGTAGTCTGAGGTTCTCACATGTAGAACCCCTTACCTGATTTTTGTAAATAGGTTCATCAGTAGTATTTTCTAGACATCATATGTGTGATAATATGTGATGTTTATTTTCCTCTTTCTGAACAGGCTTTAGGTTCATCTTCCTCACTACAGTGGACTCAAATTTGTTCCTTTTCATGGCTGTGTATTTGTGTCAGGTGGCCAAAGTATTGGAGTGCAGGGGGAGAGGGAGAGGAGACAGAGCATCTGATTTGTATGAAAAGACCTTGATGCTAGGAAAGAATGAGGGCAGAAGGAGAAGAGGGCAACATAGGATGAGATGGCTGGATGGCATCACCAATTCAATGGAGATGAACTTTAGCAAACTCTGGGAGATGGTGAGGAACAGGAGGCCTGGTGTGCTGCAATCTATGAGGTTGCAAAGAGATGGACATGACTTGGCAATGGAACAACAACAAAAATATTCCATTCTCTATATGTACCATGACTTCTTTATCCATGTGGACAGGTGTTATGGGTTGCCAGGGAGTTTTGGTTTCTGTCCCCAGAATAAGTGACTCACCGGCAGTGAGAAGAGCTTTGACTGTCTGTTTCCCATATCCTCTCTGCATAGGAGAACCTTCAGGGAACCCAAATTGTCTCTAGAAGATCCCTTGGTGATTATTCTACAACCAAAGGTATGTACTCAATTCAAATGTCCTAACTCTGAGTACCTGAGAACTTGAACTTATTTAGAGAGACAGGGTCTGTACAGAGGTAATTGAGTGAAAATGAGGTATTAAGGTGGGCCCTTATCCAGTGTGACTGGCATACTTATAAAAAGAGGAAAGGTGAACAGAGACAGAAACACCTAGAGGGAAGATGAAATGAAGAGGACTGCCTTCTGAAGACAGGGAGAGAGGCTTGGAATGAGTCCCTCCTTCATAAACCTTAGAACAAGGAAACTAACCCTATAGTCACCTTGATTTTGCAGTTTCTAGTCTCTTCAAAAATGTGAGATATTACATTTCTGTTGTTCAGGCCACTTGGCTTGTGCTGCTTTGTTATGGTCTTAGCAAACTAATACAGTGAGTGTGGAGTCAGAGCAAGGAAAGATTATTACACGAGTTAACTGTAAAATGAGTTGGCTGTGTAGTCTGAGGTTCTCACTTTCATGATAAGAACCCCCTTACCTGAGAAAAAGACAGGTCAGGTCACTCTCCGCCACGTGCCTCCCTTCTCATCCCCAAAGTACTGAGACACGGTGACCCACGATGATCCATCTCATGAGGTCTTTTTTCTAGCTCCAAGAGACCACTTGCAGGTCATTTGCTCAATTACATGCAGGTCTAAACTTATTACAAGCCTTGTGCAGAGCTGTTACTGTTAAAATATATGACACCCTGATAAAGAGTTCAGACGTGTGCTTAGAGATGGCAAGAAACTTCCTTCCAAGGTCTCTATCCCCAGACAGAAGAACTTGGCTTGATGGTTTGCAAATAAAATTAAAATTTGTAAAAAATATAATATACATGAATGCATTTGGAAAATGTACTTTTAAATTTAGTTAAGTGTTTTAAAAATGAAAAGGAATCTTACTTTTCTGGCCCTTACAGCATACAAGGGTGAGACTCCTTCTCCCATCATTGTGAATTCTGACTGTGATGGGAAGCAGCCCTGCAGGTGCCTGTCTTAGTCAACTCCAGCTGCCATCACAAACTACTGCAGACTACTTGTTTAGCTTAAACACAAAGGGATTTTTCACAGTTCTGGAGGTTGGAAATCTGTGAGGAGGGTGTTAGCACATTTGATGTCTGAGGAGAGCTCTCCCTGAGTTGGAGACAGTGGCCTTCTTGTTATGTTCTCACATGGAGAGCATGGATACAGAGTGAGGGTGTCTCTTCTCAGAAGAGCAGTCATGCCATCATGAGGCTCCACCCTCCTGACCGCGTCTAAACCTAATTACCTCCCAAAGGCCCATCTTCGTCTGCATCACACTGATAGCTGGAGTTTCAACATATGAACTGAAGGGTCCAGGGACACAATTCAGTCCACAGCCATGCCTTTGAGCAAAGAATGAGCCTCCTCTTCCCTCTAGGCAGATGCAGCCCCACACCTGAGCATGGTCTGGTGAGCAGCATGGGAGTTAGATTCAGATTCCCTTTATTCCCCCACATCTGGGATGCATTTGTGTAGTGTGTAAATTAGGTTTTCAATTCATAGATTGAAAACCACCAGCATCTTTAAAAAGAGGTTATTCCACTGTAGCAATAAGTCCTGCTTTTAGTAATAGAATTATGGGAAAGGGTCTGGTCTCAAGGTAAGTCAGCTTTTTGGTTGAGGTTTTCTTCACATTTCCCAGGTGGTTCCATAAGCCAGGTCTCTGCTAGAGACCAAGGATATTTGAGAAAATTCCCCAGAACTGGCCTCTCCCATTTCCTGGAGTTTGTCTAAATTCATGTCCATTGAGTCAATGATGCCATCCAACCATTTCATCCTCTATCACCCACTTCTCCTCCTGCCTTCAATCTTTCCCAGCATCTGGCTCTTTTCCAATGAGTCATCTCTTCACATAAGGAGGTCAAAGTATTGGAACTTCAGCTTCAGCATCAGTCCTTCCAATGAATACTTTTCTGGCCCTTACAGCATACAAGGGTGAGACTCCTTCTCCCATCATTGTGAATTCTGACTGTGATGGGAAGCAGCCCTGCAGGTGCCTGTCTTAGTCAACTCCAGCTGCCATCACAAACTACTGCAGACTACTTGTTTAGCTTAAACACAAAGGGATTTTTCACAGTTCTGGAGGTTGGAAATCTGTGAGGAGGGTGTTAGCACATTTGATGTCTGAGGAGAGCTCTCCCTGAGTTGGAGACAGTGGCCTTCTTGTTATGTTCTCACATGGAGAGCATGGATACAGAGTGAGGGTGTCTCTTCTCAGAAGAGCAGTCATGCCATCATGAGGCTCCACCCTCCTGACCGCGTCTAAACCTAATTACCTCCCAAAGGCCCATCTTCGTCTGCATCACACTGATAGCTGGAGTTTCAACATATGAACTGAAGGGTCCAGGGACACAATTCAGTCCACAGCCATGCCTTTGAGCAAAGAATGAGCCTCCTCTTCCCTCTAGGCAGATGCAGCCCCACACCTGAGCATGGTCTGGTGAGCAGCATGGGAGTTAGATTCAGATTCCCTTTATTCCCCCACATCTGGGATGCATTTGTGTAGTGTGTAAATTAGGTTTTCAATTCATAGATTGAAAACCACCAGCATCTTTAAAAAGAGGTTATTCCACTGTAGCAATAAGTCCTGCTTTTAGTAATAGAATTATGGGAAAGGGTCTGGTCTCAAGGTAAGTCAGCTTTTTGGTTGAGGTTTTCTTCACATTTCCCAGGTGGTTCCATAAGCCAGGTCTCTGCTAGAGACCAAGGATATTTGAGAAAATTCCCCAGAACTGGCCTCTCCCATTTCCTGGAGTTTGTCTAAATTCATGTCCATTGAGTCAATGATGCCATCCAACCATTTCATCCTCTATCACCCACTTCTCCTCCTGCCTTCAATCTTTCCCAGCATCTGGCTCTTTTCCAATGAGTCATCTCTTCACATAAGGAGGTCAAAGTATTGGAACTTCAGCTTCAGCATCAGTCCTTCCAATGAATATTCAGAGTTAATTTACTTTAGGATTGACTGGTTTGATCTCCTTGCAGTCCAAGGAACTCTCAAGAGTCTTCTGCAACACCCTAGTTCAAAAGCATCAGTTCTTTGGTGCTCAGCCTTCTTTATGGTCCAACTCTCACGTCTATACATGACTACTGGAAAAACCATAGCTTTGACTAGATGGACCTTTGTCAGCAAAGTGATGTCTCTGCTTTTGAAATACCCTGTTTAGGTTTGTCATAGCTTTTCTTCCAAGGAGCAAGTACCTTTTAATTTTATGGCTGCCCACCAATCACCATCCACAGTGATTATGAAGCCCAAGAAGACAGAGTCTGTCACTGTGTTCCATTGTTTGCCCATCTATTGGCCATGAAGTGATGGGACTGGATGCCATGATCTTAGTTTTTTGAAAGTTGAGTTTTAAGCTAGCTTTTACACTTTCTTCTTTTGCCTTCATCAAGAGGCTCTTTAATTCATATATCCTTCTACTCCATCATCTTGCTTTAAAGGCATCATCCTTACTACCATAGATTGTTAGGATTACACGAAGTAATGCGTACAAAGCATCCAGCATGGGGCCTGGCAAATGGTGGATATTCAATCACAGTGGGCAGTCATTCTCTGTCATTATTCTGTCATTATCACATTAAGTGAGACAAGACCCAAATTAGGAGCATGCAAAAAGATGGTTTGGAGCACATGGACATGGTTCTTAACTTAGATCAGTTGTTGTTTAGTTGTTAAATCATGTCTGACTCTTTGCAACCCCAAGGACTGTAACCTACCAAGCTCCTCTGTCCATGGCATTTCTCAGGCAAGAATACTGGAGTGGGTTGCCATTTCCTTCTCGGAGGGATTGACCCAGAGATCAAACCTGTGTCTCCTACTTTAGCAGGCAGATTCTTTACCATGAGCAACCAAAGAAGACCCTAGATTAGGGAGGGAGGCAAAGTCAAAGAAGGTTTTCTAGAAGCGAACAGTGACATAAAATGAGTTTTAGAGACTAAGTAGGAGATAACTCAGGGGAGGAGAAAGAGAGAGAGAGGCTCAAGTACAGGTGATGCCAGTGGAAAGAGTGTGCCCATGGCCCATTCTGGAGTAATCCAGAAAGTGTGGGTAGGATGTAGGAGGAGGAGAAATTGACCTGTGGTGACCACAAAGGCAGGATCCTCATCAGCATGGGCCTGCCCCTGTCCAAGAGATCACCATATACCCTGAAGGCTGGGAAACTGGAGGATGTTGTGCGGGACAGAGGCAGACCCAGATTAGGTACTGGGGAAGATCTCTCTGGAAGTTGAGAGGGGGAACGGCTGTGGGGACCAGGAAACTAGTGAGTTGGGGTGTTGGTGGCTGGCTATGATGGGTGATTTTCTGTGTCAGCTCGGCTAGACCATGAGGAACCCAGCTATTTGGTTAAATATTATTTGGGAGGGTTTCTCTGAGCGTGTTCCTGGATGAGATGAACGTTTGAACTGGTAGACTGAGGAACACGGATGGCCCTCTCTGTGGTGAGTGAACCTCATCTGAACTACTGAAGGCTTGAAGAGAAGAAAAGGCTGAGAAAGAAAGAACTCTCTCTCTGCCTGATTGTCTACATGCTGGGACATTGGTCTTCTCTTGCCTTTAAACTGGGACTGACATCACTGGATGTGCTAGTTCTCAGGCCTTGAGACTCAACATAATCATGTGAGTCAGTTCCTTATAACGAATCTCATTTTACGTGCAGGCGCACACACACACCCACACACCCCATTGGACCTATTTCTCTGCAGCATCCTGACTAACACTGGAGTAGCCCTGTAACCCTGTCATTCTCGTTGGCCTCTGCCTCTAGGCTTCTATCCTTCCCAGTGACTTCTTATTTCTAGCCAAGTTATCTTTCTAATATGTACCAGAGCAGACCTGGCCCTCTCTTTATATTCTCTAGCTCCTACTTATTTATAGCTCCCAGTTCCTGCATGTATGCATGCTCAGTTGCTTCAGTTATGTCCGGCTCTTTGCAACATTATGGACTGTAGCCCACCAGATTCCTCTGGCCTTGGGATTCTCCAGGCAAGAATACTAGAGTGGGATGCCATGTCCTCCTCCAGCGGATTTTCCCAGCCCAGGGATTGAACTCACCTCCTCTGCAACTCCTGCACTGCAGGTGGACTCTTTACTTCTGAGCCACCACGGAAGCCTTCCCAATTCTTATTCTAGAGCAAAGAGTCCTTCAAACTCTAACCCCAACCTACTGGTTCAGCCTTCCTCTCTTTTCCCCCGTACCAACATGACTATTTACACTAATTATGGTCTTTTAGGCATTTGTGCCTCTTGCACCCACTGTTCCCATTGTCTGGAGGGTTCCTTCTTTTTCTCTCCCTCTCTAGTTAACCACTGGTTAGCATCCAAGTGCTACCTTCTTAGTAAATCCATCCCTGATTCCCCACAGGTACACAGCCTGAGCCTGATTCCATTTTGTACCTGACTCCATGGTGGCAGGTATTACATTACATTGTAGTGGTTCATGTAGTGTCTATTTCTACCAATTGACAAAGCTTCCCAAGGGCATTGACCATGAGAGTTTAAGTTTTGGATCCTGAGAGTCTAGCATGTAGTAAAGACTGGAGTCCCTAAGAGCTGACAGACGGGCCTTGAATTGATAAATGAACATCTGGATACAAGGATAGAAGAGACAAAGAAAGCCAGCGAGATGGTGTAGACCCCAGTTATCATAGTTCATCCTCTTCTTTAAATGCCCTGTTAAATGAACACCATGATTTCTTTCCAGCAACATTTTACACTGTGTTCCAACATAATCTGTGAGTCAGTTCTTATAACGAATCTCATTTTACGTGCAGGCGCACACACACCCACACACCCCATTGGACCTATTTCTCTGCAGCATCCTGACTAACACTGGAGTAGCCCTGTAACCCTGTCATTCTCGTTGGCCTCTGCCTCTAGGCTTCTATCCTTCCCAGTGACTTCTTATTTCTAGCCAAGTTATCTTTCTAATATGTACCAGAGCAGACCGGGCCCCTCTCTTTATATTCTCTAGCTCCTACTTATTTATAGCTCCCAGTTCCTGCATGTATGCATGCTCAGTTGCTTCAGTTATGTCCGGCTCTTTGCAACATTATGGACTGTAGCCCACCAGATTCCTCTGGCCTTGGGATTCTCCAGGCAAGAATACTAGAGTGGGATGCCATGTCCTCCTCCAGCGGATTTTCCCAGCCCAGGGATTGAACTCACCTCCTCTGCAACTCCTGCACTGCAGGTGGACTCTTTACTTCTGAGCCACCACGGAAGCCTTCCCAATTCTTATTCTAGAGCAAAGAGTCCTTCAAACTCTAACCCCAACCTACTGGTTCAGCCTTCCTCTCTTTCCCCAGTACCAACATGACTATTTACACTAATTATGGTCTTTTAGGCATTTGTGCCTCTTGCACCCACTGTTCCCATTGTCTGGAGGGTTCCTTCTTTTTCTCTCCCTCTCTAGTTAACCACTGGTTAGCATCCAAGTGCTACCTTCTTAGTAAATCCATCCCTGATTCCCCACAGGTACACAGCCTGAGCCTGATTCCATTTTGTACCTGACTCCATGGTGGCAGGTATTACATTACATTGTAGTGGTTCATGTAGTGTCTATTTCTACCAATTGACAAAGCTTCCCAAGGGCATTGACCATGAGAGTTTAAGTTTTGGATCCTGAGAGTCTAGCATGTAGTAAAGACTGGAGTCCCTAAGAGCTGACAGACGGGCCTTGAATTGATAAATGAACATCTGGATACAAGGATAGAAGAGACAAAGAAAGCCAGCGAGATGGTGTAGACCCCAGTTATCATAGTTCATCCTCTTCTTTAAATGCCCTGTTAAATGAACACCATGATTTCTTTCCAGCAACATTTTACACTGTGTTCCAACAACAGCCAATAATCAACTTTGGGATTATTTTCATAACATGGCTTTCTTTTATTTTTATCAAGTTTCATCCAGTTTCCATTTGGGCTAGAAGAGCCTTGGCTAATTTCAGACACTGCTGTTCTCTCTCCTCTCTTCTTATGCTTTTATTTCGTACTGGAGAAATTTCAAGAATGCAGTCTGGTGCTTTGGGGACATTCATACACAGCACTGTTTAGTGTAAAGTTAACATTTTAGGGAAGACAGAATTTCTGAAAAGAGTCCTTTGATATTTTGAGTAAATGCATGTTGGGAGTTTCATAACTCAAGCTCTATAATTTGTGCCAGAGTGAGGAAACACTAAAAAGGAGTTACGCTTTTAATGAATGCTGGCAAAATATGAAATCGAGATTAAGAAGCAGGCAAATTTCTTGTGAGTATAGGTTTCATCTTTAGAATGAAACCACAGCAGGGGTAACAGAAGTGGTTTAATGATTTTAAAAACAACACTAAGATGAAACAACACTAAGAAAAATGGTTTTAAAATTCCTAGCATACGAGAAAAGCTGGCCTCAATGTTTTGCTGCTGAGAAATTGGGAAAATGAGTATTTCCACTGTGGCCAAAAGCCTGCACATTCCTCTTATGACTCATCTTGTGTCTGAGTTCTAAAAGCCTGTTATGCGGAAGTGACACACCCTCGTTTCCAGTTAACTCCTGTCAACATAAAGTCAGGCTGCACTTCAGGGTAAGTTTTATGTGACAGTTCAATTCAGAATATATTTTCTAAGGCCCTTGATATTTGGAGGAATTTTCATCTCTAAAAGTTTTTTAAAATGTAGACACTCTGTTGTATGTAAACAAAGCACCAATCCTTGACCCAGGAACCCCTTCTTGCTCTCTCTACTGTGGACTGATATAAATATCAGTACCTTGACCTTGGGAACGTAGTTAATGTTGAGGTCTGTGTGAAGGCTGGGAAAGTAGAGTTTATTAGGGTGGGGGGAGGGAGAGTTGCTGCCAGTTCAGCAGTCCAGCTCAAGAGAGAACCGACCTTGTTAGAGAGGGAGTCGCTACTAAGACAGTGGGCCGGCTCAAGGGAGAACTGACTTTGAGCAGGGGTCTTTGATCCATTTTTATAGCTAAGGTCTAAGGAATGGCCTAGAGGTCTTAAGGATCATTTGTTGATTGGACAGTGTACTGGGTGGGGTCAAGTGATAATTATAGTCTGGGGGAGGGAAGGACAATAAGGGTCTGGTTTATCTCTCCTTGCATTCCAAGACCCTCCTTGTTTGCCTTATCTTCTCTTCCTTGGGACGTCCAGTTAATATTTCTGAACTTCATTTTCCTCATCTGTAAAATGGAAACAGTATCTGCCTCCACTGGTTTGTTCCAAGAGTTAAATGAGTGAATGTTTGTAAATAGCTTAGTGTAATGTCTAACACATATTCATTATTCAATAAACAGTAGCTGCGGTGGTGGTGGTTGTTGTTCATACTGTTAATGATGCAATGGAAGGACGATTAGCCTGGAAATCAGAAAAAACTATCTATTTTGAGCCATATTTTTTCATCTTAAAATGAAGAGTTTGGCCCAGATAACTTTCCAAATTTAGTACTTATGACTCTATGAATAAACTGGCCAGAATAGTGAAGTCCTTGCAGCTCTATCCCTTGAAGTTCCTGCCTCTTTCCCCAAATAGTCTTCAACCATAAGTGAGTTTTTCGTCTGAAATTTCTTGGAGCTCTTGTGTTGGAACTCCATGCTAGCCAGTTCTGTATGGGTGCACAATAGCTTTGCAGAACCACAGAGGAAAGAGGTTTGTTTGGTTTCCTTTTTTTTCCACAATCGCAAATTTTTTTATTGTGCTTTTCTGATTTTACAGAGTTTGTTGTTTATAGATATGTGTAATTCTAGATTAGTGGGAAAGAGGTTTTAAGGTAATGATTTTCAAATCCAAAGACATAATGTCTAGAAACGTTTTTAGTACTTGTGGATACATAGATAACATTCAGAATTGTCTCCAAGAGATACTGTTCATTGTCACAGAGTGCGGAAGATCAATGCCCTTATGCCACAGTCCTTGATGAAATTTAACCATTTTAACTTGGAAGCAAAGAAATTTTCACCTGGGGAGATACAATTCTCCAGACTGACCGCAGGTGAGGACCGGCAGCCATAACAGCACAGTAGTTACATCTTGCCTGTGTATGGCTTGTTGCCTCTGGAAAGCCCTTTGTCATGCATTATGCCTTTTTTACCCTACCACAGCCAGATAAGGCAGATCGAAATGCAGTGAATATTCCCATAGCTGAAATAAGTGAGCTGATATCCAGAGAGGTTGTATGACTTGCTCGGGGTTGCACAGCATGTGCTATGAGAACTGTGACTCCCTGGATGTGGAAGGCGCCTAGATACCCCCTTATACTGCATCTGAACAGCAGTAATTCTGTCTTCCCCACCGGTCTTCCTGGAAACTGGCAAACATTTCAGCATCTGTGTCAGGTCAAACCAAGCAAATAACAGTTCTCAAAGAAGGATCTACCAGATCAGCTTCTCAAGCAGGCCTACTGGAGGAATGTAAGGCGTAAGGGGCGGAGAGACCATACCCTGCTCCTCTATCGAGAGATATTATTATAATCCTTATCAGTAAACACTTTTAAGAGGGCTGTCGAATAATTCACATTCCTAAATGCACAAATCACCCACAGAGAATCACACTCAGTTCAAAAGCACGATCATTTAGAACATTTAATGGAGAAACTTATCTGCTTATTATAAAGGAATTTGACTAATTCATTTAACTAATTGAATAAATCAAATACTACAAGAAGAAGTTCAGGTTCATGTATTAGGAGAAAGATTAGTCTTGGCCTGTTCATAATTTTGCTTAGTCAGTTCTGCAGATAGGAGATAATGGCATAGAAGTTACCTTTCTTCTTCAGTCTGAAAAAGAAAAGATCGCCTTATTTTTTCTCTCTCTCATTCCTGAATTCGCCCTGCTCTCCCAGGACTTGGGAGTGGAGGGCTTTGACCGGCAGGCCTGGGGTGGGTGATGGGCTCAGCTGCACTTACTCTGAAAAGGCACTGCAGACAAGCATTGTTAGGTCTTGAGCCTTTGAGAGACTAGACTCTGTGACCCCAGAGGGTCCTTCCAACTGGAAAGTCAGAGATATCCTCTTCCGCCTACTGGGAATCAACCAGCTGAGAGTGTCCAGATCGTCCTTTTGCTTCTGGCAGGTGTCATATAAGTTCCACAGATAATAAGAGAGAAAGATGAACCCCTCAGAGACCCATACACTATTTCCCCCTCACCTTGTCACAATGAGTTGGTGCATGTGCTTTGTTGCTTGTGAGGTCTCTTAAATCACGGGAGAGAGCAAGGTCTGGGACTGGCAGAATCACCACGAAGCTTTGCCTCCCAAGTACCTTTGTATTCCAAAGACTTGCTCGGGGTTGCACAGCATGTGCTATGAGAACTGTGACTCCCTGGATGTGGAAGGCGCCTAGATACCCCCTTATACTGCATCTGAACAGCAGTAATTCTGTCTTCCCCACCGGTCTTCCTGGAAACTGGCAAACATTTCAGCATCTGTGTCAGGTCAAACCAAGCAAATAACAGTTCTCAAAGAAGGATCTACCAGATCAGCTTCTCAAGCAGGCCTACTGGAGGAATGTAAGGCGTAAGGGGCGGAGAGACCATACCCTGCTCCTCTATCGAGAGATATTATTATAATCCTTATCAGTAAACACTTTTAAGAGGGCTGTCGAATAATTCACATTCCTAAATGCACAAATCACCCACAGAGAATCACACTCAGTTCAAAAGCACGATCATTTAGAACATTTAATGGAGAAACTTATCTGCTTATTATAAAGGAATTTGACTAATTCATTTAACTAATTGAATAAATCAAATACTACAAGAAGAAGTTCAGGTTCATGTATTAGGAGAAAGATTAGTCTTGGCCTGTTCATAATTTTGCTTAGTCAGTTCTGCAGATAGGAGATAATGGCATAGAAGTTACCTTTCTTCTTCAGTCTGAAAAAGAAAAGATCGCCTTATTTTTTCTCTCTCTCATTCCTGAATTCGCCCTGCTCTCCCAGGACTTGGGAGTGGAGGGCTTTGACCGGCAGGCCTGGGGTGGGTGATGGGCTCAGCTGCACTTACTCTGAAAAGGCACTGCAGACAAGCATTGTTAGGTCTTGAGCCTTTGAGAGACTAGACTCTGTGACCCCAGAGGGTCCTTCCAACTGGAAAGTCAGAGATATCCTCTTCCGCCTACTGGGAATCAACCAGCTGAGAGTGTCCAGATCGTCCTTTTGCTTCTGGCAGGTGTCATATAAGTTCCACAGATAATAAGAGAGAAAGATGAACCCCTCAGAGACCCATACACTATTTCCCCCTCACCTTGTCACAATGAGTTGGTGCATGTGCTTTGTTGCTTGTGAGGTCTCTTAAATCACGGGAGAGAGCAAGGTCTGGGACTGGCAGAATCACCACGAAGCTTTGCCTCCCGAAGTACTTCCGTGTGAGGACCCTTCTAATGGTGTCAGGCCTGTTGAGGTCTGTGTGCGGGTTGGAGAAGATTATCCAGACATGAGGCAGAATAAGAGGGAAGTTTATTAGAGCGGGGGAAGGGAGAACCAGCACGGTTAGAGTGGGAGACGCTGTGAGAACAGCGGGCCGGCTCAAGGGAGAGCTGATCTTAGGCAGGGGTCTTAGATCCATCTTATAACCAGGGTCTAAGGAGTGGCATGCGGTCTTAAGGATCATTGCTGGTGGGACCCTCTCCTGGGTGGGGTAGAGGGATGACTACAGCATGAGGGAAAGACAGTAGGGTCCAAGGAGTGGCAAAGGGATCTTAAGGACTGGGTGGTGTACTATAGCCTGGGGGAGGGAAGGGCAATAAGGGTCTGGTTTATTTCTTCTTCCACTTCAAAACCTTCCTTGTTTGTCATGTTCTTTTGTCCTTGGGGCACCACAAGGCCCAGAGATGTGCAGGAGTACACATGGACCCAAAATTGGTTTTTACCTAAGCCCAGTTAATTAGCTTGTCGGGATCCCTTTATTTCAGCTCTAGAGAAAGTCCCCAGACTGGCTCTTTTCCCCTCCTGGTTTCAAGCTGTTAATCTTTGCCAACTCTGGCTTATCAAGATTCAAAGACATCTGAACAGGAAGCCTGTAGAAAGATTATGACTACACCACTGTCAGCCAAGGGACAGATTTTCAGGGGTTATTGATGTCCACTTATCCAGGACTGATGGGTGCAGGGACAGTCCTGCACTTGACCTTGAGGAGGCGTGAACAGGATTCCTACTTTAGAGTTGAAGAAATAGATTCAGAGGTGCAGTAAAAGGCAGAGGCTTCTCCCGTTAACCACAAGGCAGCACTGCCACTGGATGGACTAGAAGGAGGGTCAGAGCTTCTGACTAATGACAGAACTTCTGGAACTTGAGACCAGCTCATCAGGGTGCTTGAGCACTATTTCATTCACTTGCTTTCTAGCTGCTTCCCTGTCCACTCGAACTATCCCCCATATTCTGCAAATGCAGTAGCCCCAGAACTCCTCTTAGAGACATTAGAAAATACATAGACAAAACCTGGCAAAACCTGGAAAGGAAGACAGTTCAAAGGAATCATAGGGTGGGAGGGGGTCAGTATCAAAATGTGTGTGTGTGTGTGCGTATACATGTGTGTGTGTTTCATGGGGGTCACGGGAATCAGTATTAAAGTGTGTGTGTGTTTCACAGAAGTGAGTATTCAAGAAGTGTGTGTGTGTATGTGAGAGAGAGAGAGCCTGTGATAGGGACTGACCTCTACAAACAGGAGGCAGAGAGCAGGCCTTCTCTCTCCTTCACAGTCCCAGTGAATGCACCCAGAATAGCTTTGGCCTTGCTGTTGCCTCATCACGTCACAGAGAAACATCTCCAGTCCTAACCCTCAGTCCGTCCAGCTGCTTTTCAGCCTCTCAGCTATCCTTTTCTCTCCTGACCTTTCTACCTTTGCTGTGGGTTAGCTCCCTGCAGCTAGTCTGGTTTGTACTTCCCCAACCCAAATCCCAGTTCCTCCGTCCTGCTCTTGCAGTAGCCCCTTTGGATGTCTGTTCTGGTTTCCGTCTCTGGCCTTTAAAGCACCTGCTGTGCCTGTTCTCTTCCAAGTTATTAAGAATAGACATTAAATGAGGACAGTCTGGACCAGGTCTTTGGTTTCATGCCTCCCTAGAGCCAGCTACTATCTTGTCCCTGAAATGGGTACCAGCATGCCAATGCTTAGCCTCTCAGGCACGCTTTGAATCCCAGCTCTGCCACCTAGCTTCTAGTACGTTATTTTCTGAGTCTCAGTTTTGTCATCTGTATTATGGGTATGGTTATTCCTTCCTCAAAGACTTGGAAGTAGTCAATGAGAAAATAGTATAAAATACTCAGTATGTGAGAGCTATTGAAAAAGTTCTGGCTATCATTAATAGCATCATCACTACATGACACGTTCCTCACTATTCAAGTGACACAGATCTTCCCTCATTTTCTGCCTCTTCCCCAGTATCTACAGTTTAAAACAATACATCATCTCAATAAATTTTACAAAGGGATGTTATCACCTGAATTTACAGGTGAGGAGACAGTCACAGACAGGTTTTATCACTTTCATAAGGTCGCATCATTTGGTAAAAGCAACTGGGATGAATTAGTGTCCTCTCAGACTCCTTCAGGAAACATTTTCTGGGTGTTTCTGATGCCATGAGCTTTACTAGGTGTTGAGGAGACTGTGGTGATTAGACATGGGCTGAGGGGGGCCCAATCAAATGGGAAAACAGTCCCGTATCTGGATAATTACAGAATAGCAGATAAAGGGATCCAATAAGGGGCTAGGGGCCCACGGCAGGGCTCCAGAGCCTGGGGTGTTTTCATCACCATAGAGTTTACACATTGCAAGCTGGACTGTGTCCTGGGGTACGGCATGATGGGGAGCACTGGAGGAGAGAGTCGTTCTGAAAAGGGACAGAGGGACCCCGCAGGGCAGGCAGCCTTCCTAGAGATGGGTTGCAGGGGATGGGACTACAGCAATTTGGAAGGCAGATCGCCTTTCACACCCTCCAGCAGCCGCCCTTCTTCAAGGACAAGGAGGCCCTTCCTTGAGTTCCCTGAAGACCTTCGCTCTCACCTCTTTGACCAGAATCTTATCACGAGCCTGAGGAGTCACCATGATTGACTTAGCATAGCAGAGCCCACTCACAGGCTGTGGAGGTGCCCTGTGAAGGCTAAAGCAGAATGGGGGTTCTGCTAGCAAAGAAGAGGCGGGCTGCCTGGGGGTGTCTGACCGACAGTGTCTGCCACATCCATCCATCTTTTTTTTCTTTTTTAAATGTTTGGCTAATTTTTCTCTCCTGTGTTTTGGTCCACATTCCTCCCTTTTGATGACTGGGGATGTGGAATGCTCCCAGCTCACTATTCTGAGCATTCGTTTTTTTCTTTTTATTACATTGAGTTCTAGCATTAGAAAGCTTTGACGAATGGACTGAATTGAGAGTGGTTACTGGGCTGTATTTTGGAAGGCACATTTTGGATAAATTACCAACATTGTATGATGTATCTTTTAATTCTGAACGCAAAGTGCTGGAAAATATTTTGGAAGGCACATTTTCGGATAAATTAGCCTCACATTGTATATGTATCTTGTTAATTGTCATCTCAATAAATTTTACAAAGGGATGTTATCACCTGAATTTACAGGTGAGGAGACAGTCACAGACAGGTTTTATCACTTTCATAAGGTCGCATCATTTGGTAAAAGCAACTGGGATGAATTAGTGTCCTCTCAGACTCCTTCAGGAAACATTTTCTGGGTGTTTCTGATGCCATGAGCTTTACTAGGTGTTGAGGAGACTGTGGTGATTAGACATGGGCTGAGGGGGGCCCAATCAAATGGGAAAACAGTCCCGTATCTGGATAATTACAGAATAGCAGATAAAGGGATCCAATAAGGGGCTAGGGGCCCACGGCAGGGCTCCAGAGCCTGGGGTGTTTTCATCACCATAGAGTTTACACATTGCAAGCTGGACTGTGTCCTGGGGTACGGCATGATGGGGAGCACTGGAGGAGAGAGTCGTTCTGAAAAGGGACAGAGGGACCCCGCAGGGCAGGCAGCCTTCCTAGAGATGGGTTGCAGGGGATGGGACTACAGCAATTTGGAAGGCAGATCGCCTTTCACACCCTCCAGCAGCCGCCCTTCTTCAAGGACAAGGAGGCCCTTCCTTGAGTTCCCTGAAGACCTTCGCTCTCACCTCTTTGACCAGAATCTTATCACGAGCCTGAGGAGTCACCATGATTGACTTAGCATAGCAGAGCCCACTCACAGGCTGTGGAGGTGCCCTGTGAAGGCTAAAGCAGAATGGGGGTTCTGCTAGCAAAGAAGAGGCGGGCTGCCTGGGGGTGTCTGACCGACAGTGTCTGCCACATCCATCCATCTTTTTTTTCTTTTTTAAATGTTTGGCTAATTTTTCTCTCCTGTGTTTTGGTCCACATTCCTCCCTTTTGATGACTGGGGATGTGGAATGCTCCCAGCTCACTATTCTGAGCATTCGTTTTTTTCTTTTTATTACATTGAGTTCTAGCATTAGAAAGCTTTGACGAATGGACTGAATTGAGAGTGGTTACTGGGCTGTATTTTGGAAGGCACATTTTGGATAAATTACCAACATTGTATGATGTATCTTTTAATTCTGAACGCAAAGTGCTGGAAAATATTGCTCGCTAAATTGCCAGCCTCCCATTTTAGTTGTTTGGGGACTGGTCAAGACGCATTTGATTCCCTAATAGGCTACAGAGTAGGGTAAGTATTAGAACCTCTAATTAGGGTCAGAGAGGTGAAGGAACTTTTGTAAGGTCACCATAACAGGTTTTAGGCTTCCTGGCTGCAGACTTCTCACTAATTACAGTGTGATGAGCAAAATAGCCTGAAAATGACCATAGAAGCTCACTTTGGTTGCCTGGCCAATAAGCTAGCAGGCACCCAAGACCTCTCTTTTCCAGCAGAAATGCTACATCCAAGCTCAGCTTCCCATGGGACCAGTAGCATCCTTTCCCCACGGCATCCTAGGGACTGTGGCTGCTGGCTTTCCCAGCACGTGCCCCTATAAACAGCTGGCCCCACCACACCCACATTGCCTTCATCATACTACCTATTTTCCCCCTAACACGGCAGCTGTTTTACACTTGCTTTATAGAAAAGGCAGAATAAAGAGAGATACTATTCCTTTATTGGAACCTAAGCCCACACTACATTTCTTTTTCTTTTTAATATGTTCTTTCTTTTTATTTTTTTTATATTTATTTTCATCTATCCTTTATTCTTTGGCATGTGTGGGCCTCCCATCGTAATGGCCATTGCAGAACTCCAGCTCTGGGCACATGCACTCCAGAGCGCCAGCTTGCAATTGGACACACCGGTCCAGCCACTCCACGGCATGTGGGATCTTCCCAGGCCAGGGATTGAATCAGTGCCCCTTGCACTACAAGGTGGACCTTCTACCCACTGGACCACCAGGGAAGCCCCACACTACATTTCTTGCAGAGCGCCCCGTCCCTGTCTCTCTGTGGGACCATAGGAGGCAGGAAACCTTTCTGTGTGACGCGCCTTATAGGTTTTTCCCTCTTCCCAAAAAAGCCTGTTCCTTAATCCAGACTGGGTGAGGGTGTAGAATTTATTATTCCAAACCTGCTGCACAGTAGGTGGTGACTCAGAAGGGACCCAACTTGCACAACATTCAGACACTTGCTTTTTATAATGTAGGTGGGAGGATGCAAGTATCATTCAGTACCCACAAGTGCAAAGCTATTAATACAGCAATGCAGAAAAAACAAACAAAAAAAACTTGTGCAAAAATTAATTCATCCTTACTTAAAAATGTATGTTTTCAAGTTATATGGATGCAATATAGTAATATAATATACAAATGTATTCATTTAAGTCTTCCTGACTTACTCTTTTTTGTGTGTGTATGTGTGTGAATTCATCATTTTAATTAAAGTTTACATGTATTACTTCATCAGTGCACACTTACAGTGTTAGGTACCATACAGACAAAATAATGGTCAGTAATCCTGGATTCTGTTATGTTTGATACTGGCAAGAATAAATTTGTAGATGACTTAGAGATATGCTGACTTACTCTTGCAACAAAATAGAGTGCACATCAGCTCAGTTCAGTTTAGTTACTCAGTCGTGTCTGACTCTTTGCGACCCCATGGACTGCAGCATGCCAGGTTTCCTTGTTTTTGCCATCTCCTGGAGCTTACTCAAACTCAGTGATGCCATCCGACCATCTCATCCTCTGTCATCCCCTTCTCCTTTCACCTTCTATTTTTCCCAATCTCAGGGTCTTTTCCAATGAGTCGTCTTTTTATTTTTTTATATTTATTTTCATCTATCTCTTTTTTTTATTATTTGGCATGTGGGCCTCCCATCGTAATGGCCATTGCAGAACTCCAGCTCTGGGCACATGCACTCCAGAGCGCCAGCTTGCAATTGGACACACCGGTCCAGCCACTCCACGGCATGTGGGATCTTCCCAGGCCAGGGATTGAATCAGTGCCCCTTGCACTACAAGGTGGACCTTCTACCCACTGGACCACCAGGGAAGCCCCACACTACATTTCTTGCAGAGCGCCCCGTCCCTGTCTCTCTGTGGGACCATAGGAGGCAGGAAACCTTTCTGTGTGACGCGCCTTATAGGTTTTTCCCTCTTCCCAAAAAAGCCTGTTCCTTAATCCAGACTGGGTGAGGGTGTAGAATTTATTATTCCAAACCTGCTGCACAGTAGGTGGTGACTCAGAAGGGACCCAACTTGCACAACATTCAGACACTTGCTTTTTATAATGTAGGTGGGAGGATGCAAGTATCATTCAGTACCCACAAGTGCAAAGCTATTAATACAGCAATGCAGAAAAAACAAACAAAAAAAACTTGTGCAAAAATTAATTCATCCTTACTTAAAAATGTATGTTTTCAAGTTATATGGATGCAATATAGTAATATAATATACAAATGTATTCATTTAAGTCTTCCTGACTTACTCTTTTTTGTGTGTGTATGTGTGTGAATTCATCATTTTAATTAAAGTTTACATGTATTACTTCATCAGTGCACACTTACAGTGTTAGGTACCATACAGACAAAATAATGGTCAGTAATCCTGGATTCTGTTATGTTTGATACTGGCAAGAATAAATTTGTAGATGACTTAGAGATATGCTGACTTACTCTTGCAACAAAATAGAGTGCACATCAGCTCAGTTCAGTTTAGTTACTCAGTCGTGTCTGACTCTTTGCGACCCCATGGACTGCAGCATGCCAGGTTTCCTTGTTTTTGCCATCTCCTGGAGCTTACTCAAACTCAGTGATGCCATCCGACCATCTCATCCTCTGTCATCCCCTTCTCCTTTCACCTTCTATTTTTCCCAATCTCAGGCTCTTTTCCAATGAGCCATCTCTTCGTATTAGGTGGCCAAAGTAATGGAGCTTCAGCTTTAGTATCATTCCTTCCAATGAGTAGTCAGGGTTGATTTCCTTTAGGATTGACTGGTTTGATGCAGTTCAAGGGACTCTCAAGAGCCTTGTGTATACATAAATACATATGAGTAAGTGGATTATATATTATTCATCATTTTATCTAAGACTTCTGTGTTCTTTCTGCTTCCTCTTGTTCCACCCTTGGACATTCACAAAACATCAAAATTACAAAATCTGAGCCCTGACTCTTTGCTTGAGCATGTTAAGCTAATAAAGACAGATTCCACCCCCACACGCACACACACACACACCCCTATTCTCTGGCAGTTCCTCAATGCCATTGTTAAAAAGCTTGATTTCCTAGTAATTTTAAATACTGAGATTCTAAGGGCACCTGGGAACATTCTTCCTCCCCAGATCCTCTGAACCTACAAATTCTCTCATGTTTTCACCACAGAGACCTAAGACAAGTAGCTTTTAGTGAAGAGCAGCTTTCTCAACAAAGTATTGACTGTCCTCATGGGCAGATTATTTTGGAACATCCTCCATCTTAATCCTTGCCTGAGCCCTCCCATATTTGTAGATCTACCCTCACTCTGAGCCCCTCCCTGAAGTCTCTCTCTGATCGAGGGCTCCCAGATCTCCTTCTCTAGCCTTTGTTGCTTATATACCTCATAGCGTATGCATCATCCCTGAGTGACAAACACGTACTCATATACGGGCCTAAAAATGGGAGCTATGACTTATACTTGAGTACCCTCAGTGTCCTCCAGTTCATCTGAGAAAGGGTGTCTCATCTTGTATGCTCTCGGGAGTAAATCTCCTCTCCAGCTTTGACCTGCTAAGGCTGTGAGTTCCTCCTGCACACTCCCTCAAAGCCTGTGGCAACGGCCTGACTGCCGATTCCAGGCCAGTTTCCTCTCCCATGTCAACTCTGGTCCAGGAGCAGATTGGGTTCAGACCCCCCAACCCCTCTAACCCCCCACCCCACCGTAGCTCATCCCCAGAAGAGACCAAAATGAGGAGACTCCCTTCACTCTCTAAATTCCTATGTCTTCCCTAGATATATCAGTGAAATTCTGTTTCGTTCTTTTTACTGAAGGTCCTTCTCCAGGCCTTGGGTACAAATCATGCGGGCACAGTTAGACCATCTGAGGGACAAAAAGGGCTACTGAGGTGTAGCCACCCCCATCACTGACCTAATGACCTGGGACAACCTTGGATGCTCCTCTCTCTTTCCTTAAGATGAATTGTCACTTCCGTTAGGAGGTTCTTTGGTCTTATGCACAGCAATCCATAACTCTCTCCCCCTCTAGTTCTTCTCAAGCAAGAGTGAATACAAGGGAGGTCTCAGTTGAAGCTATTAGGATGCCATCCTAGGTTCCAAATAAAAACAAAGGGATGCCCTTATGTTGTTCCTTCCATTGAGAGGTGGAGACTTATCTCTTCATTTCTGTGTACTTGAGCCTGGTCATATGGTTGGCTTTGGCCAATGACACAAACAGAGGCTTGAAAAGAGCTGTGAAGTGGAATCTGCTCTCTTTTGCTGCTTTTGGAACCCAGTGGCCAGTGAAAAGCCTGGGATAGCCTGTCGGATGCTGCAGACATGTATCACAGTTACCTCTAAGCCATCGCCAACCACCAGCTATGTGATGAGGCCATACACATTCAGTCATCTTCTGGAAGTTCAAATGAACTGAAGCCACATGTGTGAGCCCAGGCAGGACCAGCAGAAGCAGCACCTAGCTGAACTCAGTTCAAACTGCCAACACCCAGAATTGTGAACTACCTAGTGATTGTTCTCTAACCAAAAAACAAGTTTGGAGGCTGTTTGTTACATATCAATAGATAACTGACCTACTACTGAAAGGGCAGAAGAGGGAATGCAGAGTTGATGGAATAAGTATCCATAACTGATGGATTAAAGGAAATCTAAGGTCTTTTTCAGATACTGAAATTGTAAGAATTGATGAGAAGATCTCAATGTCTATAACAAACAAAAGTCACATAATTTAAATTTACAATTTCGGGCTCTTCCCTCTGTTTTATATTACAAATCTCAGAGATGCACAATGCGTGACCATAAAGAACAATGATGGATAATCACCACATTGATCTCATTACTTCCTTACCATGCCTTGTTTTGTTGCTGCCAAGTCAGGGTCTTTCTTGAGTTGTGGACTTTGTAAATGCTTACTTCACAAGATTCATGTCTCAGTCTTGGATAAGAACTATATGCATTAGAAAAAAATGAATTGAGACTTATGCATGAATTAATTTTTTAATAAAAAGATATTGAAATCACTTGCACAGTCACACACAAACCATAAAAGACTGCAGCTGCTGTAACAGTAAAGGAAATTACCTCCAGGCTCTCATCCAGTATGATGCAATTTCAGTAACTAAGACAGAAGCCTTGAAAGTAAGAGGTAATAATGGAAATGCTGACAAATCCATAACTCCCATTGCTGAATAACAGCAAATCAAGACCAGAATAACAATGACACCAGTGTGAATTCCAAATGGTTTTTACCTAGCATTGGCAGCAAATGACAGAACCGGCTTTCATAATAACAACATCATAATTAAATTACCTATTGTTTAAATAATTTCTGAAAGCCAGAAAACAAATAGCACTATTTACTTTTTTTAAAATTTTTTTTGGAAGGGGCCTTCTTTTATTGGTTTTTCTATTTATTTATTTTTCACCCATCTTTATTCTTTGGCCCCTGTTGGCCTCCCATTGCAGTGGCCTCTCTCGTTGCAGAGCACTGGCTCTGGGTGCATGTGCTCCAGAGCACTGGCTGGTAATTGGGCACACCAGTCCAGCAGCTCCATGGTATGTGGGATCTTCCCGGGCCGGGGATCGAACCGGTGCCTCCCTGCACTGCAAAGCGAACTGTTTACCCAGTGCACCACCAGGGAAGCCCAGCACTATTTACTTTTGAAGAAGATTCCATTTTTCTGAGGTTTTTGTTTCGTGCCCACAAATCATAGGTTTCTCATAGATGAGACACTGCTCTGTTCTGGTTTATACATCTGTTGACCACTTTAGGTTATGTGGAAGAAGACACAGGAGGGAGGCAGACACATCTTTGTACACATGTCACACCAAGGACTGTGTATCTAGAGCTCTGGAAAAACGTCCTCTTTCAACTCCATGATCAGTGATTTTCCCTACCGCAGTTCTCTCTTTGAAGCACAGAGACATCAGGACCGTCTTGGCGGTTCTCCTCTCCATTTACGCACCCCCTCCCTCCTCCTCTTGCAATCTTCCTCCCCCACCCTCAGCCCACCCCCTGGCCTCAAAGAATCTCCTCCTCCAGGTACACAGGGCTGACCCAGCAGGAGGTGTGGCCACGCTTGTTCATCACTGAGTGTCCTCGTTTCTCATCTAGCGTTTTTTTAGCCTGAAGGACAGAGAGGAGTCTTGATTTTCCTTGTTAATCTGCTTCAGCTGGCAGCCTTGCCAATATCTAATGTCAGTTGTGATGTGGCACTTTTTTTTTTTTTAACTCCAGCATCTCTCTTTATGCAAATTCATGTGTAACTGGATGGGGAACTCATCTTAGAAAACGTTTGACCAACAATCATTCAACAAATAAAAACGAGGGCAAAAGGGATAATTGTGACAAGCAAAATGAAACAGCTCCTGCTATGTCAAGAATGTACACGAATCACATTTCCAAAGGACACACTTCTTATCTGTTTAATAATGATCCATAACCTCCTCATTACATCTCTCTTGGGCTCCTTAGTTGTCCCAAACTGACTAAGGTCTGTACTTAGAACAGTGGACACTGGAGCCTCAGGTCTGAGCTGAAGGGACCTCAGTGTGCATTCTGGTTGACCAGCTCCACCACATCCCCTAAACCTGGTGGGAGTTGGAGAAACAAGGATAGAGAGGGTTATGGGTTGAACTGAATCCCTTGCAAAGATGTCGAAGCCTTAACACCACGGCCCTTGTGAATGCATCTTTGTTTGGAAATACGGTCTCTGCAAATGCAATCCAGCTTCAATGAGGTCATTAGGGTGCTCTTAGTTTTCGAAGAAGATTCCATTTTCTGAGGTTTTGTTTCGTGCCCACAAATCATAGGTTTCTCATAGATGAGACACTGCTCTGTTCTGGTTTATACATCTGTTGACCACTTTAGGTTATGTGGAAGAAGACACAGGAGGGAGGCAGACACATCTTTGTACACATGTCACACCAAGGACTGTGTATCTAGAGCTCTGGAAAAACGTCCTCTTTCAACTCCATGATCAGTGATTTTCCCTACCGCAGTTCTCTCTTTGAAGCACAGAGACATCAGGACCGTCTTGGCGGTTCTCCTCTCCATTTACGCACCCCTCCTCCTCCTCTTGCAATCTTCCTCCCCCACCCCCAGCCCACCCCCTGGCCTCAAAGAATCTCCTCCTCCAGGTACACAGGGCTGACCCAGCAGGAGGTGTGGCCACGCTTGTTCATCACTGAGTGTCCTCGTTTCTCATCTAGCGTTTTTTTAGCCTGAAGGACAGAGAGGAGTCTTGATTTTCCTTGTTAATCTGCTTCAGCTGGCAGCCTTGCCAATATCTAATGTCAGTTGTGATGTGGCACTTTTTTTTTTTTTAACTCCAGCATCTCTCTTTATGCAAATTCATGTGTAACTGGATGGGGAACTCATCTTAGAAAACGTTTGACCAACAATCATTCAACAAATAAAAACGAGGGCAAAAGGGATAATTGTGACAAGCAAAATGAAACAGCTCCTGCTATGTCAAGAATGTACACGAATCACATTTCCAAAGGACACACTTCTTATCTGTTTAATAATGATCCATAACCTCCTCATTACATCTCTCTTGGGCTCCTTAGTTGTCCCAAACTGACTAAGGTCTGTACTTAGAACAGTGGACACTGGAGCCTCAGGTTCTGAGCTGAAGGGACCTCAGTGTGCATTCTGGTTGACCAGCTCCACCACATCCCCTAAACCTGGTGGGAGTTGGAGAAACAAGGATAGAGAGGGTTATGGGTTGAACTGAATCCCTTGCAAAGATGTCGAAGCCTTAACACCACGGCCCTTGTGAATGCATCTTTGTTTGGAAATACGGTCTCTGCAAATGCAATCCAGCTTCAGATGAGGTCATTAGGGTGACTCCAATCCAATACAACTGCTGTCCTTACCAGAGGGAGAGGGATCCTGGGATGGACACACTGTGTTGGGTTACAGAACATTATGTAACAGACCGACAGAGAGAGTGAAGTGCTGCAGCTGTGATCCTGGAGCACCAAGGACTGCTGGTGATCCCCCCAGAATCCAGCAAGCAGTGAGAAAAGGTGGTCCCCTCTAGGTTTCAGAGGGAGCCTGATGCCTTGATTTCAGACTTCAACCTCCAGAACTGGGACGAGACATCTCTGTTCTTTCAAGTCACATGGTTTGTGGGACTTGTTATAGCAGTCCTAGGAAATGAATCCAGGGAGTTAGGCAAACTGCCCATGGACACCCTGTGGGTGATGACTGAGGATACACCAGAACACAACCCTTGTGAGTCCCACTCCAGAGTCTGTGTGTGCTGTCCTGGCCGTTATTCCTCTGAGGCATTACAGCTACGGTGCATGCACATATGCTTTCTTACACCTTGTTTTTATTCTGGATTGTGATAATAATTTTCTTCAGAGAGACTTCCCTTGTCTCTCCCTTTACTGTTTTGAAAACTTGCGACAGATAAGTTGAAAGAATAACACAATGAATACACATATCCCCTACACCTAGACTCACCAATTAACATTTTGCCATGTTTGTTTCTCTATGTTTACATTTGTCTTGAGTCCCCTTAAAAGTTGCAGACCTCAGGACATTTCACTCCTAAAATATTTCAGCATGAATCTCCTAAAAGCAAAGACATTCTCCCCAATAACGATAAAGTTCAAGGAATTTAAAACCAAAAGGAAACAATACAAATTATATTCAAATTTCTCCAATTTTCTCCCAAATATTTATCCAAACCTATCCTTCAGGTCTGAGCTTAAAGGGACCTCAGTGTGCATTCTGGTTGACCAGCTCCACCACATCCCCTAAACCTGGTGGGAGTTGGAGAAACAAGGATAGAGAGGGTTATGGGTTGAACTGAATCCCTTGCAAAGATGTCGAAGCCTTAACACCACGGCCCTTGTGAATGCATCTTTGTTTGGAAATACGGTCTCTGCAAATGCAATCCAGCTTCAGATGAGGTCATTAGGGTGACTCCAATCCAATACAACTGCTGTCCTTACCAGAGGGAGAGGGATCCTGGGATGGACACACTGTGTTGGGTTACAGAACATTATGTAACAGACCGACAGAGAGAGTGAAGTGCTGCAGCTGTGATCCTGGAGCACCAAGGACTGCTGGTGATCCCCCCAGAATCCAGCAAGCAGTGAGAAAAGGTGGTCCCCTCTAGGTTTCAGAGGGAGCCTGATGCCTTGATTTCAGACTTCAACCTCCAGAACTGGGACGAGACATCTCTGTTCTTTCAAGTCACATGGTTTGTGGGACTTGTTATAGCAGTCCTAGGAAATGAATCCAGGGAGTTAGGCAAACTGCCCATGGACACCCTGTGGGTGATGACTGAGGATACACCAGAACACAACCCTTGTGAGTCCCACTCCAGAGTCTGTGTGTGCTGTCCTGGCCGTTATTCCTCTGAGGCATTACAGCTACGGTGCATGCACATATGCTTTCTTACACCTTGTTTTTATTCTGGATTGTGATAATAATTTTCTTCAGAGAGACTTCCCTTGTCTCTCCCTTTACTGTTTTGAAAACTTGCGACAGATAAGTTGAAAGAATAACACAATGAATACACATATCCCCTACACCTAGACTCACCAATTAACATTTTGCCATGTTTGTTTCTCTATGTTTACATTTGTCTTGAGTCCCCTTAAAAGTTGCAGACCTCAGGACATTTCACTCCTAAAATATTTCAGCATGAATCTCCTAAAAGCAAAGACATTCTCCCTCATAACGATCAGATTCAAGGAATTTAATATCAAAAGGATAATCAAATACAAATTATATTCAAATTTCTCCAATTTTCTCCCAAATATTTATGGTTTTTTTTTTTCTTCCTCCCCTCTCTTTCCCTTCTCCTCCCTCTCCTTTTCTTCAGTGTCCTTCAGCACCCTATCCCCTAGCTGCCAGGTCTGTTTGGTCTCTTTTAATTTGGAGCATTTACCCACCTGTTTTTTTTTTTCAGCCTGGCTTTCATAACACTGACATTTTTGAAGAGTCCAAGCCAATTGCCTAACAGAATGTCTCACAGTCTGGATTTGTCTGCTTATTTCTGCATGATCAGATTCAGGTTAACCATTTCTTGGTAGGAATATTACCAGGTGAGGCCATGCACTTTCCGTGACATCTCAGGGACAGCCCTGTGGTGGTCATAACCACTGTTGCGGAAGATGTTGGAGTCACTAGTGCTGGTGGAGCCTTTTAGGTCTCCCCACTGGAAAGGTACTATTCTTTGCCTGTTGTAATTAATGAATTCTCTGTGGAGGATATTTGAGAGAAGACTTGCTGTTAACTACTTAATACAGTACACCCAGAGTTAACAACAAATGCTGACGTGGTATTAGATGTCACTTCACAACTGAAATGCAATACCTGACATGCCCTGCTTGATTTACCGCATGTCTTTCATAGGGGTTGTGTATGTGTAGTGGCGGGGGTGGCAGGGTAAGGTTAAAACTAATCCTCTTCCTTTAAAAACCACCTGCCTACAGAAATCTGAAGGTCATTCTCATGGTTTCACTAACACATATAATATGACCCAGGTATTGGTCTCAGGCACTAACTGACAATTTGCACTGAAACTTATGAACGGCCTTTCTATGTAATAATTTTCTTCAGAGACTTCCCTTGTCTCTCCCTTTACTGTTTTGAAAACTTGCGACAGATAAGTTGAAAGAATAACACAATGAATACACATATCCCCTACACCTAGACTCACCAATTAACATTTTGCCATGTTTGTTTCTCTATGTTTACATTTGTCTTGAGTCCCCTTAAAAGTTGCAGACCTCAGGACATTTCACTCCTAAAATATTTCAGCATGAATCTCCTAAAAGCAAAGACATTCTCCCTCATAACGATCAGATTCAAGGAATTTAATATCAAAAGGATAATCAAATACAAATTATATTCAAATTTCTCCAATTTTCTCCCAAATATTTATGGTTTTTTTTTTTCTTCCTCCCCTCTCTTTCCCTTCTCCTCCCTCTCCTTTTCTTCAGTGTCCTTCAGCACCCTATCCCCTAGCTGCCAGGTCTGTTTGGTCTCTTTTAATTTGGAGCATTTACCCACCTGTTTTTTTTTCAGCCTGGCTTTCATAACACTGACATTTTTGAAGAGTCCAAGCCAATTGCCTAACAGAATGTCTCACAGTCTGGATTTGTCTGCTTATTTCTGCATGATCAGATTCAGGTTAACCATTTCTTGGTAGGAATATTACCAGGTGAGGCCATGCACTTTCCGTGACATCTCAGGGACAGCCCTGTGGTGGTCATAACCACTGTTGCGGAAGATGTTGGAGTCACTAGTGCTGGTGGAGCCTTTTAGGTCTCCCCACTGGAAAGGTACTATTCTTTGCCTGTTGTAATTAATGAATTCTCTGTGGAGGATATTTGAGAGAAGACTTGCTGTTAACTACTTAATACAGTACACCCAGAGTTAACAACAAATGCTGACGTGGTATTAGATGTCACTTCACAACTGAAATGCAATACCTGACATGCCCTGCTTGATTTACCGCATGTCTTTCATAGGGGTTGTGTATGTGTAGTGGCGGGGGTGGCAGGGTAAGGTTAAAACTAATCCTCTTCCTTTAAAAACCACCTGCCTACAGAAATCTGAAGGTCATTCTCATGGTTTCACTAACACATATAATATGACCCAGGTATTGGTCTCAGGCAAGATTTCTGACTACTGACAATTTGCACTGAAACTTAACTGAAGCGAAAGTCACTCAGTCGGGTCCAATTCTTTGCTATGCATAGATGAAACAGAGAATTCTCCAGGCAAGAATACTAGAATGGGTAGTCTTTTTCTTCTCCAGGTTATCTTCTCAATCCAGGAATTGAACCCACACATCCCACATGGTAGGCAGATTCTTTACTGTCTGACTTAAGAAGACATACCAAAAAAGTTATCTATATTAAACAGTAAAGCCCTATATTGAATGTTGTTCTACCTCATATGTACTTCAAAGTCGAGGTGGTTGGTGCTGATTTAGAACCTCTATAAAAGTACACATAAATGATTTTAACAAATGTTCTGCTTTATTTTTTTTTCTGATTATATTTGATTTTTTAAAGATTGAGGCTCCTCATGATATGCATTCTTTCAATGAATCATGTCACTTATAAAACTTATAGTTGATCTGTAGCTTTTTGCTTACAATGTTATTATTTTTAGAATTTTTTTTTATTACTTAGTTATTTTTATTTTGCTTTTACAGAGTTTTGTTGTTTACAGATATGTATAATATCAGATCCAACATTTTATATAGTATCCTGCTTGAATTAAAGCTTAGGATTCAAGTCTTAGCAACTATGTGTCTTAAATGCCTAGAACCTGTGGCCTAATGTGCATACATCTGTTTTGCACACATGTACAATATTAGCACATTTTGAACATATATTTTCATTTGTGACAGGCTTCAAGAAAAATCTGGAAAAAATAAAAAGAGTAAAGCCCTGGGTAGGTAACTTCAATGCTTAAGGCACAAAATTACATTAGCTACATTAAAGGTTTGCTTCTCAGTATATGAGTATCACAACAGGCCTCATAACATGGATAACATAGATCTCACAAGTAGCATGGTATTTTCCTTATTGGCTACCACACAGGACATGCACTTGAGAAAGCAGGACAAAAATAATTCTCCAGAGCCGTGTCAATCACTTTTGAGGGGTCAAAAACTCCTCATGGTTTCAACTGAAAGTTACTACCATGGTAATGAGTGTAACAACACAAAACACGCCTATGTCTCTGAGTGAATATTAAGCAAGGTGATGATTATAACCCATCAGCCACCAAGGCCACCCCTCAGGGCCTTCTTAAACCAACAGATGGTTGGTTTGGCTGTGAATACCTGTGGAGTTCTCTCTGCAGTGATTTCCCCACTGGATTGCGTGTTCCATGAGAACAGGGGTTTCATCCTGTCTGTCCTCCGGTATCCAGAAGAGTGGGCTTTCCTGGTGGCTCAGTGGCAAAGAATTCACTGGCAGTGCAGGAGTCACAGGAGACATGGCTTCATTCCCTGGGTCAGAAAGATTCCCTGGAGGAGGAGACAGCAAGCCACTGCAGTATTCTTACCTAGAGGACAGAGGAGCCCGGTGGGCTACAGCCGATGCGGGTTGCAAAGAGTCAGACATAGTCTGCATGCCTGCGTTTAGAACAGTACCTTGCACAACTGCGTGTCCAACAATTATTGGCTGGATGAATGAAAGATTCAAATAGTGCTCACTAAGGTTAGGTCAATTCAACACTTCTAAACAACCTCGTGGACCTTTCATTCTCTCTGTCTCTCTTTTTACTTAATAATCGGAGGATAATTGCTTAACAGTGTTGTGTTGGTTTCTTCCATACTGTACCAACAATGTGAATCAGTTATAAGTATAAATGTGTCCCCTTCACCTTCATTTTCTTTTAATTATAAAATTTGATGCTAAGGAGTATGTATAAAGGGTCCTTCTTAGATTCTCTGGTCATCAGGGTGGATAGCACACCTTTATATGCTAGACTGGCTCACGATTCTACCCCTTGAGGCCATCTCTCTCTCTCTCTCTTTTAAAATACAAAATAGGAACCAGAAAGGACATGGAATATTCCATCATCTCATCGTTGCTGATGTGTTCATCTCCTTCCAATATTTTCCCTTAATGGGTTGCTAAAGGTCATGGGGAAAGTTAAGCTTGTGGATTATTAATAGAATGCATAATTTGCTTCAATAACATTTTTTTCTCTATATAGTTTTATTTAAAAACGTTGACATAAAATTTTGATTAATATCCTTTCATACATGTGAATTAAGCAAAATAAATGACCTGCCCTATAAACCTTATTGCATTGTTGTTGTTCATGTGCAGATGCTTTAGTTTCAAGGAAGCTGAAAGAATCAGCCAGTGCACAGGACCACATGACTCAGAGACAGGACACACTGCAGAGGAGAGGAGAGAAGGACGATGAAATAGGCTCTTTTCTCTGGAGGAAACAACAATGATAAGAATAGTAGTAGTTTCATCCTGTCTGTCCTCCGGTATCCAGAAGAGTGGGCTTTCCTGGTGGCTCAGTGGCAAAGAATTCACTGGCAGTGCAGGAGTCACAGGAGACATGGCTTCTTTCCCCTGGGTCAGAAAGATTCCCTGGAGGAGGAGACAGCAAGCCACTGCAGTATTCTTACCTAGAGGACAGAGGAGCCCGGTGGGCTACAGCCGATGCGGGTTGCAAAGAGTCAGACATAGTCTGCATGCCTGCGTTTAGAACAGTACCTTGCACAACTGCGTGTCCAACAATTATTGGCTGGATGAATGAAAGATTCAAATAGTGCTCACTAAGGTTAGGTCAATTCAACACTTCTAAACAACCTCGTGGACCTTTCATTCTCTCTGTCTCTCTTTTTACTTAATAATCGGAGGATAATTGCTTAACAGTGTTGTGTTGGTTTCTTCCATACTGTACCAACAATGTGAATCAGTTATAAGTATAAATGTGTCCCCTTCACCTTCATTTTCTTTTAATTATAAAATTTGATGCTAAGGAGTATGTATAAAGGGTCCTTCTTAGATTCTCTGGTCATCAGGGTGGATAGCACACCTTTATATGCTAGACTGGCTCACGATTCTACCCCTTGAGGCCATCTCTCTCTCTCTCTCTTTTAAAATACAAAATAGGAACCAGAAAGGACATGGAATATTCCATCATCTCATCGTTGCTGATGTGTTCATCTCCTTCCAATATTTTCCCTTAATGGGTTGCTAAAGGTCATGGGGAAAGTTAAGCTTGTGGATTATTAATAGAATGCATAATTTGCTTCAATAACATTTTTTTCTCTATATAGTTTTTTTTAAAAAACGTTGACATAAAATTTTGATTAATATCCTTTCATACATGTGAATTAAGCAAAATAAATGACCTGCCCTATAAACCTTATTGCATTGTTGTTGTTCATGTGCAGATGCTTTAGTTTCAAGGAAGCTGAAAGAATCAGCCAGTGCACAGGACCACATGACTCAGAGACAGGACACACTGCAGAGGAGAGGAGAGAAGGACGATGAAATAGGCTCTTTTCTCTGGAGGAAACAACAATGATAAGAATAGTAGTAGTTTGTGTTTATCGTATGCTTATTCCTTCTGTTTAAAATATAGCCCTGTGGAGTGAGACTATAATTTCCATTGCAGAGAGGAGGAAATCAAAACTTAGCAAGGTTGTGACTTGACTGTAGGAATGAGTGAGCAAGAATTTGAATCCTCTGACTTCAGAGTGGCTTACTTCACCACACACAGGCCTGGTTCCAAATGTACAGCAGAAGAGCTTGTTATTTACAAGTGTCGTCTTGCAAATTTTCAAGGAAATCTTTGATCATTTCTTAAAGCGTTTATGCTGGGAGGAATCCTGTAAGATCACTGCCCTGGAGTTCAGATAGGGGAAAACCCCGTAGTATTCTTCTTGAATCTATTATCTTTTGATATTATTCAGCCCTTTTATCATCTTTGTCATTCTCCTTGAATCCTTCTTCAAAGATGATGCATTCCTAAAATTATGGGTATAGCTCAGCTCCTGAGAGGCATCCATTTGCACACAGATGAAAAGCTTTGCTACTGTAGGTGAGATGAACAAGGCAGACTGACAATGTGGTAGGTTAAATATTCTGTCGCCTCTGACCTGCTCAGACACTGAGATACAATGGCTCACTCTCCTGCCCCTGAGGAAAAATCAGGGGAGAAAAGAGGCTCATATATACAAAGGTTATTTTTAAACCTAATACCTGGAAAGAAGTAGGAGGTTTACAGTCATCAAGCATAGTCTTAACTAAGTTATTTAATGTTCATTAACTTGTGGATTATTACTAGAATGCATAACTCGCTTCAATCATTTTTTTTTCTCTATATAGTTTTATTTAAAGACGTTGACATAAAATTTTGATTAATATCCTTTCATACATGTGAATTAAGCAAAATAAATGACCTGCCCTATAAACCTTATTGCATTGTTGTTGTTCATGTGCAGATGCTTTAGTTTCAAGGAAGCTGAAAGAATCAGCCAGTGCACAGGACCACATGACTCAGAGACAGGACACACTGCAGAGGAGAGGAGAGAAGGACGATGAAATAGGCTCTTTTCTCTGGAGGAAACAACAATGATAAGAATAGTAGTAGTTTGTGTTTATCGTATGCTTATTCCTTCTGTTTAAAATATAGCCCTGTGGAGTGAGACTATAATTTCCATTGCAGAGAGGAGGAAATCAAAACTTAGCAAGGTTGTGACTTGACTGTAGGAATGAGTGAGCAAGAATTTGAATCCTCTGACTTCAGAGTGGCTTACTTCACCACACACAGGCCTGGTTCCAAATGTACAGCAGAAGAGCTTGTTATTTACAAGTGTCGTCTTGCAAATTTTCAAGGAAATCTTTGATCATTTCTTAAAGCGTTTATGCTGGGAGGAATCCTGTAAGATCACTGCCCTGGAGTTCAGATAGGGAAATCCCTGTAGTATTCTTCTTGAATCTATTATCTTTTGATATTATTCAGCCCTTTTATCATCTTTGTCATTCTCCTTGAATCCTTCTTCAAAGATGATGCATTCCTAAAATTATGGGTATAGCTCAGCTCCTGAGAGGCATCCATTTGCACACAGATGAAAAGCTTTGCTACTGTAGGTGAGATGAACAAGGCAGACTGACAATGTGGTAGGTTAAATATTCTGTCGCCTCTGACCTGCTCAGACACTGAGATACAATGGCTCACTCTCCTGCCCCTGAGGAAAAATCAGGGGAGAAAAGAGGCTCATATATACAAAGGTTATTTTTAAACCTAATACCTGGAAAGAAGTAGGAGGTTTACAGTCATCAAGCATAGTCTTAACTAAGTTACTTAAGGTTTTATATGGAGGGGTGGAGGTGGCGGTCTGCGGGGTGGGAATCCTGAAACCAGTGTTCCTATTAGTAACAGCAGCTCTCCAAAGCTACAGTTCAAATCTACACCACTGTGGGCACCTTTTTTTTTTTTTCCTCTTACACCCAGCCTCCTCCACTTTCCCCCAGACACATACTAGAAAAACATTCAAATCCAGTTTTTAAAAGCAAGCATATATTCTCTTTCTTTCTCACAAATGAATTTTCCCTTACTGTAGGTGTAGTTAAACCACGGACAGGCAAACAGCAGGAGTGCCTTTAAATGAGTGTCTCTTTCTTCCAACTCCAGCACAAATAGAACCATTCTAACAAGGTTGAATGTCAAGGACCAGTAAATGTATGAACACATGAAAATTTGGATGACACTAGGTTACCAAGTTTTACTTTGCAATGAAATAAGACAAATAATAAAACATATTGTCACCATGACCTCATGAAGTTAAGGGCACAACAGGAAAAGAAGAGCAACACATGATTTCATGATACAGAAATTTTTTTCATCTTAAAGTTAGCTTATGGAATTTAGTTTATTTATTAATTTTTTTCTCACTGTGTCACAAATCAGTGAAAATTTTATTAGAAACTACCACTGGTCCTGGGACCAAACCGGGGGCATCTAAGAGATGTCTTTCCTGGTCCTCGACCACTGGGCAGAATTAGTACTCTTCTTTCTCCTCAAGCATTTTGTGAGTACTTCTGCTATATCACACGGTTTTGTAATTGTTCCTGTTAATATTTACCCAGCAGTTAGACCACAAGTATTTAAAAGCACAAAGACTGTGTCTTAGCCTTTTATCCATTTAGCACAATGCGCAAAGCCTAAAACACTTGAAGAGAATCTAACAAATTAGTTTGTACCTAAGTCAGTCAAAGGTAATGAGAAAATTCTCTCCCTGGACCTAGATTCTCTCCCTAGATTCTCTCATTTACAAACTGGCATACCACAATAGGTCCTCCTAGAGGGAGGTCACAGAAATGTATAGGAAGTTATAACATTCAAATACCACTGGTGCACAGCAATGGCTTGCAAATTTTTTTTAAATAATATTTTTATTTTTTTATATTTTTTGAGTTTTGTTGTTTACATATGTATGTTCCCAGATTAGTCATATGTATATCCCTGGCCCCCTCTCTCCTCCATCCTCCTCCCATTACCCCCCATCCCACCCCTCCCGGCCATCGCACCCCGCCCCTGCAGGATCCCCTATTCCCACAGCGCAATGACAATAGCTCTTATATGATACATATGAGAGCTATTTTCACATATGATAGTATAGGTTTCCATGTTGCTCTCTCTATGCCTCCCAGTCACTGTTCATTTCCCTCGATGTCCATATGTCTGTTCTCCTTGTCTGTTTTTCCATTGCTTCACTGCATGTATTATCATTACCATCTTACTAGATTTCATATATATATGTGTTAGTATACTGTACTTGTCTTTCTTTTTTTGACTTACTTCACTTTTTATAATAGGTTCTAGATCCATCCACCTCATTAGGACTGATTCTTCTGCATTTCTTTTTACAGCTGAGAAGTATTCCGTTGTATATATGTACCAGTGTTTTTTTTATCCATTCATTTGTCGATGGACATCTAGGTTGCTTCCATGTTCTAGCTATTGTATAGAGAGCTGCAATGAACACTGGGGTACAGGTACTTCTTTCTGTTTTGATTTCATCAGTGTATAAGACTAATAGTGGGATTGCTGGGGCTTGCAAATTTTAATTGGAATTCAACACCATTGTTTTGAAAAACAATCTCAGTGAAGAAATTGGTTAGGGGAGGTATTTAGACATGGAGAGTGGCTATATCACACGGTTTTGTAATTGTTCCTGTTAATATTTACCCGCAGTTAGACCACAAGTATTTAAAAGCACAAAGACTGTGTCTTAGCCTTTTATCCATTTAGCACAATGCGCAAAGCCTAAAACACTTGAAGAGAATCTAACAAATTAGTTTGTACCTAAGTCAGTCAAAGGTAATGAGAAAATTCTCTCCCTGGACCTAGATTCTCTCCCTAGATTCTCTCATTTACAAACTGGCATACCACAATAGGTCCTCCTAGAGGGAGGTCACAGAAATGTATAGGAAGTTATAACATTCAAATACCACTGGTGCACAGCAATGGCTTGCAAATTTTTTTTAAATAATATTTTTATTTTTTTATATTTTTTGAGTTTTGTTGTTTACATATGTATGTTCCCAGATTAGTCATATGTATATCCCTGGCCCCCTCTCTCCTCCATCCTCCTCCCATTACCCCCCATCCCACCCCTCCCGGCCATCGCACCCCGCCCCTGCAGGATCCCCTATTCCCACAGCGCAATGACAATAGCTCTTATATGATACATATGAGAGCTATTTTCACATATGATAGTATAGGTTTCCATGTTGCTCTCTCTATGCCTCCCAGTCACTGTTCATTTCCCTCGATGTCCATATGTCTGTTCTCCTTGTCTGTTTTTCCATTGCTTCACTGCATGTATTATCATTACCATCTTACTAGATTTCATATATATATGTGTTAGTATACTGTACTTGTCTTTCTTTTTTTGACTTACTTCACTTTTTATAATAGGTTCTAGATCCATCCACCTCATTAGGACTGATTCTTCTGCATTTCTTTTTACAGCTGAGAAGTATTCCGTTGTATATATGTACCAGTGTTTTTTTTATCCATTCATTTGTCGATGGACATCTAGGTTGCTTCCATGTTCTAGCTATTGTATAGAGAGCTGCAATGAACACTGGGGTACAGGTACTTCTTTCTGTTTTGATTTCATCAGTGTATAAGACTAATAGTGGGATTGCTGGGGCTTGCAAATTTTAATTGGAATTCAACACCATTGTTTTGAAAAACAATCTCAGTGAAGAAATTGGTTAGGGGAGGTATTTAGACATGGAGAGTGGCATTGATGTATACATACCTCAAATGAAATGGAATGTCTAGATGCAGAGGAGAGTAAGAATCAAGAGGCAGGGTAACAGCGAGCAGCACTTGAGATCCTCCATATCTATTTTCCCAGGGGGCTTATGGATGAGTCACAGATGTGTGGTCTGAATACCAAACACTGAGTCGGCAGCTTCTTGAATCCAGGAAAATAACATGTCCTAATTTATTACCCTGACAAAATTTGGCCACAGATCAGCAATGCAGTAAAAATATGTTCCCTAAAAATATCTTTATGGATTTTCTCATTACATTGACAAATGAGGGGTGGAATCACCAAAAACTTCTATCCTTTATATACATATATCTCCCATGAAGAAAAGAATGTGAAAACTGGGAGGAATTGCAATTACTATCCATTGTTTCTTGCACTACCAAATTCAGAGGCTGTCAGCCTGTATAGTATTATGTCAGTTCACTGCTTAGTGGTATCCAGCAGTTAAATCATTGAGTGTTGTCTTACAGATTAAAATCAAATTTACTTTTAGCAGTGATTAAATAGTTAGGAGGCTACACCAAGCTTTATGGATGACATTGTGGCAGCATTGGCAACTGTAAACAGGATCAGAGGAATAAAACTGAAACCCAGAGTCTCTGAACTTGCTGTGCTCATTCACCTGCTCCTCAAGCTGAAAAAAATGAAAGCAGCTTCAGGGGCCAAACTTGAGCCTATCCAAAGCCAGTGCTTTGCAAGAAGCAACAACACACAGGCTCAGTTATATTATTTCCTCACTTCCAATGGCAGCCTCCAAGGTGGCCCCCAGAAATCCCACCCACAGCTGAGAAGTATTCCGTTGTATATATGTACCAGTGTTTTTTTTATCCATTCATTTGTCGATGGACATCTAGGTTGCTTCCATGTTCTAGCTATTGTATAGAGAGCTGCAATGAACACTGGGGTACAGGTACTTCTTTCTGTTTTGATTTCATCAGTGTATAAGACTAATAGTGGGATTGCTGGGGCTTGCAAATTTTAATTGGAATTCAACACCATTGTTTTGAAAAACAATCTCAGTGAAGAAATTGGTTAGGGGAGGTATTTAGACATGGAGAGTGGCATTGATGTATACATACCTCAAATGAAATGGAATGTCTAGATGCAGAGGAGAGTAAGAATCAAGAGGCAGGGTAACAGCGAGCAGCACTTGAGATCCTCCATATCTATTTTCCCAGGGGGCTTATGGATGAGTCACAGATGTGTGGTCTGAATACCAAACACTGAGTCGGCAGCTTCTTGAATCCAGGAAAATAACATGTCCTAATTTATTACCCTGACAAAATTTGGCCACAGATCAGCAATGCAGTAAAAATATGTTCCCTAAAAATATCTTTATGGATTTTCTCATTACATTGACAAATGAGGGGTGGAATCACCAAAAACTTCTATCCTTTATATACATATATCTCCCATGAAGAAAAGAATGTGAAAACTGGGAGGAATTGCAATTACTATCCATTGTTTCTTGCACTACCAAATTCAGAGGCTGTCAGCCTGTATAGTATTATGTCAGTTCACTGCTTAGTGGTATCCAGCAGTTAAATCATTGAGTGTTGTCTTACAGATTAAAATCAAATTTACTTTTAGCAGTGATTAAATAGTTAGGAGGCTACACCAAGCTTTATGGATGACATTGTGGCAGCATTGGCAACTGTAAACAGGATCAGAGGAATAAAACTGAAACCCAGAGTCTCTGAACTTGCTGTGCTCATTCACCTGCTCCTCAAGCTGAAAAAAATGAAAGCAGCTTCAGGGGCCAAACTTGAGCCTATCCAAAGCCAGTGCTTTGCAAGAAGCAACAACACACAGGCTCAGTTATATTATTTCCTCACTTCCAATGGCAGCCTCCAAGGTGGCCCCCAGAAATCCCACCCCTGGGACTCATGCCCTTGTTAACTCCCTTCCCTTTACCGGAGTTGGTTTGTGTGAGTGAAGAAACACAGAAGAGGTTAAGTTAGAAAAGATTTTGCAACTTCCAGACAATCATAGCCCCAGCAGACACCTTGACAGCAACCTCAACAGCCCCGAGCTAGAACCACTCCACTATGCTGCTCCCAGATTCCTGACCCTCAGGAACCAAGTGAGAAAATATGTGTGTGGTGGTTTAAGCTGCTAATTCTAGAGGTGATTCGTTACCTGGCAATTAGGTAACTAGCATGCTTCCCTGGAGGCTCCAACGGTAAGGAATTCACCTGCAGTACAGAAGGCCAGGATTCAATGCCTGTGTCAGGAAGATCCCCTGGAGAAGGAAATGGCAACCCACTCCAGTATTCTTGCCTGGAGAATTCCACGGACAGAGGAGCCTGGCAGGCTGCAGTCCATGGGGTTCCAAAGAATCAGACATGAGTGAACAACTAACACTTTCACTGCTTTTTTCACATTCACTGTGATCTTGGGTAAGTTGGATAAATTAATTGAGCCTCTGCTTCCTCATCTATCAAGTGGGGCCTGATGGAAATGGAAATATATTTATACTTACTGTCCTTTGTTTCAAAATTTAGGACTACCTTCAGGGATACACAACACACATGGCAGCATAAATTAAAACAGGAGGGAGGATACAGAGAGAAGGGTAGGGGGAAAATTAAGAAACAGGAAAGAGGATAAAATAATATATTACACACAACTCAGGCTTAGGGTATCCAGCAGTTAAATCATTGAGTGTTGTCTTACAGATTAAAATCAAATTTACTTTTAGCAGTGATTAAATAGTTAGGAGGCTACACCAAGCTTTATGGATGACATTGTGGCAGCATTGGCAACTGTAAACAGGATCAGAGGAATAAAACTGAAACCCAGAGTCTCTGAACTTGCTGTGCTCATTCACCTGCTCCTCAAGCTGAAAAAAATGAAAGCAGCTTCAGGGGCCAAACTTGAGCCTATCCAAAGCCAGTGCTTTGCAAGAAGCAACAACACACAGGCTCAGTTATATTATTTCCTCACTTCCAATGGCAGCCTCCAAGGTGGCCCCCAGAAATCCCACCCCTGGGACTCATGCCCTTGTTAACTCCCTTCCCTTTACCGGAGTTGGTTTGTGTGAGTGAAGAAACACAGAAGAGGTTAAGTTAGAAAAGATTTTGCAACTTCCAGACAATCATAGCCCCAGCAGACACCTTGACAGCAACCTCAACAGCCCCGAGCTAGAACCACTCCACTATGCTGCTCCCAGATTCCTGACCCTCAGGAACCAAGTGAGAAAATATGTGTGTGGTGGTTTAAGCTGCTAATTCTAGAGGTGATTCGTTACCTGGCAATTAGGTAACTAGCATGCTTCCCTGGAGGCTCCAACGGTAAGGAATTCACCTGCAGTACAGAAGGCCAGGATTCAATGCCTGTGTCAGGAAGATCCCCTGGAGAAGGAAATGGCAACCCACTCCAGTATTCTTGCCTGGAGAATTCCACGGACAGAGGAGCCTGGCAGGCTGCAGTCCATGGGGTTCCAAAGAATCAGACATGAGTGAACAACTAACACTTTCACTGCTTTTTTCACATTCACTGTGATCTTGGGTAAGTTGGATAAATTAATTGAGCCTCTGCTTCCTCATCTATCAAGTGGGGCCTGATGGAAATGGAAATATATTTATACTTACTGTCCTTTGTTTCAAAATTTAGGACTACCTTCAGGGATACACAACACACATGGCAGCATAAATTAAAACAGGAGGGAGGATACAGAGAGAAGGGTAGGGGGAAAATTAAGAAACAGGAAAGAGGATAAAAAAATAATATATTACACACAACTAAAACTGGGCCACAATTCTGACTCTGAAACTAAGTATACTCCTCCAAACCGCCTCCCTCCCCTGCCAACCCCACCACACACACAAAGTCACATGTTAATTCCAGAGCCCAAAAATTTTTAAAAGAAGATCCTAATATTTAAGAGACATATAATTATCCTTAGTGCTAATAAGAAGGAGAATTTTCCTCAGGCGTTCCCTAAAGCAGACACTGTGTGGGGTACACGCTGAAGCCTTCACACTCGGGGTAATTTAATGAAATGGGATGATACAGAGTTTCGTATCAGGCTGACCCATTGTAGGGTTTACACAGCAGTGCCTGTGGCTGATACTACCATTCAGGGCAGAGTTTTAGCAGTACTATAGCTCACCTCCAAGAAAAGTTTGCCTTCCACTGACGAAAACTTTTGACTTTCCATTCTCATCAATATTAAAAATAGTCCATTCTCGGCCATGAACTTAATGGAAACAGTTGTGGGAAATCCTGGATATTCTAAATAGTTTCTCATATTCCTTCTATTGCAATAAGAAACTCGGTGGACTTAACTCTCCACCGTTGGGGTCACAGAGCTTTCTGGCCTCTTTGATACACTCCCCTATAAACCCTTTCTTGTTGATCTCCCTACCAAGTTTCAGTAATGTCTCTTCCCATCTGACCCTCCTTTATACTTTGGCTGCTACTGCCTAGCTCTGAGTTCTGAGTTTGTTACTCCCATATGTAGGCAATAGCCCTGTATTAGTCAGTTCAGGCTGCCATAGCAAAATATTTAAAACTGCTTACTGCATATTTTCCAGTTTGAGTGAACAACTAACACTTTCACTGCTTTTTTCACATTCACTGTGATCTTGGGTAAGTTGGATAAATTAATTGAGCCTCTGCTTCCTCATCTATCAAGTGGGGCCTGATGGAAATGGAAATATATTTATACTTACTGTCCTTTGTTTCAAAATTTAGGACTACCTTCAGGGATACACAACACACATGGCAGCATAAATTAAAACAGGAGGGAGGATACAGAGAGAAGGGTAGGGGGAAAATTAAGAAACAGGAAAGAGGATAAAAAAATAATATATTACACACAACTAAAACTGGGCCACAATTCTGACTCTGAAACTAAGTATACTCCTCCAAACCGCCTCCCTCCCCTGCCAACCCCACCACACACACAAAGTCACATGTTAATTCCAGAGCCCAAAAATTTTTAAAAGAAGATCCTAATATTTAAGAGACATATAATTATCCTTAGTGCTAATAAGAAGGAGAATTTTCCTCAGGCGTTCCCTAAAGCAGACACTGTGTGGGGTACACGCTGAAGCCTTCACACTCGGGGTAATTTAATGAAATGGGATGATACAGAGTTTCGTATCAGGCTGACCCATTGTAGGGTTTACACAGCAGTGCCTGTGGCTGATACTACCATTCAGGGCAGAGTTTTAGCAGTACTATAGCTCACCTCCAAGAAAAGTTTGCCTTCCACTGACGAAAACTTTTGACTTTCCATTCTCATCAATATTAAAAATAGTCCATTCTCGGCCATGAACTTAATGGAAACAGTTGTGGGAAATCCTGGATATTCTAAATAGTTTCTCATATTCCTTCTATTGCAATAAGAAACTCGGTGGACTTAACTCTCCACCGTTGGGGTCACAGAGCTTTCTGGCCTCTTTGATACACTCCCCTATAAACCCTTTCTTGTTGATCTCCCTACCAAGTTTCAGTAATGTCTCTTCCCATCTGACCCCTCCTTTATACTTTGGCTGCTACTGCCTAGCTCTGAGTTCTGAGTTTGTTACTCCCATATGTAGGCAATAGCCCTGTATTAGTCAGTTCAGGCTGCCATAGCAAAAATATTACTATAATAGACTGGTCAGTTTAAACAATAGACATTTATTTCAATATTTCTCACAGTTTTGGAGGCTGGGAAATCCAAGAACAAGGTGCTGGTTGAGTCTGCTTCCTGGTGAGGGTGCTCTTTTCTGGCTTGTAGATGGTTCCCTTCTCCATATGTTCTCACATGCGGAGAGAGAGAGAAAAAAAAAAAAAAGAGAAAGCTCCTTGGTGTCTCTTCTTATAAGGGACCTAATCCCATGAGGGCTCCATCCTCATGCCCTCATCTAAATCCAATCACCGTTCAAAGGCCCTACCTCCTAGTCCATCCCACTAGGAGTTAGGGCTTCAACATAAGAATCGTGGGGGACATTTCGGTCCATAGCAAGTCCCCAGTCTTTCCCAGTAGAGCCAAAATGAATGACTGTAGGAGCACTTTTTCTGTCTACTTTCATAAGGATTTAGTCAAGCATCAGTCTGGGGCCAGACTGCAGGATGAAAATGGCCAACATCTGAGAATCAAGACCCAACCTTCTGGCCCAACTCTAATTCCTGTCCTTCACCCAACATAGCTTCTCCACTCACTTGCTGCCTCTTGTCTCTGGGCTTTTTCTGTACTGTGAAACCTAGGTTGCAACACCCACCCACCCCTTTGTGCAACTAACTTCATTCTTGAAACCTAGTTCAAATCCTAGCTGAGAACTGAGAGTCTGAGTTGGAAGGATTCTACAGGTCATTCTGTGCACCCCTCAATCTCATTCATGCATCAGCTCTTCACCAGCCCAACATTCATTTTGTAGCTTCTAAGCCAAGTTAAAGTGAATATGATGGACTCAGCCCAGAAAGAGGTCACAGTTTGCACAGAGAGACAGGAATGCAAATGATCACAATGTAAGTACGATGTTCAAGTTCCCAACAAAGAGCTTTGGGAGCACATTCTTTGACATTTGTCTACATTCTATTTGAATACATCCTGGGACCGGAAACTCAAATAGCTCATTCCATTTTGGGAAACTATAACCACATAAAGTTACCACATTGAGTTTAAATCTAAATTCTATACATTTATTTTAGTTTTTCCCAAACTCCAGAGATTTCAAAGATAAATCTATATATTTTTTCATATGTCTGTGACTTAGGTCTTTGAAGACCACACCATAAATATCCCCAAAATTCTTATATATTCTAATTCTAGGCTATTTACCCTATTCTCTCCTCTGGCTCCACTGAAGATTTCTTTATACCCTTCAAAATTTCCAGGGGATTCATCAAGGTAAAATGGAAGGAGGCTATGCCCTCCTTTCTCATCTTAATGCAACCTAAGATCACACTGCCCTTTCATGGAGGGAAGGAGGCACTCTTATTACTTCTCATGGACAATCAAAATTCTCAGTGATTCTTTCTTTTCTCCCCTCATTCAACTAAATGATCTCTCCTCTTGAATGGCTCATATTGGGGTTTGTTCATACTATATAGTATTATCAGCTAATATTTAATGTATAAATCTACACACTCTACCTAAACTGAAGGATCCTTAGGAAGTAAAATATGTTTACCATTGTATTCACATTTTCCTTTAGTAAGTATATGAAGGAATGAACAAGTGTTAAGGAAGAAAAGCACTGGGGTATACAGAGCAACACCCCTCTCTAAAAAATGTCCACCCTACAGTCCCTCAGAACCTGTGAGTATGCTGAGCTACATAGCAAAGGGGATTAAGTTTGCATGTGGATCTATGGTCGCGAATGAACTGAGTTTAAAATAAAGAGATTGTCCTGGATTATTACCCAATAGGCTCAATGTAATCACAAGAAGGCAGAAGAATCACAGTGAGAGTGGCCTGAAGATGCTACTCTCACCCTTTGGAGATGGGAAAAAGAGCCATGAGTCAAGGAACTGCAGCAGCTTCTCAACACTGGGTGAGACAAAAAAACAGCTTCTCCCCTAAAGCTTCCAGAAGGGAATGCAGCTCTGCTGACACCTTGATTTTAGCCATCTGAGAGCCACTGTGGACTTCTGACCTCCAGAACTATAAGATCTGTGTGCTGTTTCAAGCCACTAAATTCATGGTAATTTGTTACAGCAGCAACAGGGAACTCATGCAGGTGCTGCCCCTTGGTGCTATTTGCCAGCCATCATTTGGCATTTTCCTTTAGATTATCATTAACCCTTACAATGCTCTTTAGATTTTTAAAGTGTTGAAGGTATTGGGTAGATTTGGAAAGATTACCCAGCTAGTAAGATGCAGAGCTGGGCTTTCCAGGTGGTGCTAGTGGTAAAGAACCCACTTTGCAGGTAGATGCAGGTAGATGCAAGAGACACAGATTTGATCTCTGAGTTGGGAAGATCCTCTGGAGGATGGCATGGCAACCCACTCCAATATTCTTGCCTGGAGAATCCATGGACAGAGGAGCCTAGCAGGCTGCAGTTCACAGGACTACACAGAGTTGGACATGACTGAAGGGACTTAGCAGGCACACACAAGAAGCAGAGCCAGGATTTGAACTTAGGTGTCTCTGGCTCCAATTTATGCTCATTTACAAAATTTCAATGCGTTAAGAAGGGATGAAATCACAGTCCAAGTATTCTACCTTAGTAATTCCCTAAATATTCTGATTAGGATCCTGGAGCCCATTATTCTTAGCAGAAACTGGATACATAATTCGATAGCTCTTAGTAACATTTTACTTCCTCTGTATTTTTTCTTTCCTTGAACTTTTCCTCCCTGTGAATACTGTTTAAAGGTAATGTTTTAAACTGTATATAGCTTTAACTAGATTAATTTATTCACTTCATATATCAACTGTAGTTTGTTACTGGGATTTGAATTGAATACATTAGATGATGTTGTTGTTCAGTCAATGAGGTTAAAATAAAGAGATTGTCCTGGATTATTACCCAATAGGTAATTTCACAAGAAGGCAGAAGAATCACAGTGAGAGTGGCCTGAAGATGCTACTCTCACCCTTTGGAGATGGGAAAAAGAGCCATGAGTCAAGGAACTGCAGCAGCTTCTCAACACTGGGTGAGACAAAAAAACAGCTTCTCCCCTAAAGCTTCCAGAAGGGAATGCAGCTCTGCTGACACCTTGATTTTAGCCATCTGAGAGCCACTGTGGACTTCTGACCTCCAGAACTATAAGATCTGTGTGCTGTTTCAAGCCACTAAATTCATGGTAATTTGTTACAGCAGCAACAGGGAACTCATGCAGGTGCTGCCCCTTGGTGCTATTTGCCAGCCATCATTTGGCATTTTCCTTTAGATTATCATTAACCCTTACAATGCTCTTTAGATTTTTAAAGTGTTGAAGGTATTGGGTAGATTTGGAAAGATTACCCAGCTAGTAAGATGCAGAGCTGGGCTTTCCAGGTGGTGCTAGTGGTAAAGAACCCACTTTGCAGGTAGATGCAGGTAGATGCAAGAGACACAGATTTGATCTCTGAGTTGGGAAGATCCTCTGGAGGATGGCATGGCAACCCACTCCAATATTCTTGCCTGGAGAATCCATGGACAGAGGAGCCTAGCAGGCTGCAGTTCACAGGACTACACAGAGTTGGACATGACTGAAGGGACTTAGCAGGCACACACAAGAAGCAGAGCCAGGATTTGAACTTAGGTGTCTCTGGCTCCAATTTATGCTCATTTTACAAAATTTCAATGCGTTAAGAAGGGATGAAATCACAGTCCAAGTATTCTACCTTAGTAATTCCCTAAATATTCTGATTAGGATCCTGGAGCCCATTATTCTTAGCAGAAACTGGATACATAATTCGATAGCTCTTAGTAACATTTTACTTCCTCTGTATTTTTTCTTTCCTTGAACTTTTCCCTCCCCTGTGAATACTGTTTAAAGGTAATGTTTTAAACTGTATATAGCTTTAACTAGATTAATTTATTCACTTCATATATCAACTGTAGTTTGTTACTGGGATTTGAATTGAATACATTAGATGATGTTGTTGTTCAGTCACTAAGTCATGCGCAACTCTTTGTGATCCCCTGGACTGCAGCATGCCAGGCTACTCTGTCCTCCATTATTTCCCAAGTTTTCCCAAATTCATGTCCATTGAGTCAGTGATGCCATCCAACCATCTTATCCTCTGCCTCCCTCTTCTTCTTTTGCCTTCAATCTTTCCCAGCATCAGGCTTTTCATATCAGGTGACCAAAGTACTGGAGCTTCAGATTTAGGATCAGTCCTTCCAAGGGCTATTCAGGGTTGATTTCCTTCAGGATTGACTAGGATTTCCTTGCTGTTCAAGGGACTCTCAAGAGTCTTCTTCAGCACCACAGTTCAAAGGCATCAAGTCTTTGGTATTCAGTCTTCTGTAGGTATACTTTAGGTATTCACCTACAAATATGTATGTCTAGTTTCCAAGGAAAATGTGCTTTTATAGCTGATCTTATTGGGAAGGGGTGCAGTGATTCCAAGCAGGAACTTAGCCCTTGCTTTCTTTGAAGAAAGGATTCAGCAAAGAGACAGATTGTGAAGCAGGGAAAGCACTTACTAGAGGCAAAGTCGTGTGGAAAAACACACAGGTGGACTTGAAGTGAGGCAAGGGAATGGTTTGCATGATTTATGTTGGGACAGGGTTCCGGATTCTCTCTGGCCAGTTCTCTTGCTTGTGTCCATGTTTGGCCTGACTCAGGGCCCTCTCTTGTGGGTGTGCATTCATCTCTCAGTCAAGATGGATTCCAGTGTGAAGGTTTACTAGGAGGTTGGTAGGATGTATTATGGGCTGGCTTCTTCTTCCTCCCTTGAACACTGAGTACCTTCTCTGTGCCTTTGTGGCCTGGAAAATCCCCTTGACTACAAGGGAAAAATGAGTTTGCTTTGTCTTTCACCTGATCAGGGTCGGATACTCCTGCTCATATCTGAGGTATCAGCAGGAGGCTGGTTGTAGCTGCTCTGCTAGCTGCAACTGTTTTTTTTGAAGAACCATAACCAAACCTTGCAGTGCTCAGACAAGAATGGCTGTTCAGTGGTGACACACTTATCTATGCACAACGTATTGCTGGTTATGAGTATAATGCCATGCGTGGAAATCCTGCAATTATAAGGATACCATTTATTCTCAGGTCAATAATGAAAGCATGAAGCTTTCTGTAGTTTGACACGAGTTCATTACTGAGCACCTATTTTGTGCTATAACATAGTGCCTTAGAAGGCAAGCTAAGATGCAAGACAGATGATTCTACTACTTTCTACTTGCATAAATAGTGAAAATCACCCTCAGTGGGACTCAGATTCCTCTCCTGTGAAAGGGATCTAATGTTAACACCTACTCCTTATGAGCGTTATGAGGATATGATGAGACAATGCATTTAAAATAGAGGACAGTATAAATAAGCATTCACTACCTTGTCTGTTCTCACGCTGTGCGTTTATATGGGTGTATAAAAGAGACATGATCCCTGTCCTTGGTAAGCTTATTCTCTTACAGTTAAGGTGTACAGGTAAGCAAAGAGTTATGGTTTTTAGGATGTGTGTAGATCAGCGGCTACTATATTTTGAGCTCATAGTGTGGGGGTTTGTGCTGAAGTCTGCAGATTGGCATGGCCTGCTTCAGGGGTACTCACGACTTGGCATCTATTGTAAACATGCTCTACACCCACCCCAATGTCTCTATTTCCCTGAAACTCTTTTCCTTATACCTCTGTATTCTGGAGAATCATCTACAGAAACACACTGAGTGAAAAAGTATAATTCTTCACTGCCTACTTGTCTGATGGCTAGACCATAACACTCCTCCACCATCATCCTTAACATTCAAAGATATTAGTAGGGATTTCTGAATAAAGCAACCCCAGATATCCACTTTTTGTATTCATCATCATGTTAAATTAATGCAGATTTTTTTGTTCTTAACTTTGCCAGAGATCAATGTACATATTTCCCTCGAACGTACTACCACCTCATGAATTCTGCTAAGAACAAACCATCTATAAAATATTAAATAACACAAATCTGGGGTTTCCCTGGTGGTCCAGTGGGTAAAGAATTTGCCTTGCAGTGCAAAGGGCACCGGTTAGATCCCTGCCCAGGGAAGATCCCACATGCTGTGGTGCAGCTGGATTGGTGTATCCAATTACAAGACAGCACTCTGGAGGCCATACGCCCAGAGCCGGTAATCTGATTGCAATGAGAGAGGCCATTGCAGTGGGAGGACCACACAGGCCAAAGAATAAAGATGGATGAAAATAAATAAATAAAAAACAATAAATTAGGCCAAAAATAACACATATATGTATATGTTTAAAAAATATATTAAATAAGACAAATCTGAAGGTACCTATAACAGCCTCTGACCCACAAGAAATGAGCCACATGATCTGCTTTTTTTTTTAATAGATGATTTGTTAATCTCAGTGCATAACTCCAAATAATTTAACTTCAAAGAAGCAATTCCCACCCAAAGGATGATAATAAAACAAGAACTTATTGCTTACATGCTTAGTAAGTACTTGCTGATTTCTTACCCAAGACCTGGAGGGATGTAGGAGCTAAAGACAAGTCTCTAGCAGCCTCTCTTTCCTCTGATGGTTGATTCTGGCAAAGGCCACAGTAACTCACCGGTGAGCAGGCAGACAGTATCTCAGCCCCCGTTGCATGTCTATTTTAAGCTTCTTGTCTGGCACCACTAAGATTCTACTGGATCATCTCCATGTGGTCACAGCTAGCTTCCAATACCCCAAAGGTTTTTATCAGCCGCCCATAAGAACACCAGGCCAATCTGGTTAAGCACTTGTCATTTCCAGGTTTATTCTAGGGCAAGAAAATGACTCCATGTTAAGGGTCTAATTCAGGCACTGACTTTCATTTTTGTTGTCACTAAAAACATTGTGTTGACAAAACAGGTATTTTGACACAGGGCTTCCTCTGTACTGGACTTTTGGGAAACCCCCTCTTCTCTCCTTGCCTGACCTTACAACCACCCTGGGTTGTTTGGTGCTATTTTTCCACACCTTCCAATGTCAACGTGTCAACAGGCGTTCTGTGGTGGCTGAAACAGTCTGTGAGGTCACAGCTGCAAACCCAAAGACCTGCCCTGGCCTTGGCCAGATGGCCATGTGATAAAAAGAGCACTTCTGAAGCAAGCGGGCCAAAAGAAGCTCCATCTAGAGACAGGAAGAAAGCCAAGCAAGAGAGGAGACAAAGGTGAGATGCTAAAGAACCTCCCACAATGGTACAAGCAGTTAGTTCCTCTGCAGGACTAGAACTTTGTTTAGAACATACATGTCACACAGAATCGTATAACTTTGCAGCTAGAGAACAAAACTCACACCTCTAAATGAATTTATTTCAAAGCCATTACTTTGGAGATTATTCTGATTTCAGAAATACCTTAGTATTGCATTCAATTCTCAGGACAAATTCTTTTGATTACATTTAGTGGTGGCAAATATCAATTTTTGTAGAGTCGGAGTTATTTTCAGATATAGGTTGTTCAGAACTAAGAATATGAGCACGAGAGAATCAATACTATTTCGGTATAAAAGTCAACGTGCTAACTATAGCAAAATAAGTTGGAGTTTCCTGTGAAGTTTCCTGTGCAATTTGAAAAGGTAATTTTTAAAGGGCTCTGAATAATGGCAATATTGATGTGGAATAACAGTATACGCTACCAAGATGATCTGAAGAAGTCATTGCTATGGAGATTTTATATACATATATACATATACACATACACATGTATTCTGGAGTCTCGTGGCTTTATTTTCACAATAGAATAAGTTTATAGACAACAGACGAGCCAAGAGTAAACCTCATTTCTGAGTCCTCAGGCAGAAACTCTCAAAATAAAAATCCATTTATCTTCAACTACCCGGTCTCCATGTCTGCAAAGCAGGGGCTAAGAGGTAGTGACATTCCCATGTAAATAAATCACATTAACCTGATATTTTAAGGTTCTAAGACTCTTCACTGTATTAGTAACATCTTAGTATCTAGCTGTAGAATGTATTCCACTTGAGAGTATTGGTCTCCTACTATCTAGAAGTCTTCAATAAAACAAACGCATTGACCTGGACTTAGTTTAGCTGTAATATTAATAAAAGCTGATAGTTATATAACCCTTACTACCTGCTTGTACTTACTTAGCATGATATATATATATATATATATATATATATATATATATATATATATAATCTCACTTAATACAACCCTGTGAGGATAAAAAGTTTTAAAATATTATTACTTTTATTCCTATCTTACATATGAAAGAACTAAGCCAGGAAGAGGTTGTCCAAGATGACACGACAAGCTGCAGAGCCAGAACTGGAACTCAAGCAGTCTGGCTCCAGCTGTGCGCTTACTCACTCCACTATACCACCCTATACTGCCTCTGTGAGTGATAGAAAACAAGATATGTAAATCAGATATTCAACAAAATAAAGGACTATGAAAAATACTTAAAAACTTATGGGAAGCTCATTTGAGAAGTAAAAAGCAGGGGTGATGTGAGGCAGATGGATCCAGGTAAAATGGATGAAGGCCACATAAAAATAGCCACAAGAATTCCAAGGGCAGCCTGGGGCTGGGCCAAAAGGCTCTCTATTCCGAGAATAGAGGAGGCAGTTGGAAAGATCCAGGAGTTATAAAGAACCAGTTCCTGACACTGCTTTGTGTCAACACAATTTTTCCTTTATTACATAAAATCAGATAATGCATATTAATAAAAAAACAAAACTCCACAATACTGTTTTATTTTATTATCTTTGGGCACTTCTATTGGTCTTTCATTTATCTATTTTTTTTTAAAGATTTATTTATTTATTTATTTTTGTGGGGGGGGGTGGGGAGGGAAGGGAGCAAGCGGGCCGCTTCCATTGGTCTTTCATTTGTCCATTTTCATCCATCTTTGTTCTTTGGCCCGTGTGCGCCTCCCATCACAGTGGCCTCTGTTGTCGCAAAGCACCGGCTCTGGGCGCATGCACTCCAGAGCTCCGGCTCGGTAATTGGACACATGGGTCCAACCGCTCCGCGGCACGTGGGATCTTCCCAGGCCAAGGCTCAAACCAGCGCCTCTTGCACTGCAAGGCGGTATCCTTACCCACTGGACAACCAGGGAAGCCCCTCATTTATCTATTTTTATCCATCTTTGTTCTTTGGCCTGTGTGGGCCTCCCATCACAGTGGCCTCTGTCTTTGCAGAGCACAGGCTCTGGGTGCATGTGCTCCAGAGCTCCTGCTCAGTAGTTGGACACATCAGTCCAGCCACTCCGCAGCACGTGGGAATCTTCCCAGGCCAGGGATCGAACCAGCGCCCTTTGCACTGCAAGGCAGTGTCCTTCCCCACTGGACCACCAGAGGAATCCACAAAACTCCACAACACTGTTAACATGACAGTTTTCATATCTTGCCACATCACTTTGTGAACTGTATTCGCCAGTAAGCAGATACGCATAGTATGTCAAAGTTAACTTATTAACAGTAGGCAGAAGTGCAGTGATTCACCTGATACCATCTCCAAGGTTCAGAATCAGTGACTCATTTCCCAGAAAGAGCCGATTACATGTGGACAGAATCAAGTGAAGCAGCCCTTGCCATGTCTTCTCTTTAACCAAGATAGCCAATCCACCCCAAATCCAACTTAACAGAAGTGGAAACTGTCTCATGGAGGGGAAGTGATTTAGATGAAGGTCCTAACACAAAACTCCAGGGCTCTCTGTACTTTTGCATTCTGCATTCTATCCTTTTCCTTGTAACCATTAGGGGCAAATAAGTAAATAGTGATTTCAAAGCCTTTCAGAAAATGTAAGCACACCGTCTACTCCACAGGGGAAAGAATTCCTTCATCACAAACTCCTCTGGCTGTTGTTTAGACCACCTTCCTCTCCCTGGGCCTCGAGAGGTGTCCAGAAAATGATAGAAAACATCATTCATGCTCCGAGAAGCTGCAGTGTATCACATGAATAAGGCCACCGATGTCCCCAGGTTATCATGACTTGTTATTACCAGGTGGAACGTCTCTGGGAATTTAGCTTCCCGTGGGGCAGGGAGCCTCCCCTCGCAGCCTAACTTACGAAGCCCCAGCCCACGCTTAAGGCGAGGAGGAGGCTCGACCAGCCCCCTGCCGAGGTGCCACGGATTCGCGGAAGCCTGCGTGCAGCGAGCAGCTGGTCTCGCAACTCGGCTCGCTTTCGGATGCGGGTGCCTACCCAAATGCCTCCTCCCTCGCAGTTCGCCGCCAAGCCCGCGGGCGCGCGCGGCCCCAACCTCCCCGGGCGCGGTCACGTGAGGCGGGCCCGCGGAACCAATGGGCAGCTCGCGCGGAATGGAAGGGATTGTCTGACCCTCGTGACGTCACAAAGCTGGCGGGGAGCGCGCCGCTCTTCCGCCCCCACGCGCCGAGCCCCGGCCGCTCCCCGGCTCTCCGCCCACTCGCCACTGCGCACCCAATGGGAAGGCGGGAAGCGCTCGGGCCCGAACGTGCGGGCGGGGCAGGGTGGTGGCCCGGCGGGGCAGGGGTGCGGAGTGGGCCGGCCTGGGTCAAGGGGCCGCGCTCCCCGGAGGTGCGCTGGGTGGTGTGGAAGGACGGCCGTGAGGTGCCGCCACCGCTGCGGCCGCCGCCTCGTTGAGAAGAAGCGGCGTCTCCCCTGCCGTGCCCGGTTCGTATTCCCTTATTCCGGCCCCCGAGCCTCCCCGTCCGGAACCCTCCTCCACCGTCCCGAAGTTGCGAGGGGGGCGGCTGGCGCACGTGGGGAGCGGTGGCCGCCAGCGTGCGGGGAGACGAGCTCGGGAGCGCCAGGTGCGCGCTGGGGCGTCGGGGCCGCGGCGGGCGTGGCGGCGCCGGGGGCCGCGGCGGGCTCAGGGCTGGGGGCGGGCCCGCCGCGCCCGCTGTCAGCGCCGGGGGCGCCGCGAGGACCCGCGGGAGGGTGAGCTCCGGGGGCGCGGCGTCTCCGCCGGAGGATCCCTCCTCCCACATCCCGGATCCAGGGCGACCCCACGGGCAGCTGCCGCGGGCCGACCCCTAGTTGTCCGTTCCGAAGCCGGCGCGGCGTGGGCGGACGGAGGATGCCGCGCACCCGTGGGCTCCGCGCCCGGGCTGGATGGACCGGCCGGTCTCGGGGCGCGCCTCCGGCGGTAGCGCTGCCTCTCCCGAGGGGTGGGTGGGTTTGTTTGGTTTCCTTCTTCTCCCCTCCCCTTTCTTCCTCCTCCATCCTCTTCCCCCTCCTAGCCCCATTCACCGGGCTGGAGCGAGACCTCGCCCCTCCTCCGCTCCCGCCTCCCCTGCCGACGCGCCTCTAATGAGCATCTCTGCCTTGCTTTCAATGGGCCGGTGCTGCTGTCGCTGCTGCTGTCCGCGCGGGTTGTGGATGTTGTCGGCTCCGTGTTGTGATGACAGGAGAATGTGTGTGTGTCCCGGGCCCAGGCGAATTGGTAGGTATTCTCTTAACTACCTGCGTTGGGTACCCAGGAAGGCTGGTGACTGGTGTTGTGTGTGGACAGTCTTAGGTGGGTCTTTGTGGCATTAAGAGGTGAGGGACAAAGGCATCCTGGACCAGGAGCTCGTTGATGCCTTCGTGAGTGGAATTTTCAGATAGGGACAGAAGAAACTGATCAAACAAGTGCTGACTTGGGGCTGCGTGTCTTCCAACGGCTGCCGGTTTCTTCATTCATGTAGAGGTAGCGGGAGCTGTGAAATGGCTACACGTTGCCCCAAAATGCCGAAAAATCGCAGAGAGTCTTTATGCAGGGTGTTGAATGCAATTGGATTACATAAACTGGGATTCTGACACATTAAATGATTAGTATGTCTTTTTGTTTTTTCATTTACATCCAAAGCTTTGCAAAGCTAAAGAGCTCTGGAGTCGGTGCAGTCATTGCATTCTGTAATTAATTTGTTCGATGAGTTTATTGATGAAGTGGAGTCATTTCTTGGCACAAGTCCTGCTGAGCACATCAGTAAGAATGGATGGGTCTCTTTCCTGTCTGGTTACTGTTCATCTTACCTTATTATTCACTGGAAAAATTGGCAAAATCTGCCTAAGATTCTGTACATAAGGTGGCTAAGTCTGGATCATGGGATAGGAACTTTTAGGTGAAATTGTGGCCAGAAATAACTTGAGAATTTGAGTGCTTCAGTTTCCCACAGCTGTACCTTGTTGCTGTTCTTACTGCCTCATCGGGAGCCCTCTACTTTCTTAATTTAGCAAGTTTGTCCACAGAAGTTTTGATTTCATGTGTTTTTGTTGTCGAATCATTGGTTATTCAGAAGGATACTCGGGGGTTTTTTGAATGCTCACTTATGGTTTATGAAAGCATTCGAAAGGACTTCTAGGGGTAACTGGTCTGATAGAGCATGTACCTGTACTGACAGAATGCTCATTAATCACAGAGCAGGTAACTTCTGTAGGAATTTAACTTTGAGAGATATGTTGGGAGTCTCAGTCCATATGATCAGCCCCTGAGTAACTGAAAGATAGAGTTAATAACATTTACTCTCTGCTTTTTTGATTTTAATCTTGGGAATTTATGCCTGAAGGAACAATGTTTGTTATTTGAGGGCTTGCTGTTTGAATTTACTTATTCAAAGCATCTGCTGAATGAATCAGTTCTTCTGCCATAATAGTTCATTCATTTTTCAGTCAATTACAAAAGCAGGAGGGTTGTCAAAACAAAGGAATTTAAGGCACGTGTGGATTTCTTGGACTGGTTTTTTCTTGATCAGATGTCATATAGCCAAATTCTATTATGCATTTGTCTGTCAAACCCTTCCTCCAAACACACACAGCACTTTGATTCAATCTACATTTCATACAGAAACACATATTTTTTTGCCTCTAAAATTCTTACCTATTAAAGTAAGCATAAATGCACACACATCTAAAGTTATAATTTATTTCCGTTAAAATTGCTGTTTACATTAATAATAGAAATAATCTTCATACAAAGTAGTAATGAGTACATGTGCTTTCTGCATACAAACCTAGCAAGAGATATGGTTCATATCTGAAAGCCAGTCTCATGTAGCATAGCGTTTTAGCACATCCTCTGGCACAGTCATGTATACTTACCCTTTGGATGACTTTCAGGTCTTCAGTTTGAAGTGCTGTTATTTAAGTGGTTAGTCTTGATAGATTCCTGTTCTTCTGAAATTTGTTTTTCATGAATGCCTTTCAGAAGGTTATTTAGTTACTGATCTTATTTCCAAAATTCTAATCCTTACCTTCTCTTGCCTAATCTTGTTTTAAATTTTGTAAACAAATTTCTTCTTAAATAGTGTGGTTAAAATAATGGTGCTTTCTATCAACATGCAAAAGGGGTTCTATATGACCGGCTTATACAGTGCTTATTACAGAGGCAAATTCAGTGTTTGCTTCCGACATTCTACTTATGTTTCTGTTTTTCAAAAGAGGGTACATGAAAATAATATAATGTACAGCTAATATGCTATGATATTTATAAATTTTTTTTTAATGTGTTGCTCATTAATCACAGAGCAGGTAACTTCTTGGAGAGATATGTTGGGAGTCTCAGTCCATATGATCAGCCCCTGAGTAACTGAAAGATAGAGTTAATAACATTTACTCTCTGCTTTTTTGATTTTAATCTTGGGAATTTATGCCTGAAGGAACAATGTTTGTTATTTGAGGGCTTGCTGTTTGAATTTACTTATTCAAAGCATCTGCTGAATGAATCAGTTCTTCTGCCATAATAGTTCATTCATTTTTCAGTCAATTACAAAAGCAGGAGGGTTGTCAAAACAAAGGAATTTAAGGCACGTGTGGATTTCTTGGACTGGTTTTTTCTTGATCAGATGTCATATAGCCAAATTCTATTATGCATTTGTCTGTCAAACCCTTCCTCCAAACACACACAGCACTTTGATTCAATCTACATTTCATACAGAAACACATATTTTTTTGCCTCTAAAATTCTTACCTATTAAAGTAAGCATAAATGCACACACATCTAAAGTTATAATTTATTTCCGTTAAAATTGCTGTTTACATTAATAATAGAAATAATCTTCATACAAAGTAGTAATGAGTACATGTGCTTTCTGCATACAAACCTAGCAAGAGATATGGTTCATATCTGAAAGCCAGTCTCATGTAGCATAGCGTTTTAGCACATCCTCTGGCACAGTCATGTATACTTACCCTTTGGATGACTTTCAGGTCTTCAGTTTGAAGTGCTGTTATTTAAGTGGTTAGTCTTGATAGATTCCTGTTCTTCTGAAATTTGTTTTTCATGAATGCCTTTCAGAAGGTTATTTAGTTACTGATCTTATTTCCAAAATTCTAATCCTTACCTTCTCTTGCCTAATCTTGTTTTAAATTTTGTAAACAAATTTCTTCTTAAATAGTGTGGTTAAAATAATGGTGCTTTCTATCAACATGCAAAAGGGGTTCTATATGACCGGCTTATACAGTGCTTATTACAGAGGCAAATTCAGTGTTTGCTTCCGACATTCTACTTATGTTTCTGTTTTTCAAAAGAGGGTACATGAAAATAATATAATGTACAGCTAATATGCTATGATATTTATAAATTTTTTTTTAATGTGTTCAACCTTAGGAAGAAACAGTTGATATTAAGATTCAAGTGGTTTTATATTCCTTATTCCTTTTTGTTTATTGTATTTGTTTCCTTCCGTAGCATATTTCTAAAGCCTGTTTATTTATAGGCCAGATGAATGCTTTGAGGCAATACCTCAAGAATTCAGGGGAAATACATGTTACTAGAAGGATTTTTTTTCTTGTATAGATTACCTGGATTAATGATACATGTTTATTAGATTTTTTAGATAAATGCTCATCAAAATATTTTCAGTGTCTCATAGTAAGTGATATGATTTTCATTTATTCATGATTATAATGCTTTACCTTTTTAAGGCAAATCTTAGTCCACTAGACTACTATTTCACTATTAATTTCCAAGGGCAAATAAATAACTTTTTTTTTTAATCTAAGTGAATATTTTTCTAAGCGTGAATTCTACTTGGGATCCATAATAAACAGAGACTCTATTTCTGTAGCTTTCTTTTATGGCTAATAGGCAGAGGAAAATACTAGTGAGTAAATTAGGTTCCAAAACTGAGGCCATTTATATTAACAGCTTTAGAGCTACGAAAACACTTTTTTTTTATTACAAAAAAATACAATAAAATTAATGAATAAATGAAACCTGCATTTGATTCCACTTCAGTGCACACTTTTTAAAAGGCACAGATAGCATCTGCTCTGGTGTCTTCACGTACAGCTTAGGAAAGTGAGGCTCAAAGAGGTTTAGCTGGCGTTTCCAGGATTATTTGGCAGATTGGTGGCAGACCTGTCCCTAAACTTGCCAAATTCACACAGTGGTCTGGAGAAGCATTGTTTGCAAGAGTGCATTTTGGTATTTCTGTTTTTACTCATTATGTAAGATTTTTCTTGTACATGTTAATTACAGTGGCATATGTATGTGTGTTAGTTGTTTAGTCGTGTCGATTCTTTGGGACCCCATGGACTGTAGCCTTCTAGGCGCCTCTGTCCATGGAATTCTCCAGGCAAGAATACTGGTGGGTTGCCTTGCCTTTCTCCAGGGGATCTTCCTGATCCAGGGATCAAACCCAGTTCTCCTGCATTGCAGGCTGATTCTTTTCCATCTGAGCCACCAGGGAACTAGCGTATGTATACAGCTTACAAATGATTCACGAATACACACAGGTTGGAACTGTATCCAAACACTTCTATGATGATAGCCATGTGTATCAAATTCTAACCATTCACTATAACTCCAGAAACAGAATCTTCATAAATGGGAGAAGTCCCTGTGCAATATGGGAGATCCCTGGCCTTTTTTTTAAGGATAAGGAGGAGGATGATTGGCCAGGTAGCCTGCCACTGCATACTGTTATATAACCTTCATCTCCTCCGCTCTTCCCAGCCAGATCTACTGTACATTCTGCCAGTTTGTGCTGCATAAAGAAGTACAAAGAAGAGAGACAAGTAAAGCTAGAAGGCAGTTTACTCTTGGCTCCCTAAGTGATTGGGAGGTATGCTTAGCAGAATATATCCCGTAGAGATAGTACATGATGTGTGTGTAAAATATAGTACCTCAGGAGGCACAGGGCACCTGTAAATTCGCCTGCTAAATACTTGTTATGAAAGCAAAAACAGATTAAATAATCTGAATGTAACTTTTTTTCTTTGTGCATACCTGTGAAATTGCTGTCTAGGAATCCCAGTCAGAAGTTCCAGCCTGCCGCTGTTCTCTGATGCCATGCCAGCACCAACTCAACTGTTTTTCCCTCTGATCCGTAACTGTGAACTGAGCAGAATCTATGGCACTGCGTGTTACTGCCACCACAAACATCTCTGCTGCTCACCCCCGTACATCCCTCAGAGTCGTCTGAGATACACACCCCATCCGGCATATGCTACCTTGTACAGGCCGAAGGAGAGCTGGTGGCAGCACACCCAAGGAAGGAGGTACGCTTCCACGCCACAGAAATTTTACCTCACACCTCCACAAGTCAACAGCATCCTGAAAGCTAACGAATACAGCTTCAAAGTGCCAGAATTTGATGGCAAGAATGTCAGTTCTGTCCTTGGATTTGACAGCAATCAGCTGCCGGCAAATGCACCCATTGAGGACCGGAGAAGTGCGGCAACCTGCCTGCAGACTAGGGGGATGCTTTTGGGGGTTTTTGATGGCCATGCAGGCTGTGCTTGTTCCCAAGCAGTTAGTGAAAGACTCTTTTATTATATTGCTGTCTCTCTGTTACCCCATGAGACTTTGCTAGAGATTGAAAATGCCGTGGAGAGTGGCCGAGCCCTGCTCCCCATTCTCCAGTGGCACAAGCACCCCAATGATTACTTCAGTAAGGAGGCGTCCAAATTATATTTCAACAGCTTGAGGACTTACTGGCAAGAGCTTATAGACCTCAACACTGGGGAGTCGACTGATATTGATGTTAAGGAGGCTTTGATTAATGCTTTCAAGAGGCTGGATAATGACATCTCCTTGGAGGCTCAGGTCGGTGATCCCAATTCTTTCCTCAACTACCTGGTGCTTCGAGTGGCATTTTCTGGGGCCACAGCTTGTGTGGCCCACGTGGATGGTGTTGACCTTCATGTGGCCAATACTGGAGATAGTAGAGCCATGCTGGGTGTGCAGGAAGAGGACGGCTCTTGGTCAGCTGTCACTCTGTCTAATGACCACAACGCTCAGAATGAAAGAGAAGTAGAACGACTGAAATTGGAGCACCCAAAGAATGAGGCCAAGAGTGTGGTGAAACAGGATCGGCTGCTTGGCCTGCTGATGCCTTTTAGGGCTTTTGGCGATGTAAAGTTCAAATGGAGCATTGACCTTCAAAAAAGAGTGATAGAATCTGGCCCAGACCAGTTGAATGACAACGAATACACCAAGTTTATTCCTCCTAATTATTACACACCTCCTTATCTCACTGCTGAACCAGAAGTCACTTACCACCGGTTAAGGCCACAGGATAAATTTCTGGTATTGGCAACTGATGGATTGTGGGAGACAATGCATAGGCAGGATGTGGTTAGGATTGTGGGTGAATACCTAACAGGCATGCATCACCAGCAGCCAATAGCTGTTGGTGGTTATAAGGTGACTCTGGGACAGATGCATGGCCTTTTAACTGAAAGGAGAGCCAAGATGTCATCGGTATTTGAGGACCAGAATGCAGCAACCCATCTTATTCGCCACGCTGTGGGCAACAATGAGTTTGGGGCTGTCGATCACGAGCGTCCTCCAAAATGCTGAGTCTTCCTGAGGAGCTTGCTCGAATGTACAGAGATGACATTACAATCATTGTAGTTCAGTTCAATTCTCATGTTGTGGGGGCATATCAAAACCAGGAATAGTGAGTGGATCTTACCAAGGCAATTCTCAAATAGATTTAAAGGGCAGATAGAATTTTTAAAAAGATAATACTATAGTAAATATTACCAATGGGTCATTCCCAGCATTTCCACATTTGATACTCTAGACAGCCAGGTGTCCAAATAGACTTTGTAGCAGGGAGGCAGGATCCTGAGAGTCTTGTTCTGTTTAGCTCAGACCTTGTAGCACCTGTACTTGAGGCACTTCCTTACTGAAGATGACTTAAGACGTTGGCTGCTTTCATCAGTCTGAGAAATTCAGAATGACCTCGCTAACAGGATTTTGAATAGGCCCAAAGCAAGGAACTTTCTGAGTGTATTCTCTTGGTAAAATGAAAAAACATTACTATGTACACCTGCAGACCCCTCTCATTACCAAGATTCCAGTCTACATGAGGACACAGATTTAGTGCATGATTTCTTAAATCCGATATTCTGTTTAGAACGGCTCTTGGTCGGCAGTCACGCTGTCTAATGACCACAATGCTCAGAATGAAAGAGAAGTAGAACGACTGAAATTGGAGCACCCAAAGAATGAGGCCAAGAGTGTGGTGAAACAGGATCGGCTGCTTGGCCTGCTGATGCCTTTTAGGGCTTTTGGCGATGTAAAGTTCAAATGGAGCATTGACCTTCAAAAAAGAGTGATAGAATCTGGCCCAGACCAGTTGAATGACAACGAATACACCAAGTTTATTCCTCCTAATTATTACACACCTCCTTATCTCACTGCTGAACCAGAAGTCACTTACCACCGGTTAAGGCCACAGGATAAATTTCTGGTATTGGCAACTGATGGATTGTGGGAGACAATGCATAGGCAGGATGTGGTTAGGATTGTGGGTGAATACCTAACAGGCATGCATCACCAGCAGCCAATAGCTGTTGGTGGTTATAAGGTGACTCTGGGACAGATGCATGGCCTTTTAACTGAAAGGAGAGCCAAGATGTCATCGGTATTTGAGGACCAGAATGCAGCAACCCATCTTATTCGCCACGCTGTGGGCAACAATGAGTTTGGGGCTGTCGATCACGAGCGTCTCTCCAAAATGCTGAGTCTTCCTGAGGAGCTTGCTCGAATGTACAGAGATGACATTACAATCATTGTAGTTCAGTTCAATTCTCATGTTGTGGGGGCATATCAAAACCAGGAATAGTGAGTGGATCTTACCAAGGCAATTCTCAAATAGATTTAAAGGGCAGATAGAATTTTTAAAAAGATAATACTATAGTAAATATTACCAATGGGTCATTCCCAGCATTTCCACATTTGATACTCTAGACAGCCAGGTGTCCAAATAGACTTTGTAGCAGGGAGGCAGGATCCTGAGAGTCTTGTTCTGTTTAGCTCAGACCTTGTAGCACCTGTACTTGAGGCACTTCCTTACTGAAGATGACTTAAGACGTTGGCTGCTTTCATCAGTCTGAGAAATTCAGAATGACCTCGCTAACAGGATTTTGAATAGGCCCAAAGCAAGGAACTTTCTGAGTGTATTCTCTTGGTAAAATGAAAAAACATTACTATGTACACCTGCAGACCCCTCTCATTACCAAGATTCCAGTCTACATGAGGACACAGATTTAGTGCATGATTTCTTAAATATACCACCTATGCATTATTCATGAGCTTAATTTTAACCCAAAGTAGTTTTCAAATCCACCATTTTAAGCCATAAAGGACCGAGAACCAAGCAGTTTGAATTTGTAAGTGTGTGTGATTATTTGACTGGAATGCTGCTTAAATGGGAAAACTAGCCCTTTATCACCCCTGTTTGCCTAATGTAATGGAAACATTTTCTATTTTGCCACACACTTGAAGAAAATAAAGGTGTTTTATCTACTATTGATGTTAAATAAAGGAAAAAAAAAATGTTTTACTTTATATTAATGAAAAGCTTTATTTAGTTTAGAATAAAAGATCCAGAATGAAGAGACTGATCTTTTTAGTTACTGCCATCTGCAGCCACCAGCACGTCACTCTTGTCACGTAATACCCTGAAGTGTGGCATGCTGTAAGTTTGTGGTGGATAGACTGCCGCTGAGAAGTCATACTTCTAAATTTAGTTGTAGTAAAAATTTTCATCACTTTGGAATTTTAAGGATGACATATATAAAATAAATATGTAATTTGGGGGAGTAAGGTCTAAATATTACCTTCAGGAGTTGAGATGAGGAAGTTTGTTTTTCCCCACCTAGGTGTAGGTCAGTTGAAATAATTGGTTTAAAGATTACTAAATGCTAAACATATTGTAGCTTATCAATAGAAATGTTAAGATATATCCATGAGAAAATTTAAACGTAACTATCGTGCATGCCTGATACTTAATGGAACACTTAATAGCATCAAGTTTTGTTTGCAGCAGTCTCTGTAATTATATGCAGTTTCTTCCAGTGCTGTATCAAAGAAAATGAAAATAAATATATTCAAATTGGCTTTTTGGGAGCTTATTTGGTATGCATCAAATGGTGTTTTGTCCCTGTGTTTAATGGTGATCTGTGTACAGCTGTGCGTATATTTCCTCACTTATTCTAGCATCACTGGTAAAAGAATGGCTGTGACTATGTTCAGTTTTCACATAGATTTTAATACAAGACATGATCAGTTTTCCTTTGTGTAATTAGTTGAGGGGTGTTTTAGAAGTCCTTTCAGATTTCTGTAGAATCAGATATTCCAGGACTCCTCTAGACTGTGGACATTGAGGCAAGGTAGAATTGGCTGCAGAATTTATTCCAATTGAAAATAGACTCAGGAAAATTGTCGCTAACAAGACCATATAATGTTTGTTTTCTGAGGTCTCTCTTTTTCCTTTTTCCCTTGAGTTGGCTTGGAAATTTTCTCCCAGGCAGTATTTTGGAGAGATAAAAGCTATTATACTATACTATACTACTTACTTATAACTTTTGACAGAAACTTCATCTTTTAATGAAATATGTGTAGAATGCTGTAACAGTTAAAAGTCATTTGCAGGCTAGTATTTGAATTTCTCTTGAACACCATTACTAAAGAGTTCCATATTATATTTAATAAAGTTTCATCTCTGTCTAGCACAGTACATACAAATTTGGTTTCCTTTGGTCGTGATCAAGATATTAATCCTTATTATTGCACAGGAAACTTGGTTTGCAGCCTAAAAGCCTGTCATGTTATGCCTGTAGTATTAACAGTGTGGAAATGAAAATAATTGGATGTTAGAAATTTGAATACATTATCTGAAAGGAGTTTTTACTGTAATTGGTTGTCACTGTGATGTGATATCTAGAATTAAAGAATACACATAAACTTTCATTGTATTTAGCCTTAAACTTTTAAAATTTTTACTTTCTAGCATATGTATCATTTAGTCAGTGGCTCATGGTATTTATAATATGTCCTTAACTAGTCAGATGGTGCACAGTGCTTTATCTGTGTGAAGAAATGTGAAAAGTTATATATAATATAGTGAATAGTCAGAAATGTCCACAGTGAATTAAAGCTTTTGTGTCTGCTTTCTGAATGATATGTGTTGTTTTTTTAATATTAAGATTCACTAGATGCTTTCTATGGTGGTAGATTATACCTAACTTTAGGATCCTCTGGGTAGATAGCACTTAAAAATAGCCCAAAACTAGGGTATAACTTACATTTAATAAAATGCACAGATTTTAAGTGTGTAGTTTGAAATTTGGTAACCACAACCCCAATAAAGATATAGGACTTTGCCGTTACTCCAGCAGAAAATTCCCTCATGCCTGTTTCTGGTTGATCCCTCCCCACAAAACTATTGTTCTGACTTCTGTCACGATAGACTAGTGTTACTTGTTCTAGGAATTCATTTAAATGAAATCATGTAATATGTATTGACATTTGTATGTGACTTTTGTTCATTTTTTAAGAATGAATTACTTTTGGCTACTTTGGGCTTTCACTGCTGCTGCAGGTTCTTCTCTAGTTGCAGGGAGTGGGGGCCACTCTCCAGTTGAAGTGAACAGGCTTCTTGTTGCAGTGACTTTTCTTGTTGTAGAACTCAGGCTCTAGGGCACACGGGCTTCAGTAGTTACGGCACATGGGCTCCATAGTTGCAGCTCTGAGGCTCTGGAGCACAGGCTCCATAGTTGTGGCTCACAGGCTTAGTTGCCCCACAGCATGTGGGATCTTCCCGGACCAGGGACCGAACCCATGTCTCCTGCATTGGCAGGTGAACTCTGTTGCCACTGAGCTACCAAGGAAGCCTTGTTCATTATTTTTGAGATTCATTTATGTTAAGTGGATCGGAGTACCACCTTACTACCAAGTAGCATTGCATAGTATGAATATAACTTACCCATTGTTGATGGGCATTATCAGCCCCTAATTTTCCCTCTTTAAAACTAACTTTTAGCAATTTCCAGGGATATTATTTGATTGAAGTATAGATTTAACATTGAAAACATGATTAATTACACATGAGTTTCATGTTCAGTACCTTAATGTGGTAGGACTTTTTTTTTTTAAAACTCAAAATGTTGCTTGGTGAAAAATTTGGAGGGATTTGAGAGTGTTTGTTTGCTAATGACCTCTCTATACCTCTCCCACTGATAATCTGGTTAGGTTAACTTAGTTCATTAACTGATAGAGCAGACAAATGATGCTTTCTTTTTCCTTTTGGGTAGATAGCACTTAAAATAGCCCAAAACTAGGGTATAACTTACATTTAATAAAATGCACAGATTTTAAGTGTGTAGTTTGAAATTTGGTAACCACAACCCCAATAAAGATATAGGACTTTGCCGTTACTCCAGCAGAAAATTCCCTCATGCCTGTTTCTGGTTGATCCCTCCCCACAAAACTATTGTTCTGACTTCTGTCACGATAGACTAGTGTTACTTGTTCTAGGAATTCATTTAAATGAAATCATGTAATATGTATTGACATTTGTATGTGACTTTTGTTCATTTTTTAAGAATGAATTACTTTTGGCTACTTTGGGCTTTCACTGCTGCTGCAGGTTCTTCTCTAGTTGCAGGGAGTGGGGGCCACTCTCCAGTTGAAGTGAACAGGCTTCTTGTTGCAGTGACTTTTCTTGTTGTAGAACTCAGGCTCTAGGGCACACGGGCTTCAGTAGTTACGGCACATGGGCTCCATAGTTGCAGCTCTGAGGCTCTGGAGCACAGGCTCCATAGTTGTGGCTCACAGGCTTAGTTGCCCCACAGCATGTGGGATCTTCCCGGACCAGGGACCGAACCCATGTCTCCTGCATTGGCAGGTGAACTCTGTTGCCACTGAGCTACCAAGGAAGCCTTGTTCATTATTTTTGAGATTCATTTATGTTAAGTGGATCGGAGTACCACCTTACTACCAAGTAGCATTGCATAGTATGAATATAACTTACCCATTGTTGATGGGCATTATCAGCCCCTAATTTTCCCTCTTTAAAACTAACTTTTAGCAATTTCCAGGGATATTATTTGATTGAAGTATAGATTTAACATTGAAAACATGATTAATTACACATGAGTTTCATGTTCAGTACCTTAATGTGGTAGGACTTTTTTTTTTTAAACACTCAAAATGTTGCTTGGTGAAAAATTTGGAGGGATTTGAGAGTGTTTGTTTGCTAATGACCTCTCTATACCTCTCCCACTGATAATCTGGTTAGGTTAACTTAGTTCATTAACTGATAGAGCAGACAAATGAGGCTTTGTTTTTGTCTGTTTTGTTTGCTTTTCCTTTTTTATTTTCATAATTTATTTTTAATTGAAAGATACTTACAATCTTGTGTTGGTTTCTGCCGTACATCAACATGGATCAGCCATAGGTGTACGTATGTCCCCTCTAGTTTTTGATGGTCTTGGTTTATTACTCTGTCAGCCATTGCTAGGACTGGAGATGGGGAAGGAAGTGGATTAAATGCTGACTGCTAAGTTAGGACTGGGATAATGTAACTCAGTTGAAAAGTACCTGCTTTTTTTTTTTTTTTTTAATACTTCCTAGACAAAGTTTTCCTGCTCACTAGTCAAACACATGCCTGAATAAGAGTTATCATTAGCTTTGTCTTTGGGTATAGCAAGAGGATATAGACACCTGCTATCCTTAGTCTGTATATTGCATCTTTTTTTTTTTTTTGCGGGGCAGGGATGGGGAGGGAGGGGGCAGGTGGGCCACTTTTTGTTGGTCTTTCATTTATCTATTTTCACTCATCTTTGTTCTTTGGCCCATGTGGACCTCCCATCACAGTGGCCTCTGTTGCTGCAGAGCACAGGCTCTGGGTGCATGCGCCCCAGAGCTCCGGCTTGGTAATTGGACACATCAGTCCAGCTGCTCCGCAGCACGTGGCCTCTTCCCAGGCCAGGGATCGAACCGGCACCCCTTATACTGCAAGGCGGTGTCCTTACCCACTGGACCACCAGGGAAGCCTTAGTCTGTATATTGACATGCGTTAATTCTGGTTATTTTTTTCATAATAAAACAATTGCTATTTACTGTAGCTGACATTCTGGGTAAATGAAGACATCTTAATGGTATCTGGATAGACTTGTTACAGTATGAAGGTCACTTCTTTTGTTCCTTTCAGAACTAACTTTGAAAGCCTAGCTTAATCCTGTTAAATCCAGTCAGCCTGGTTCTTATGACAAATTTATACCTTGGATTGAATCATAACAATAGACTGCATTGTCTTCTAAATAGCTTTCAACTTTAAAGTCTTCAATGTAAATATATTATGATGAAATTCATGCAGTCTGTGTCCCATTAATAGTGCTTATCCAATGCACATCCTTTAAGGACCACAGAATTTACGCTTATAATGTAGCCAATATTTCGGTTCAAAATTTCACTTTTAAATTGTTCTAATAATTTTTTAACTTTATCTTGTTTGTCCATCAAGATTTTCAGTTCTTTAAGGTCAAGGCCCGTGGATTTTGTTTCTCTCTCTGAGCCAACACTATTGAATCAAAAATGTTCCGCATCCACTTTATTTTGCATTAGAGATACATAATTTTTTAAAAAGCGTAGGTGAGTGTTAAGAAGTTCATTTGTCGGAAGTTAACATCTCAGTCTAGATGCAGAGAAATAATTTCAGTAATTACAGTATCATTTTGTAGGTAAAAACCAGTGATTTCTAAAACTTGAACTAGTTCCCTGTTGTAAAGACTATTCAAAAGAAAAAAAGTACCAGTGTACAAATTGGCCCATCACAGGTTAAGCCCCCAAGAGGAGAAGGCTTCCTGTGTTCATTGTAAGAGATCTCAAAGACTCAATTTTCAAGTGTCAATTGGATCCCAAAAGTCAGCTCATTTCCCCAAGTAAAACTTTGCTAAATGGTCCCATCTAACCCTTGCTCCCTTCCCCAGCTCCTTTTATTACACAGAATGGGTGAAATGTTCCTTTGAGGACTCACCAGGAACTCTGCCTGTTTGGAAGAACTCCCAGGCCAGGATCGAACCGGCACCCCTTATACTGCAAGGCGGTGTCCTTACCCACTGGACCACCAGGGAAGCCTTAGTCTGTATATTGACATGCGTTAATTCTGGTTATTTTTTTCATAATAAAACAATTGCTATTTACTGTAGCTGACATTCTGGGTAAATGAAGACATCTTAATGGTATCTGGATAGACTTGTTACAGTATGAAGGTCACTTCTTTTGTTCCTTTCAGAACTAACTTTGAAAGCCTAGCTTAATCCTGTTAAATCCAGTCAGCCTGGTTCTTATGACAAATTTATACCTTGGATTGAATCATAACAATAGACTGCATTGTCTTCTAAATAGCTTTCAACTTTAAAGTCTTCAATGTAAATATATTATGATGAAATTCATGCAGTCTGTGTCCCATTAATAGTGCTTATCCAATGCACATCCTTTAAGGACCACAGAATTTACGCTTATAATGTAGCCAATATTTCGGTTCAAAATTTCACTTTTAAATTGTTCTAATAATTTTTTAACTTTATCTTGTTTGTCCATCAAGATTTTCAGTTCTTTAAGGTCAAGGCCCGTGGATTTTGTTTCTCTCTCTGAGCCAACACTATTGAATCAAAAATGTTCCGCATCCACTTTATTTTGCATTAGAGATACATAATTTTTTAAAAAGCGTAGGTGAGTGTTAAGAAGTTCATTTGTCGGAAGTTAACATCTCAGTCTAGATGCAGAGAAATAATTTCAGTAATTACAGTATCATTTTGTAGGTAAAAACCAGTGATTTCTAAAACTTGAACTAGTTCCCTGTTGTAAAGACTATTCAAAAGAAAAAAAGTACCAGTGTACAAATTGGCCCATCACAGGTTAAGCCCCCAAGAGGAGAAGGCTTCCTGTGTTCATTGTAAGAGATCTCAAAGACTCAATTTTCAAGTGTCAATTGGATCCCAAAAGTCAGCTCATTTCCCCAAGTAAAACTTTGCTAAATGGTCCCATCTAACCCTTGCTCCCTTCCCCAGCTCCTTTTATTACACAGAATGGGTGAAATGTTCCTTTGAGGACTCACCAGGAACTCTGCCTGTTTGGAAGAACCTGGCACCTAGCTCCAAAAGAATCAGTAATTTGTGTTGGTTGACTTTCTTATCCCAAGGTGGGAGGTGTGAGACCCTGTTCTTAGCCACACTTCTCTATTTGCTTTTCTAACCTATACCCAATTCACTGCCTGACTTTCTGCCTGCAGCACACACTCAACCAAACTGAAAAATCAGATTTTACTACAGTGCAAAGAGGTTCCTGGAGAAGGGCATGGCAATCCACTGCAATATTCTTGTGTGGAAAATCCCATGGACAGTGGAGCCCGGTGGGCTACAGTCCATGGGGTCGCAGAGCCGGACGTGACTGAAGTGACTGAGCACACTCTCCTGCAAGGAGGTTAGTGATCACATTCAGCCCCTCAAACCTGGAGCACGGAGCCTCAAAATGCAGCCAAGAAGAGTCAAAGAACAACAGATTTTATTTCACCTGCAGTGATTTAATCGGTCTGTCTTCTCTAAGGACAAGGCCAGTTTCATTGGCTTGCAGTGTTGATTGGAGAGGCCAGCCTTTACGCCTGAAAACTGAGAAGAGTGGGAAATGCGACAAAATCTACAGGGAAAAAAAAGAGGTGAGAGAAGGAAGAGTGGTGTGATTAGAGGCAGTGGTGGGGCCTGGACCAGTGACAGAGATGAAGCAAAGCCAAGGAAGGACAGCAGCCAGCTGAAGAATGATGAGGTAAGGGACTTTAAAAAACATTTTAAAGCTCTTAAGAAATCATGGATGCCAGGGCAATGGCAGTTGGAGAGCGAGGCAGTTTCCATTAGGGTGACCATTTCGTCCTGGCTCATTAGATAAGAGGGAAAAAGGATAGTCTTTGACCATATGGAAAGGGATCTGTAGTGCCCAGATGAACAGTTTTCTCAATAGAAATTATTTTTTCTTGCTCCAAATCTGGGGACAAGTTGAATAGCCTAATTTCACCTAATTAAAAACAGAGACTAGATCATTAAAGCCCTGGTATCTGTAGAAACAGAGCTGTGAAACTGAGCAGACCACAGAGAGTGCATGACTAAGCCATGCCTTCTGAGGCTTGCTTAGAGGGGCACCGATGGCTTCAGGTATAATTGGAAAGTCCAGTGACCTCTCAGCCTTAGTGGCACTTCAGAGTAACCACAACCACTCTTTCTGGAGCTCTTGCTATGTGCCAGGTCCTGTGGAAAGTATACTGTTTCTCATTCATTCCTGTGCTACTTGTCTGTTTGGTTCCTCAACCCCTTTGCTAAACACTCTCTGCCCTGCTCTGTGTACCTGGAAGCCCAGCTCTCCTGGCTGCACCTCCCAGGCTCACTTGTCTTCTGATAACTATTTGCATTCAACTGACGGGTAGCACCAGCAGGTGGGATGAGAGAGACGCTGGGATGTGTCTTCCTGTTTTTCTCCGTGCTTCAGGCTGCATCTCTAACCTTAGCTGTGTTCCTCCACTCTAAAGAACCTCTTCCACAATTCCAGTTCTCAGTGAGCTCAGGTCATGCTCTTCCTCCCTTTCTCCTTTCAGCCTTAGGGATGGTAATGGCTCCCTACTGCTGCTCGTCTCTGGATGCCTCAACAACCCTTGTTTGTTCCCTCATCCTTGCTCACACCTCTGTCAGTAATCCATTTATTTCAACAGTGCAAGGGGAAATCAGTTTCCTGCTAGGACCTGACCAATACAATCCTTAAAACAAACTGAAGTATTATTTCCTCTGTTTTACCCAGTACAAAGAGGTGAGGTAGCCCATCCTGCATCACACACTGAACAAAGCCATATGTCGATATTCCAAAGTCTGCATGTTCAGTCCCCACATCACACTGCCTAGTCTCTCCACGTAACCAGAGCGATCCCTTTGGAACCGAGAAGACCTGAGGACTGTCAAATGGCCAAAAGCCAAGTGAGCCCTTGAAAAACAGAGACAAAGATTCTCAGAAGAAGCAGCGAGCCCCAGTGTAGCCCATCAGTTAGTCTAGCATTTAGGGAATGGAACCACCCACAGGGTGTGCCAAGTGGGGACAGAAACAGCAGTGCATTGTGCTGTCCAAGTATGAGGTTCCTCATTTCCCCAGTTCATTTGTTGAAATCTCCATGGTGGGAGACGAGGTAGAAAGATATGAGCCACAGAAAAAGCCTTAGGTGTATAGCGCATTTGGGCCTGGTTCATCCGGATCTACAGTTCTTCTGTATCTGTGATTCCACGTATACACATTCAACCAACCATAGATCAAATAGCACTGTATTACTTACTATTGCAAAAAACTCCATGTATAAGTGGACTTGTGAAGCTCAAACCCTTCTTGTTTCAGGCTCAGTGGTACACAACAGCCTTGAAGTTAGCAAAGATTTAGAGAAAGAACTACACAGACCAGCTGAACAAGCATAGGATGCAGGAGTTGATAGGGACAGGTCTGGGAGAAAGAAGTATATAATGAGGTCAGCCAGAGTCATGCCAGGCTGAAATCTGGCTTCGAGCCACTCAGGTAGGAGACTTGACCAATTCTAGCCGAGACATTATTGATGGTTAGGCAAGAGAACATCTGTGTGGTTTACATATTGCCATCAGTCATTCATGTGTGTGTACTTACATTTAATAAGCTTATGTTTAATTCAAACACAGTCAGATTTTTGTTTCTCTCAACTTTTTGGTTACTATGGTGCATGACCACTGAGCTCTACCCAGGTATTGAGTAACTTGACAACTGAACTTGGGTGACCTAGCCAGTTACCCATCAGTGTCTTGGAACATGTTAGACAGATTGAACTGATAGTTAGTTCAGTTAGTACAGTTAGTTCATTCCAATCTAGAAAGTGTTCATTGGGCTTGTCATAGTTTTGAGAAGATGAGCCCCACCCCACACTGGTTGGAAGGTGTCCGGTAGTCTACTGGGGAAGAGTGGAGGGTAATCTAAAATATCTCTAGAAAGAATGAAGCAGCTGGACCAAATCAGAAATGATGCTTAGGTGTGAAGGTGTCTGGTGGTGAAAGTAAAGACTGACTCTGTGAAGAGTAGTATTGCATAGGAACCTGGAATGTTTTACATGGTCAAGCAAGCAATGGTGAGAATGAACTTTGACATCTTAGGAATCAGTGAACTAAAATGGATGGGAATTGGTGAATTTAATTCAGATGACCATATCTACTATGGTGGGCAAAAACATCTTAGAAGAAATGGAGTAACCCTCACAGTCAACAAAAGAGTCCAAAATGCATTCTAAGCCAAACCATTCAGTATCACTGTAATCCATGTGTATGCCCCAACTACTAATGCCAAAGAAGCTGAAGTTGACTAGTTCTAGAAGACCCACAAAACTTTCTAGATCTTGTACCAAAAGATGTCCTTTTCATCATAGGGGACTGTAATGCAAAAGAAGGAAGTCAAGAGATACCTGGAATAACAGGCAAGGTTGGCCGTGAAGTATAAAATGAAGCAGGGCTGGGCTTCCCTGGTGGTCCAGTGGGTAAGGACACTGCCTTGCAGTGCAAGGGGCGCCGGTTCAATCCCTGGCCTGGGAAGATCCCACATGCCGCGGAGCGGCTGGACCGATGTGTCCAATTACCAAGCCGGAGCTCTGGAGCGCATGCGCCCAGAGCCAGTGCTCTGCGATAACAGAGGCCACTGCGATGGGAGGCCCACACAGGCCAAAAGAACAAAGATAGATGAAAAACAGATAAATGAAAGACCAATAGAAGTGGCCCGCCCCCCCCCCCCCCCCCCAACCAGCACCCCCCCCCAAAAAAAAAAAATTCTCCCTAAAAAAAAAAAAAAAAAAATGAAGCAGGGCAAAGGTTAACAGTTTTGTCAAGAAAACACACTAGTCATAGCAAACACTATTTTCCAACAAAACAAGACAATGCTACACATGAACATCACAAAATGGTCAATACTGAAATCAGACAACTCTACCCATGAACATCAATCACCAAATGGTCAATACCGAAATCAGATTATATGCTTTGCAAGCGGAAGATGGAGAAGCTCTATACAGTCAGCAAAAACAAGAACTAGAGCTGAATGTGGTTCAGATCATGAGCTCCTTACTGCAAAATTTATGCTTAAATTGAAGAAAGTAGGGGAAACCATAACCAGTGGTGAAAGTAAAGACTGACTCTGTGAAGAGTAGTATTGCATAGGAACCTGGAATGTTTTACATGGTCAAGCAAGCAATGGTGAGAATGAACTTTGACATCTTAGGAATCAGTGAACTAAAATGGATGGGAATTGGTGAATTTAATTCAGATGACCATATCTACTATGGTGGGCAAAAACATCTTAGAAGAAATGGAGTAACCCTCACAGTCAACAAAAGAGTCCAAAATGCATTCTAAGCCAAACCATTCAGTATCACTGTAATCCATGTGTATGCCCCAACTACTAATGCCAAAGAAGCTGAAGTTGACTAGTTCTAGAAGACCCACAAAACTTTCTAGATCTTGTACCAAAAGATGTCCTTTTCATCATAGGGGACTGTAATGCAAAAGAAGGAAGTCAAGAGATACCTGGAATAACAGGCAAGGTTGGCCGTGAAGTATAAAATGAAGCAGGGCTGGGCTTCCCTGGTGGTCCAGTGGGTAAGGACACTGCCTTGCAGTGCAAGGGGCGCCGGTTCAATCCCTGGCCTGGGAAGATCCCACATGCCGCGGAGCGGCTGGACCGATGTGTCCAATTACCAAGCCGGAGCTCTGGAGCGCATGCGCCCAGAGCCAGTGCTCTGCGATAACAGAGGCCACTGCGATGGGAGGCCCACACAGGCCAAAAGAACAAAGATAGATGAAAAACAGATAAATGAAAGACCAATAGAAGTGGCCCGCCCGCCCCCTCCCTCCCCAACCAGCATCCCCCACCAAAAAAAAAAAATTCTCCCTAAAAAAAAAAAAAAAAAAATGAAGCAGGGCAAAGGTTAACAGTTTTGTCAAGAAAACACACTAGTCATAGCAAACACTATTTTCCAACAAAACAAGACAATGCTACACATGAACATCACAAAATGGTCAATACTGAAATCAGACAACTCTACCCATGAACATCAATCACCAAATGGTCAATACCGAAATCAGATTATATGCTTTGCAAGCGGAAGATGGAGAAGCTCTATACAGTCAGCAAAAACAAGAACTAGAGCTGAATGTGGTTCAGATCATGAGCTCCTTACTGCAAAATTTATGCTTAAATTGAAGAAAGTAGGGAAAACCACTAAGCCATTCAAGTATAACCTAAATCAAATCCCTTATGATTATACAGTAGAAGTGACGAATAGATTCAAGGGATTAGATCTGATAGAATGCCTGAAGAACTATGGACAGAGGTTTGTAACACTGTACAGGAGGCAGTGACCAAAAACAGCCCGAAGAAAAATGCAAGAAGGCAAAGTGGTTATATAAGGAGGATTTACAAATAGCCAATAAAAGAAGAGAAGCAAAAGGAGATGAAGAAAGGGAAAGATACACCTAACTGAAAGCAGAGTTCCAGAGAATAACAAGGGGAGATAAGTAAGCCATCTTAAGTGAACAATACAAAGAAATAGAGGAAAACAATAGAATCAGAAAGATCAGAAATATCCTCAATAAAATTGAAGATATCAAGGAACATTTCATGCAAGGATGAGCATGATAATGCATAGAAATGGTAAGGACCTAATAGAAGCAGAAGAGAGTAAGAAGAGGTGGCAAAAGAAGTGTACAAAAAAGGTCTTAATGACCTGGTGTGGCCTTGATGGTGTGACTACCCACATAGAGCCAGGTGTCTGGAGTGTGAAATCAAAATAGATCAGATTGTACTGTGCACATTGATTTGTAACCTGTTTGTTGACTACTTAATATATGACAAATATCTTTTAGATATTTTGTGTTCATAGATTGGAAGAATTAACATTGTTAAAATGTCCATGCCTGGAGAATTCCATGAACAGAGGAGCCTGGCAGGCTATAGTCCATGGTGTCACAACAAGTTGGACACAACTGAGTATTACTCACACTCACTCTTAATAGTGCTCTTCCTAAATACCCAAAGCAATCCACAAATCAGTGCAAATCAAAATTCCAACAGTGTTTTTCACAAAAATAGAAAAGCATTTCTAAAATTCATACAGAGCCTGTAAAGATCTCAGATAGCCACAACAGTTTTTTAAGCAAGAAGAATAAAGGTATAGGTATTACATATCCTGATTTCAATATGTATTACAAAGCTATAGTAATCAAAACAGTATGACAGGGCTTCCCTGGTGGTCCAGTGGGTAAGGACACTGCCTTGCAATGCAAGGGGTGCAAGTTTGATCCCTGGCCTGGGAGGATCCCACTTGCCGCGGAGCGGCTGGACCCATGTGTCCAATTACCGACCTGGAGCTCTGGGGTGTGTGCGCCCAGAACTGGTGCTCTGCAACGACAGAGACCACTGCGATGGGAGGCCCGCACGGGCCAAAGAACAAAGATGGATGAAAATACATAAATGAAAAGACCAATAGAAGTGGCCCGCCCGCCCCCTCCCTCCCCAACCCGACCTCCGCCCAAAAAAAACCCCAGTATGACACTGGCATAAAACCATACATATAGACCAATGAAACAGAAGTTAAAACATGCATATATTGGCAACTGATCTTCAAGAAGGGTGCCAAGAACACCCTTGAAAGGATAGTCTCTCAATAAGTGGTGCTTGGAAATTTGGATATCTACATGTAGAAGAATGAAGTTGGACCCTTATCTCATACCCGCCCCACCAGTTTTTCCTTATCTCTCCAGCCCATTTCTTTTCTGATCTCTGGTAAGGAGAGCAACCTCTCTATAACATCCCATGCTTCACAGTGGATGTAGACTGTCTTATCACCACCCACAGCCTTGCTTGTGCTGGTTCAGTCAAGAAGGGTTCTAACTCCAGAGAGAGCTGGACCATAAAATTCCCAGAAGTTAAGTAACCATGAACAATGGGTTCTTTTTGGCTTCTAAGTTCTCATTTCTTTTTCTCTGGCTCCCAACCTGACGTGGACTATGCTTTCCCTCTCTGCGAAAATACCAAATTCAGATACCAAAGATGCAGTTCAGGAGGAGTTTCTCAGACCTGCTCTTCAGTGAAAAAATCATAACTGGCGAAAGTTATTTTAAAAAACGTAGCCATTTAAAGTCTCTGCAGATTGTCCTGAGAGCATGTAGCAAATGAAGAAACGTTTAAGAAAACCTCCTGTATCTCAGCAAGAACTGTGAGAATCTGTAGCATGTGAGCAATGGCCTGCTCCCTGCCTCTTCCTTCCCTCATATAAACGTAGGTTGTATTCTTCTGCCACAGTTTGTAGGTTATGAAGAAGTTGGCACATAATTGGTCTTGGATAGCAGAGAAAGTACTTGAAATAGAGAGAATGACTCCATTTTCTGCAATTTCATGTGTTCTGTTCACAAAAGGGCAGAAAGACAGCCTCTTAATCTTGCTTGGAGAATTCTTACACAGTCACAGCTCAAGTGGTTGAATCTTAGAATGGCTGCTTATTTGAAGAAGCATGGCTCAAACAGGCGTTACATCTTTACTCATCTCTCTGAAAATCTCAAATAATCCAAGTAATCTAATAATTCATGATTAATCCTTAAACCCTTTACCTTCAACTCTTCTCTAGAACCTACTAAATCCTGGGGGCCTCACAGTCTCCTCCTGGCTCGCCCAGACTCTCCCTTCTGCCCCTCCTCTCTAGTGGGTCTGCTCTTTCCACCTCTTCTCTCTCTTCTCGCTCCCCCATCTATGCAGCTGGCAGAGGAGGCAAAGGAGGAGGTCAACAGGAGAACACCTAAATGATTTTGCTCATTTGCATTTCAGTCACATTAAGTTTCGGTGGTTTGGGACTTTATCTTAGTGTTTTTGTGTATATATATATTTTTTAAAGTTTTATTTCTTGGTGGGGGGGCGGTTTGGAGAGGGAGGTAGGAGGGCGGGCAGGCCACTTCTATTGGTCTTTCATTTATCTTTTTCATCCATCTTTGTCCTTTGGCCTGTGTGGGCCTCCCATCGCAGTGGCCTCTGTTGTCGCAGAGCACCAGTCCTGGGCGCATGTGTTCCAGAGCTTCGGCTCGGTAATTGGACACATGGGTCCAGCCGCTCCGCGGCACGTGCAATCTTCCCAGGCCAGGGATCAAACTGGCGCCCCTTGCACCGCAAGGCGGTGTCCTTACCCACTGGACCACCAGGGAAGCCCCTTGTGTATATTTTTAAAATTTGTGTTTGTAAAAAACACAATAATTTTTCTTTTTTTTTTTGACAAGTTATCTTCTTTCTATGGACAATGGCTTCTTCATTCCTTACTGATGCCCCTTGTCTGCATGTGAGTTTGACTGTCTTTGCATTTATGATTTCATTTCCCTTTCTGAGAAAAGTCCCTTCTGCCACAGTTTGTAGGTTATGAAGAAGTTGGCACATAATTGGTCTTGGATAGCAGAGAAAGTACTTGAAATAGAGAGAATGACTCCATTTTCTGCAATTTCATGTGTTCTGTTCACAAAAGGGCAGAAAGACAGCCTCTTAATCTTGCTTGGAGAATTCTTACACAGTCACAGCTCAAGTGGTTGAATCTTAGAATGGCTGCTTATTTGAAGAAGCATGGCTCAAACAGGCGTTACATCTTTACTCATCTCTCTGAAAATCTCAAATAATCCAAGTAATCTAATAATTCATGATTAATCCTTAAACCCTTTACCTTCAACTCTTCTCTAGAACCTACTAAATCCTGGGGGCCTCACAGTCTCCTCCTGGCTCGCCCAGACTCTCCCTTCTGCCCCTCCTCTCTAGTGGGTCTGCTCTTTCCACCTCTTCTCTCTCTTCTCGCTCCCCCATCTATGCAGCTGGCAGAGGAGGCAAAGGAGGAGGTCAACAGGAGAACACCTAAATGATTTTGCTCATTTGCATTTCAGTCACATTAAGTTTCGGTGGTTTGGGACTTTATCTTAGTGTTTTTGTGTATATATATATTTTTTAAAGTTTTATTTCTTGGTGGGGGGGCGGTTTGGAGAGGGAGGTAGGAGGGCGGGCAGGCCACTTCTATTGGTCTTTCATTTATCTTTTTCATCCATCTTTGTCCTTTGGCCTGTGTGGGCCTCCCATCGCAGTGGCCTCTGTTGTCGCAGAGCACCAGTCCTGGGCGCATGTGTTCCAGAGCTTCGGCTCGGTAATTGGACACATGGGTCCAGCCGCTCCGCGGCACGTGCAATCTTCCCAGGCCAGGGATCAAACTGGCGCCCCTTGCACCGCAAGGCGGTGTCCTTACCCACTGGACCACCAGGGAAGCCCCTTGTGTATATTTTTAAAATTTGTGTTTGTAAAAAACACAATAATTTTTCTTTTTTTTTTTGACAAGTTATCTTCTTTCTATGGACAATGGCTTCTTCATTCCTTACTGATGCCCCTTGTCTGCATGTGAGTTTGACTGTCTTTGCATTTATGATTTCATTTCCCTTTCTGAGAAAAAGCCTACCCTTCACCTCTCCCTTAAACTCCCTAATCCGGGCCTCAGGCAAAGCAGAGAGCAGCTGCTTCCAGACTTTGTTGCAGCTGCTCCAGGGCTTCAGCCTCTTTCCAGTCTGAAACACGAAGCTTCCTTTTCTATGCTGGCCACTCCATCTGGCAGCTAGTGGGAGCTCCAGAAAGCTGATCTGGCTCTGGATTTGTAGCTTAGTGGCAGAACTACTGGTCACTTCTTTGTTGTATCAGTAAGTCTTACCACCGCAGCGAGGGTAGCTCAGGTGAAAGCGGCTCCCATCACAAAAGTTGGATACAAAGTTCATGTTTGGTCACTGTGGGAGATGATTCAAACTAAGTTCTCTGGACCGGTCACCTCTGCCCTATATCCAGTGTATTCTCCATTAAGGGTCACCACTGCTCATACCCTGAAGAGGAGTTGCCTTGTTGAGGGCTGTCTTGGCTCAACTAAATTCCTTTGTTACCTAAGAAGTTTACTTTCTGCAGAGAGAAATGGATTGCTTTCCTCTCAGGACAAACTGATCTTTACCTCCCTTAGCCACCAAGAAATTGAGCTCCATGTTAATTTTCAGCAAAGGCTAAGACTGGGAGACTGCTTCCAGATTCTGCCCCCTGCCTTCTCTTTGATTTGATTCTTGCCTAAAAACCCAGGAGAGATGAAAGGCGCTTCCCATGTCTCTCCACAAAAAGGTGCTGCATTGCTTCATTTGTGTTTGTGAACGCCCAACACAGCCACCCACTTCGGTGATGTCAGAAAGTCCTGGAGTACACAGACAGTGGACAGTGATTCAGCACAGTATGGGATTTTAAAATATAGTGCTCTCAAAAATAAATATAGACACTAAAGGGAATGGCATTAAGTTTAAATTTTGGTATAAAAAATATGTTATGTAAGATTTTAACCTTCGTGCTCAATTCTTTTCTCTTGGGACACCTTTCCCTGATTCTTTGTAACTTCAAAGGATTTTTTTTTTTCTGAAAAATAAAGTTATGGGGGCTTCCCTGGTGGTCCATTGGGTAAAGACACCGCCTTGCAGTGAAAGGGGCACGGGTTTGATCCCTGGCCTAGGAAGATTCCCACATGTCATGGAGTGGCTGGACTGATGTGTCGAACTATGAGCCAGAGCTCTGGAGCGCATGCGCCCAGAACCGGTGCTCTGCAATGAGAGATGCCACTGAGATGGGAGACCCACACAGGCCAAAGAACAATGATGGATGAAAACAAATGAAAGACCAATAGAAGTGGCCAAAAAAAGAAAAAGAATAAAGTTATGCCTACAGAAGAGAAGAAATAGCAGCAACAGACATGAAAGGTCTCCTGGCCTTCACAAGTGGGGTATAGGTGAATTCTTTGCCATTTGTGGGAATCCTTTCTTGACAAGGGGCTTCCCTGGTAGTTCAGACAGTAAGGAATCCCCCTGCCAATGCAGGAGATCTGGGTTCCATCTCTGAGTTGGGAAGATCCCTGGAGAAGGGCCTGGCTACCCATTCCAGTATTCTTGCCTAGAGAATTCCACGGACAGAGGAGCATAGTGTGCTACGGTCTGCAGGGTCAGAAAGAGTTGGACATAGCTGAGTGACTAGCATACTTTCTTGACAAGTCATTCTTTTTTTTTTTTTTCCCTGTTTGTTTTGCTTTTCTTTTTTTTTCTCTTTTTTTACTTGACAAGTCTTTCTTCTAAACAATGGCTTGTACAGAATTGAGACAGCTACAGCCACTGAGTTGCTTGTATGTGGTCAATCATTCACCAGCTATTATGTGCCTGCTATTGATCAGTAACAGAATTTAATTCTAAACTAGGTTTAAAACCTTTACTAAGACCCCTGACATTGCCACTTCTTTCATCTCAGTGAACATAATGTCATCAGTATGGTAGACCAATAAAATATTTTACAGAATTTCCAGATAGCCTTGGGCCCTTGGGACTGGATGACTACAGAGGACATGAGTTATCTGAAAAACATGGAACTGTAGGTGTATACTTGGCACCCCCATGAGTGCAAACTACTTCTACCACTCTTCTGATGAGAATATAAGACAACATATTTGCCAGATTAATGGTCATAGACCATGGGCCAAAAGACTTACTGACTGTATCGATAGACTCTAGTAATGACATAAGCATTACGACTGCTATTAGAGCTTCCACTTAGTTAAATTGATGGGAATCCACTCTTAGGATCCGTTTGATTTTACAGGAGACAAACTAGTAAACTAAATGGACATATGAGAGGGAAATCACCATGTAACCTTAGATTTTTAAGAGTGACACTAATATACAGCAAAGGGGAATACAGTCATTATTTTATAATAATTTTAAATGGAATATAAACTTAAAATATTGAATCACAATAGTATACACTTGAAACTAATATAATATTATAAATCAACTGTTTTTCAGTTTAAGAAGAATATTAAATAAAATAAGTTTAAAACAAGTAACTTGGCTCTTAGCCCAATGCAATCAAATTGCACAACTTGCCAGATGTTATCTTATTTGCAAATTTACTCTGAGTGAACAGGTTTAATACATAACTGCTTGATCTTTTCCCTCTCTATCTCCAATTCCCCTAGCAGGGACTAGAAACAGAGAGGAGGAGAATGCCCATTAGAAGCCAAATCACATCTGAGGCTCTAGCATTTCCCTTTGCTTATCTTCTTGCAAGTCCTTGATCAGTTCCCAAACCCATTCCCCAAGAGCAGTGTTTCAAAGCTCCTTCACTTCCCCAAGCTCCTCTTTCAGTCCTCATTGGCTCTCAACAGATGGCTTGTCTCATACTGAGGACATTGAGGTGATCAAGTGAGAACTTGCTAAATTTCCTACTTCTGGCTAACAGCTTCATCTGTTTCTACACCTGCCTTCTTGTCTCACTTTAAGTCTCACCTCTCCACCCATCTTGCTAATCAGATTGGCCTTCAGCTTTTCTGTTGTTGTTCAATTGCTCAGTCATGTCCAACTGTCTGCCACCCCACAGACTCTAGGCTTCCCTGTCCTTCACCATCTTCAGAGCTTGCTGAAGCTCATGTCTATTGACTCAGTAATGCCATCCAACCATCTTGTCCTCTGTCATCCCGTTCTCCATTTGCCCTCAATCTTTCCCAACATCAGGGTCTTTCCCAGTGAGTTGTCTCTTCACATCAGGTGGCCAAAGTATTGGAACTTCAGCTTCATCATCATTCCTTCCAGTGAATATCAGGGTTGATTTGGAATCATATATTAAGATGGAGATTAGATTCTTAAGTCCACACATAGAAAAAAGTCACATTCAATCAAAATTACCCTAGTAGATTTCTTAAATTACCCACAACAACAGATCAAATATCCAATGAAGTAATATATGGGTATAAGCATATCAAACAAACAATAATATACAGATGTAAAGAATGTATACTGTGTAAGGCTACATAAATTACATGGTAAGATAGCATGAAATTCCAAAGAGAGATTGCTTTGACAAAATTATTTAAATGAAGCTTTTTTTGAACCTTGAGCAAGGTAGTGAATGTCTTCCCGTTTGCTGTCACCATCCTAGTTTTCCTGGATAACTTTTATCAGTTCCTCTCTAGCCCTTAGTTCTTCAGTTTTCTCTTTCAGATCATAGAAAAGCCACCACTACCCATTTAGCAAGTTCTCACTTGATCACCTCAATGTCCTCAGTATGAGACAAGCCATCTGTTGAGAGCCAATGAGGACTGAGTGTGACTAGAAACAGAGAGGAGGAGAATGCCCATTAGAAGCCAAATCACATCTGAGGCTCTAGCATTTCCCTTTGCTTATCTTCTTGCAAGTCCTTGATCAGTTCCCAAACCCATTCCCCAAGAGCAGTGTTTCAAAGCTCCTTCACTTCCCCAAGCTCCTCTTTCAGTCCTCATTGGCTCTCAACAGATGGCTTGTCTCATACTGAGGACATTGAGGTGATCAAGTGAGAACTTGCTAAATTTCCTACTTCTGGCTAACAGCTTCATCTGTTTCTACACCTGCCTTCTTGTCTCACTTTAAGTCTCACCTCTCCACCCATCTTGCTAATCAGATTGGCCTTCAGCTTTTCTGTTGTTGTTCAATTGCTCAGTCATGTCCAACTGTCTGCCACCCCACAGACTCTAGGCTTCCCTGTCCTTCACCATCTTCAGAGCTTGCTGAAGCTCATGTCTATTGACTCAGTAATGCCATCCAACCATCTTGTCCTCTGTCATCCCGTTCTCCATTTGCCCTCAATCTTTCCCAACATCAGGGTCTTTCCCAGTGAGTTGTCTCTTCACATCAGGTGGCCAAAGTATTGGAACTTCAGCTTCATCATCATTCCTTCCAGTGAATATCAGGGTTGATTTGGAATCATATATTAAGATGGAGATTAGATTCTTAAGTCCACACATAGAAAAAAGTCACATTCAATCAAAATTACCCTAGTAGATTTCTTAAATTACCCACAACAACAGATCAAATATCCAATGAAGTAATATATGGGTATAAGCATATCAAACAAACAATAATATACAGATGTAAAGAATGTATACTGTGTAAGGCTACATAAATTACATGGTAAGATAGCATGAAATTCCAAAGAGAGATTGCTTTGACAAAATTATTTAAATGAAGCTTTTTTTGAACCTTGAGCAAGGTAGTGAATGTCTTCCCGTTTGCTGTCACCATCCTAGTTTTCCTGGATAACTTTTATCAGTTCCTCTCTAGCCCTTAGTTCTTCAGTTTTCTCTTTCAGATCATAGAAAAGCCACCACTACCCATTTAGCAAGTTCTCACTTGATCACCTCAATGTCCTCAGTATGAGACAAGCCATCTGTTGAGAGCCAATGAGGACTGAGTGTGACATGGTGTTTCACTCTCTGTGTGTGTTCTAGAAAACCCTGCATCCTCCGTGTCTTCACTGGTAGTTTCACTAAGAGGCCTCCCTGCTGGAATCTCTGCCTGTAGGCAACTTCACTCAGTGCAATGGTCCACTGGATTTTCAACATTCTTTAATAATGATTTCTCACTCTGTCTGCCTCCTGCACCATTAGAAGGTTAAACTTGGCTGCACATCAGAAAAATTCAAAGCAATAGTGGCTTGCTAGAGAAGTTTCCTTCTCTCTCTCATAAAAGAAGTCGAGGAGCAAGTGGTTCGGGGCAGTTTTGATGGTTTATCATGGACTCAGGCTTCTTTTCTTCCCTTCCTTTCTATTAATAGTTCACAGCTTCCACCCTCATGGCTGCTGCAGCTCTAGCCACTGCATCTACATTTCAGATAGGAGATAGAAGGAAGGCAGTGTTCAGGGAAGTTATTCAAAACAGAAATGAAGATGACTGTGGGTCCTACCAATGTCATGCGAGAGCACTGTCAAGTTCCTCCAAAAGAAATTTCACTTGGAGAATGACCATTTAGTTACTTTTGATTAGGGTTCAGACTCTACAATTAAGTGTTAATTTGTAAAAAACCCAGTAAGGTATAAATGAAGTTTTCTCGAGATTCAGTTCAGTTCAGTTGCTCAGTTCCGTCTGACTCTTTGTGACCCCATGGATTGTGGCACCCCAGGCTTCTCTGTCCTTCACCATCTCCCAGAACCTGCTCAAACTTATGTCCACTGAGTCAGTGGTGCTATCCAACCATCTCATCCTCTGTTGTCCCCTTCTCCTTCTGCCTTCTATTTTCCCCAGCATCAGGGTCTTTTCCAGTGAGTTGGCTCTTCGCATCTGGTGGCCAGAGTATTGGAGCTTCAGCTTCAGCATCAGCATCAGTCCTTCCAATGAATATTCAGGGTTGATATTCTTTAGGATTGACTGGTTTGCTCTCCTTGCAATCCAAGGGACTCTCAAGAATGTTCTCCAGTATCATAGTTCAAAGGCATCAATTCTTCATCACTCAGCCTTCTTTATGGTCCAGCTCTCACATCCATGCATGACTACTGGAAAAACCATAGCTCTGACTATATGGAGCTTTGTTGGCAAAGTGATCTCTCTGCTTTTTAATATGCTGTCTAGATTTGTCATAGCTTTTCTTCCAAGGAGCACACATCTTTTAATTTCATGGCTGCAGTCACTATCCACATTTTGGAGACCAAGAAAATAAAGTCTGTCACTGTTTCCATTGTTTGCCCGTCTATTGCCTTGAAGTGATGGGACTGGATGCCATGATCTTCGTTTTTGAATGTTGAGTTTTGAACCAGTTTTTTTCACTCTCTTTTGCCTTCATCAAGAGGCTCTTTAGTTCCTCTTCACTTTCTGCCGTAAGGATAGTGTCATCTGCATACCTGAGGTTATTGATATGTCTCCCAGCAATCATGATTGCTTGTGCTTCATCCAGTCCAGCATTTCACATGATATACTCTGCATATAAGTTAAATAGGCAGGATAACAATATACAGCTTTGATGTACTCCTTTTCCTGTTGGAACTGGTCCATTGTTCCATATCTGGTTCTGTTGCTTCTTGAGCTGCATACAAGTTTCTCAGGAGGCAGGTTAAGGTGGTCTGGTATTCCCATTTCTTGAATAATTTCCCAGTTTGTTTTTCTCTACACAGTCTCAGGATCGATGGTTTTATTACACTGAAGAATATTTGCTATTTCTGTATCTTAGCATTCTTATTCCAGGATTTCTTTTTTTCCCTACTGAACCAGCTATGTCGTTTTGTTGGCTGCCCACATTAATGAATCAATTTCACTGTGGCTTGTGCTACTCAGATAATATGTGTGAATTACAGTTTTATTATTTATAGGTTTTGGTAGTAGGAAGGACAGAAGAACTTTCTCCCAGTTGAGCCAGCAATCTCCCTAAATGTTCCACCTAAAATTTCTACTTGTATCTCTTGGGCCAGAATTTAGCCATAAAGCCACACCTAGCTGCAAGAGGGGCTGGAATGTGTGGCCTTTAAGTACATGGGTAGGCAGAAATCGGAGAGCCAGACAACTAGTAATCTTCACAAGAGTATATCTCCATTGATTATAACCCCTTTAACCCGTATCTTTGCCTCCCCCTCTGTCTTGGCTTCTTTCCAGCAGCCTAAAAGCATACTCTAAGAGCTCTGACCTCTTGGTCCTGAGTCTTTCTCCAGCTATGATGATATTCTCCTTTTTCCCCAATTAAGTCCTAGAAAGAACAACCTTGTTTGACTTCACTTTCTCACCACCTCTTCCTCCTTCACCCACTTTCATTGCGGTTTTGTTATTCACACCCCACTTCATCTGCTTTCACAGGCTACCAAGCTCAAATCAACTGCATCTTGTACAAAACCAATATGTAATAAGTGATTACTAATTTATTCCATGTGCTGTTCTTTCTTAGTACAGACTTATTTTCTCTTCTTAATTGCAAAAGTAATATTTTAATTTCATTATGGGCTAAACCATTTCTTTTGATTTGTTCATGAAAAGCTAATTCTCAAATATCACTTTGGTTCTGTGCAAAATGCATTCTAACTACCAAAAAGTTAGCTTAGCAGCACACTTGTGGAAATCACCTTTTTGTAAACTTGGATCTGTTTATTCAGTTCTCTTGAATTTTTATTGTTGTTTAGCTGCTAAATCATATGCAACTCTTTTCCAACTCCATGGACTGTGACCCACTTGGCTCCTCTGTCCACAAGATTTCCCAGACAAGAATACTGGAGTGCGTTGCCATTTCCCCATCCAGGGGATCTTCCTGACCTAGGAATGGAACCTGCACTGGCAGGAGAATTCTTTACCACTGAATCACCAGGGAAGCCCCTCTCCTGATCTTGTTGATTAGAAAAAAGAAATTGGATGTTTGCTACTAATAAAAGCAGATTTTCACTTAGATTGCTTTTAATGTACCACAGATCTGTGACAACCTGTTTATCTGGCTAACTCATAGAGGAAAACTATCCATTTTGAAACCCCCAAGGGAAAAACACCAGTAAGATACTGGATAATGCACTTTCCTCTGTTCTTGACCGTCCCTCTTGATTCTTCCTCAATACACAGATCTAGATTTTTTCAAGGTCAATTTTTTTCCTAAACCAGAGATCGCAGTGTCCCAAGTGGATGCTTAGCCAGCTGTAAGCCTCTCCTTTGGGAGCTTCATTCTCCAGCGGGACTGCTCTTCAGGAACTGGGAGCTGGGACTGCAGAAGCCTGGTGGTTGTGGATTGCTGGCATGATGTGGTTATACTGCCCCAATGTGGCAGATTTCGTCCTGTTTCGAATTCTGCCTCATTTTTTTTCTCTCGTTCTTCCTTGAGAAACAACCCACTCATGAGGAATAGTTTCTGAGTGAGTACATTTAGAATATTGAAGAATGGTAGTGGGCTTGAAGGGGACCTTGGATTTCGAGAGATTTCAATCCCAGTCCCAGTTGTACCACATATAGTCTATGTGACCTTGTGCCAGTTGTTTAATTCCTTCGAGCCTCAATTATTCTGTAGAGTGGACATAATAGTAGCTCTACCATATGGCTATAACTAGTCTAATAAGTGATTACTTTTTCTGGTTTTTTGTGCATTTTCTCTTCTTAATTGCAAAAGTAATATTTTAATTTCATTATGGGCTAAACCATTTCTTTTGATTTGTTCATGAAAAGCTAATTCTCAAATATCACTTTGGTTCTGTGCAAAATGCATTCTAACTACCAAAAAGTTAGCTTAGCAGCACACTTGTGGAAATCACCTTTTTGTAAACTTGGATCTGTTTATTCAGTTCTCTTGAATTTTTATTGTTGTTTAGCTGCTAAATCATATGCAACTCTTTTCCAACTCCATGGACTGTGACCCACTTGGCTCCTCTGTCCACAAGATTTCCCAGACAAGAATACTGGAGTGCGTTGCCATTTCCCCATCCAGGGGATCTTCCTGACCTAGGAATGGAACCTGCACTGGCAGGAGAATTCTTTACCACTGAATCACCAGGGAAGCCCCTCTCCTGATCTTGTTGATTAGAAAAAAGAAATTGGATGTTTGCTACTAATAAAAGCAGATTTTCACTTAGATTGCTTTTAATGTACCACAGATCTGTGACAACCTGTTTATCTGGCTAACTCATAGAGGAAAACTATCCATTTTGAAACCCCCAAGGGAAAAACACCAGTAAGATACTGGATAATGCACTTTCCTCTGTTCTTGACCGTCCCTCTTGATTCTTCCTCAATACACAGATCTAGATTTTTTCAAGGTCAATTTTTGTCCTAAACCAGAGATCGCAGTGTCCCAAGTGGATGCTTAGCCAGCTGTAAGCCTCTCCTTTGGGAGCTTCATTCTCCAGCGGGACTGCTCTTCAGGAACTGGGAGCTGGGACTGCAGAAGCCTGGTGGTTGTGGATTGCTGGCATGATGTGGTTATACTGCCCCAATGTGGCAGATTTCGTCCTGTTTCGAATTCTGCCTCATTTTTTTTCTCTCGTTCTTCCTTGAGAAACAACCCACTCATGAGGAATAGTTTCTGAGTGAGTACATTTAGAATATTGAAGAATGGTAGTGGGCTTGAAGGGGACCTTGGATTTCGAGAGATTTCAATCCCAGTCCCAGTTGTACCACATATAGTCTATGTGACCTTGTGCCAGTTGTTTAATTCCTTCGAGCCTCAATTATTCTGTAGAGTGGACATAATAGTAGCTCTACCATATGGTTATAACTAGTTCTAGATCATTCATTTACATTGCCATATAATATTCTTTTGTGTGAATACTCTTCCATTTATTACCCATTCCTGGTTAGTGAACATTTAAGTAATAACTTTCTGGTTTGGGCTCCTAAAAATAGTATGGTTTACCAAAATTATAAAATTTCTGGTACATGCATTTTAATGAATGTATGCCTATATTTCTGTTGAGGATACACTTAGGAGTGAAATTAGAGGGTCAAGGGCTATGCAAAGGTTTAGTTTTAGTAGATACTGCTAAATAGTTTTCCAAGGTGATTGGATCCAGTTTGTATATGCAGTAGTCTCTGAAAGTTCTGGTTACTCCATATTTTTTCCAGTGTTTGGTATTTTTATTTTCATTATTGCCATTCTGATGGAGGTATGTTAGTACCTCTTAGTGGTTTTGAAGCACATTTATTTCATGGTTAAGGAAGTCTAACATCTTACTGTATGTGCATTGAACATTTAATATTCTCTTTTTTGAAATATCTGTTAGAATTTTTGCACACTTTTTAGTTGAATCATCTGCAGGGTTTTTTAATATTGAGTTGTATGATTCTTTATATATTTTGTGTAAGACTTTGTTGACTATATGTATTGCAAATATCCTAGTCTACTCTGTGGCTGATTTTTCACTCTATTAATGATGTATTTTGATGAACAGAAACTCTTAATTTTAACATTGTACAATATTTCAGCTTTTTCTGATGAGTGCCCTTTGTGTCTTGTTTATGAAATTTCCCTAAGGTCTGGGACTGCAGAAGCCTGGTGGTTGTGGATTGCTGGCATGATGTGGTTATACTGCCCCAATGTGGCAGATTTCGTCCTGTTTCGAATTCTGCCTCATTTTTTTTCTCTCGTTCTTCCTTGAGAAACAACCCACTCATGAGGAATAGTTTCTGAGTGAGTACATTTAGAATATTGAAGAATGGTAGTGGGCTTGAAGGGGACCTTGGATTTCGAGAGATTTCAATCCCAGTCCCAGTTGTACCACATATAGTCTATGTGACCTTGTGCCAGTTGTTTAATTCCTTCGAGCCTCAATTATTCTGTAGAGTGGACATAATAGTAGCTCTACCATATGGTTATAACTAGTTCTAGATCATTCATTTACATTGCCATATAATATTCTTTTGTGTGAATACTCTTCCATTTATTACCCATTCCTGGTTAGTGAACATTTAAGTAATAACTTTCTGGTTTGGGCTCCTAAAAATAGTATGGTTTACCAAAATTATAAAATTTCTGGTACATGCATTTTAATGAATGTATGCCTATATTTCTGTTGAGGATACACTTAGGAGTGAAATTAGAGGGTCAAGGGCTATGCAAAGGTTTAGTTTTAGTAGATACTGCTAAATAGTTTTCCAAGGTGATTGGATCCAGTTTGTATATGCAGTAGTCTCTGAAAGTTCTGGTTACTCCATATTTTTTCCAGTGTTTGGTATTTTTATTTTCATTATTGCCATTCTGATGGAGGTATGTTAGTACCTCTTAGTGGTTTTGAAGCACATTTATTTCATGGTTAAGGAAGTCTAACATCTTACTGTATGTGCATTGAACATTTAATATTCTCTTTTGTGAAATATCTGTTAGAATTTTTGCACACTTTTTAGTTGAATCATCTGCAGGGTTTTTTAATATTGAGTTGTATGATTCTTTATATATTTTGTGTAAGACTTTGTTGACTATATGTATTGCAAATATCCTAGTCTACTCTGTGGCTGATTTTTCACTCTATTAATGATGTATTTTGATGAACAGAAACTCTTAATTTTAACATTGTACAATATTTCAGCTTTTTCTGATGAGTGCCCTTTGTGTCTTGTTTATGAAATCATTGCCTGCCCTAAGGTCTTGAGGATGTTCTATGTTATCTTTTCAAAGCTTCGTTATTTTACCTTTTGCATTTAGATCTGTGATTCATCTGAAATTCTTTTTTTTTTTCTATTTTGGCCTCTTTTTATTGATTATTTATTTATTTATTTACTTTCATCCATCTTTATTCTTCGGCCTGGGTGGGCTTCCCGTTGCAGTGGCCCCTCTTGTTGCAAAGCACCAGCTCTAGGCGCATGTGCTCCAGAGCGCTGGCTCGTAATTGGACACACTGGTCCAGCTGCTGATCCTCCTGGGCCGGGGATAGAACCAGTGGACCTTGTACTGCAAGGCTGACTCTTTACCCACTAGACCACCAGGGAAGCCCTAAAATTCATTTTTGTTTGTGATGTGTGGTAGGGGTGAAGATATATTTTCCTCATTATATAATTAATTGACCCAGCGCTATTTATGGAAAAAAAAATCATTCTGTCCCCTCTGAAAATGATATGACAATGTCCCCTTTGTTGTAAGATAGGTTTTTGTTCATATATAACGCTGTATTCAGCTCCATGGGTCTTTTGGCTATGCTTACAGAAATGCCTCTCTATCTTAACTGTTAAAGCTGTATGATAGGTCTTCATGTCTGGGGGTTTAAGTCTTCAGGCTTTTGTGTGTGTGTGTGTGTTTCTTTAAGATTGCCTTTACTCTTCTTGAGCTTCTGTTGTGCCATATGAATTTTAGAACCAGTGAGGCAGTTTCCTATGCCCTGGAATACCAGAAATTAGTGTCATTGAAGTGTATCATGTTAGTATCTGGGAGTCCAAAAGAGCAGGGCTTGTGTGATTTTCCAAATCAAATTGCCTTGAGGGGTGACTATCCAGTGTCTTTGTGAAATATCTGTTAGAATTTTTGCACACTTTTTAGTTGAATCATCTGCAGGGTTTTTTAATATTGAGTTGTATGATTCTTTATATATTTTGTGTAAGACTTTGTTGACTATATGTATTGCAAATATCCTAGTCTACTCTGTGGCTGATTTTTCACTCTATTAATGATGTATTTTGATGAACAGAAACTCTTAATTTTAACATTGTACAATATTTCAGCTTTTTCTGATGAGTGCCCTTTGTGTCTTGTTTATGAAATCATTGCCTGCCCTAAGGTCTTGAGGATGTTCTATGTTATCTTTTCAAAGCTTCGTTATTTTACCTTTTGCATTTAGATCTGTGATTCATCTGAAATTCTTTTTTTTTTTTTTTCTATTTTGGCCTCTTTTTATTGATTATTTATTTATTTATTTACTTTCATCCATCTTTATTCTTCGGCCTGGGTGGGCTTCCCGTTGCAGTGGCCCCTCTTGTTGCAAAGCACCAGCTCTAGGCGCATGTGCTCCAGAGCGCTGGCTCGTAATTGGACACACTGGTCCAGCTGCTGATCCTCCTGGGCCGGGGATAGAACCAGTGGACCTTGTACTGCAAGGCTGACTCTTTACCCACTAGACCACCAGGGAAGCCCTAAAATTCATTTTTGTTTGTGATGTGTGGTAGGGGTGAAGATATATTTTCCTCATTATATAATTAATTGACCCAGCGCTATTTATGGAAAAAAAAATCATTCTGTCCCCTCTGAAAATGATATGACAATGTCCCCTTTGTTGTAAGATAGGTTTTTGTTCATATATAACGCTGTATTCAGCTCCATGGGTCTTTTGGCTATGCTTACAGAAATGCCTCTCTATCTTAACTGTTAAAGCTGTATGATAGGTCTTCATGTCTGGGGGTTTAAGTCTTCAGGCTTTTGTGTGTGTGTGTGTTTCTTTAAGATTGCCTTTACTCTTCTTGAGCTTCTGTTGTGCCATATGAATTTTAGAACCAGTGAGGCAGTTTCCTATGCCCTGGAATACCAGAAATTAGTGTCATTGAAGTGTATCATGTTAGTATCTGGGAGTCCAAAAGAGCAGGGCTTGTGTGATTTTCCAAATCAAATTGCCTTGAGGGGTGACTATCCAGTGTCTTCTCACCTTTCTTCTCTGTCTCCCAGTTATACAAGTCTGTAGCCCCTAAAGGTCACTTGGGTATAGGCCCCTCCCACTCACAAGAATGCCAAGTTCACATCAAGATTATACCTGTAGTTGTTCCAAAAGTTTCTACTTCTTGGCAGGTACCAGAGTAATCTTGGGTTCCATGAAGGAGAAGACAATAGCCTCTTAACTAGTTCTTGCTTCTTTGTTTCCTGGGCCTTGAAATAGCTCAGACTGTGCTCAGAACCTCAGAAGTTTCTCTTGGTTTCTTCACCTCTGGGCATAACCTCTAGCCTATGAACCCGTCAAATGTCTCAAGAAATATTACAGTTCAGTTTTTGGGATTAAACACTATCCAAGGTGACAGAAAAAATACAGCTGCTCATCCTTCCTCTTCAAATTTATCTTTCAATCACGAGTTACACAAATGAAGCCTCCAGGTAGATGAGTGAATGCACAGAGACTCTGGGGCCTTGGGATAAAGTTGTTTTCTCTGTTCATAGTAACTGAGCCTCAGCTCAACAACTGAAAAATTCATAACACTCACAAAAAGTACATAAACAATTCTTGGCTCATAAAATGCACTCCATAAATGATCCCTGGAAAGCATCTTCTATTGCTGAGTTAGATTTTCAGCATGCGGGTAGTGCTTAGAATTTGGTGTTTATGTAAAGACAGAGACACTTGTTTCTCTCTTTTCTTTTCTTGTTTTTTGTTTTTTCCCCTTTCTTTGCCATCTCCTCTTCTTTTTTACTTTCCCTGTCTTTATCTTTTCTTTCTCTTTCTCTTAATACTTCACTAGCTTGTTATCAATTATACTAGCTTAAATTATTTCACTTGAGTTTTGTAGATAGAAAATGATGTAATCTGAAAATTAGATGACATGTCTATTTTTTCTACCAACTCTTTCTTTTCTTAATTCAGTGTGCTTGCCTATTATGCTATCTTTCAAATTAAAGTTATATAAAAGGAGTGATCATGAATAACTAATCCTTATTTCACAGAAAACAATTCCAGTGTTCATTAAGTGTGATCTTGATTAGTAGATTGATACACTGTATTTACTATATATACTATATGGTATACTTTTTATGCTATGTTTAGTAAATATATTTCTTTTTTCCATTTTACCAAGACGTTTTTAGCCAACATTAGGTTTTGAATGTTATCAAATGTCATTTTGATGTATATTGAACTGATCTCTTTTTGATATTATAGCATGGGCTTTTAATAACCAAAATAACATTTAAAAATATATGCTTGGGGACACATGTATGCCTGACTGATTCATATTGATATATGGTAAAACAATCACAATATTGTAAATTATCTTCCATTTAAAATATATTTTTAAAAGCTAAAAAAAAACCTAAAAAATAAAATGCTAATATTTGTATATGTCATTAAAACTAATTTCACTTTTTTAAAATGTAATTACTATAACACAACTTAGTATGTGGCTCATATTGTATTTTCAATGAACAGCATTGATCTAGATATTAATCTTTTAATAGTTTTCAATCTTGCAACTATACTCTCTTTGTTAACTTTGTTTTTGATATCCTTCATTGAGCAATATTAATGTGGTTAAATCATCAGCTTTTCATTTATGATTTGTACTTTTATAGTTTAATAAACTTCACAACTGAAAAATTCATAACACTCACAAAAGTACATAAACAATTCTTGGCCATGCTCCTTCCTTCTTTATTGAAATTTTCAGCATGCGGTAGTGCTTAGAATTTGGTGTTTATGTAAAGACAGAGACACTTGTTTCTCTCTTTTCTTTTCTTGTTTTTTGTTTTTTCCCCTTTCTTTGCCATCTCCTCTTCTTTTTTACTTTCCCTGTCTTTATCTTTTCTTTCTCTTTCTCTTAATACTTCACTAGCTTGTTATCAATTATACTAGCTTAAATTATTTCACTTGAGTTTTGTAGATAGAAAATGATGTAATCTGAAAATTAGATGACATGTCTATTTTTTCTACCAACTCTTTCTTTTCTTAATTCAGTGTGCTTGCCTATTATGCTATCTTTCAAATTAAAGTTATATAAAAGGAGTGATCATGAATAACTAATCCTTATTTCACAGAAAACAATTCCAGTGTTCATTAAGTGTGATCTTGATTAGTAGATTGATACACTGTATTTACTATATATACTATATGGTATACTTTTTATGCTATGTTTAGTAAATATATTTCTTTTTTCCATTTTACCAAGACGTTTTTAGCCAACATTAGGTTTTGAATGTTATCAAATGTCATTTTGATGTATATTGAACTGATCTCTTTTGATATTATAGCATGGGCTTTTAATAACCAAAATAACATTTAAAAATATATGCTTGGGGACACATGTATGCCTGACTGATTCATATTGATATATGGTAAAACAATCACAATATTGTAAATTATCTTCCATTTAAAATATATTTTTAAAAGCTAAAAAAAAACCTAAAAAATAAAATGCTAATATTTGTATATGTCATTAAAACTAATTTCACTTTTTTAAAATGTAATTACTATAACACAACTTAGTATGTGGCTCATATTGTATTTTCAATGAACAGCATTGATCTAGATATTAATCTTTTAATAGTTTTCAATCTTGCAACTATACTCTCTTTGTTAACTTTGTTTTTGATATCCTTCATTGAGCAATATTAATGTGGTTAAATCATCAGCTTTTCATTTATGATTTGTACTTTTATAGTTTAATAAACTTCATAAAGAAAAAAATATATATATATTTTCTACAAAACTAGAGAAAAACAGAGAACTCTTTGATATAAATCACAGTCATATTTTTTGAACCCATCTCCTAAAGTGAAGGAAAGAAAAGCAAAAACAAGCAAACAGGATCTAATTAAGCTTAAAACCTTCTGCACAGCAAAAGAAACCGTCAAAAATATGAAACAAAAACAGCCTACTGAATGGGAGAAAATATTTGCAAAGTATATGGCTGATAACAGATTCATATCCAACATGTATAAACAGCTCAACAATCACAGCGAGATATCATCTCACACCTTCTGAAATGAATTATCATCAAAAATAAATTGGCAGGGCTTCCCTGGTGGTCCAGTGGGTAAGGACACCACCTTGCAGTGCAAGGAGCGCCGGTTCGATCCCTGGCCTGGGAAGATCCCACGTGCCGTGGAGCTACTGGATCGATGTGTCCAATTACAGAGCCGGAGCTCTGGAGCGCATGCGCCCAGAGCCGGTGCTCTGCGACAACAGAGGCCACTGCGATGGGAGGCCCACGCGGGCCAAAGAACAAAGATGGATGAAAATAGATAAATGAAAGACCAATAGAAGTGGCGCTCCCCCGCCCCTCCCTCCCCAACCCCCCCTCCAAAAAAAATAAAAATAAAATAAAAATAAATTGGTAAATTGATGCAGTTACTATGGAAAACAGTATGGAAGTTTCTCAAAATACTGAAAAACAGATCTACCATATGACCTAGCAATTCCACTCCTGGGTATATATCCAAAGAAAGCAAAAGCAATAATTTGAAAAGATGCACCTCAATGTTCATAGAAGCATTATTTACAAATTTCCACGATATAGAAACAGCCTAAGTGTCCATCAACAGATGAATGGATAAAGAAGAGGTTAAATACTAGTCAACCATAAAAAAGGACAAAAATTTGCCATTTGCGGTAACATGGATGGACTTGCAGGGCATTATCCTATGTGGCATAAGTCAGAGAAAGACAAATACTCTATGGTATTATTTAAATGTGGAATCTAAAAAATACAACAAGCTAGTGAATATAGCACAAAAGAAGCAGACTCATAGATATGATGAACAAAGTAGTGGTTGCCAGTGCAGGAAGGGAAGAGGGGCGATGCAGGGTTGGGGGAGTCAGAGGTACAAACTGTTGGGTGTAAGACAGCCTCAAGGATTATTGTACAACTCAAGGAATATAGCCAATATTTATAACAACTATAAATGGAAAGTAAACTTTAAAAACTATATAAAAATTAAAAAACTTGTATTGAAAAAGCAGTGCTTTCAATTCGAACCCCCAAATAGAGTTGAGTTTGTTTTTTTTTTAAACATTTATTTATTTATTTATTTAAAGATTTATTTATTTATTTATTTTGGGCGGGGGTCGGGTTGGGGAGGGAGGGGAGCAGGCGGGCCACTTCTATTGGTCTTTCTCTATGTTCATCCGTCTTTGTTCTTTGGCTCCTGTGGGCCTCCCATCGCGGTGGTGTCTGTCGTCGCAGAGCACCGGCTCTGGGCGCATGCGCTCCAGAGCTCCGGCTCGGTAATTGGACACATCAGTCCAGACGCTCCGCGGCACGTGGGATCTTCCCAGGCCAGGGATTGAACTGGCACTCCTTGCTCTGCAAGGCGGTGTCCTTACCCACTGAACCACCAGGGGAAGCTCTAGAGTTGAGTTTGATTAGCTAGAATTTATGCAAGATTTCTGCACCTTTATTCATATATAAATTGGCAGAAGTACATATCGTGCTTATTATTCAGGGCTCAGTTGTGCCCGACCCTTTGCCATCCTATGGACCATGCCCTCCAGGCTCCTCTATTCATGGGATTTTCCCAAAGAATAATTTATTTTGTTAAGGTTTTTACATTTGTCTCTTCTTCCTTCCTTTAATATTTTATGTTTATTTTGTTTCCTTTCCTTTATTAATTAGATCTACTAGAGATTTTGTTGTAACTCCTTTTGCTGCTGTTTTTCCCAGCAAACAAACAGAACTTGTACCAAATTACAGTTTCTCTGTTTTGTAATTCAGTTAACTTTGATCTTTTTAAAATTTGCCTAAGTTATATTTCTAGTTTCTTATACTGAATACTTAGTTGGAATTTATTTTATCTTGTTTAATATACAGAATATTTAAGAAGACTACTGATTTGCCTCTGAGCATAGATTTGATAATATTCCATAAATTTTGAATGCGTATGGTATTGTCTATAAACCATGGTTTGGCTTTCGATTTGTTTTGTTTTCTTATTGTCCAAGATAATTTTAAGTTTTTGCTATCTTTAGAATTAGGATGATCTTTATACTGCTTATTTCTCTTTCAGCAGAAAGTCTTCTGATCTGTCCTTGGGAAATAGTAACTCATCAGGAAAGAATGGAAACTATCTTTCCATTCTCATTTCTTTTCAAGTAGAAAAACCTTTTTGTGTGTATTTCTAAAGTTGGACACTTCGTCATAGACAAACAAGCCCTAGTGTAAAAGAAAGGAACATAATGAAGCTTTAACTTCAAGAAGAGGATTTGGGGATGTGTGATACTGGATGAAAAAATAAAGCACTCCAGTCTGAAGTGTGGTCTCCAAGTTCTGGGAATAGAGACTGACTTAAGGAAGAGAAGGTGATGGAACCCACTTTTGTAGAACATCTCTGGAGGACCTTGGAGAAAAGTGGCTGTGGGTGAAGACAGGTCCAAATACCAAGAGCTGCAGTACTGGGGCCCAAGTAAGGGGATTGAGCTTCACATGGAAGAGGTCAGTTTGCTCACAAAGCTGCTCCCTTTTGAAAGACAATGTTGAGGCATGACTTGAGACACAGGAACAGCAGTTCTGGACAGACAGAGGAAGACCCAGGTTGGCAAATTGTCTCGTGAAGCAAGAAGCAACTACTGTGAAGGCAGCAGCAGGCTAAAAGAAACTAGAATTCTTCTCTGCTTGAGAATTAAACTCCACCCATTTTCCTCTCTATTCATGGATTTTCCCAAAGAATAATTTATTTTGTTAAGGTTGTTACATTTGTCTCTTCTTCCTTCCTTTAATATTTTATGTTTATTTTGTTTCCTTTCCTTTATTAATTAGATCTACTAGAGATTTTGTTGTAACTCCTTTTGCTGCTGTTTTTCCCAGCAAACAAACAGAACTTGTACCAAATTACAGTTTCTCTGTTTTGTAATTCAGTTAACTTTGATCTTTTTAAAATTTGCCTAAGTTATATTTCTAGTTTCTTATACTGAATACTTAGTTGGAATTTATTTTATCTTGTTTAATATACAGAATATTTAAGAAGACTACTGATTTGCCTCTGAGCATAGATTTGATAATATTCCATAAATTTTGAATGCGTATGGTATTGTCTATAAACCATGGTTTGGCTTTCGATTTGTTTTGTTTTCTTATTGTCCAAGATAATTTTAAGTTTTTGCTATCTTTAGAATTAGGATGATCTTTATACTGCTTATTTCTCTTTCAGCAGAAAGTCTTCTGATCTGTCCTTGGGAAATAGTAACTCATCAGGAAAGAATGGAAACTATCTTTCCATTCTCATTTCTTTTCAAGTAGAAAAACCTTTTTGTGTGTATTTCTAAAGTTGGACACTTCGTCATAGACAAACAAGCCCTAGTGTAAAAGAAAGGAACATAATGAAGCTTTAACTTCAAGAAGAGGATTTGGGGATGTGTGATACTGGATGAAAAAATAAAGCACTCCAGTCTGAAGTGTGGTCTCCAAGTTCTGGGAATAGAGACTGACTTAAGGAAGAGAAGGTGATGGAACCCACTTTTGTAGAACATCTCTGGAGGACCTTGGAGAAAAGTGGCTGTGGGTGAAGACAGGTCCAAATACCAAGAGCTGCAGTACTGGGGCCCAAGTAAGGGGATTGAGCTTCACATGGAAGAGGTCAGTTTGCTCACAAAGCTGCTCCCTTTTGAAAGACAATGTTGAGGCATGACTTGAGACACAGGAACAGCAGTTCTGGACAGACAGAGGAAGACCCAGGTTGGCAAATTGTCTCGTGAAGCAAGAAGCAACTACTGTGAAGGCAGCAGCAGGCTAAAAGAAACTAGAATTCTTCTCTGCTTGAGAATTAAACTCCACCCATTTTCCTTTTAAAACTGGCTGAAATGAACCCCATGGAAGCGTGTAAGGGACCCATGGTGGATAAGAGAAATGTCTGAGGATGGACTCTATAACTTCACATTCAGTCTGGAATGTGGGTACTCAAACCAGTTCTAATTAATTTGAGAAATAAATAAAATGTGTTATTACTGGCATCCCTCCTGGGTAGAGTCATTTATACATATGGTGTAACTTTAAAAAAATGTTTATTATATCCTGTATATTCAGATTCATTCTTTATTTATTAAATTTTGGCCTCTTATATATTGTTTCTTTCTTTATTTATTTTCATCCATCTTTATTCTTTGACCTGTGTGGGCCTCGCATTGCAGTGGCCTCTCTCGTTGCAGAGCACCAGCTCTGAGCACATGTGCTCCAGAGCTCTGGCTCCTAATTGGACACACCGGTCCAGCCACTCCGTGGCACGTGGGATCTTCCCAGGCCAGGGATCAAACCAGTGCCCCTTGCAGTGCAAGGCAGACTCTTTAACCACTGGACCACCAGAGAAGCCCTATAATATGGTGACTTTTATTTTCTAGTGGCTGAAGCATATGCTTTGCATAATTCTCATATTTGGCATTTATTCCTGTATTCTTTGTAAATTTTTGTGTGTGTTTTCATAAATTCTAAACATTTTCATTGACTTCTTCCTGATTACAAAAGTAGTTCATGTATATTACATCAACAGAAAAAGAAGGTAAAAGCATAAAGAAGAAAAAGGATCTTTTAAAATGTGATTTTAATGTCCAAAGTATTATTTGGGTATATATATTTAATACCTAGTGTTGGACATTTAGGTTGTTTTCAACATTTTCTTTTTTATGCTGAGATAAACAGCACATTCTTATTTATTTATTTAGAATAAATTCTAGAAGGAGAATTATTGAGTTAAAACTTATATCCATTTTTTAAGCTTTGTTACATATTCCTAAATTGCTTTCCAAAAGGTTACATCAACTGTCTCAACAGCAGCGTTTGAGAATGCCTGGCTTCTGCACCTGCTCCAGCATTAGGTATTGTTGTTTCTTAAGTGCCGTTACCGGAAGTAGGTCACTCTTAGCTCTCATCTGGATGACTTACAACAATCTCCTAGTGGGCTCCAGCCATCACTCTCCCTACTCTCGTCATTTCTCCCCTTTCTGCCGTCCAGTCTCTGCATATGTTGCTTCCTCAGGTTGGAACTTTCTTTCCCTTATTCTTCTGGCTAACTGCCTTTTCCACTGGAGCCTTTGGGCTTTTTCATAGCTGAAGTGTTCAGACTGGTGTTTGGCATTAGGCAATGCTACCCCTAGAGGACTTCTGTGTGCTCTGAACTAAACACGCAACTAACCTGAGAATGTTTGGGGAAGTTAATCTCTGATGGAATAGTCAGGGAATCTGATATCCATATCCAAATTATGTCTTTCTTCAGACATTGCCTCCGCTGCATTCTTTTCCCTCTCTTCTTCCGAACTTCAAAAACTTGGGTTTTCTCATCGAATCCGCGGAGTGTCTTATTCTCTTTTGTATTTTCCATCTTTGTTTCTCTGTACTGCATCTAATATTTTCTTCTCTCTCATCTTCCACTTTGCCAAGTCTCTCTTCAGCTATGTACAATTCACTATTAAACCCTCTACTGAGATTTCATTTTGAAAGTATATCATTTCTATTTGGTTCTTTTTCAGCTCTGCCATTTTGCTTTTACAGTTTTCCGGTCTCCACTGAAATTTTTAAGCCTGTGTTTTATCTCTAAAAACACAATCAGCCTAATTGTTTTGTAGTTTCAATATGATAATTCCAATATTTATTTGTACATCTAATGTTTAGGTCTTTGCACATCTGGTCTTTCTGCTCCTTTTAACTTATGGAATATTATGTCTGAATTTCTAGTTTCTGGTTTCTGAGTATGTCTGGTTATCTTTGCACCATGTGCTGGTCATTGTTTTTGCAAAGTTATTTTCAGTGTTAATTATGAGGCCTAAGATGAGGACTTGTCTATTCCCGAGAACCTTTTAACCTATTTTGGCTGGGTGCCTGTGGATATTTCTAGTCCAGGACTCCTTTCATCTAAGGTCAAGCCTTGAGTTTTCCCCACTGCCAAGATGTGGTAAAACTAGGCTTTGAGTCACTATAATGCTTCCTTGTGGTTCATCTTATTCAGAGGCTGAGATTCTTTGGGTTCACAGCTTAAATAGAGAGTGTTTTAACATAGTTTGTATTTTTAGTGTGTTCCAGGCTTTGACTTTAATCTTCTTGAGCCTGGAAATCTTCCCTCCAGGTTGGCTTCCTCAGGTTGGAACTTTCTTTCCCTTATTCTTCTGGCTAACTGCCTTTTCCACTGGAGCCTTTGGGCTTTTTCATAGCTGAAGTGTTCAGACTGGTGTTTGGCATTAGGCAATGCTACCCCTAGAGGACTTCTGTGTGCTCTGAACTAAACACGCAACTAACCTGAGAATGTTTGGGGAAGTTAATCTCTGATGGAATAGTCAGGGAATCTGATATCCATATCCAAATTATGTCTTTCTTCAGACATTGCCTCCGCTGCATTCTTTTCCCTCTCTTCTTCCGAACTTCAAAAACTTGGGTTTTCTCATCGAATCCGCGGAGTGTCTTATTCTCTTTTGTATTTTCCATCTTTGTTTCTCTGTACTGCATCTAATATTTTCTTCTCTCTCATCTTCCACTTTGCCAAGTCTCTCTTCAGCTATGTACAATTCACTATTAAACCCTCTACTGAGATTTCATTTTGAAAGTATATCATTTCTATTTGGTTCTTTTTCAGCTCTGCCATTTTGCTTTTACAGTTTTCCGGTCTCCACTGAAATTTTTAAGCCTGTGTTTTATCTCTAAAAACACAATCAGCCTAATTGTTTTGTAGTTTCAATATGATAATTCCAATATTTATTTGTACATCTAATGTTTAGGTCTTTGCACATCTGGTCTTTCTGCTCCTTTTAACTTATGGAATATTATGTCTGAATTTCTAGTTTCTGGTTTCTGAGTATGTCTGGTTATCTTTGCACCATGTGCTGGTCATTGTTTTTGCAAAGTTATTTTCAGTGTTAATTATGAGGCCTAAGATGAGGACTTGTCTATTCTGAGAACCTTTTAACCTATTTTGGCTGGGTGCCTGTGGATATTTCTAGTCCAGGACTCCTTTCATCTAAGGTCAAGCCTTGAGTTTTCCCCACTGCCAAGATGTGGTAAAACTAGGCTTTGAGTCACTATAATGCTTCCTTGTGGTTCATCTTATTCAGAGGCTGAGATTCTTTGGGTTCACAGCTTAAATAGAGAGTGTTTTAACATAGTTTGTATTTTTAGTGTGTTCCAGGCTTTGACTTTAATCTTCTTGAGCCTGGAAATCTGCCAGACTCAGCATTCACTTGTTTCTTTCACATCAACAAATGCTTTCAGGACAAAGGCAGGTTTGAACACTGGGCTTACCTCTCTGAGTTCTTATCTTAGATTTGAACCCAGCAGTTCCTTACTAATTACTTGTTCATTGATGCTTAATTTTTTTCCTCCAGCTTTTTTAGTTGTCCTCAGTGAGTGGATTGGTCCTGATTACCTTAACTTTCCTAACAGAACTGGAGCTCCTTATTCCTTGTTTTTCCTGGACTTAGGAATGCCAAAGGATAGAACTTAATTTAGCTCTCAGTTGTGGTTCACATATAAAAAGACTGTATAGGACTTACTGAAAGAAGTTAAACAAGAAGAGGAAACCAACGCCCCCTTCATCTTCTTAGATCAATGGCAGGAGGATATGCACAATGCCCTCTCTGTCTGTTATCTGTCTCAATCAATTCTCCTGACCAAAGGCAGGCTGCATCCCTTTCTCCACTATATGGTTCTCAGATTCTGTGATAGAGTTGGACCACAGCAGCCTACAACTACCAGAATGCACTTCTACTAAGATCCTCTGGTTACTACCCCTTCTCATGGCACTTTGCTTATAGGAAATACATTTCCCAGGATGCAGTGTGCCTCTGTTGGTCCCCTGGTCCCAAACTTATTTCTAATTTGTGTTCTGACCATTTCTGACTGAATGTCGAGCAAGGTGGAGCAAGGGGAGCAGAAAGGATGAGAAGAGCTCTAGCTGCCTATTTTTCTCGTTGCTCCAGACCTAGAGTTTCTCATCTAAGGTCAGACAGATCAAGGGTTATCTTGGGGTGGCAGGCTTACTCTGGTTCTGACATCATGTTGTGGTGATAATATCATCATGTGTTATTATAGGGTAAATAATCCCCTCCCACTGAGATGTCCATGCCTACTTTCTAGGACCTGTTAATATCTTACTATATATGACACAAGGAACTTGCTATTGTGATTAAGTTAGTGATATTGAGGTAGGGAGATTATTCTAGATTATTCAGGAAGTGCTGATATCATTCCAAGTGGCCTTCTACAAGAGAGGCGAGTGGAGCAGTCACAGCTTAAATAGAGAGTGTTTTAACATAGTTTGTATTTTTAGTGTGTTCCAGGCTTTGACTTTAATCTTCTTGAGCCTGGAAATCTGCCAGACTCAGCATTCACTTGTTTCTTTCACATCAACAAATGCTTTCAGGACAAAGGCAGGTTTGAACACTGGGCTTACCTCTCTGAGTTCTTATCTTAGATTTGAACCCAGCAGTTCCTTACTAATTACTTGTTCATTGATGCTTAATTTTTTTCCTCCAGCTTTTTTAGTTGTCCTCAGTGAGTGGATTGGTCCTGATTACCTTAACTTTCCTAACAGAACTGGAGCTCCTTATTCCTTGTTTTTCCTGGACTTAGGAATGCCAAAGGATAGAACTTGAATTTAGCTCTCAGTTGTGGTTCACATATAAAAAGACTGTATAGGACTTACTGAAAGAAGTTAAACAAGAAGAGGAAACCAACGCCCCCTTCATCTTCTTAGATCAATGGCAGGAGGATATGCACAATGCCCTCTCTGTCTGTTATCTGTCTCAATCAATTCTCCTGACCAAAGGCAGGCTGCATCCCTTTCTCCACTATATGGTTCTCAGATTCTGTGATAGAGTTGGACCACAGCAGCCTACAACTACCAGAATGCACTTCTACTAAGATCCTCTGGTTACTACCCCTTCTCATGGCACTTTGCTTATAGGAAATACATTTCCCAGGATGCAGTGTGCCTCTGTTGGTCCCCTGGTCCCAAACTTATTTCTAATTTGTGTTCTGACCATTTCTGACTGAATGTCGAGCAAGGTGGAGCAAGGGGAGCAGAAAGGATGAGAAGAGCTCTAGCTGCCTATTTTTCTCGTTGCTCCAGACCTAGAGTTTCTCATCTAAGGTCAGACAGATCAAGGGTTATCTTGGGGTGGCAGGCTTACTCTGGTTCTGACATCATGTTGTGGTGATAATATCATCATGTGTTATTATAGGGTAAATAATCCCCTCCCACTGAGATGTCCATGCCCTAATTTCTGGGACCTGTGAATATATTACTATATATGACACAAGGAACTTGCTATTGTGATTAAGTTAGTGATATTGAGGTAGGGAGATTATTCTAGATTATTCAGGAAGTGCTGATATAATTCCAAGTGGCCTTCTACAAGAGAGGCGAGTGGGAGTCAGATTCAGAGAAGATGTGATGGCAGAAACAGAGGTCAGAATGATTTGAGGAAGACAAAAAATGCAGGTACCTCTAGAAGCTGGAAAAGGCACATAAATGAATTTTCCCATAATTCTCTAGAAGAAATGCAATCCTACAGACATCTTGTTTTTAGGACTTTTAATTTCCAGAACTGTGGTTTTAAGCCACTAAGTTTGTGGTAATTGTTACAGCAGACTAGAGAGCTAACAGAGGTGACACATTAGTTTTAATTTATCATCCAGTTCTGCTTCTAACTATTGTAGTTAGTAGAAACTGTTTTGTGATACTAGTGATAGACTTATGCTATATTCTCAACAAAAATGGTCTTCACTTTGGGTGAAGGTGGAGTTTTTATCTTTTTAATGCTGTTTTATGCTTTTTTGCGTATTATTCATTTAACATAATTTCACTTGTCCTGTGAAAATGCCTTGATTTTGTCAGGGTTTGTAGTATTTTCTCTCTGAGAAGGAAAGAGTCACTTCCTCTTTCTTGTGATGGCGCAGGTTATTTATCCACAATCAGTTCATGTCAGTTGTGCATTTTCTGTGTAATGTTCAGTACTGATCATCATCAACCCAAATTTTGAGAGCCCTTTTGTGGAAATAAACTGAGATAGAGTGAAAACACAAAAATACATTTAAATGCTACAAATATAGCATCTAAGATGATGTCTTCAGTGCTTTAAACTATGGTTCTATACATTTAAAACAGGTTGTGAAATGGAACTTGGGAAAGACAGCGATACATGACTGGCAGAAGGCGAGATCCCCCTCAGCAGCCGGGCTGGACTTGTTCAGCCTTGAGCTAGCTGCTCAGTCTCTCTTCCCTCCTGCTTCTCTCTCAGGAAGCAGTGATCGACTGAGTAGATTGAAACTCTTTACATTTTGTCTATTTACAGAAATTCAAAGCTAAAAATATTAAAGAAGGCACAATCCTTGCTCTTGAGTTCATCAGGGAAGATAAAGAGCTCAATAGATAATTACAATTCAGCATAAGTGCAACATGATGAGCAAATAAACAGACCAGGTGGAAATGATAGAGATATTCATTAGCTAATTAATTTATTCAAACTACTACATGTCAGATGCTGGATAACTGTTTATGCTGTGAATCATAAGCTGTGAAAAGAAATTTGGTGGTAAACTCTAATCATGTAGGACTTCCCCACCTCTGTCCCTGAGATATCAGTGTTTGTTTGAAGTCATGACACCTACACAGGCTAGATAGGTATGAACACTTACACACTTGTAGAGATGAACCAGCCACTCCCACAGACTGAATAAAGACCCTGCACCTTAGCCTATGAGGCCTCGCTATCCTGCACTCAAAAATTATGCCTTTTCACACTCTTATCGAGAGTCAATGATGGGGTCGAAGGGACTGTCTATATACCCTGAAGCCCACGTCAGACTTCAGTAGGTGTCCCTGAGGTTCAAGCACTGTCTCCCTTAGGAACCTGCCCACCATTACATGCTCTTGATTTTGTCAGGGTTTGTAGTATTTCTTTTTTCTGAGAAGGGGAAAGGGGGTCACTTCCTCTTTCTTGTGATGGCGCAGGTTATTTATCCACAATCAGTTCATGTCAGTTGTGCATTTTCTGTGTAATGTTCAGTACTGATCATCATCAACCCAAATTTTGAGAGCCCTTTTGTGGAAATAAACTGAGATAGAGTGAAAACACAAAAATACATTTAAATGCTACAAATATAGCATCTAAGATGATGTCTTCAGTGCTTTAAACTATGGTTCTATACATTTAAAACAGGTTGTGAAATGGAACTTGGGAAAGACAGCGATACATGACTGGCAGAAGGCGAGATCCCCCTCAGCAGCCGGGCTGGACTTGTTCAGCCTTGAGCTAGCTGCTCAGTCTCTCTTCCCTCCTGCTTCTCTCTCAGGAAGCAGTGATCGACTGAGTAGATTGAAACTCTTTACATTTTGTCTATTTACAGAAATTCAAAGCTAAAAATATTAAAGAAGGCACAATCCTTGCTCTTGAGTTCATCAGGGAAGATAAAGAGCTCAATAGATAATTACAATTCAGCATAAGTGCAACATGATGAGCAAATAAACAGACCAGGTGGAAATGATAGAGATATTCATTAGCTAATTAATTTATTCAAACTACTACATGTCAGATGCTGGATAACTGTTTATGCTGTGAATCATAAGCTGTGAAAAGAAATTTGGTGGTAAACTCTAATCATGTAGGACTTCCCCACCTCTGTCCCTGAGATATCAGTGTTTGTTTGAAGTCATGACACCTACACAGGCTAGATAGGTATGAACACTTACACACTTGTAGAGATGAACCAGCCACTCCCACAGACTGAATAAAGACCCTGCACCTTAGCCTATGAGGCCTCGCTATCCTGCACTCAAAAATTATGCCTTTTCACACTCTTATCGAGAGTCAATGATGGGGTCGAAGGGACTGTCTATATACCCTGAAGCCCACGTCAGACTTCAGTAGGTGTCCCTGAGGTTCAAGCACTGTCTCCCTTAGGAACCTGCCCACCATTACATGCTCTTGCTTTGGTTTCTCCCTTCTTATCCTAAATGGTTTGGTTCAATTTCATAGTCAAAATTTGATGCTCCCAAATATAATTTGTTTCCCTCTCCTTGAACTTCAGTCTACTCTCAAAAACCCCCTTCTCAGGCTGTGATAGAAAACCTAATCTTGCCAATTCTCGGTGATTCCAGTTGAAAACCTAGGCCCTTTGGGGTACAATCCTGGGAAAATTTCTGGTTCCCTTTTTCTCTTCTTTCTTATTGCCCAGGGGGAACTTAAGCTAGGACTTTGTGTGTCGTCATACACATGATGGTGTCGGGGAGGAAGCCTGAGCCTCCGTGGACTCTCCCCTGGGCTTGCAGTGCTGCTATCACCTGTGCCTTCTCTTGGTAAGGCCGGTCTTGAGGACTGCTTGAAACAATGGGTAGGGGCTTCTCCTGACCAAGCTCTACGATGGGGCCTTCTCTCTCCACTGGTCTCCATCCTCTTGACCCGTTCAGGACTCTCCAGAGACACCTTTCATCTTGTTAATCACACCCCTACTTGGGAGTGTGGAAAGTTCAGGTTTCCTGTTTGTCCAGGGGGAGGAAAGTAAGACCTGAAAGTGTGGGAATGCTAGCTCAGACCCTCTCTGCTAAGCCCCACACAGCGTCCTTCCCGTTCTCCTTTTTTTTTTTTTTTTCCCGTTCTCCTTTGACTCTTCTATGGTGATGTGGGAGATTCTTTAGGACCATCTCCTACATTGGGAAGAATGCTCTGAACACAGAGCCCTCTGTTCCCAAGTCTCCACACCCATCCAGTATTTTATTACCCCTGTCCTCGTCCACCCAAGTGAGGACAAAGAGGTGGAGGCTATTTCAGTTTTCTTGTTTTTCTGTTCCATTCCCTTCCAAAACTTCTTCCCTCAGACCAATAAGAGGAAAGAACCTTATTCTTTCCTATTCTTTGGTTTCAAAATATACCCTAGGCTAGGGCTCCTGTGGCAAATCCCACAGACTGAATAAAGACCCTGCACCTTAGCCTATGAGGCCTCGCTATCCTGCACTCAAAAATTATGCCTTTTCACACTCTTATCGAGAGTCAATGATGGGGTCGAAGGGACTGTCTATATACCCTGAAGCCCACGTCAGACTTCAGTAGGTGTCCCTGAGGTTCAAGCACTGTCTCCCTTAGGAACCTGCCCACCATTACATGCTCTTGCTTTGGTTTCTCCCTTCTTATCCTAAATGGTTTGGTTCAATTTCATAGTCAAAATTTGATGCTCCCAAATATAATTTGTTTCCCTCTCCTTGAACTTCAGTCTACTCTCAAAAACCCCCTTCTCAGGCTGTGATAGAAAACCTAATCTTGCCAATTCTCGGTGATTCCAGTTGAAAACCTAGGCCCTTTGGGGTACAATCCTGGGAAAATTTCTGGTTCCCTTTTTCTCTTCTTTCTTATTGCCCAGGGGGAACTTAAGCTAGGACTTTGTGTGTCGTCATACACATGATGGTGTCGGGGAGGAAGCCTGAGCCTCCGTGGACTCTCCCCTGGGCTTGCAGTGCTGCTATCACCTGTGCCTTCTCTTGGTAAGGCCGGTCTTGAGGACTGCTTGAAAAAATGGGAAGGGTCTTCTCCTGACCAAGCTCTACGATGGGGCCTTCTCTCTCCACTGGTCTCCATCCTCTTGACCCGTTCAGGACTCTCCAGAGACACCTTTCATCTTGTTAATCACACCCCTACTTGGGAGTGTGGAAAGTTCAGGTTTCCTGTTTGTCCAGGGGGAGGAAAGTAAGACCTGAAAGTGTGGGAATGCTAGCTCAGACCCTCTCTGCTAAGCCCCACACAGCGTCCTTCCCGTTCTCCTTTTTTTTTTTTTTTCCCGTTCTCCTTTGACTCTTCTATGGTGATGTGGGAGATTCTTTAGGACCATCTCCTACATTGGGAAGAATGCTCTGAACACAGAGCCCTCTGTTCCCAAGTCTCCACACCCATCCAGTATTTTATTACCCCTGTCCTCGTCCACCCAAGTGAGGACAAAGAGGTGGAGGCTATTTCAGTTTTCTTGTTTTTCTGTTCCATTCCCTTCCAAAACTTCTTCCCTCAGACCAATAAGAGGAAAGAACCTTATTCTTTCCTATTCTTTGGTTTCAAAAATATACCCTAGGCTAGGGCTCCTGTGGCAAATCTGGTGATGCCTCATCTGGTGAAGGAAGGTGCATTGGAGCACAGTGCACCCCATTTGTCTATTTGCTGACTATGAGCTGCCTGCCCAATGGTGGGGTTGAGTCATTGAGTTGATGTCTTTGGGCCTTTACAGAAAGAGTTTGCTGACCTCTGTTCTAGACTCTGAACCCTCTAAGTTTGGCACCAGATGTTTAAAACTAAGGTTTTTGACTCCAAAGAAATCTACCCCTTCCTACTGCTTGGTTCTTGCTACTAAGAACCATGACTTTGAGACTCCTGGACTTCAAAGCCAAGGATAGAACTGTTTTCTTGGGATTTCTTTGTGTCTTCTCTTCCTTAGCACAGTAAGTCTGGTCTGGTTCTATAATGAGAAGGGGAAATGGCTCATCGAATATTTCCAAAGGCCTCCTGGCACTTCGTCTTCCTGCTGGTGCCTCTGTGGCTTCATCCCCAGGTAGACATCTGGCTGGTACTGGGGCAGTATGCCCTATGAAGGTAGTGATTTCCCCAGAAGAATCAGAGATGCTCATTCCTACTGAGTTGTTTTGGACAGGTTCACTAAGTGCAAGAATCATGGTGTGTGTGATCTGGAAAAGCTGGCAATGTTTACCATTTTCTTTATGCCTTCCCATCCTCCCCTCTCTTTAACCATGAAGACATGAGACACGGAGAGTGTAATGAAGAGAAATGAGGGGTGGTCTCATCAAGAACACACGAGCATGAATTGTAATCTGCTCCATGATGACCTGACCCTGTGCTGAGAGAGATCCTAAGAAGAGCAAAGCTCCAGGCAACATGTGTGAGCTCAGTGGAGCCTGGCATCTAACAGGATGCTTCCACTCATGTGTCTGCCAGGGGACTACCAAAAACGGCACAAATTCACCAAACAGGACAGGACCAGGGATGACCTGGAGTCCTGAGTCTCTGGATTCTGTGCTCCTGGGAAGATTTGTCTGGGTTTTTTTTGTTTGTTTATTTTTATTCTTTCCTCTTTTCTCAGTCTCTGGGTTTAGGGAAGGAAAAAGGTGAAAGACTGCTGGACCCTACAGTGACCACTAGGATGAAGTGAAGGAGTATTGATTCCAAATGACCGCTGATGACTGTCACCTCCCCCCAACCCCAGCCAGCCTTCTGTTTCCTCTTTTCTCGGAAATCGATTCTTAGATAGCAATCACTGTTGATAACAGTGCAGGCTATGTTGGGTAAATGAACACAATGTGTTAATAGCAGCTAATGTTATTATCAGGCACCATTTCCAGGGCAAATCTGAACACAGCATGTACCTGGTTAAATTGCGTGCCTCCCATTATCCATGGGATCCTCCCTGACTTCCTCACATGTATGTAAAGTCCTTGTTAAGCTCTCCCACCTCATTTAGCTATGTCACCTCCAAATTATCTGTTTCAACCAAAAATATCTAAAATGTATTTCATTCTCTTTAGCCAAAGAACTTTTGGACAGAATATTTTCTCTGTCAAGAAAACTGCTTCTACCTTCCCAAACTTCCAACACATTGACCCACACCAAACTCCTATTTTGCCAGTTAATGCCTGCTCATCATGCAGATTTCAATTTAGTCATCACTTCCTCCAGCAACACATCCCTGACTCCTGGGTGCCCTGTACCCACAGCACTCTGTACTTCTGGGTCATGCTCTGTATCATACTGTGCTTAGTTGCTCAGTCGTGTTGACTCTTTGCAATCCCATGGACTATAGCTTACGGGGCTCCGCTGTCCATGGGATTCTCCAGGGAAGAATACTGGAGTGGGTTGTCATGCCCTCCTCCAGGGGATCTTCCCAACCCGGGGATTGAACCCAGGTCTCCCACATTGCAGGCAGAGTCTTTACCATCTGAACCACCAGGGAAGCCCAAGAATATGCAGTGGGTAGCCTATCCCTTCTCCAGGGATCTTCCCTACCCAGGAATTGAACTGGGGTCTCTTGCATTGCAGGCAGATTCTTTATCAGCTAAGCTACAAGGGAAACTCCCTTTATCATGCTCTATCATATATAATTATCTGTTTACTTTGTGAGCTGCCTTAGATCAAAGCTTTGCCCAGACACCTGGTACTTAGAAGAGATTCAGTAAAATATTTGTGGAATATATGAAAAATCACACATGTGAAGTAGGTATTACTGACCCCATTTGCAGGGCACTAATATGGATTTTCCAAAGTCAGCCACACAACAGGGAACAGAGTAGAGATGCAAATGTAGGCCAATGCCATCCAAGCCTGGTGCTCTTTGCAGTGCCTTGTACGGCCTCACATAAACCTGGCTGACTGGAAGGCTATAAGGGAAACATGTCCTTTAGATAGATGATCATCACCTATATAAATAACTAGAGATGAGCCCAGAGTAAGACCGACAGGACAACCTGATTATCAGGAAAGATGGAGAGTGGGAGCAGACTTGTGGGTATTGGTCAAAGGGGACTTTCTTTTAACAAAGATAATGTATTCATGTGTTAATTGTATAGTTAAAAGTTAATTTTAAAAAACTAGGGCTTCCCTGGTGGTCCAGTGAGTAAAGAGTCAGCCTTGCAGCTCAAGGGGCGCTGGTTTGAACCCTGGCTGGGGAAGATCTTATGTGCCGCAGAGTGGCTGGATGAGGGTGTCCAATTATGAGCCAGCGCTCTGGAGCACATGTGCCCAGAGCCAGTGCTCTGCAACGAGAGAGGTCACTGCAATGGGAAGCCCACCCAGGCCGAAGAATAAAGATGGATGAAAATGAATAAATAAAAAACCAATAAAAGAGGCCAAAATTTAAAAAAAAAAAAAAAAAAAAGAGTGCCACCAAAGGATTTTTCTGGACCACATTCTCCAGCTGATGAATTTTGCCATTAAAGGATTTGGAAATTAGCATTGATATTTTTCCATTACTGCTTATTCATAAAAGAAAAAAGAAAAAAAATAATAACCCAAATGCTTTGGTTCCAGTTTTAAAAAATGCTTACCATTACACTCTGCGCTAAAACTAATTGAATGCAGAAGATGGACTGTGACAAGTGAGGTGTGACAGTGGCTAGACTACTTCATTTGTTGGTTTCTTTCAAGTTATGACTCTCCGTCATAGATGATTTGTCTTTGATGCTCTTTCTCTTTTTGTGTTTATTTCTAGTCATAAAGCATCTGGTCTGTATAGTTAAGGGGAGCTGAGAAAATATAATTAGCTAAACATGCAGGAATTAGATGGCAAATCTTCTTCATGACAGAAATGTAGCCGCAGACCATAGTCTTTCATTGGCTCTGGTGAGACTGTGAATATGAATTGCACCAGTCCCTGAAGTCATTCCTGTAGAGCTCACTGTCATGGTTTATTCTGTTTAAAACCCACCCGAGCAGTCTGCTTCTTCACCCTCCAGTGCCATTCCCAATTCTGGCTGTGTGTGTAAAAACCCATACTTGTTGGCTTAGGAGTGCCTCTAGCGGATGTATATGAGCAGGAGTATATAAGGTCTGGTTCAAAAGTAAATGCTATTTGGACCATTAAGAAGAACTCCACTGGAAAAACTTAAATAAAAATAGCAGCAACTTCTACATGACCACAAAAATCACAACAGGTGTACACCATGCCTTCCTCCTGAAAGGACTGGCTGGTTATGTGATTACACACATCCAGACTCCGGTGCTTTTTGGACAAGCCTTGGATGACAGTTGAGTGTACATGAGACAGATCGAGCAGACTAATTGCACGCTATGAGATGTAATGGAATCATCATTATGGGTTACGATAGAGAAAGGTGATTGTAGCCACAAGGATATAGACAGTTTCAAACGTGAAGACATATGTGGAGTCTGAAGAATAAAGTATTTTGGAGTAATTAGCTACTCCTTGGACATGTTCTGTCAAGTGGTGAATAAAGCCGGCCAAAAACAACAACATGACACCAGCCAAATGGCCCCAACAGGCCTGACTTTAATGTATGGCTTCAAATGGAGCCCCTGTAAGAGCACAACCCATATTTCATTGCCCCGGTTGCTAAGTAAAATGCTGGTAAGGCATGGGGCCTCAGGGATTGAAGTGCCTGGGTTCAAAGTCAGGATGCTTTTCTTCCTGTGTTTGACCTTGGGAAAATCGCACAGTCTCTCCATTCTTGGTTGACTCACTTGTCCACTGCCTTAGTGCCTGTTGTATAGGCTGGTGGTGAGGATTAAATGAGTTAATACAAGCAAGAGCTCAGGACAGGGCTGTTACATGAGGCCTGAGTGAGTGATAACAATTGCTGTTTATTTTTAACCACACTAGCTGTGTCAGCCTCCTGGGTCCCTAGTTTGTGTCTCACATTTGCTCACACACAAGTAACATCTGCCATTGATCTCTTGGTCCTCCCACAGCCCTGCCCACTGAGCTAGGTGACAGTATGTTATCACTACCTCTGGGCCACCAGCATGTTACAGGGGACCCCTCCTAGGATGTCTGCCTGACTCACTAACACCCACTCGCCTCTGACCCCAGTGACTTTGGCCCCCTCCTGGGTGGGTAATTTAGAATTTGTCCCCCTATCCATTCTCTACCAAGAAATATGTCTTCTGTGAATCTGAAATTTGATACAAGCAAGCTCAGGAGTGCCTCTAGCGGATGTATATGAGCAGGAGTATATAAGGTCTGGTTCAAAAGTAAATGCTATTTGGACCATTAAGAAGAACTCCACTGGAAAAACTTAAATAAAAATAGCAGCAACTTCTACATGACCACAAAAATCACAACAGGTGTACACCATGCCTTCCTCCTGAAAGGACTGGCTGGTTATGTGATTACACACATCCAGACTCCGGTGCTTTTTGGACAAGCCTTGGATGACAGTTGAGTGTACATGAGACAGATCGAGCAGACTAATTGCACGCTATGAGATGTAATGGAATCATCATTATGGGTTACGATAGAGAAAGGTGATTGTAGCCACAAGGATATAGACAGTTTCAAACGTGAAGACATATGTGGAGTCTGAAGAATAAAGTATTTTGGAGTAATTAGCTACTCCTTGGACATGTTCTGTCAAGTGGTGAATAAAGCCGGCCAAAAGCAACAACATGACACCAGCCAAATGGCCCCAACAGGCCTGACTTTAATGTATGGCTTCAAATGGAGCCCCTGTAAGAGCACAACCCATATTTCATTGCCCCGGTTGCTAAGTAAAATGCTGGTAAGGCATGGGGCCTCAGGGATTGAAGTGCCTGGGTTCAAAGTCAGGATGCTTTTCTTCCTGTGTTTGACCTTGGGAAAATCGCACAGTCTCTCCATTCTTGGTTGACTCACTTGTCCACTGCCTTAGTGCCTGTTGTATAGGCTGGTGGTGAGGATTAAATGAGTTAATACAAGCAAGAGCTCAGGACAGGGCTGTTACATGAGGCCTGAGTGAGTGATAACAATTGCTGTTTATTTTTAACCACACTAGCTGTGTCAGCCTCCTGGGTCCCTAGTTTGTGTCTCACATTTGCTCACACACAAGTAACATCTGCCATTGATCTCTTGGTCCTCCCACAGCCCTGCCCACTGAGCTAGGTGACAGTATGTTATCACTACCTCTGGGCCACCAGCATGTTACAGGGGACCCCTCCTAGGATGTCTGCCTGACTCACTAACACCCACTCGCCTCTGACCCCAGTGACTTTGGCCCCCTCCTGGGTGGGTAATTTAGAATTTGTCCCCCTATCCATTCTCTACCAAGAAATATGTCTTCTGTGAATCTGAAATTTGATACAAGCAAGCTCAGAAGTTGCCTTTGCTGGAAGCAAAACAACACTAACAGGAAATTCTAGAAAGAAAGTTTCGAGAACGTTGTGCCATTCTGAATCCCCAGCCATCCTGTCTTCAACTGAGTCAGCTCTGGTTCTTTGAGAGCTGGAAGGTGGACGGCTACCCCATGGAGAGCTCCTCTCTCCATCTGTTCTGATCCTGAGTAAAGACTTCTTACCCAGACACAGAGTTCTTTCCCACTCCTTTAAGTGGCAGGCTGCAAATAGCCTGTCTGAATGGTTCTCAAGCTGAAAGTAGGTGTTTTGCTTGTAAGCTGGAGCGGGTGGAAGAGTTATCATCAAAAAATGGGAAACATTTGTAACATGAGCCGATCTCCTGTTTTTCATACAGCACCAAGCATTTAAAAATGTCACAGATGGTTTCACTAGAGGATTGCAGACAACGTGCAGAGATCCAAACACATCTGTTTATTTACCTCTTGAGCACCACAGTTGTGGGACGAGTTGAGAGGCAAGTGGTATGAGAAAAAGAACACTGACTTTGGAGTCCAGGTAAATTCAGGTTCAAAAGCTTGTGTCCTAATGTGATTTTGGTGATCATAGGAACTTAGCTAACTTCTCGGAGCATTGTTTCTCTTTTCAGTAAGATCAAGATGGCAATACAATACCACTCAGACCTCCTTAAGTTGTAAGTGATGGAAACTCAACTTGAATTTGCTTCATCCAGAAAGGGACTTTATTAACTCCTGGAGCCCAGCCAAGGAAAGGCCTGACCTCAGAGCTGGCTGGACTCAAGGTCTGGATCACCACCCAAACTGCCATGTTCTCCTCTTTGCTGACTCTGAACATTGGTTTCATTCTCTCCTTCTGAAAATGGGCAGCATTCAGTGTCAAGGAACATGTTCTAGACTCAGCTCTTTTCAGATAAAAACATTTGCTCTTTGATCCTCCACTGAAGCTCATATTTCCTGGAAACTTGATTCCTCAGCCAAGGACCCTGCCCAGCTTTGACCCATCATGGGGCTAGTGGGAGGAGGTGCTGCACTCGGATCAACCTGGGCTGTGGAACGGCACTGTGGGTGGGTGGCCATGTGGTGGGGTTTGGGAGAAAATCACTGACAGCTGTCCCAAGGTGCTCACTTCCTCGCAGTGTCTTTATGATTTGAAGGAAGTCACCTAGTAAAGCTCCTGCTCCAGGAATAATATCTCTGGTGACAGACTTCCTGGAGGACACCTTGGCAAAAACCTCAGCTTCCCTGTTTCTGATACTTCAGATTCATTAGGTCCAGCCTGGCACACACCTTCCTGCCTCGCCGCTCCTGCAGATGCCCCCAACCCCAGCTAAAGACTTCTTCCCGACACAGTTCTTTCCCACTCCTTTAAGTGGCAGGCTGCAAATAGCCTGTCTGAATGGTTCTCAAGCTGAAAGTAGGTGTTTTGCTTGTAAGCTGGAGCGGTGGAAGAGTTATCATCAAAAAATGGGAAACATTTGTAACATGAGCCGATCTCCTGTTTTTCATACAGCACCAAGCATTTAAAAATGTCACAGATGGTTTCACTAGAGGATTGCAGACAACGTGCAGAGATCCAAACACATCTGTTTATTTACCTCTTGAGCACCACAGTTGTGGGACGAGTTGAGAGGCAAGTGGTATGAGAAAAAGAACACTGACTTTGGAGTCCAGGTAAATTCAGGTTCAAAAGCTTGTGTCCTAATGTGATTTTGGTGATCATAGGAACTTAGCTAACTTCTCGGAGCATTGTTTCTCTTTTCAGTAAGATCAAGATGGCAATACAATACCACTCAGACCTCCTTAAGTTGTAAGTGATGGAAACTCAACTTGAATTTGCTTCATCCAGAAAGGGACTTTATTAACTCCTGGAGCCCAGCCAAGGAAAGGCCTGACCTCAGAGCTGGCTGGACTCAAGGTCTGGATCACCACCCAAACTGCCATGTTCTCCTCTTTGCTGACTCTGAACATTGGTTTCATTCTCTCCTTCTGAAAATGGGCAGCATTCAGTGTCAAGGAACATGTTCTAGACTCAGCTCTTTTCAGATAAAAACATTTGCTCTTTGATCCTCCACTGAAGCTCATATTTCCTGGAAACTTGATTCCTCAGCCAAGGACCCTGCCCAGCTTTGACCCATCATGGGGCTAGTGGGAGGAGGTGCTGCACTCGGATCAACCTGGGCTGTGGAACGGCACTGTGGGTGGGTGGCCATGTGGTGGGGTTTGGGAGAAAATCACTGACAGCTGTCCCAAGGTGCTCACTTCCTCGCAGTGTCTTTATGATTTGAAGGAAGTCACCTAGTAAAGCTCCTGCTCCAGGAATAATATCTCTGGTGACAGACTTCCTGGAGGACACCTTGGCAAAAACCTCAGCTTCCCTGTTTCTGATACTTCAGATTCATTAGGTCCAGCCTGGCACACACCTTCCTGCCTCGCCGCTCCTGCAGATGCCCCCAACCCCAGCTTCAAAGATGTGCCTGCACCCGCAGCATCTCCAGGGCCCTCATGGCCTGGTGCTGCTTCTCCTGCAGGCTCCTGGCTCTTGTCTGCTCCTTCTTTCCCATTCTGATGGTCATGGCAGTGGTCTTTGACTCACAACTTCCTAAGCTGGAGCAAGCTTGGATCCTGTCGCTGCTTCAAAATAATAGTGACTCCCCATCACTTCGCAAATGAGGGAGAGACTCCGCAGCTCAGCATCCGAGGACTGCCACGCTATCCTGACAACTTCAAAGTCACCCTTGCAGGTATTAGGTTTTCAGATTCTGCTCCTGTGGTGCAAAACAAATAGAAAAAAAATTTCTGAAAATCTGTGAGCAAAAGAGCAGGAAGGAGTGGGGCTGGTTGCTAGGTAACCATGCAGTGATGAAAACAATCTGCATTGAGGCTGATGTTATCAGAAGCCAGTGAAATCGCCTGCAGCCTTTGATTTATGTTTTAGTTGGAAAGACTCACCAATTTAGGACACTACCTTGCTGGAACTGTAAAGGCGTTTATTTGCCTCTGATACTTAATGTGTTGAAGCTGAGGAAAAATTTCCCTCTTTGGCAGTGAAAAAAAAGTCTACAAACTACTGTTGTTTTTATGAAGGAATGTTGAGGGGGCAATTGGTGCATATAGAGCTGGAGAGACTTTTTTTTTTTTTTGGAGAGACTTTCTAAGTATAAAAATATAAGAATAAAATGAACATCATTATCCTGCTTTTCAAAACTAGTTACTTTATTTCATGATGGTTGCCTAGAAACTTTGTTTGTATGTGTTTATAAAGAATTAAATGATGAACTTAGGCCGAGGAATCCAAATGAAAAACGTGCCACTCTCAGCTCTGAGATGCTGTGTTTGGTCTAGAAGGCTAAAGAGGCCATGCTTACCTCATTCTTCTATTTCCAGACTATCTTTTCAACTTGCTAAAAATAAAAGTTAAAACATACGAATACACATACATATATATATGAATATATGCTTTTAACAGGATCTTGAAGCAAATCAGAGTTCTTCCTTACTAAGCTACTTTTAAAAGTTTGCAGTGGACCATTATTGCCAATAGTCATTCATTTATTCTTAGAAATGCTTGCAAACACTCCTAGCACCTAAGTCTAATTAATATAGCACGGAGCATGGGAGACACAATGCAGGGGTGGCTGATAATCCAATTTCTGCTTGTCATCCACCTTGAACCAGCTCAATTGCTCAGGCAGGTGAAGGCCAAAGAGATGGCCAGGGACCAGTGAGGCCCCAGATTTGGCATCTGTGCATCAAATGACTCATAGGTCAAAACCAGACTTTTCAAGCCTTGCTTTGGCTGAAAAAGTCCTAATTTTCCTGTGCCTCACATCCTGTCCTGTTTTCATGGAAAAGAACTTCAAAAGAAATGTACATTGATTGATTTCCCTGACTTCCTTTTTTTTTTTCGCTTTCTGGTTCTAAGAAGTTTCTCTCTTTTTCCCTTGCATAAGCCTGCAGTTAATTTAACATTTGAAATGTGAGTTTCTAAAACAAATTCCCATGAATGCTACACAGCCATGTTTGGACTTGCTGTTCTCTTAAAATCCCCTTCTGGTTTTTGTTAATATTTAGAACAAAAAAGACAGATGGGGACAAGGGGAAGGGATTTTTCCAATGTGTTTCCAAAACAGCCACTTCTCAACAAACATTGACAAGGCAAGATATTCTAATATTGCAGTAACAGCTTTCCAAGCACCCAAAACAAGTCACAATAACGCTAAGAAAACTTGCTGACAACACGATCATTGCCTTTCCCCTAAACAAACAAGTCAAAACCAATAACGCCCTAACTATTCTGTTTTAAATGTTCCATGATGGTTGCCTAGAAACTTTGTTTGTATGTGTTTATAAAGAATTAAATGATGAACTTAGGCCGAGGAATCCAAATGAAAAACGTGCCACTCTCAGCTCTGAGATGCTGTGTTTGGTCTAGAAGGCTAAAGAGGCCATGCTTACCTCATTCTTCTATTTCCAGACTATCTTTTCAACTTGCTAAAAATAAAAGTTAAAACATACGAATACACATACATATATATATGAATATATGCTTTTAACAGGATCTTGAAGCAAATCAGAGTTCTTCCTTACTAAGCTACTTTTAAAAGTTTGCAGTGGACCATTATTGCCAATAGTCATTCATTTATTCTTAGAAATGCTTGCAAACACTCCTAGCACCTAAGTCTAATTAATATAGCACGGAGCATGGGAGACACAATGCAGGGGTGGCTGATAATCCAATTTCTGCTTGTCATCCACCTTGAACCAGCTCAATTGCTCAGGCAGGTGAAGGCCAAAGAGATGGCCAGGGACCAGTGAGGCCCCAGATTTGGCATCTGTGCATCAAATGACTCATAGGTCAAAACCAGACTTTTCAAGCCTTGCTTTGGCTGAAAAAGTCCTAATTTTCCTGTGCCTCACATCCTGTCCTGTTTTCATGGAAAAGAACTTCAAAAGAAATGTACATTGATTGATTTCCCTGACTTCCTTTTTTTTTTTCGCTTTCTGGTTCTAAGAAGTTTCTCTCTTTTTCCCTTGCATAAGCCTGCAGTTAATTTAACATTTGAAATGTGAGTTTCTAAAACAAATTCCCATGAATGCTACACAGCCATGTTTGGACTTGCTGTTCTCTTAAAATCCCCTTCTGGTTTTTGTTAATATTTAGAACAAAAAAGACAGATGGGGACAAGGGGAAGGGATTTTTCCAATGTGTTTCCAAAACAGCCACTTCTCAACAAACATTGACAAGGCAAGATATTCTAATATTGCAGTAACAGCTTTCCAAGCACCCAAAACAAGTCACAATAACGCTAAGAAAACTTGCTGACAACACGATCATTGCCTTTCCCTCCTAGAGAAGTCAGAATTTTCCAAGCTGTCTAAAAGAGTGTAAACTTTTCTGTGTCTTCAGAGATCACCAAATTTCAGTCCTCATGACACACAAGTCAGTACTTCTGGAGGAGAGAAAGGCCACAGGACTTTAAATGTCAGATTTATGATCAACAAGAAATCACTTATTGCATGTGTGATAACTGCTTTGTATTGTGTGTCTGGACTACAGTGCACTCACCTACTCATTCATTCATTCATTCATTCACTCCATGTTTAGAGTTAGCAATGAAATGACCAACAAGATTTCTTTTTTAAAAAAAAAACCTCCTATTTATTTGGCTGCACTAGGTCTTAGTTGTGGCATGCAAGATCTTTCAGTTGTGATATGTGAACACTTAGTTGTGGCATGTGGGATCTAGTTCCCTGACAAGGGGTCGGATCTGGGCCCCCTGCATTGGGAACAGAGTCTTAGCCACTGGACCACCAGGGAAATTGCAGGATTTCTGTTCCAATAGATTTTACAGGCTGGTGTGGGAGGTGATGGAGAATGTAGGCAGACATCAAATAAGCACTTACAAGTGCTCTTATTTTTACAGAGAAGAGGTGGTGCTGTCTATAATAGAACTATCTAGTCTGGGAGGGTCTCGAAGATTTTACCCAAGATGGCCACCTGCTTTTCCTTCAAACACTCTAAGCACTTGTCACTGAAGGAAATGGAGTCCATTTTCCCTCTTGATCTGTGCTGGCTATGTGATGTGCTCTAATCAATAGACTGTGGCAGAAGGGACACCATATGACTTCCAAGCATAGTCTTTAGGGTGCCTTGCACCTTCCATTTTCCATTTCATTGCAGGTGTGATTACTGCTTTGTATCGTGTGTCTGAACTCCTCTTAGAAGTCAACCACCACATGGAGAGGACCAGTCAGAGAAATCTCAAGTGAGTCCCAGCTGGTCATCCCCCAGCTGAGGTGGCTGACGTGTAAGTGAAGTCACCTGGGATCCTCCACCCTCAGCCAAGCTCGTCCATGCTGCATGGAGGAGAAATGAGCTGTCTCCCCATGACATCCAGCTTCACAGAATAGTGAACAAACAAATGGCATTGGCTTTAAGCCCGTAATTTTCAAGGTTTGTTCCACAGCAATAGATAACTGAAACAGAGGGTCAAGGGGGTTTTCTGAAGCAAGTTCTATTTTAGCTAAAATTTAGCTGAACAGTGGGTACGGGCTTCCCTGGCAGCTCAGCAGTAAAGAATCAGCCTGCAGTGCAGGAGACACAGGAGATGTGGGTTTGATCCCATGTGTAGCATCTTCTGGGTTGGGAAAATCCCATGGAGGAGCACATGGCAACCCACTGCAGTATTCCTGCTTGGAGAATCCCATGGACAGAGGAGCCTGGTGGGCTACCGTCCATAGGGTTGGAAAAAGTCAGACATGAGTGGTGAGACAGAGCCGGAGCACCAGCACAAAGAGTGAGCAGGAGAGGCTGATGCTCCAGGAAGATGGAGCAACACGTGAAGACCCCAAGGCTGGAGAATCATGGCACCATCAAGAAATGGAAGAAGCCCAGAGTGGCCGGAATGTAGGGAACCTGGGGGAGAGTAGCTAATGTGCAGACTGGAGGGTAGACTTTGTAATTTTTAGGCTGTGGGAGGTGATGGAGAATGTAGGCAGACATCAAATAAGCACTTACAAGTGCTCTTATTTTTACAGAGAAGAGGTGGTGCTGTCTATAATAGAACTATCTAGTCTGGGAGGGTCTCGAAGATTTTACCCAAGATGGCCACCTGCTTTTCCTTCAAACACTCTAAGCACTTGTCACTGAAGGAAATGGAGTCCATTTTCCCTCTTGATCTGTGCTGGCTATGTGATGTGCTCTAATCAATAGACTGTGGCAGAAGGGACACCATATGACTTCCAAGCATAGTCTTTAGGGTGCCTTGCACCTTCCATTTTCCATTTCATTGCAGGTGTGATTACTGCTTTGTATCGTGTGTCTGAACTCCTCTTAGAAGTCAACCACCACATGGAGAGGACCAGTCAGAGAAATCTCAAGTGAGTCCCAGCTGGTCATCCCCAGCTGAGGTGGCTGACGTTAAGTGAAGTCACCTGGGATCCTCCACCCTCAGCCAAGCTCGTCCATGCTGCATGGAGGAGAAATGAGCTGTCTCCCCATGACATCCAGCTTCACAGAATAGTGAACAAACAAATGGCATTGGCTTTAAGCCCGTAATTTTCAAGGTTTGTTCCACAGCAATAGATAACTGAAACAGAGGGTCAAGGGGGTTTTCTGAAGCAAGTTCTATTTTAGCTAAAATTTAGCTGAACAGTGGGTACGGGCTTCCCTGGCAGCTCAGCAGTAAAGAATCAGCCTGCAGTGCAGGAGACACAGGAGATGTGGGTTTGATCCCATGTGTAGCATCTTCTGGGTTGGGAAAATCCCATGGAGGAGCACATGGCAACCCACTGCAGTATTCCTGCTTGGAGAATCCCATGGACAGAGGAGCCTGGTGGGCTACCGTCCATAGGGTTGGAAAAAGTCAGACATGAGTGGTGAGACAGAGCCGGAGCACCAGCACAAAGAGTGAGCAGGAGAGGCTGATGCTCCAGGAAGATGGAGCAACACGTGAAGACCCCAAGGCTGGAGAATCATGGCACCATCAAGAAATGGAAGAAGCCCAGAGTGGCCGGAATGTAGGGAACCTGGGGGAGAGTAGCTAATGTGCAGACTGGAGGGTAGACAAGCGCCAAACAGTACAAAGCTTGTGAGAAGAGACTTGTTCACCTCCCCTTCATCTTAGATGGTTAACAGAGCAAAAATGAAAATATGTACTCTGCCCAGAAGGCAAAATTCTCATCCATGGACTTTGCTAGCTATATCATAGACAGTACTGATTACAAGTAAGATCTGAAGAGAAAGAGAAGATTTATTTATCCCGGAACTATCTGGTGAGCACCAGTCAACTTTATCATGGAAGAAAGAACTCACATGTACATGCCTGCCAAATACACAGTGACATACACATAAAAAAAGCCAGTCTTATACCCTCTCACATACACGTGTGTGCACACACACATCCACACACCCTCCAAAATCCAGAGGCAGCTTCGTGTCAGGTCAGGCAAGCCTGTGTTACCTCAGAGAAGTCGCTTACATTCACTAAGCTTTATCTGTAATCTTGGAATAACAACACCCCTTCTATAGGTTACTGGGAGTTTCAAATGAGAAAAATTATATAAAACACCTAATAAAATACATGAGTGGTGCTAAAAATATGATAGCAAATTAAAAGAGAAAATGATGTTGTATATACAGTTCCAAGCAAGACAAGGCATATCTAGTAACACAGTAGAAGTGGAATTCAACATTTAAAACAACAGCAAAGTGCCCTTCTTTTGTCTTCTTTATCATATTTATCAGAAAATCTATTTGTTAATGGATGTAGACCATGTGAGAAAAAAATTACAGTCAGTGTTCCCACTCTCAATGACATGATAGGAAATCAATACCATGTACTTGGTGTTTATTATGTATCAGGTACTGTGCATACATGAAGTCATTTTATTTCCCTGGCAATCTCTAGTGATAGATAGTACTCTCCCATTTTGCAGATGTGGAAATTGAGGATCAGAGGCATTGCTGTCTTCCCTGACATTAGGTGCCACAAAGAAAGTGGCAGACTTTGAACTCACATCCCAGGTGTGCCTGACTCCAAAGCCTGTGCTCCTGCTGCAAGGCTGGAGAATCATGGCACCATCAAGAAATGGAAGAAGCCCAGAGTGGCCGGAATGTAGGGAACCTGGGGGAGAGTAGCTAATGTGCAGACTGGAGGGTAGACAAGCGCCAAACAGTACAAAGCTTGTGAGAAGAGACTTGTTCACCTCCCCTTCATCTTAGATGGTTAACAGAGCAAAAATGAAAATATGTACTCTGCCCAGAAGGCAAAATTCTCATCCATGGACTTTGCTAGCTATATCATAGACAGTACTGATTACAAGTAAGATCTGAAGAGAAAGAGAAGATTTATTTATCCCGGAACTATCTGGTGAGCACCAGTCAACTTTATCATGGAAGAAAGAACTCACATGTACATGCCTGCCAAATACACAGTGACATACACATAAAAAAAGCCAGTCTTATACCCTCTCACATACACGTGTGTGCACACACACATCCACCCCCCCTCCAAAATCCAGAGGCAGCTTCGTGTCAGGTCAGGCAAGCCTGTGTTACCTCAGAGAAGTCGCTTACATTCACTAAGCTTTATCTGTAATCTTGGAATAACAACACCCCTTCTATAGGTTACTGGGAGTTTCAAATGAGAAAAATTATATAAAACACCTAATAAAATACATGAGTGGTGCTAAAAATATGATAGCAAATTAAAAGAAAAAATGATGTTGTATATACAGTTCCAAGCAAGACAAGGCATATCTAGTAACACAGTAGAAGTGGAATTCAACATTTAAAACAACAGCAAAGTGCCCTTCTTTTGTCTTCTTTATCATATTTATCAGAAAATCTATTTGTTAATGGATGTAGACCATGTGAGAAAAAAATTACAGTCAGTGTTCCCACTCTCAATGACATGATAGGAAATCAATACCATGTACTTGGTGTTTATTATGTATCAGGTACTGTGCATACATGAAGTCATTTTATTTCCCTGGCAATCTCTAGTGATAGATAGTACTCTCCCATTTTGCAGATGTGGAAATTGAGGATCAGAGGCATTGCTGTCTTCCCTGACATTAGGTGCCACAAAGAAAGTGGCAGACTTTGAACTCACATCCCAGGTGTGCCTGACTCCAAAGCCTGTGCTCCCTGCTGCAGGCCAAGTCCCCTCTTTTAGGGGTGTATCTGTGGTTAGGCATGTGGTTTAGGCACTGCGGTTTCTATAGGGAGTCATTCCAATTTAAAAACTATGGGATCTTACCAGGGGCTTGCAGTGACTCTTTAAGGACCACCTTAAGTCAGTGGCATTTTTTTTTTTTTTTGGTATATAAAGCAACTAATACATCAACGGTGATGAACCCAAGGGAAGCAGATTATTTCTTAGGAAGGGGACCATTCTTGGGGACAGTGAATCAATGTGGGTAGCTCATTGGCGATTGTGCTTTAAATAAAAACCAACATGAGATCTTCCAGCTATGACCATCATCTGACTGTCTGCTTATTTTAAACATTACTGGTCTATTTTAAAGCCTGTCAATTTGCCTAAGGGTAAATGGAGACAATCTGAAGGGGCCGTATCAGCTCCAGAATTCTGTTACCTCACAAGGTCTGCCATATTGGATTGCTTTGGAAAGGTTGAAATGCCCACACAGAACTTTGATGGCTCTTACCTTGAGTTTGTGCTCATGCATCTCTAAGATTAGAGACTCTTAAGACAGTTCAGGCTAGATGATTTTTTCCAAGGAAGGAGGGAAATAAATATTTATTAAAGTTTGTTTTGTACTAGGGAATAAACTAAGAATTTTCCCTATCAAGGCTAAATTGGACGTAAACGCAGTTTAAGAGAAATTCCATCTTCATTATTGGTACCTGTTTGTTGTGGAAGAAGAGAGGCTGAGGTGGGTAGATAGCCATATGTTAAAATACTTGATTGGCTTGGGACGTGACACACAGACAAAACTTAAGAGCTAGGCAAATACAAAGAGAACATTTCAGCGCTACAGTGAGACATCACAGACAAGTCTCAAAAAAGGAGGGAATACGCAGCCATGCTGAGGGTGGAGGAGGTGTGAAGGGTCTTTGTAGCAACACCAGAAAGGAGGGAAAAGTCAGGAGGTAAGACAACAGGCGAGAAAGATGACCAAAGTAATAGGTGTGATGACTATAGCTTTCCTGTCAGGAGCCCGAAGCACATGAGCGTCACTGCTGTGGTATGAATAGGGAACAATGATGTCATTTGCAGCAACATGAATGCAACTCCAGAAAGAGAAAGAAAAATACATCATAAAATCACTTATATGTGAACTCTAAATGATGACACAAGTGAACATATCTGCAAAACAGAAACAGACTTAGAGACATAGAGAACAGACTTGTGGTTGCCAAGGGGCAGAGGGCAGGGGAAGAGAAGTATTGGCAGTTTGGGATTAGCGGATTCAAGTCGTTATATATAGGATGAATAAACAACAAGATCCTATTGTACAGCACAGATAACTATATTCAATATCCTGTGATAAATCATAATGGAAAAGAATGTGTAAAAGAATATATATGTGTAACTGAGTAGCTTTGTTGTATAGCAGAAATTAACACAACACTGTAAATCAACTATACTTTAATAAATTTTTTTTTTTTAGGAAAGAAAGAATAGCATCAACAGCTTCCTTTCTGAATTCTAAGAACAAATACAAAATTACTGTCCAGCAATGCAAGGGTTAGTCATATATAGCTTAATTCTACAATTAACACGGAAGTCAAAAGCTAAAGGAAATCAGAATAAAGAGAATCAGAAGTGGAGGGATGGGACGGGGTTGGGGGAGCAGACTGGGAGGGGGATGGAGGAGGAATGGGAGCCAGGGATATACATATGACTAATCTAGGATTATACATGTGTATAAACGACAAAACACTGTATAAGTAAAAAGTAAAATAAAAATTAAAAAAAAAAAAAGAGAGAGAATCAGAACCTCTGGGATGCTGAGAGGGCCCTGGGAGAGGCAATGACAGTTGCCGGGAATAGTCAACAGATGGAGCTGGGGGGCTGCGAACACTTGGATTTCAGCAGGGAGCTGGGTGTTTGCTCAGAGGGCTTGGCTTCCTGCAGTGACAATCACACTTAATCAAATATACACCCCCAACACTTTCCTGTTAATGGGGTCGGAGAAATACGATTGGAGCCCAAGTGAAGCGTGGGCCGCTGACGGCACAGCAGCGTGCGTGGGTCCTGCGTGGGCTCTGACGCAGCCCCAGGACAAAGCCGGCCGTTTTGCTCTTTAGCCCAGAGGATGTGTGTCATGGAGACCCAGAGCCTAGACCTCAGGGGGAACCGGCTTTGGAAATGCGAGATCTCTGTCGCTTTCATTTTATGTAATCTACTTATATTCCTCTCACGAATGATCTTGTCTGTTTGGACCAGCATTTTCTCAAAGAAAATATTTTTGTCCATAAATGGAAAGAAAAAGCAACTAGAAATGGCCCCATTGTGGTGCCTGACATCACCAGCATGAACTTGGGCTGAGACCAGCCTAAAATCTGCTGCAGATTTCCATAAGAAAGGACAGGCGCTCTCCCCTCCTGAAGGGTCCCCTTGGCAGCATAGGGGTTAAGCCCTGTTACTCTCTGGACTCTGCCTGATCTAACTCATGGTTTTATCTGTTCCACTCCTGGCATTGTGCCCAGCACACAGTAGGTGCTTGCTACTTGACCGAATTAATCAAGGAGTAAATGAGGTTTCCAGGTAGGAAGGCCTCCAGCATACAGATCTATGACTTAAATTCTGGCCCTTAAATCCTGTCAGGGACAATGTCCCGGGCAAGATATTTGACCTCCTCTTGCTCAGTGTCTGAAAAAAGATTGGTGTTGGGTAATTATTTTGTGGAAATGAGACTCTACATCTCAGTATACTCATCTGTAAGAACAGTACCATACCTACCTTGAAGGATGAACTGTTATTAAATAAGGTGATATATTTAAAGTTCCTGGCACATAAAAGTGTTGAATAAATATCTGGTAACTTAATAGTTTTTGTTGGTAACTATCTCCACTGCCCTCTATTATTTTACTCTGAAAAAGGGGCTTCCCCGTTGACTCAGACAGTGAAGAATCTGCCTACAGAGTATCTTATCCAGGTGACCCTCAAACGTGAACCTGATTGTCTGTATTCTGCCTGTCTCTTCCTATACACCCTCAAATACCTTAGTTTGCACTTAGAGCCATTCAAGGGATGTCCCAACTGAGAAGACCCTGACCTGAGATCATTATCCACATTAGCATAAAGCTGCAGAACTGCCCTTAGCAACATGAGACAGAACACCAGTCCAGTGCTCAGCCAGGAGAAAGCAGCTGGCTTCTGGGCGCCAGGCCCGTTCCAAACCATCTGCTTAGCTCAGGTGGGGCCCACAGCAAGAACACAGCAGTCTGGGCTCAACCTCTGGAAAGAGCCACAGCCCTAGGTCTCAGGATTAGAAAGATACCGGTTAGGGGCTTCCCTTGTGGCTCAGTGGATAAGAACCCGTCTGCCAATGCAAGAGACACAGATTCGATCTCTGATCCGGAAAGATCCCACATACCGCAGAGCAGCTAAACCCACACATCAACAAAGACCTAGCACAGCCAAAAATAAATAAATAAAAGTTTTTTTTTTTAACTTGAAATATAGTATTAATAGTTAAAAAAAAAAAGAAAAGGAAGATAAAGGAAGATACCTGTTAGAAAGATATTCCCAAAGCTAAATCTGGCCACAGCTTCCTTGAATTTTACTTTGGGAAAGATGCTAATGGGGATCTTCACCTCAAATTGGAAATCATATTCTCAAATCTATAGGGGATATATGATTCTAGAAGCTTCATGGAAGTTCAAAATCTCAGGGCCATCTAGAAGCTCCCAAGAAGCAGACCTCTGCAACTCTAGATGAGTGAAGACAATTTGTTTTTCTGCTCAGCGGGCTTAAAGGCAGTTTGGCCAGGAGAATTCTTGAACAACCACTCAATTCGTGTCTCGGTAAGATGATGGCACCGAGAAAACCCAAGAGCAGCATGACTCCTTGAAGGTTGTTGTTCTGTTTGGATGGGAATGGATGAGAAGCATCTTTTAGGGGAGAGCTGATGCTGCATTTGTATAGTGCTTTGAGAGTTCTTTTCATTTTGTATTTGTATTGCTCACAACTCCCATCAGTCAAGTAGATGAGACACTTTAAATCTCGCAATACACATGGGAAAACTAAGGTCCAACTGATTTTCCAGACTTGCATTTAATTACAGGCCAACCTGAAATTTGTTTCCATCTAGTGATTTTTTAAAAAAATATAATTACTTTTATTTTACTTTTACAGAGTTTTGTTGTTTATAACTATACATAAACCCAAATCAGCAGTCTGGAGCCTCTGAGACCTTCATGGAAAGCCAGCAAAAGCAGAACACCAGTCCAGTGCTCAGCCAGGAGAAAGCAGCTGGCTTCTGGGCGCCAGGCCCGTTCCAAACCATCTGCTTAGCTCAGGTGGGGCCCACAGCAAGAACACAGCAGTCTGGGCTCAACCTCTGGAAAGAGCCACAGCCCTAGGTCTCAGGATTAGAAAGATACCGGTTAGGGGCTTCCCTTGTGGCTCAGTGGATAAGAACCCGTCTGCCAATGCAAGAGACACAGATTCGATCTCTGATCCGGAAAGATCCCACATACCGCAGAGCAGCTAAACCCACACATCAACAAAGACCTAGCACAGCCAAAAATAAATAAATAAAAGTTTTTTTTTTTAACTTGAAATATAGTATTAATAGTTAAAAAAAAAAAGAAAAGGAAGATAAAGGAAGATACCTGTTAGAAAGATATTCCCAAAGCTAAATCTGGCCACAGCTTCCTTGAATTTTACTTTGGGAAAGATGCTAATGGGGATCTTCACCTCAAATTGGAAATCATATTCTCAAATCTATAGGGGATATATGATTCTAGAAGCTTCATGGAAGTTCAAAATCTCAGGGCCATCTAGAAGCTCCCAAGAAGCAGACCTCTGCAACTCTAGATGAGTGAAGACAATTTGTTTTTCTGCTCAGCGGGCTTAAAGGCAGTTTGGCCAGGAGAATTCTTGAACAACCACTCAATTCGGTGTCTCGGTAAGATGATGGCACCGAGAAAACCCAAGAGCAGCATGACTCCTTGAAGGTTGTTGTTCTGTTTGGATGGGAATGGATGAGAAGCATCTTTTAGGGGAGAGCTGATGCTGCATTTGTATAGTGCTTTGAGAGTTCTTTTCATTTTGTATTTGTATTGCTCACAACTCCCATCAGTCAAGTAGATGAGACACTTTAAATCTCGCAATACACATGGGAAAACTAAGGTCCAACTGATTTTCCAGACTTGCATTTAATTACAGGCCAACCTGAAATTTGTTTCCATCTAGTGATTTTTTAAAAAAATATAATTACTTTTATTTTACTTTTACAGAGTTTTGTTGTTTATAACTATACATAAACCCAAATCAGTCATAGGTATATCCTTGACCCCTCCCACCTGAACCCCACCTCCCAGTCTTTCCCCATCCCACCCCTGCAGGTTGTTGGGTAGCCCCCATGTAATTTCCCTTAGTCTTACAACATATTCACAATGGCTGTCCATTTTACATATGGTACAGTGCTTTTTAATGGACTATACAGCCTCCCAGCTCCCAGGTGAACTTGGAAGAAGCTGAATATCAGGGTGATGCCTGACCATCCCCCCACCCCACATGACAGAAACACATAGTTTGTTGTGGTTCAAACTTTTTTTTTTTATTTTCCCCCTCATGCCTCTTTTATTTACATTTGTTTTCATCTATCTTTTTATATTTTGGCCTCCCATTGCAGTGGCCTCTGTCCCTGCACAGTACTGGCTCTGGGTGCATGCGCTCCAGATCGCTGGCTCCTAATTGGACACACCGGTCCAGCTGCTCCATGGCATGTGGGATCTTCCCAGGTCAGGGATGGAACCGGTGCCCCTTGCACTGTAAGGCAGACTCTTTACCCACTGGACCCCACTACGGAAGCCCTCAAACTTTTGTTATAATGATATATCTTTTCCAGATGTTTTCAGAAAGACAGAAATTACAATGTAGATAAGCTATATTTGAGTCTCTTCCATTTCAACTTCTAATAATTAGTTTTAAATATGTGGCCACCATTTCCCAGGAATCTGCTTCTGAAATATGTATGAAGACATGTCACCTTAGGAAAATCATTTTCTCTGAAAAATATCTGAAAAGTTATCCCCTGTAATTTGAAGCGATTTGGCCAAAGATCGACTTTTGGGATGGATGAAGGGCATTTCCTTTCCTAAAACACATTTCTTAAAATTCATACATGTTTATTACATGTAAGCTTTGAAGTACACAGGATGAATTTAGCTTTGATTGACTTGATTGTTTGGCTTATCAGCTGGGGGTTATAGTCACATACTTTTATTTAGAAACAGTGTCTGCTAACATCAGCTTCTTCACTCTTGTTCTTAAGGGCTTTTAAAAGAGTTAATTATTCCTTATTTTTGGCTGCGCTGGGTCTTCGTTGCTGCGTGCACGCTTTCTTCAGTTGTGAAACTGGCAGTAGCACAGTCTCTTCTGTTGAAACGAGAATGTGTGAGCGGCAGCAGTGGATATCCGGAAGGTTTATGGGCTTTGGGATTAGAACTAACTTTAACATCAAGCTTGATTAGTTCATTCATTCATTCAAAAAATCATCCTATCCTGTATGCCCAGAATTACTATCTATCTTGGCATAAATGATGATGAATAAAACTCATGGGCCCTGCCCTGTGAGACTTACAGCCTAGCAACTGGATTCATGTATGTCCTTAGGCAGATTACTGTACTTCCCTGAGCTCCATTTAAACAGTAAATTATACAATAATGGATACTAAAGCTCTAAAATAAAAAAAAGATGTTCCCTTCACAAGACTATGGAGAAAAGTTATTTAAATAGCATGAAGTGCCTAGTTCATGGCTTGGTAATCAACTAAATGGGCTTCGCTGGTAGCTCAGTACTGAAGAATCTGCCTGCTTATTCAGAAGACCTGGGTTTGATCCCTGGGTCGGAAAGATGCCCCGTAGAAGGAAATGGCAACTCACTCCAGTCTTCTTGCCTGGGAAATACAAGAGGAGCTTGGTGGGCTCCATGGTGTTGCAAGGAGACAGAAATTACAATGTAGATAAGCTATATTTGAGTCTCTTCCATTTCAACTTCTAATAATTAGTTTTAAATATGTGGCCACCATTTCCCAGGAATCTGCTTCTGAAATATGTATGAAGACATGTCACCTTAGGAAAATCATTTTCTCTGAAAAATATCTGAAAAGTTATCCCCTGTAATTTGAAGCGATTTGGCCAAAGATCGACTTTTGGGATGGATGAAGGGCATTTCCTTTCCTAAAACACATTTCTTAAAATTCATACATGTTTATTACATGTAAGCTTTGAAGTACACAGGATGAATTTAGCTTTGATTGACTTGATTGTTTGGCTTATCAGCTGGGGGTTATAGTCACATACTTTTATTTAGAAACAGTGTCTGCTAACATCAGCTTCTTCACTCTTGTTCTTAAGGGCTTTTTAAAAGAGTTAATTATTCCTTATTTTTGGCTGCGCTGGGTCTTCGTTGCTGCGTGCACGCTTTCTTCAGTTGTGAAACTGGCAGTAGCACAGTCTCTTCTGTTGAAACGAGAATGTGTGAGCGGCAGCAGTGGATATCCGGAAGGTTTATGGGCTTTGGGATTAGAACTAACTTTAACATCAAGCTTGATTAGTTCATTCATTCATTCAAAAAATCATCCTATCCTGTATGCCCAGAATTACTATCTATCTTGGCATAAATGATGATGAATAAAACTCATGGGCCCTGCCCTGTGAGACTTACAGCCTAGCAACTGGATTCATGTATGTCCTTAGGCAGATTACTGTACTTCCCTGAGCTCCATTTAAACAGTAAATTATACAATAATGGATACTAAAGCTCTAAAATAAAAAAAAGATGTTCCCTTCACAAGACTATGGAGAAAAGTTATTTAAATAGCATGAAGTGCCTAGTTCATGGCTTGGTAATCAACTAAATGGGCTTCGCTGGTAGCTCAGTACTGAAGAATCTGCCTGCTTATTCAGAAGACCTGGGTTTGATCCCTGGGTCGGAAAGATGCCCCGTAGAAGGAAATGGCAACTCACTCCAGTCTTCTTGCCTGGGAAATACAAGAGGAGCTTGGTGGGCTACAGTCCATGGTGTTGCAAGGAGTCAGACACGACTTACCAACTAAACAGTCAAGTAAATATTCGTGTCTGTCCTACTTAATTAAACCATGTCTAGCAGCAGAGGGCAGTAGAATCACCTCCGACCTCTGCAGTCTCAATAAAACCCTTTCTACGAGGGCTTTCTGTTACCAGGCTGCTCACTCAGACTTCCCTTGTAACTTGGCCATCTGGCATGTCTTTCTTTCCTTTTTCATTTTATTAAAGAAGAGTTGATTTACAGTGTATTACTTTCTGTTCCACAGCAAGGTGACTCAGATACACACACACACACACACACACACACACACACACACACAATAGGACCTATCCATCCTATCCATCCTATATATACGTGTTTGCACCTGCTAATCCCACACTTCTAATCCTTCCCTCTCCTACCTGCTCCCCACACCTTGGCAACAAGTCTGTTCTCTGTGTCAGTCAGCTTCCCTCCTGCTTCATCCTCTTCAGTTCCAGCAGAGCACTTCTTTGCACCCTCTCCCTTGGCTTCCCCAATTCTATACTTTTTCTCTCTGTGCTCTTCCTGTTCCCCAGCTCCTTTGTCTCCATGTCCTCCTCCTATTTATGAGGACCATTGCCAAGCACATGGTGCCCACCTCTTCACCACCTCTCCTTCAAGAAGGAGAGATGAAAAGAAGAAGGGGAAATAAGAGAAAGCCAAATTAACTGGAGAGAGGTGAAAACTATTTGAGATTTATGTATAAAATGATGAGATACTTTTGCAGAAATATTCTAAGTGTAGGCTACCGTTTCATAGCTGTCACCGCAAGTTGGCAGAAACCCTGTTGAAATTTGGCTTTGGAATTGCCTTCAGAGGCTCTTTATCAATTTTACACTTCAATTCACATTATTTTTGTTGTCAAATTTGATACAATTTTTTCATACCTTTTCAAAAAAAGGCTCTTCAAATGTTCTTTTTCTTACAAGACTATGGAGAAAAGTTATTTAAATAGCATGAAGTGCCTAGTTCATGGCTTGGTAATCAACTAAATGGGCTTGCTGGTAGCTCAGTACTGAAGAATCTGCCTGCTTATTCAGAAGACCTGGGTTTGATCCTGGGTCGGAAAGATGCCCCGTAGAAGGAAATGGCAACTCACTCCAGTCTTCTTGCCTGGGAAATACAAGAGGAGCTTGGTGGGCTACAGTCCATGGTGTTGCAAGGAGTCAGACACGACTTACCAACTAAACAGTCAAGTAAATATTCGTGTCTGTCCTACTTAATTAAACCATGTCTAGCAGCAGAGGGCAGTAGAATCACCTCCGACCTCTGCAGTCTCAATAAAACCCTTTCTACGAGGGCTTTCTGTTACCAGGCTGCTCACTCAGACTTCCCTTGTAACTTGGCCATCTGGCATGTCTTTCTTTCCTTTTTCATTTTATTAAAGAAGAGTTGATTTACAGTGTATTACTTTCTGTTCCACAGCAAGGTGACTCAGATACACACACACACACACACACACACACACACACACACAATAGGACCTATCCATCCTATCCATCCTATATATACGTGTTTGCACCTGCTAATCCCACACTTCTAATCCTTCCCTCTCCTACCTGCTCCCCACACCTTGGCAACAAGTCTGTTCTCTGTGTCAGTCAGCTTCCCTCCTGCTTCATCCTCTTCAGTTCCAGCAGAGCACTTCTTTGCACCCTCTCCCTTGGCTTCCCCAATTCTATACTTTTTCTCTCTGTGCTCTTCCTGTTCCCCAGCTCCTTTGTCTCCATGTCCTCCTCCTATTTATGAGGACCATTGCCAAGCACATGGTGCCCACCTCTTCACCACCTCTCCTTCAAGAAGGAGAGATGAAAAGAAGAAGGGGAAATAAGAGAAAGCCAAATTAACTGGAGAGAGGTGAAAACTATTTGAGATTTATGTATAAAATGATGAGATACTTTTGCAGAAATATTCTAAGTGTAGGCTACCGTTTCATAGCTGTCACCGCAAGTTGGCAGAAACCCTGTTGAAATTTGGCTTTGGAATTGCCTTCAGAGGCTCTTTATCAATTTTACACTTCAATTCACATTATTTTTGTTGTCAAATTTGATACAATTTTTTTTTCATACTTTCCTCATGCCTATATGTTTTTTAATATTGTTAATTATAAGGCTCTTCAAATTGTTCATTTGAATTAAAAACTTCTAGAAGGCAGAGTTTAGATCTTTTAAATAAATTTTAAAAGCAAAGGCTTTGGAGCTGGATGCCCTATAGAGGCTTCTCCAATTTTTTTGTCAAGGTAGAGGGTATAGGGTATACTGGGGAGCCATAGGGAGGTTGATGAATTGAAAGGGGGACCAGGATCAAGGCACAAAAAGGAGGCTCCCGCCTTTCTTCTTTCTCCTTTATCTAGTACACAGGATATTGAGCTTAAAATATATATACCAATGTGGAGAAATTGCTTTCATAAGGAAAGTATGGTGTAGTGGGTCAAGCATGGGCACTGGAACCAGAATTTAGATGGCATTACTTAATAACTGAGGGGCCTTAGGCAACTGACTTAACCTCTCACTGTGCTTCAGTTTTCTCATCTGTTCAATGGGCTCATAATACCATCTTTCTCATAAGGTTAATTAAAGATTAAATATGGAAGGCACTCAGAGCAGGCCTGACACATAGGAATACTTCTCAACACTTCTCAGCTGTTTTTCCTCTTACTGTTCATAAGCTAGAGGGTGCCTGTATTTGTACTTCCTCCTATTTTAAGATTCTTTCTTCCAAAAGATTTGAAATTGCAATTATGAAGTTTGATGCACATTTTCCATGTATTCTTCTACAGACTTTATTTTGATGGTCCACAGAAATGTAATTAGCATCATGCAAATATTTTGGTTAGGGCTAAAAGCCACCTTCAACATTTAGCACAAAGAACAAAATGCTTAAAAATTATCACAAAACTAAATGGGAGAGCTTTGTGGATGAGGACCATTGCCACTAGAGATAAAAGAAAAAGAGAAAGCCAAATTAACTGGAGAGAGGTGAAAACTATTTGAGATTTATGTATAAAATGATGAGATACTTTTGCAGAAATATTCTAAGTGTAGGCTACCGTTTCATAGCTGTCACCGCAAGTTGGCAGAAACCCTGTTGAAATTTGGCTTTGGAATTGCCTTCAGAGGCTCTTTATCAATTTTACACTTCAATTCACATTATTTTTGTTGTCAAATTTGATACAATTTTTTTTTCATACTTTCCTCATGCCTATATGTTTTTTAATATTGTTAATTATAAGGCTCTTCAAATTGTTCATTTGAATTAAAAACTTCTAGAAGGCAGAGTTTAGATCTTTTAAATAAATTTTAAAAGCAAAGGCTTTGGAGCTGGATGCCCTATAGAGGCTTCTCCAATTTTTTTGTCAAGGTAGAGGGTATAGGGTATACTGGGGAGCCATAGGGAGGTTGATGAATTGAAAGGGGGACCAGGATCAAGGCACAAAAAGGAGGCTCCCGCCTTTCTTCTTTCTCCTTTATCTAGTACACAGGATATTGAGCTTAAAATATATATACCAATGTGGAGAAATTGCTTTCATAAGGAAAGTATGGTGTAGTGGGTCAAGCATGGGCACTGGAACCAGAATTTAGATGGCATTACTTAATAACTGAGGGGCCTTAGGCAACTGACTTAACCTCTCACTGTGCTTCAGTTTTCTCATCTGTTCAATGGGCTCATAATACCATCTTTCTCATAAGGTTAATTAAAGATTAAATATGGAAGGCACTCAGAGCAGGCCTGACACATAGGAATACTTCTCAACACTTCTCAGCTGTTTTTCCTCTTACTGTTCATAAGCTAGAGGGTGCCTGTATTTGTACTTCCTCCTATTTTAAGATTCTTTCTTCCAAAAGATTTGAAATTGCAATTATGAAGTTTGATGCACATTTTCCATGTATTCTTCTACAGACTTTATTTTGATGGTCCACAGAAATGTAATTAGCATCATGCAAATATTTTGGTTAGGGCTAAAAGCCACCTTCAACATTTAGCACAAAGAACAAAATGCTTAAAAATTATCACATTTGAAAGCTAAATGGGAGAGCTTTGTGGATAAATCCCATAACAAGTGAGAGATTTTGAATAAACAGTAATTATGTAGCAAGAACCTAAGTAACAGCTGCAGGGAATATTGAAACAAACAGAGCCTGGAGGTTTGTGCAAGTGAAGGATATAACCTGGTGGTATTATCTGAAACAACAGAAACTACGCATAGCAATTCTATGCATATCATCAACATAGGAAATTTAAGGAATGAAAATACTTCCATGTCACCTTAGAACATTTATTGCTAAAATGTTTACTTTTCAAAAGTAGTGTGACATTAGTCAGCTGTGATTTTCTGGTGTAATGTATAGTGATGGTAAAACATATGTATATTCATTTTATATTGTCAGAGTTTCCAGTCATTTCCTAGCCTAAGGATAGCAGTGATTTTCCATTTTTTCATTGTTTTAATTTAACAGAATTTTAAGAAGTATTTCAGTACTTTAAGTAAATGATGAGAGAACAAAAAAGAGAGAATAAAGAGAGAGAGCAGGCAAATGAGTAGGAGATGAGAAAACTGTACAGTCAAATGCCAACAAGTATAAAGATTAAGTAAACATTTTCCATATGTCTGTATTGTAAATTTTTTTAAATAGCTTTTTTTTAATGTTGGCCTCTTTTATTGATTTTTTATTTATTTATTTTCATCCATCTTTATTCTTTGGCCTGTGTGGGCCTCCCATTGCAGTGGCCTCTCTAGCTCTGCACGCTTGTGCTCCAGAGCACTGGTAACTGGACACACTGGTCCAGCTGCTCCACTGCACGTGGGATCTTCCCAGTCCAGGGATCGAACTGGTGCTCCTTGTACTGCAAGGCGGTGTCCTTACCCACTGGACCACCAGGGAAGCCCAATATGTCTCCTTTTAACTGTTGTTCATAGAAATATACCTATCAGAGTTCATCGAAGCCATGGGCAGTATAAAAAATGGAGACAGTCTCCAATGGGGGAGAGTCATAGAAATCTCCCAAATGAGGAAATTGTAAATAGATTTTCCAATGACTCTTGTTCTTTATTATCCTTTAAGAATCTGCTTCATGTATGAAATCCTACTTTTGGGCAACTCCAAAGGAAATGGCCCCTCAGCCTTCATTCATTCACCAAAAATTCAAATAGGAAGAGATAAATGATCCTTCCACAGTGTTCCAATTAATACTTAAGGATTGTCTTTTTATTTTCAGCTTGACATATTAATCAGTGTCTATAGAAAAATATATTACAAACTTAACAGTTTCATTTCCCCTACAACTTATGTTGCAGTGGAATCGAATAGTAAAACATATGCTTGTGAAGTGTTGGGCTGTAGCACTGTGTTTCTTCTGAAATAGGCAATATTACAGAGTTTTGTTTTTGTACCATTTTAGAGATGGGTAAAAACAAGACTCTGAGATTTAAGAGATGTATGGAAGAACCAGGAACAATCCGTTGTTCTATATTGTAAATCACCACATTTTGAATGAATTGCCTGATTCACAGAGAAGCTTCATCTTTACTAGGTATAAGAGATGAAGAATAAGAAGGGATAGGATTGGGGGATGTAATAAAAAGAAAAATGGTAGGAGAAGGAGAAGGGTAAGAAGAAGAAGAAAAAAGAACTACATTATTTTTCTCTTTGTTCATATTCCCAGTTCAAAGTCGGAGCCTGGTAGCTCAGATAGAAGGGATACGCAGGGCTAAAGCTGTACCCTCTGAGTGCTCAACAAATTAATTGAACAATGTTTACACCGAACTGTTATCATGCTGCGGACTGGGCTGGAGGGAAGTGTGGATTTATTTATTCACTATTTATAGCACTGAAAACAAGTTGAGTGAAATTAAGGCAGGCTTACAGTGTGTTGACTTGTTCTTAGCCAGCAAAGATCACGTTCCTGTCATATTTACTCAGCTCTTGCTACTAGGATTGCACAAAAGTTTAGCAAGTGCAGAGCACTTTAAATTTTTTCCCCAAAGTCATAAACTATAGACATTCTTAGGTATGGATGTATTTGGATTATAGATTTCAAATGTAAGTATAAGAGAAGTACCAGGCAGTTTGTTTCCCAATGAAAATAAAATTGTCATTAGCAACAGATAAAACTAATCATGACTGTTGTTTTTTTAAAAAATCTCTTTTCCTTTGGTATTCTGTAGTTTCATTATAGTATGTCTGAGGGTGAGTTTATTGTTATTTACATAGTTTGCAGGTGTTGGGCTTCTTGAATCTATAGATTCATGTCTTTCATCAAATTTGTAAACTTCTCAGCCAACATCTATTCAGAGAGTTTCTCTCCTGCACTTTCTCTCTTTCCTATCTGCAATTCCCATTAGATTTATGTGGAACACCTCATTTTGTCCTCCATGTCTCAGTGTTTTGCAGTTTTCATCTTTTGTTTCCAGTGGAATCGAATAGTAAAACATATGCTTGTGAAGTGTTGGGCTGTAGCACTGTGTTTCTTCTGAAATAGGCAATATTACAGAGTTTTGTTTTTGTACCATTTTAGAGATGGGTAAAAACAAGACTCTGAGATTTAAGAGATGTATGGAAGAACCAGGAACAATCCGTTGTTCTATATTGTAAATCACCACATTTTGAATGAATTGCCTGATTCACAGAGAAGCTTCATCTTTACTAGGTATAAGAGATGAAGAATAAGAAGGGATAGGATTGGGGGATGTAATAAAAAGAAAAATGGTAGGAGAAGGAGAAGGGTAAGAAGAAGAAGAAAAAAGAACTACATTATTTTTCTCTTTGTTCATATTCCCAGTTCAAAGTCGGAGCCTGGTAGCTCAGATAGAAGGGATACGCAGGGCTAAAGCTGTACCCTCTGAGTGCTCAACAAATTAATTGAACAATGTTTACACCGAACTGTTATCATGCTGCGGACTGGGCTGGAGGGAAGTGTGGATTTATTTATTCACTATTTATAGCACTGAAAACAAGTTGAGTGAAATTAAGGCAGGCTTACAGTGTGTTGACTTGTTCTTAGCCAGCAAAGATCACGTTCCTGTCATATTTACTCAGCTCTTGCTACTAGGATTGCACAAAAGTTTAGCAAGTGCAGAGCACTTTAAATTTTTTCCCCAAAGTCATAAACTATAGACATTCTTAGGTATGGATGTATTTGGATTATAGATTTCAAATGTAAGTATAAGAGAAGTACCAGGCAGTTTGTTTCCCAATGAAAATAAAATTGTCATTAGCAACAGATAAAACTAATCATGACTGTTGTTTTTTTAAAAAATCTCTTTTCCTTTGGTATTCTGTAGTTTCATTATAGTATGTCTGAGGGTGAGTTTATTGTTATTTACATAGTTTGCAGGTGTTGGGCTTCTTGAATCTATAGATTCATGTCTTTCATCAAATTTGTAAACTTCTCAGCCAACATCTATTCAGAGAGTTTCTCTCCTGCACTTTCTCTCTTTCCTATCTGCAATTCCCATTAGATTTATGTGGAACACCTCATTTTGTCCTCCATGTCTCAGTGTTTTTGCAGTTTTCATCTCTTTGTCTTCCTGGGTTGATGGGCTTTGGGTGATTCCTCAGATCAGTCTTTCAGATCAACAATTCTCTCTTTTTTTTGTCCTGTGATTTGTCTGTTGCTAACATATCCATTGGTTTTTTTTTTTTTTTTTTTAAGTTCTGTTTATTTTTTTTGGAGGAGGGAGTGGGTTGGGGAGGGAGTGGGTTGGGCAGGCCACTTCTACTGGTCTTTCATTGATCAATTTTCATCCATCTTTGTTCTTTGGCCCATGTGGGCCTCCCATCATGGTGGCGCCTGTTGTTGCAGAGCACCGGCTCTGGGCACGTGTACTCCAGAGCTCCAGCTTGGTAATTGGACACATCAGTCCAGCTGCTCCATGGCACGTGGGATCTTCCCAGGCCAGGGATCGAACTGGCGCCCCTTGCACTGCAAGGCAGTGTCCTTACCCACTGGACCACCAGGGAAGCCCTCCATTGAGTTTTAAAATGTATATATAATATATAGATAAAAATTTTGAAATAATTTTCACTTAAAAATAATTATAGAATCATAAGTTGCAAAAATAGTACAGAGAGTTGATGAATATCTATTTTCAGCTTTCTCCAGTGGTGATATTAAATAACTAGAGTGGACTATGGAAGGAGTTGATTGGAAGAATACAATCAAAAACCAAAGATTTCACAAGTTTTTGCGTGCACTCATATTTTAAGGTATTGATGTATAAATCTGTGACATTTATCTCAAGTCTAGTTTCATATGACCACCATTACTGCTCTATCAACACAAAGGAACTCCATGCTGCCTCTTATAATTTCACACCCTTCCACCTCTTCCACCTTCTCTTAAATTTGAACATCCACTGATTTGTTCTCTATCTCTATAATTTTGTCATTTTGAGAATTTTATATAAATGAAACTATATAATCCTTTGAAACTGGCTTTTTTCCACTCAGTATAATGTCTTAGTTGTTGTTGTTGTTTAGTCACTGAGTCATGTCTACCTCTGCTACCCAATGGACTGCAGCATGCCATGCTTCCCTGTCCTTCACTGTCTCCCGGAGTTTGTTCAAATTCACATCCATTAAGTTCGTGATGCTATCTAACTATCTCTTCCTCTGCCACACTTTTCTCCATTTGACTTCAATCTTTCCCAGAAACAGGGTCTTTTCCAATGAGTCAGCTCCTTGTGTCAAGTGGCCAAAGTATCAGAGCTTCACCTTCAGCATCAGCTCTTCCAAAGAATATTCAGGGTTGATTTCCTTTAGGATTGACTTCTATCTCCTTGCAATGCAAGGAACTCTCAAGGATCTTCTCTAGCACCACAATTCAAAAGCATCAATTCTTTGGTGTTCAGCCTTCTTTATTATCCAACTCTCACATCCAGACATGACTACTGGAAAAATCATAGCTTTTACTAGATGGACCTTTGTTGGCAAAGTGATGTCTCTGCTTTTTAATGTTCTGTGTAGGTTTGTCATAGCTTTTCTTCCAAGGACCAAGTATCTTTTAATTTCGTGGTTTCAGTCACTGCTCTCAGTACTTTGGACCCCAAGAAAAGAAAATCTGTCACTGTTTCCACTTTGCCCCCTCTATTTGCCAAGAAGTGATGGGACTGGATGCCAGGATCTTGGTTCTTTGACTTTTAAGTTGAGTTTTAAGCCAGGCTTTGTTTTTTCTTGTGTCAAATGAGTTGGTTTAATTTCAGATGGTACAGAAATCAGGATAGAACACAAACTTAAGTATACACTTTGGCAAGATTTTAGACTGGGTTTGTATGGATCTCATAGCTAAGGCAGAAGTGTCTGATAAGAACTAAAGCCAAGATGAGCCAGTGTATGATTTTTTGTTTTTAACAAAAGTTTATTCTTAAATGTACAATAGGTTCCAAGACAGCACTTCATTCTAGCTATAGGTGGAAACATATATTATGGCAGGGAATCCAGATATTTAAACAGGAATGGAACTAAGGGTCATCATTGCCCCAGGCACAAGGAACAACTTACTTTTTGCCAGATTTCTTAATTCCACCTGTGGCCAGGGGACCTTTCCCCACAGCCTTTGCTTTTAGCTCCTTGAGTTTCTTCTGCTCCTCCTTTTGCTTCTGCTCAAATGCTTTATCTTCCTTGTCTATCTCCTTGGTTTGCTTCTTGGGCTGCTGCAGGGGCTTCTTCTGGCCACTTTTACAGCCCGACATGGCGCCTGCTGCCCTTTCCCCAGACCCTGCCATCAGAAATCTTAAGCCAACATTTTTTCACTCTACTATTTTACCTTCATCAAGAGACTCTTCAGTTCCTCTTCACTTTCTGCCATAAGGATGGTATCATCTGCATTTATGAGGCTGTGGATATTTCTCCTGGGTCTCTGGATTCCAGCTTGTGATTTATTCAGTTTAGAATTTTGCACGATGTACTCTCCATAGAAGTTAAATAAACAGGGTGACAATGTACAGCTTTGTCATACTCCTTTCCCAGTTTTGAACCAGTCAGTTGTTCCACCTAAGATTCTAACTGTTGCTTCTTGACTTGCATACAGGTTTCTCAGGAGACAAGTAAGGTGGTCCAGTATTCCCATCTCTTTAAGAATTTTCTACAGTTTGTTGTGATCCACACAGGCAAAGGCTTTACCATAGTCAATGAAGCAGAAGTAAATGTTTTTCTAGAATTCTTTTGCATTTTTTATGATCCAGTGGATGTTGGAAATTTGATCTCTGGTTCCTCTGACTCTTTTAAATCCAGCTTGTACACTCAGAAGTTCTTGATTCACAAACTGTTTAATCCTGGCTTGGAGGATTTTGAACCCAATCTTTCTAGCATGTGAAGTTAGTGCAACTTGTGGTAGTCTGAGCATTCTTTGGCACTGACTTTCTTTGGGATTGGAACAAAAACTGACCTTTTCCAGTCCAAAGGCCACTGCTGAGTTTTCCAAATTTGCTGGCATATAGCACACAGCACTTTAGCAGCATTATGTTTCTAGGATTCCAGCTCAGCCAAATTCCATCACCTCCACTACCCTTGTTCGTAGTGATGATTCCTAAGGCCCACTTGACTTCCACGCTTTCCCAGGATGTCTTTTTTGGCTGAAGATTTACAAACTAGGTTCCAAGAGAGCAGTTCATTCTAGCTATAGGTGGAAACATATATTATGGCAGGGAATCCAGATATTTAAACAGGAATGGAACTAAGGGTCATCATTGCCCCAGGCACAAGGAACAACTTACTTTTTGCCAGATTTCTTAATTCCACCTGTGGCCAGGGGACCTTTCCCCACAGCCTTTGCTTTTAGCTCCTTGAGTTTCTTCTGCTCCTCCTATGCTTCTGCTCAAATGCTTTATCTTCCTTGTCTATCTCCTTGGTTTGCTTCTTGGGCTGCTGCAGGGGCTTCTTCTGGCCACTTTTACAGCCCGACATGGCGCCTGCTGCCCTTTCCCCAGACCCTGCCATCAGAAATCTTAAGCCAACATTTTTTCACTCTACTATTTTACCTTCATCAAGAGACTCTTCAGTTCCTCTTCACTTTCTGCCATAAGGATGGTATCATCTGCATTTATGAGGCTGTGGATATTTCTCCTGGGTCTCTGGATTCCAGCTTGTGATTTATTCAGTTTAGAATTTTGCACGATGTACTCTCCATAGAAGTTAAATAAACAGGGTGACAATGTACAGCTTTGTCATACTCCTTTCCCAGTTTTGAACCAGTCAGTTGTTCCACCTAAGATTCTAACTGTTGCTTCTTGACTTGCATACAGGTTTCTCAGGAGACAAGTAAGGTGGTCCAGTATTCCCATCTCTTTAAGAATTTTCTACAGTTTGTTGTGATCCACACAGGCAAAGGCTTTACCATAGTCAATGAAGCAGAAGTAAATGTTTTTCTAGAATTCTTTTGCATTTTTTATGATCCAGTGGATGTTGGAAATTTGATCTCTGGTTCCTCTGACTCTTTTAAATCCAGCTTGTACACTCAGAAGTTCTTGATTCACAAACTGTTTAATCCTGGCTTGGAGGATTTTGAACCCAATCTTTCTAGCATGTGAAGTTAGTGCAACTTGTGGTAGTCTGAGCATTCTTTGGCACTGACTTTCTTTGGGATTGGAACAAAAACTGACCTTTTCCAGTCCAAAGGCCACTGCTGAGTTTTCCAAATTTGCTGGCATATAGCACACAGCACTTTAGCAGCATTATGTTTCTAGGATTCCAGCTCAGCCAAATTCCATCACCTCCACTACCCTTGTTCGTAGTGATGATTCCTAAGGCCCACTTGACTTCACGCTCCCAGATGTCTGGCTGTAGGTGAGGTGATAACCATCATGGTTATCTGGGTCATGAAGATCTTTTTTGGATAGTTCTTCTGTGTATTCTTGCCACCTCTTCTTCATATCTACTGCTTCTGTTAGGTACATAATGTTTCTGTCCTTTGTTGTCCTTTGCATGAAATATTCCCTTGGTATCTCTAATTTTCCTGAAGAGAACTCTAGTGCTTCCATTCTATCGTTTTCCCTCTATTTCTTTATGTATTTCACTTAGGAAGGCTTTCTTATCTTTCCTTGCTATTCTCTGGAAGTCTGCATTCAGGTGGATATATCTTTCCTTTTCTCCTTTGCCTTTCACTTCTTTTCTTTTCTCAGCTATTTGTAAGACCTCAGACAGCCATTTTACCTTTTTGCATTTCTTTTTCTTTGGGATGATTTCGATTACTGCCTCCTATACAATGTTATGAACCTCTGTCCATATTCTTCAGGCACTCAATAAGATCTAATCCCTTGAATCTGTTTGTCACTTTTACTGTATAATCATGAGGGATTTGATTTAGGTCATACCTGAATGGCCTAGTGGTTTTCCCTACTTTCTTCAACTTAAGTCTGAATTTTGCAGTAAGGAATTCATGATCGGAGCCACAGTCAGCTCTGGGTCTTGTTTTTGCTGACTGTATAGAACTTCTCCATCTTCAGCTACAAAGAATATAATCATTCTGATTTTGCTATTAACTATCTGGTGATGTCCATGTGTAGAGTCATCTCTTGTGTTGTTGGAAGAGGGTATTTGCTAAGACCAGCATATTCTCTTGGCAAAACTCCATAGTCTTTGATCTGCCTCATTTTGTACTCCAAGACCAAACTTGCCTGTTACTCCAGGTATCTCTTGATTCACAAACTGTTTAATCCTGGCTTGGAGGATTTTGAACCCAATCTTTCTAGTGAAGTTAGTGCAACTTGTGGTAGTCTGTTTTGCACTGACTTTCTTTGGGATTGGAACAAAAACTGACCTTTTCCAGTCCAAAGGCCACTGCTGAGTTTTCCAAATTTGCTGGCATATAGCACACAGCACTTTAGCAGCATTATGTTTCTAGGATTCCAGCTCAGCCAAATTCCATCACCTCCACTACCCTTGTTCGTAGTGATGATTCCTAAGGCCCACTTGACTTCACGCTCCCAGATGTCTGGCTGTAGGTGAGGTGATAACCATCATGGTTATCTGGGTCATGAAGATCTTTTTTGGATAGTTCTTCTGTGTATTCTTGCCACCTCTTCTTCATATCTACTGCTTCTGTTAGGTACATAATGTTTCTGTCCTTTGTTGTCCTTTGCATGAAATATTCCCTTGGTATCTCTAATTTTCCTGAAGAGAACTCTAGTGCTTCCATTCTATCTTTTTCCCCTCTATTTCTTTATGTATTTCACTTAGGAAGGCTTTCTTATCTTTCCTTGCTATTCTCTGGAAGTCTGCATTCAGGTGGATATATCTTTCCTTTTCTCCTTTGCCTTTCACTTCTTTTCTTTTCTCAGCTATTTGTAAGACCTCAGACAGCCATTTTACCTTTTTGCATTTCTTTTTCTTTGGGATGATTTCGATTACTGCCTCCTATACAATGTTATGAACCTCTGTCCATATTCTTCAGGCACTCAATAAGATCTAATCCCTTGAATCTGTTTGTCACTTTTACTGTATAATCATGAGGGATTTGATTTAGGTCATACCTGAATGGCCTAGTGGTTTTCCCTACTTTCTTCAACTTAAGTCTGAATTTTGCAGTAAGGAATTCATGATCGGAGCCACAGTCAGCTCTGGGTCTTGTTTTTGCTGACTGTATAGAACTTCTCCATCTTCAGCTACAAAGAATATAATCATTCTGATTTTGCTATTAACTATCTGGTGATGTCCATGTGTAGAGTCATCTCTTGTGTTGTTGGAAGAGGGTATTTGCTAAGACCAGCATATTCTCTTGGCAAAACTCCATAGTCTTTGATCTGCCTCATTTTGTACTCCAAGACCAAACTTGCCTGTTACTCCAGGTATCTCTTGACTTCTTTCTTTTGTATTCCAACCTTCTATGATGAAATGGACATTTTTTTTGGTGTTAGTTCTAGAAGGTCTTGTAGGTCTATATTCAACTGCTTCTTCAGCACTCTGGTTGGGGCATAGACTTGGATTACTGTGATGTTGGATGATTTGCCTTGAAAATGAATCAAGATCATTCTGTTGTTTTTGAGATTGCATCCAAGTACTGTATTTTGGGCTCATTTGTTGACTATGAGGGCCACTCCATTTCTTCTATGGGATTCTTGCCCACAGTAGTAGATATATTGGTCATCAGAACTAAATTTTTCTGTTCCCATCCATTTTAATTCATTGATTCCTAAGATGCCAATGTTCACTCTTGCCATCTCTCGCTTGACAATGTCCAATTTACCCTGAGTCATGGGCTTAACATTCCAAATTCCTATGGAATATTGAACTTTACTTTCACCACCAGACACATCAACAACTGAGTGCCATTTCTATTTTGGCCCAGCTCCTCATTCTTTCTGGAGATATTAGTAATTCCCCTCTGCTCTTCCCCAGTAACATACTGAACAGTTTCAACCTGTTGAGGGGCTCATCTTCTAGGGGTGTCATATCTTTTTGCCATACTTTTTTCATACTGTTCATGGGCTTCTTGCAGCAAGAATACTGGAGTAGTTTACCATGTCCTCTTCTAGTGGATCACATTTTATCACAACTCTCCACTATAACCTGTCCATTTGGGGTGGCCCTGCATGGCATGGCTCATAGGTTCATTGACTTAGGCAAGCCCCTTCACCATGACAAGGCTGAATCCTGATGTTTTTCACTTTTACTGTATAATCATGAGGGATTTGATTTAGGTCATACCTGAATGGCCTAGTGGTTTTCCCTACTTTCTTCAACTTAAGTCTGAATTTTGCAGTAAGGAATTCATGATCGGAGCCACAGTCAGCTCTGGGTCTTGTTTTTGCTGACTGTATAGAACTTCTCCATCTTCAGCTACAAAGAATATAATCATTCTGATTTTGCTATTAACTATCTGGTGATGTCCATGTGTAGAGTCATCTCTTGTGTTGTTGGAAGAGGGTATTTGCTAAGACCAGCATATTCTCTTGGCAAAACTCCATAGTCTTTGATCTGCCTCATTTTGTACTCCAAGACCAAACTTGCCTGTTACTCCAGGTATCTCTTGACTTCTTTCTTTTGTATTCCAACCTTCTATGATGAAATGGACATTTTTTTTGGTGTTAGTTCTAGAAGGTCTTGTAGGTCTATATTCAACTGCTTCTTCAGCACTCTGGTTGGGGCATAGACTTGGATTACTGTGATGTTGGATGATTTGCCTTGAAAATGAATCAAGATCATTCTGTTGTTTTTGAGATTGCATCCAAGTACTGTATTTTGGGCTCATTTGTTGACTATGAGGGCCACTCCATTTCTTCTATGGGATTCTTGCCCACAGTAGTAGATATATTGGTCATCAGAACTAAATTTTTCTGTTCCCATCCATTTTAATTCATTGATTCCTAAGATGCCAATGTTCACTCTTGCCATCTCTCGCTTGACAATGTCCAATTTACCCTGAGTCATGGGCTTAACATTCCAAATTCCTATGGAATATTGAACTTTACTTTCACCACCAGACACATCAACAACTGAGTGCCATTTCTATTTTGGCCCAGCTCCTCATTCTTTCTGGAGATATTAGTAATTCCCCTCTGCTCTTCCCCAGTAACATACTGAACAGTTTCAACCTGTTGAGGGGCTCATCTTCTAGGGGTGTCATATCTTTTTGCCATACTTTTTTCATACTGTTCATGGGCTTCTTGCAGCAAGAATACTGGAGTAGTTTACCATGTCCTCTTCTAGTGGATCACATTTTATCACAACTCTCCACTATAACCTGTCCATTTGGGGTGGCCCTGCATGGCATGGCTCATAGGTTCATTGACTTAGGCAAGCCCCTTCACCATGACAAGGCTAAGATCCATGAGGAAGATAATGTCTTAGACATCCATATAAATTATTATGTGTATCAATAATTTATTTAGAGTTCTTTACCTATTCTAGATGTGAGACCATTGTTAGATATTTAATATGTGAATATTTTCACTTCCAACAAGTCTTAGCTTTTATTGCCATATTTTTCATTTCTAAAAGTTCTATTTCATTCTATTTTGAAGGTCGGTTTGATCTTTTTTTCAGATAATCTTGTACTTTTCCCTTAAGACCTTCTTTTATATAGTTAATCCTTTAAGTCCTTTTAAAGATCATTTCTATTTGAGAATTATCATATTTAAAGTTCTAATTCTGTCTTCTGTACCACTTGCAGACTCTTTTTCACATTATTGTTTCCTCATATGTTTTACAGTTTTAAACCATGAACTTGGCCTTGTTTGACTTTAATCTCTTGAAATCCTACAGAGACATATTAAGGGGATGTTCTTCATGTTTGCTTTCATAAGGTACTCCAGGAATATCATCAGCTAAACACTGCTTTATATGCTATTATCTCAACTTAAAGTTTTCTACATGTTGCATGAATTTGAACATCAGATGGTTACATGGCTATAAATTATCAGGGATATCTTTTTTTTTTTAACTCCTATTCAAAGCCAATAGATTTCTAAAATTTTTATTTCAAAATTCTGCACTCTTTCATCCTGTATGATACAGTTTCAGTTCCAACTTCTTGTCTCATATTTAAGGCTTTATCTTCTGTTCCTACACAAGGATTAGTATCCAAACTCCTTCCCTGCAGTAGCTGAAGCTTCAGGTCTCATGTTGAACTCACTGGCTTTCATTTTCCTCTTTATTTTTGGTGATGGTGATCCCTTTTACTTTATTTTGAGACCATCTCTTAATTTAAAATATATATTTCATTTAGAAATAGCATATTTATAAATATTTGTTGTGCTGTATCCAGTTTTCTTGTATTCAGCAGTGGAATAGTTTTCAGTCTAGATGTGTATTTTCCCCTTTAGCTGTTCATAACAAATTTCGCAAAACCTTGCATTGACTTCTCTAGTTAAACAATGTCAGTATTCGTGATGGAGATATAAGGCTCTGTGTAACTTTGGAAATAAGTACACTTTGAGGATGTAATTATGAGGTCTGGCTCTCAAAATAAATGTCACATCTGCAGAGAAGGCTTCTTTGACCAACTCCCAGCTCCAGCTCTTCTACCACTTCCCACCCTTTGCTTCAATTTAGTTTCTTCAAAGCACTCACCATTTCTTATTTTTTGACCTATATGATATATTACAAGTCTCCTTTCCACCGGGATGTGAGTTCACAAGACTGAGTATCAGATCAGAGCAGGATAGCCAATAAGTTTACCCGTCTAAGGAGTCACCAAGATACCAGTGATGTGAACACATGGAGTATGATATAGGAGACCAGAGATCCATGAATGATATCTGATTTTAATTTCTGTCTTTTTGTCATAAAAAGTTTCGTTTTACAGTTTTAAACCATGAACTTGGCCTTGTTTGACTTTAATCTCTTGAAATCCTACAGAGACATATTAAGGGGATGTTCTTCATGTTTGCTTTCATAAGGTACTCCAGGAATATCATCAGCTAAACACTGCTTTATATGCTATTATCTCAACTTAAAGTTTTCTACATGTTGCATGAATTTGAACATCAGATGGTTACATGGCTATAAATTATCAGGGATATCTTTTTTTTTTTAACTCCTATTCAAAGCCAATAGATTTCTAAAATTTTTATTTCAAAATTCTGCACTCTTTCATCCTGTATGATACAGTTTCAGTTCCAACTTCTTGTCTCATATTTAAGGCTTTATCTTCTGTTCCTACACAAGGATTAGTATCCAAACTCCTTCCCTGCAGTAGCTGAAGCTTCAGGTCTCATGTTGAACTCACTGGCTTTCATTTTCCTCTTTATTTTTGGTGATGGTGATCCCTTTTACTTTATTTTGAGACCATCTCTTAATTTAAAATATATATTTCATTTAGAAATAGCATATTTATAAATATTTGTTGTGCTGTATCCAGTTTTCTTGTATTCAGCAGTGGAATAGTTTTCAGTCTAGATGTGTATTTTCCCCTTTAGCTGTTCATAACAAATTTCGCAAAACCTTGCATTGACTTCTCTAGTTAAACAATGTCAGTATTCGTGATGGAGATATAAGGCTCTGTGTAACTTTGGAAATAAGTACACTTTGAGGATGTAATTATGAGGTCTGGCTCTCAAAATAAATGTCACATCTGCAGAGAAGGCTTCTTTGACCAACTCCCAGCTCCAGCTCTTCTACCACTTCCCACCCTTTGCTTCAATTTAGTTTCTTCAAAGCACTCACCATTTCTTATTTTTTGACCTATATGATATATTACAAGTCTCCTTTCCACCGGGATGTGAGTTCACAAGACTGAGTATCAGATCAGAGCAGGATAGCCAATAAGTTTACCCGTCTAAGGAGTCACCAAGATACCAGTGATGTGAACACATGGAGTATGATATAGGAGACCAGAGATCCATGAATGATATCTGATTTCAACAAAGAAAATGGAAATTTAGTAAAATATATGTGTGTAAGTAATTATAAGAAAGAATAAATCTATTAAAAACAAAAAATTTTAGCAAAATCTGGAGATAATCAGAATCATTTTCATTACAAATCAGTTAACCAAAAATGAAAAAAAGATTTCATCACCCGCAGTTTTTGATGTAGATAATTTTTTTAAGTAAAAGTTTCCTTTTTATGTAAAGTGCACGCTATTTTATACAACAAATTAAGAAACAATATCTCAAGAAGTGTCTGGTCATGCCCACTAGGGGTGGCACAACATCACACCAGTGAGGCTGGAAAATCTTCTCTGAACAGATGAGCCGTCTGAGGATGGCAGGCAGAAGAACCTTCTCTGGGTTTGCTCTTAGAAAATACAGAATTTTAGAAAAATATGTCTGAGGGCAAGAATGGGCGGCATGTCTCCAGCTCTGGCCAGCATTAAGGAGAGCTGGTCTGGGGCATATATCCGTATGCCTATATATCCATAGTACAAGGATTATTGCTTTGCTTCTGCAGCCTAAATGAAAATGACATTGGGAATATTCATTCAATCTGATTTCATAGATTAGTAGCAGGCAACGATCCGATTAAAAATGTGGTTGTCCGGGTGTTCTGCAGGGCAAATGTGGACATTTTGATCTCTGAGAAGGGCTATCCCTCCTTATAATTAGTGAGCTGGCATTCTGGTTTATACGTCAGTTTTCTGTGAACTTTGTAGGTGATCAGTCCCAGTCAGCACTTGTACAGCATCTAGTTTAATGTCTGTTAAGCTGAAGATCAGACTGAACTTTTGTCAGGGCAACAAGGAGCCTCCAAGATCTGCACTTTCTCAGTGCTCCTTTCTGGGCTGCCAGCCTCAGATGACCCAGGAAGCTTTTAAAAATATTTATTCCGACATCAGTCTTTCCTGATTCAGAACTGGTGTGAGGTGGGGAGAAGGAAAAGGGAACCTGTGTTTTTAAGACGCTTTTCTGATGGATCAGAAAAGCAGCAGGTTTGGGAAATAGTGCCTTTAGATCATTTTCTTTTCTATCCCCTTGTGATTGGGATGTGCATCCTTTTATTTATTTTTTTTTCCTGCCCCAAAATGATGACTCTGATTTCAGAGGATTTAATTGAGTTAAATGCAATCTCCATTGCTGTAGGCTTAATCATCCCATGGGTAATTGCATTTTGAAATAAGAGCTTGTTAGTACAAATAAATCTCTGTAGCGTTAGGATCATCTCATCCTTTGGAACAAGGATAAAGGTCAGATTCAGTTCTAATGTCCTTTTATCCATCCTTCTGCACTGCTCTCCCACATCTGGTGTTCTTTTCATATTCATCCAGGCTGCAAAAATGTATGTCCCGAGGTGTCATATGGAACTATCATAAACCAGCTGCCTCTGTGCTTATTTCAGTTGGCCCTTAAAGATTCCTTAGGAGACATAGGGTTTCCTTCAAGATCTCATGCCTCTTCTAGCCACTTTCCCTGCAGAAAGCATCTACTTCCTTGGAAAATGGAGAAGAAATCAGATTTAGTATTTGGACCTTGGAGTGCTATGATTCAGGATTCCTATTATTTTGGTTAGAGACAGAGTAGAAGGAATTTTGATATCTTATTTTCTGCTAGCTAGGAAAAGAGAGAAGGAATTAACAAGGAATGAGGGGACTGAACAAGTGATCATGTATGGCTTTCATGCAAAAAACTGAATAGACATCTTTTAAAAATGTATTTTATTGAAGTATAATTGATTTATAATGTGTTAATTTTAGTTGTATAGCAAAATGATTCGGATGCATGTATATATATATATATGTATGTAAATGTATGTATATGTACACTCTTTACTCTTTGTTATTGTGGTTTGTCACAGGATATTTAATATAGTTCCCTGTACCATACAGTAGGATCTTATTGTTTATTTATTCTATATATAATAGTTTGCATTTGCTAATCTCAGAGATGGTTGGATGACATTGTCAATCCAGTGGACATGGGTTTAAGCAAACTATGGGAAATAGGACAAGGAAACTTGATGTGCTGCAGTCCATGGAGTCTCAAAGAGTGGGACAAAACTGAGCAACTGAACAAAAACAACAGATCTCAAACTTTCAGTCCATCCCTTCTCCACCTCCCTTCCCCTTGAAGTAAAGTGAAGTGAAAATCACTCAGTCATGTCTGACTCTTTGCACTCCATGAACCAGCCATGGAATTCTCCAGGCAAGAATACTAGAGTGGCTAGCCTATTCCTTCTCCAGGGGATCTTCCCAACCCAAGGACTGAACTTAGGCCTCATGCCTGAAAGGTGGATTTTTTACCATCTGATCCATCAGGGAAGCCCCCTTTCCCTTGGCCACTATAAATCTGTTCTCTATATCTGTAAGTCTGTTTCTTTTTAGTGTATACATCCATTTGTATCATATTTTGATTCAACATATAAGTGATATCATATGGCATTTGTCTTTCTTTTTCTGACATAATTACATTTAGTATGATAATCTCTAGGTCCATCTATGCTGCTACAAATGGCATTATTTCATTCTTTTTTTTTAATAGCTGAACAATATTCCATTGTTTATATGTATCACATCTTCTTTACCCATTCATCTGTCAATGGACATTTAGGCTATTCATAGTTTGATGCCTTGTTTTGTTTTTTTTAGAATGTCTGCTTTGGAGAATCTTTGTCTCCAAATTAACCTACCTCCTAAAATTTTTCTACTGGTAGGCTTTAATTCTATGCTGAAATAAGCAAAGGGAAAAGACTTAAGGAGAAGCATCAATTACTGACAATCCATAGGACCCAAAGTCATTTCCCCCAGAATCAGTGCTAGAATTATAAAGGTACAATTCCCATAATTTAATCTTGTCATCATTTGAGGAAAATAGCAACCCCTGGCTACAGAGCCCAATTCCATTCGCTCAATTCTTCATTTTTGTTCAGTTAAATTGTTAGTTGTCCCATTTGTGTGAGTCACTTTTGAGGAGGAAGACTGCAGATTTCACAAGAATTTGGACTATCTTGGAGTGTGTCTATTCAATGTCCATTAGGGTGCAGTCTAAGTTCCTAGAGCTCACATCACCTACAGTTACATGACTTGATGACCAAGCCAAAATGTCTTAGCATCTTGCAGAACTCCCATGCCTTGTGATGGGTTGATAATGAGTATTTTCTCTCAGTGCCTCTGATGAAGCTGTGGAGGCCATAATGTAATGAAGTATTAAAGCTGTGCAGAATTCTGCCACAGAGAAGCTTGCTCTGCCATTGCAAGAGGGTCTTGTTCACTTTATAGAAACATTCACCTAAAACCATCTTGCATGACGTCCTCAAATGTTGTCTACTGAACTGGCGCTTTTCAAGACGGACCTAATGTAAATATTTTTAGTATGACATTAATTTACTATTTTTTACTTTCAGAAAAAATAGAAGAGTTTAAACATCTCATTCAACAGAGTATAGAGAAGAGTTGTAAGCTAAGGGTTAAAGATGGTATTTCTCTTTTCCTCTTAATTTCAAAACTGTCATGAACAAATGTATCCATCACTTGGTACTGCATTAGGCATATTATAACTATCTATATCTACTTATAAATAGCCTCTGCCCACTAACATGTCTTACTCTGGTAAACATATGAAAGAAGAGTATTTACAGCGGTTTTATAAGTGCAAATATGTAAGCAATATATGCAAGAGTGATATTCAAAATTGTAACAACCACATGACCAGGACATCTGTCAAGCCAGTCACAGACCGAGATGAAGTTCGGATGTAATCCTGGAATATATGGACACCAGAGGCTGAACTGAGTGGAGATCAAGCTGGGAAAATGAAATGCCCTGGGTACATCAAAGAGGTCTCCTTGGGAAGAATGAGTCTTGAATTCGGTGGTACCCAATGAGAGTATGTTTTGGTAAAGTGCTGAACAAATCCATTTCAAACAAGAAGTGGGTGCAGAGGAAGATTAAAGGGTGGGCAATAGGGTGTTAAACTGAGGCATTACTAGAATATAAGGAACTGAAGAAAACTGCACTAACTGGATCCATTCATGGAGAGAACTACAAATGCTTGGAATGACTACTTTGATAAGCTGCTTGGGATGGTGGGAGGGAATTAAGGGCCTTGTAAGTATATTCATGTTCAAATAGTAAGCAAGAGTTCCTGCCACAAAACAGGTGATCAAAAACTGATTGGGGAGTGAATGAATAAAAGTTAAAGACTTTTTACTCATCAACTGTATTTCTATTTTAGGTTATTTTCATCATCGTTTTTTTTTTTTTTTTTTTTGCTGTTACACAGATAAGTAAATGTAGAAAACACCAGGGATGTGCTGATTCCACCACATCAGAGCATTTACACAATGTCTATGAATGCCTTCTACAAAACTGCCTTTCAAAACTGTGGTGGGATGGTTTTATAGAATTTATCAATCTGGATGAAGACCAATTTATCCCAATTTGTCTGTTTAATAGTCTCATGCTCATGACGCATGAAAAAACTCAGAAACTCAGGTGATCCCACTCAAAGGCAGGAGCAAGAGAAATCTACAATGTATCCTATTAAGAGCCTCTCAGTTGTACACGTTATTCCTGGAAGCACTGGACCCTGGCTGTACTTCCAGTTTATAAATGCCTCATCACATTGAAAATGTTTACAGTTCTAAGATCAAGCCACTGCACAGACTTTGCAAGCTCATTATAACTATCTATATATACTAATAAATAGCCTATGCCCACTAACATGTCTTACTCTGGTAAACATATGAAAGAAGAGTATTTACAGCGGTTTTATAAGTGCAAATATGTAAGCAATATATGCAAGAGTGATATTCAAAATTGTAACAACCACATGACCAGGACATCTGTCAAGCCAGTCACAGACCGAGATGAAGTTCGGATGTAATCCTGGAATATATGGACACCAGAGGCTGAACTGAGTGGAGATCAAGCTGGGAAAATGAAATGCCCTGGGTACATCAAAGAGGTCTCCTTGGGAAGAATGAGTCTTGAATTCGGTGGTACCCAATGAGAGTATGTTTTGGTAAAGTGCTGAACAAATCCATTTCAAACAAGAAGTGGGTGCAGAGGAAGATTAAAGGGTGGGCAATAGGGTGTTAAACTGAGGCATTACTAGAATATAAGGAACTGAAGAAAACTGCACTAACTGGATCCATTCATGGAGAGAACTACAAATGCTTGGAATGACTACTTTGATAAGCTGCTTGGGATGGTGGGAGGGAATTAAGGGCCTTGTAAGTATATTCATGTTCAAATAGTAAGCAAGAGTTCCTGCCACAAAACAGGTGATCAAAAACTGATTGGGGAGTGAATGAATAAAAGTTAAAGATTTTTTACTCATCAACTGTATTTCTATTTTAGGTTATTTTCATCATCGTTTTTTTTTTTTTTTTTTTTTGCTGTTACACAGATAAGTAAATGTAGAAAACACCAGGGATGTGCTGATTCCACCACATCAGAGCATTTACACAATGTCTATGAATGCCTTCTACAAAACTGCCTTTCAAAACTGTGGTGGGATGGTTTTATAGAATTTATCAATCTGGATGAAGACCAATTTATCCCAATTTGTCTGTTTAATAGTCTCATGCTCATGACGCATGAAAAAACTCAGAAACTCAGGTGATCCCACTCAAAGGCAGGAGCAAGAGAAATCTACAATGTATCCTATTAAGAGCCTCTCAGTTGTACACGTTATTCCTGGAAGCACTGGACCCTGGCTGTACTTCCAGTTTATAAATGCCTCATCACATTGAAAATGTTTACAGTTCTAAGATCAAGCCACTGCACAGACTTTGCAAGCTTTCCAGTAAGTGGGGGCACAGCTGTAAAGCTGTCAAAACAGTAAAATGATGACCTGTAACTCTGCCATCTAGAAGTTTGGGACATGCAGACAGACTCTCAGAGACAGATGGCTAGAGAAGGTTCTAGCTTGATTTTTTTAAAATTGAGAATTCCAAAGAAATTTTATTTATGTTTATTATATCTATCAATATTTACTATATTTGAAAATAAGAAATTAAAACATTGATTCTTTTGAAAACAACAATAAATCCATTACTTGTTAACATAACAAATGTATTTTTATGGAAACTAGTATTTCCTCAAACAAAGTAATTGCTGAAAAGCATGACATTGTTTTACATATTTGAAAATCCCCTTAATGGTCAGTTTAGTAGAAAACAGTTGGATTCTACTATCCCTTCATTCTGTCTGTTTGATAACGCATGGAAAATTCCTCTGTGCATTTGTGAGAGAACATGTGGAAAACTGTGACTTGCATCCAAAGTCTAATTAGAAAATGAAAGTGGATCCTCTCTTCTCCCCAGTGAGAGAAAAACAACCCTATTATCTCAAGGTACTGACAGTGGAAAGGAATATGATTTTATCTTAGTGTTATTATGAAAATGGTTTTAACCTTGCAGACCCCAAAGGGTCTCAGTGAGTCCTCAAGGTCCTCAGACCACACTTTGAGAATTGCTGACTTAACTTGCCAGCCATATCTGACACTGTTCGTTCTTACCAGTCCTGTAAGCCTAACAATATGTGTTTATTTTATGTTGTCATTAAACAGCTGGAGCTGGGTTTCTGTTATTTGCAATTGAAAGAATTCTGATTAATACACAAATAAGCTCTTCAAGGTTCTTCCTGGTTTAGGAAAAAATTTAGGGAAATTTAGGAAAATTTTAGGGAAGCTTAGAACAGTCTCATGTATGCAGCTTTGAATCTTATTTTCTCTGTACCTCCTCCCTCCTTCCTTCTAAGGCTTGATTTTTACTTTTGTGTTATAAATTCAGTGAACTGGGCAAAGCAGCAAAAGTCAGGTTCTATTTGGTTCACTTCTTGCAAAACAGAGTTCCGTGGTTCTATTTCCTTTCCAGGATCTCTCGTTTTAGAGACGAACTTTCATCTTTATCAGATAAAGAGGAATAGATGCTGACTTGGCAGCACAATTCTTGCCAGTAAGAATGAATCCTGATTCAGGTTTTCCCTACATGAATTTTTGTATTTATTTTGGATTATTTAAATGATGAATCCACACCTCTGTCATTCATCTATCCACTGTTGACCCTTTCTTGATAAGAAAATACTGAATAGACAGGTGAGTTATGTTGTTAGCAATACGAGCCTTTCTACATTGTTTCTATCTCTCTCTTTTAGAGGTTGATATATGTTTCCAGCCATTGGGAAGAATTATGATTATTATTATAATTAAACTAGTAGTTTGAAAGGTCTTGAATAGTTTTTCTCTGACTGCACTCCTACCTCTGATGGCATGCTACTTGGAGAAGGGATTAACTATCTAGAAAAGCAACACAGTGTATGAGATGTTGCTGGTTTTGGAAGCAAAAGACTAGATTTAAATCTTGACACTGACATACACATATACATTTATTAAGTTATGTAAATCATTATTGTATTAAATTTATTAAAATTAAATATATATAAAAATCAGTGTCAAGATAACTTAGGTTCAGACAGATGAGAACATAAAATAGTACAATATATATACAGTATATTAGTACATGTATACTATACATAGTATAAAAAATATATATATATGCTATATTATGTTCTTGTCTCTCTGGATGAAAGTAATCTAATTTGTGAAATGGGGCTAATGAAGCATAGTTTAGGGTAAAAGTCAGCTAGGGTACCACTTCCCGTGGGGTTGTCAAAGGTCAAAGTGTCCCTGGGGCGCTGCCAAGATGCATCACCTGCCAAATTCAGTGACTCAGCTAAGAAGGCCAGTTCCAGGGGCAGCATATCCCTGAGGAGCAGAGAGGTGGTGGTTGGGTCTGAAATATCCCACCAGGCTGGTGGGACAGGGAGCAGGGTGAGCCCCTCCTCGATGCCTCCTTAGAAAGCAGAGGCAATGAGGAACAGGGGCTGAGATGATGGCTCACATTTTGGACCTGCCGTTTACTATTTGTGTGACTTTAGGCAAGGTATTTAATGTTTGTAAATCTCATTTTCCTCCTCTGTGAGTTGAAACAATATGTTCTATTTGTGGAGTTGCTAGGAAGCTTTAATGGTGTTAATGCATGGCCAGCATTTAGCAATAGACTTGATATGTAACAAAGGCTTAAAAATGGTATCTTAAAGCAAACAAGTAGCTAGATGTGCCAGAAAATCTACCCATGCCTCCTAGAATCTTTGTCCATAAGAGAGCCGATGAGAAGGAGAGACTCTGTTTGTGACAAGTCAGAGCCAACAAGTACAACCAAAGCTCTGGAGTTTAAAGACAGGCTTTGCTCTTGGGGAGGACACGTTGTTGTATGAAATTAGGAAATGGGTACCAGGCTTCATCTGGGAATCTTGGGAGACCTGTGGATCACATTCTACTTGAGAGGGTGCCTAGGCCTTTTCCATGGAGCGCATCATGCCAGGTGGACCTGTGGAGGCAGCAACTCTCAGGATGAGCTGCATGTTTAAACCTATAGGTGGGGCTATTGCTGAATGCAACTTTCAAGAGCAGTCTTAGAGCTTAGGGGACCCACAAACCTGCTGCTACCTCTGCCAAATACAGATCACACTGGCTGAAAAATACTGCCTGAGCTCCTTAACATTGCACAAAAGGCTCTCTGTGACCTAGCCTCTCCTCGCCTCTTTGACTCCCCACGTTTTCACATTTTAAGCTTTAGCAATATTCTCATTTATATCCTGCAGAACTTTGCCTCATACCTTTGTTCTTCCAAACCTTCAGCCTGAAATGTTTTTCCTCCATTTCTTCATCTGCCAACTTTCAGCATTTTTCAAGGCTCAGCAGAAACATCACCTTTTCCAGGATGCCTTCCCTGAGTCCAGGGGAATGAAGATAGCAATAATGTACTGATCACTCTGGATATGTGTGCATGCTAAGTCGCCTTCAGTCCTGCCCAACTCTTTGCAATTGCATGAACTACAACCCACCAGGCTTCTCTGTCCATGGCATTCTCCAGGCAAGAATCCTGGAGTGGGTTGCCATGCCCTCCTCCAGGGGATTTTTTCGACTCAGGGATCAAACCTGCATCTCTTGCACTGGCAGGCGGCTTCTTTACCACTAGTGCCTCCTGGGAAGCCCCACTGATGACTCTGACCATCAGGTAGATATGCTAAGTATACAGTATTTTGTGTCATGTAATACATAACAACTCTGAGGAAACAGTCTCTGTTTGAATGGCTTGTTCATGTCTGCCTTCATAACCAGGATGTGTTAGAGCCAGGAGTTTAAGCTAGCTCTGCCTAAACTAAAAGCTGATAGTATATGCTGCCTTTGGACCGCCTGACCTCTTCTATAGCCTCACAAACCCTTTTACAACTTCTGTCTAATCACATGGAATGGGAGCCATTTGCTGCTATGTCGGTTTCCACCAACAGATGGAAAGTTCTCCAGGATAAGAGTTCTCTGCACCAGCTATCAGCGTCATGTCTGACATAGAGCATTCATTCAGTAAAGGCTAAAGAAAGGCTCTACAAAATGAATCATAATGTATGAAACATTTTTAGATGGTGATAGAGATATGGACTTAGAGAAGTTTTCCATCCAACATGGAATAGGACATTATTAACAAGCAAGGTAATTCAAAAGGGGAAAAATCTTCAAGACAAATGGTGCTAGAACAATTGGATAAATGTATGGAAAAAATAAACTTTAACCCTTACCTTCTATCATACACAAGCTAATTCAACATGGATCATTGCCCTGATGATCCATGTTTCTCTCTTCTCTTTTTTCAAAAACTGAAAATATAAATCTTCTAGAAGAAAACCTGAGAAAATATGTTTGCTACCATGTGCTAAACAAAGATTTGTTAGACAGGACAAATAAGCACTAAGTATAAAAGAAAGAAGTTATGTCTAACTTTATAAAAATTAGCCATTTCTGTTCCTCAGAAGATACCATAAAGAAAATGAAAAGATAAGCCACACACAAATAATGGAAGTATTTTTCAAGGCTTCTTTCTGTCCATGGGCATTCTCCAGGCAAGATATCGCATGGAACTACAACCCACCAGGCTTCTCTGTCCATGGCATTCTCCAGGCAAGAATCCTGGAGGGGGTTGCCATGCCCTCCTCCAGGGGCATTTTTCGACCCAGGGCACAAACCTGCATCACTTCCACTGGCAGGCGGCTTCTTTACCACTAGTGCCTCCTGGGAAGCCCCACTGATGACTCTGACCATCAGGTAGATATGCTAAGTATACAGTATTTTGTGTCATGTAATACATAACAACTCTGAGGAAACAGTCTCTGTTTGAATGGCTTGTTCATGTCTGCCTTCATAACCAGGATGTGTTAGAGCCAGGAGTTTAAGCTAGCTCTGCCTAAACTAAAAGCTGATAGTATATGCTGCCTTTGGACCGCCTGACCTCTTCTATAGCCTCACAAACCCTTTTACAACTTCTGTCTAATCACATGGAATGGGAGCCATTTGCTGCTATGTCGGTTTCCACCAACAGATGGAAAGTTCTCCAGGATAAGAGTTCTCTGCACCAGCTATCAGCGTCATGTCTGACATAGAGCATTCATTCAGTAAAGGCTAAAGAAAGGCTCTACAAAATGAATCATAATGTATGAAACATTTTTAGATGGTGATAGAGATATGGACTTAGAGAAGTTTTCCATCCAACATGGAATAGGACATTATTAACAAGCAAGGTAATTCAAAAGGGGAAAAATCTTCAAGACAAATGGTGCTAGAACAATTGGATAAATGTATGGAAAAAATAAACTTTAACCCTTACCTTCTATCATACACAAGCTAATTCAACATGGATCATTGCCCTGATGATCCATGTTTCTCTCTCTCTTTTTTCTTTTTTTCAAAAAAACTGAAAATATAAATCTTCTAGAAGAAAACCTGAGAAAATATGTTTGCTACCATGTGCTAAACAAAGATTTGTTAGACAGGACAAATAAGCACTAAGTATAAAAGAAAGAAGTTATGTCTAACTTTATAAAAATTAGCCATTTCTGTTCCTCAGAAGATACCATAAAGAAAATGAAAAGATAAGCCACACACAAAGAGAAGTATTCACAGTACATATATCTGAAAAAGAGCCTATATCCAGATTCTATCAAGAATTCCTATAATGGAGTAATAAAAAGACAGCTCAATAAAAATGAGCAAAAGACTTGACCAAGAACTTTATAAAAGAATGTTTATGAAAGGCAAATAAGCATATGAAAAATGATCAAGTGTGCTGAGTGAATTCAAATCAAAACCACAATGACCACTTCACATCCATGAAGGATGTCTAAAATAAAAAAATAAAATAGAAACTTCTAATATTAAATGTTAGCAAGAATGTGGGTCAAGGCACTGTAACTCTCATACATTGCTGGTACAACCATTTCAGAAAATTATCTGTCAATTTTTTATAAATTTAAATATTTGCCTACATTATGATCCAGAAATCCCACTCTTGGGTAAATAAAAACCCAAGGTAAAGAATCATACATACAATGAAAGTCAATAAAAGTACATGTGTATAAAAGCTATATTCATTATTTCCCCAAACTGAAAACAACCCAAATGATCATCAATAGGAGAACGGATAAACAAAATGTGGTATCTCTATTCAATCGAATACTAATTAGCAATAGGAAGGAACAAACTACCAACACACCTAGCAATGTGGATGAATCTCAGTTACATTATACTGACTGAAAGAGGCCAGTCACAGAAGAGTACTGTGTGATTCTGTTTGTATGAAATTCTGGTATAGATAAAACTAATCTACAGGAGAAATCAAGAGTAGTTGCTACTATTGGTGGGTTTGAGCTAAGAAAGGCAAGAGAAAGCTTTCTTGAATGACAGGAATGTTCTTTACCTTGGACTGGTGGCTACATGGGTCTAATTATTTGTTGAAACTCAGAGATGCACACTTAAAATACATTGGTTTGGCCAAAAACTTTGTTCAAAATTTTTCATAACAAAATCCAAACGAACTTTTTGGTCAATCCAATATATTTAATAAAAGCATTAGGGTTTCCCTGCTGGTCCAGTGGGTAAAGACACAGCCTTGCAGTGCAAGGGGCGCCGGTTCAATCCCTGGCCTGGAAAGATCCCATGTGCTGTGGAGTGGCTGGACCGATGTGTCTAACTACCGAGCTGGAGTTCTGGAGCGCATGCACCCGGAACTGGTGCTCTGCTACAGGAGAGGCCACTGCAATGGGAGGCTCACACAGGCCAAAGAACAAAGATGGATGAAAACAGATAAATGAAACACCAATAGAAGTGCAACACCCCCCCCACCCCACCCGCCCCCACCAAAAGCATTAGTCTGGCACTTCCCTGGTAGTCTAGAGGCTAAGACTCCATGCTTCCACTGTACAGGACCTGGGTTTGATCCTTTTTCTGGGAACTAGACTCCACAGGCCACAACTAAAGATCCTGCATGCCGTAATGAGGACTGAAGATCCAGCATGATGCAACTAAGACCAAATATATATATTTTGCATAGTTCAAAAGAAGAAATAGAACCATTATGGTTTGTTCAGACCACACTTGAAATGCTGTGCTCAATTTTCAGTACCTTTTTAAAACAATAAACCGAAATATGCTCAGATCTAGGTCACCAGCAGGAAGAAGGATCAGAAATGAGAAAGGCAAGGAATGGAGGAGGCAGAGGCTAGAGAGAGGCCAAGGGGAAGATACCCTGTTGTTCTAGCCATTCACTGGGAAAGCAGTCGTGTACTTGAGTGCCTATCTTTATTCCTCGAAACTCTAGAGGGTATAACACAGACCAGTGGGTAAAAGTTACAAAAAGGAAAATTCTTTTAGATACCAGGCAATGAGGCTGCAGAGCAAAGCAAAACATGAACAGTCACCAGGAAGCTGCACAGAGGCTGGACAAAAGCTGGTGGAGGCTTTGGGGATGGAGAGCATGTAAGAGGAGAGTGGATTTGAGAAGTGATAGGAAGTACAGTCGGTGTGTGGCAGGGGGGCGGGAGTAGGGGAGAGAGAGAGAGAGAGACAAGGCAGAACAGTGAATTAAGACTGATTCTCACATTTTGCCTAAGAACACACCATTGGTCTCAGTATGTGTCATAGGACCTTATGAATCATGAAATTGTTTTAGAATGTTAGACCTTAAAATTGTGCAACTGTGTCTGACTAAGCTTTTGAAACAGATTTTAAAGGAAATGTGACTGAGTCACAGAGCTGTTGGAAGCAGGAAGCAGAAGCCAAACCACCCACCTGTCTAACATTTCAAAGTAATACTAACTAGGGAAGCTGGCCATTCAAGCCCCATCGCCCCATTCTATTTCAGCTTCCTGCACTTACTTACCTGATATTTTTCTTGTTTACTTTGTGGTTTATATTGCCTATCTCTGTCAAGTAGAATATAAGCTTCTTAAGAGCAAGGGCATTTGATGTTACTCACTGTTGCAAGCCCAGCAGCTAGCACACTGCCGGTCACTGAAGGTGCTCAGTCAACACGTGAGGCTTGAAGGGAGGTTTCAGACAGAGTTTATTTCATGATGGCTGCCTGGTCAATGGGTATGAAGAAGTGCAGAAACACAAGCCAGACGGAATACGCCAGCCATTCACGGATGCCATCGGGGCCTTTCAGATGTGTGTTTCCTAACGTGTTCTCTGTAACCTTGTGGCACTCACGCCTCGTGCCACTGCAGGTCCCACTTTGGTCTAACTGCTGCTGATTAAACCACGTCCAGTCAGGGCTCCAAGCAGCCCAGTGCTACAAACACACATCCTTTTCTGCCTGGGCTTCTCTGATGTCCATGTGTGAGATGCTATAAGAACCTGCTGGGCACTCACGGGTGTGCAGGTCAGAAATGTGAGCACAGCTGGACCATCCTTGGTTAAATGGGGAGAGATGTCGATGGAAAAGTATCTCCCTACTCTAATCGGGAGAGAACACAATGCAGGAGGTTCCTCAGAAAGTTCAGACAAGATCAACCAGCATCTGTCGCAGGGGCCAACATGATAACGCATCCATGTACTGACTTTCCCTCTTCCCTGGTTCCTTATTCTAGTCTACCCTTCTCCCCTCCTCCCACGGGTCGTTTCCCAAGTAACCCATTTGCATGTGTGCATTTGTCTCAGGCTTTGCTTTCTGGGTGACCCAAGCTAAGACGACAATCTAATTTTCATTTCCTTGAATCTGAAAGTGCTTTATTGTCAGACATAGGCCTCTCTATATAGGCCAGACATCTCTGGCAACAACAAGGACACATCAAAACCCTTCTGTGTCCTTTAACTTCCTGGTTCCCTGAATTCTGATGCAAAGTGAGGATGAGCATCCGGTACTCACGGAAAGGCAGAGTCCTAGGGTCTCACCAGCTACTAATTCGTAGCGGCAAACCCTCTCTGAACAAAGCCAAGTCATTGAATGTGGAAGGCAAGTGCAAGGCTGGTAGTGGCAGCTAACTGGAAGCTCGTCGATGGGCTGGACAAGTGGGTGACATCGAGATGTCTCAGCTTCCATGCAGTTGAAACCAATCATTAGTCAAATTCATTTCACCTGCCTTCACTAATCAAGGTGAAGACTTGCATGTCCTCCAAGTGGCGTATACCCTCAACAATAAGTGTTTGACAAAACCGTTTTCTAGGAACTTGGAGTTAGCCGTGTCTAGTTCAAGTGAAACTAGGCTAGTTAAGACGGATTAGGACCACCAGTCCTCCAACTGGGCGTGCACAAGTGTCCACTGGGTGACCTCTTGAAGTCTGAGGACCAAATGCTCCCACCTCAGACCGTGCTATGTACCTCCATTTTTGAATGTGGAGAGGCCTGTTGCTTAGTAACTTGCATGCAGAATGACAAGTACTGCACCTTCCCTTTCTCCTCATTCCCCATGCCTCAGTTCACCTTGCTTCTTTATTCTTTATCCCATAAATACCCAAGCCCCTTGTCTTTGAGGAGGTGGATCTGAGACATGTTCTACCTCCTCCTCATGTGGCTGCCTTGCGAATAAACCCTCTCTTTGTTGCAAACCTCCATGTCTCACCACTTTTGCTTGCTGCACGTGAGTCAACACCCTCCTGGTTTGGTTACAGCTGCATATCCATAGCAAACCAGCAAGGTTATTGAGGGGGCAGAGAGGCCTTGGGGCGACTGACACATCACAGATAGTAACAGTGAAGTTTCTTCCTCTCCACCGGGATCTGTATCTCATTCCCTGAACTGATTTTTTTTTTTTTTTTTGTTCTTTTTATTCAGCTAAGATTCCCATACACCAAATTGACTGCTTAGCAGTGTACGATTAGTGACACATAGTTCAGTCCTGTGTCGTACAACTGTTCCCTCTTTCTGGTTTCTAATAATGTTCATCACCCTGAAAGGAAGTTTTATTCCCATTAAACTGTGAGTTCCCATTCTCACACCCCATTCCCAGGCCCTGGCTATAATCATCTGCTTCCCATCTCTATGGACTTACCTGCTCTGGATATTCATATAAGTGGAAGCATGCAGTATATATGACCTTTTGTGTCTGGCTTCTTTCAATCAGTATAATGTTTTCCAGGTTCATCCATGTTGTATCATGTGTCAGAACTTCATTTCTTTTAAGATTGAATTTTACATATATATACATATATAATGTGAAATATCACATTTTATTTATTCATCAAATGATGGGCATATGAGTTGTTGCCACCTCCTTTTAGCTGCTGTGATTAACACTGCTATGACCATTTGTGTACAAGTATGAGTCCCTGGGTTCAAGTCTCTGGGTTTATATATTAGGATTAGAATTGCCACCCACCCATTTTCACATGGGTTTCTTTAATCAGTGGATCTGTTTATGTCCCAGTGACTGTGACTGCCAATTGATTTCCAGAGGAAATTGATAACCCCTTTACGCAAAACATCTGTGAAAGGATTTCATATGACCATGAAACTACATTCATCCCCTGTATCTGTGAAAGATTGGGTCCAGGACCCCACCATGCTCAAATCCCTTGTTTGAAGTGAAGTAGTACAGTGCGGCCCCCGGATCCACAGGCTCAGCATCCGTGGACAGAGAGAGATGACGGCACATCCGCTTGGCTGAAGCTGAAGAAGTTGGCTTCTGGGGATGTCTGAGGAAACTGACTTACATGCTTCCTTGTCTCCCTTTTCTTCACAGTAAGGATCTCAGCCTCGCTAGGAACTTACTCAGAGGGGTTGGTGAATTTGGCTGTGGGTGAATGCTGTGTGTGTCCATGAGCACAAATGCTGGATTGGGGTGCATTGATGAAATCACTTAAGGGAAGCAAGCCAGCAGTGTCTCTGTATCCTTAGTTCTACATTCCCTCGTGAGAAGTCCTTCAGCTGGGTGACTAGTTATTTATATTGGCTACCATGTAAGCATTATCTAGAACAAATCTTGAAAAATAGAAAGGCATGAAGAAAAAGAGAATGGATTTAATGCTATGAAGCTTAAGGTCAATTCTGTGAATGAAAACAAACTATCTGTACAAACTATCTGTACTGTGATGGCTTGGACTGGAAGGCTTTCTGTTTTCCACAGTATGAATGCCCCGTCGACTGAATTCAGAAATGTCTCACTGTGGCAGATTTAAGACATGAAGTCACCAGTGGCTTTGATTAAACTGACACTGTTTTGAACAGGAAATGTCTCCGAGTTCTTTTTTGAAAAACTGTTCTATTTTGGAAAGTTAAGCATGTGTCTGAGTATGTATGTTCTTCGGCGAAGAATCTGTGGTCCATTTTGAGAAAAGAAACAGTAACAGGGACCAACAATGTATTAAAGTATTTGTGGCCCGGCAGGTCTCAGTGCCTCACCTTTTATTTCGATTCAAGAGCTTTTACTTCCCCTGTGTGTACAGACGTCCGAGTGCCTCTGTGAGAGTGAGGCTCCTCACGTTCCTGCCTTGTGTCTGCACTGCTGTGAGCTCTCAAAGCACACCTTTCAGATTTTCCGCTGTGGAGGTCACTGACGATGGAGTGATTAAACACAAGCTGCATTGCTGAGGTGTTTAAGTTTTGTCCATAAATCTCTGTGGGAACCTTGCACAGGCCCTGCGCCAATTATTTTCTTTAAGAATCTCAAGGTCGGCAGAAACAAACCTTTGGGAGCCAGCTTGTGCTTTGATTTTAACCCCCCTCTTCATCAATCTGACGAAGTGTTTTACCTGGTAATGGTTTCCACGAGAAAGCTGAATTTGCATCTTGGGCTTTCATGCATGTATTTGTAATGTATTCAGAAGGGAAACTACAAGGCAGTGTGGAGAAGTTTAGCATTGAAAATTAAAAAATAAGAATAATAAACCACTTTTTTTTGGGTTGTCCAATTGGGGGGGCTGTGGGTGAATGCTGTGTGTCCATGAGCACAAATGCTGGATTGGGGTGCATTGATGAAATCACTTAAGGGAAGCAAGCCAGCAGTGTCTCTGTATCCTTAGTTCTACATTCCCTCGTGAGAAGTCCTTCAGCTGGGTGACTAGTTATTTATATTGGCTACCATGTAAGCATTATCTAGAACAAATCTTGAAAAATAGAAAGGCATGAAGAAAAAGAGAATGGATTTAATGCTATGAAGCTTAAGGTCAATTCTGTGAATGAAAACAAACTATCTGTACAAACTATCTGTACTGTGATGGCTTGGACTGGAAGGCTTTCTGTTTTCCACAGTATGAATGCCCCGTCGACTGAATTCAGAAATGTCTCACTGTGGCAGATTTAAGACATGAAGTCACCAGTGGCTTTGATTAAACTGACACTGTTTTGAACAGGAAATGTCTCCGAGTTCTTTTTGAAAACTGTTCTATTTTGGAAAGTTAAGCATGTGTCTGAGTATGTATGTTCTTCGGCGAAGAATCTGTGGTCCATTTTGAGAAAAGAAACAGTAACAGGGACCAACAATGTATTAAAGTATTTGTGGCCCGGCAGGTCTCAGTGCCTCACCTTTATTTCGATTCAAGAGCTTTTACTTCCCTGTGTGTACAGACGTCCGAGTGCCTCTGTGAGAGTGAGGCTCCTCACGTTCCTGCCTTGTGTCTGCACTGCTGTGAGCTCTCAAAGCACACCTTTCAGATTTTCCGCTGTGGAGGTCACTGACGATGGAGTGATTAAACACAAGCTGCATTGCTGAGGTGTTTAAGTTTTGTCCATAAATCTCTGTGGGAACCTTGCACAGGCCCTGCGCCAATTATTTTCTTTAAGAATCTCAAGGTCGGCAGAAACAAACCTTTGGGAGCCAGCTTGCTGCTTTGATTTTAACCCCCCTCTTCATCAATCTGACGAAGTGTTTTACCTGGTAATGGTTTCCACGAGAAAGCTGAATTTGCATCTTGGGCTTTCATGCATGTATTTGTAATGTATTCAGAAGGGAAACTACAAGGCAGTGTGGAGAAGTTTAGCATTGAAAATTAAAAAATAATAATAATAAACCACATTCCTAGGAAGACTCCAAGTTCTAAATTCTCTGGTTCCAAACAAAGCTTTCTTTACCATCTCATCCTCTCGAAAAGAGTGTTCGCAGAGCACGGAATAGTTACAGCTCCTTCATTTACCTGGCATAGTGCAGTGTAATTCTCTTTTTTTTTTTTTTTTGAGATTTATTTATTTATTTATTGGGGGTGGGGTGGGGAGGGAGGGGAGCAGGCGGGCCACTTCTATTGGTCTTTCATTTGTCCATTTTCATCCATCTTTGTTCTTTGGCCCATGTGGGCCTCCCATCACGGTGGCCTCTGTTGTCGCAGAGCACTGGCTCTGGGCATATGTGCTCCAGAGCTCTGACTCGGTAATTGGACACATCAGTCCAGCCGCTCCATGGCACATGGGATCTTCCCAGGCCAGGGATTGAACCGGCGCCCCTTGCACTTCAAGGCGGTGTCCTTACCCACTGGACCACCAGGGAAGCCCCCAGTGTAATCCTCTCTTAAACTTTACGACTGTTTTTTTAACCCCTGCCTTATAGATGAAGAGCTTCCCGGGTGACTCAGATGGTAAAGAATCTGTCTGCAGTGCTGGAGACCGGGGTTAAATCCCTGGAAGATACCCTGGAGAAGGGAAAGGCTACCCTCTCCAGTATTCTTGCCTGGAGAATTCCATGGCTTATCCATGAGTGGCAAAGAGTCAGGCATAACTGGGCGACTTTCACTCCAAAGTAGACATAGATATATATTTTTTTATAGATGAAAGAACTGAGGCCCAGGAGGAAGCAGACCATGCTGATAAAAGCATGAAATCAGAAGTAAACAGAACTAGGATCGAATCTTGCACACACCTCCATCAAGTTAATTGATCTCTCTTTGCTCAGTTTCCACATCTGTAAAATGGAACCAATGAAACCTTAGTAACTAGGTCTTTTGGTTGCTAAAGGGATTAAATGAGTGTACAAATGCATTTAACTTAGCAGGAACATTAAAAACATGGGTCCTTCAGCTCCCTCTGCCATGGCAGGTTTTAAATCCCTGGCTTCTGTTCCTGGAAAGGCCTCTTCTCTGTTAACATTTGTCAGAGTGAGGCTGTAAAATTGAGCTAATCCACCACCCACAAACGTAAGCCATCTCCCTGGAAAATTTTCATAAAACTGTTTGCTCTTTGCTGAACTGAAGATAAGAAGAGTTTCAGTCTCATAGGGATGTCAAGAGGAAAAGTGAGATAATGAGCACAGGGCCTTTCACATGATATTTACTGTCTTATTTACCATATTGTTATTACCAAATAATATACTATTTAATGTCTACTACTATCTTTATTATCACTTAACCTTTAAAATCTATTCTACTTTCCTTGACTTTCTACCCTTATCCAGAAAGAAAGTTATCGGTCTCTACTTTTTATAACAATTTATAAAAATAATTATTCTTCAAACATATCCATTTATTTTTCATTTGTACACTTAACATTGACTTCGCTATGCCATACACATTGCAATAAAGGTACTAGATGGCATCAGGAGACCTATGTTCTAATCTCCAGCAGTACCAAATTTACTGTGCGACCTTAGGCAGGTCATTTAACCTTTCTGTGCCTCAGTTTCTTTTTTTTAATTTTTATTTTACTTTTTAATTTTACAGAGTGCCTCAGTTTCTTTATTTGTTAAACAAATGATTGAACTAAAGTCTCTTTTAGCATTTTGACTGCATGTTTACCACTCTTCATATGTGTAGATATATATGAGTGTTATTTCTGCATCATAATTATTTTAATTACTTAAAAATGCTTGGGACCTAGCTCATTTAAGCCTTTATATCTGTTTTCTCGTGAGATACTGCTCAAAGTTCTGCAGAAGGCAAACAGCAGAAACAGAATTAGAAAATACAAACCTTGACCTTCAGCCCTGGGTTTACCTCAAAAACCATCCTTCCTTAAGCACGCAGACCTCACCAGAGCTGTGGGAAATGTGAAGAGAAGGGTGTGAGCCACACTTCCACCTTTTCCGGTGCTCAAGGATGCCCTTGTCAATCTTTCATGCAACTGTTTCTGCTTTTCTTTGCTTTGGACATTTTTCACAAGAGCTCAACCTTTCTCAAAAATATTATCAGTGGTACTTAAGAATGTATTGCTTAGATATACATATATACACATGTTTACAAAAGTGAAAAAATCGTTAAATTCTCTCCAGCTCATGGTAGGATGACATTTGATACCTTCGATATTTTAAATGCTTAAATTTAGAAGCTACAAAGTATTCTTCCCCTCTGACTGAGATTCTAGATTCCCCTTTTACTACTTCTTCCTTAGATTTTTTCAAAGCCTGAGAATGCTCTCTCTGCACTATGATATTAGCCAACTCTTGAAAAGGTTGACCAAAGAGCTTTCGAGATTTGATGGAGTTTGGGGTAAAAGCAGAATGAATGGTTAGGAGAACAAACAATCCATCTTATCCCAAGAGGTGATTTTCAGCCTAAATTGCTGGTGGAGCCATTTTGAATGATTTCGCAATATCTAACAATATCCATTAAGCAGTCACCTCCTCTAGGGCCTAAGGAACCTGAGCTTCAAAAGCCACTGACAAACTTCAAAGATGTCAAACGATGACTAAGGCATTTGCAGCCCACCTGGTTTCCCCCCTCAGAGGATGGCGTGTGCATTCAGGCACTTTCAGTAGACCAACCAAGCCTGTCATATCCAGTGACATGCTTCTCTGCGTCATTTCCTCTGTTACTCATTTTAGAGCAGAGAAATGGATTCAGTCTTTGTGAACATGTTTTATCCTTACAGTGTCTGTCCTAAAAGGATTGCTCATTGTCAATTTAATAGTTTAGGAAACAGCACTGAGACTTTTGAAGGGGAGGGAGGAGTAAATCTTAGTGAGAAGTGATGCAATGGTAGCATAGCAACAGGTCCAATTGATTAAATTACCCACGGAAATCTCCCACTGGCATCAGGAAAGGACATGTACCCAACTCAGGGTGATGTGTGAGTCACCCCGAGTCATGGACCATATAACCTCATAGAATTCCTCGGTTTGGTATCACATTACCTTATTAATTAACAAGAAAGGTGTATTTCTGAGGATCTCTGTTTTTCTCTCAGCAGTTCCCACTCATCCCAGACAAAAGAATGTAGTCATGGTATAGATTTTATTTACAGTGGCAAATCATTTTAAACATTTCTGTGCCCTTTGCTTTCAAATACTGAGTGTTGTTTTTTTTTTGGAGCCATGAGGCCTGTTTGTCCTATCAGAGTAAAGAGCATTCCAGAGGGAGAAAACCTCTGGAGTAAAGGATTTAAAGTGAAAGTGAACTTGGCAAGTATGAGACACTGGAACAGCGTCAGTATGGCCACAGCGGAATGGAGGAGGGAGAGGGTGGACAAGGCACACTTGTACAGGTAGGTGAGGGCACGATCCTCCCAGGGTAAGAAGAATGGTTAGAGGGGGCAAGAGAAAACCAGGGAGATGACGCTAGATGTCCAAAGGGACAGCTACAAGAGAGTGGATTAGGGTGTAGGGGTGGAGACGGACTGAGATAGGATTTGAGATGCAGTTGACAGAACAGGCTATGAATTTGACAGTGGTGGTGGGGAAGGGGTTCATGGGGAAGAGAAGAGAGCTGAGAAGAAAGAATAATCAAAGATAGCTCCTAAAGGCCAGCCTGAGATGCAGGCTTCTTCAAAGGCGAGGTGGGAGAGTATGAGTAAAGGATTGTTTTTTGGCCACATTCAGCATGGAAGGACCATTATGCGCCCTAAATAGTGATGTCCTATAGCAAACTGGATAACCTAAATTCCTGGAAGAGGTCAAGGCCAGTGATACTGATTTGGGTGTTGTTGGCTTCCAAATGGCAGTTAAAACTCTGAGACTAGATGGCATTACCTAGGATGAGGGTGTAGGAGGAGGGAAAGAAGGACCCAGCACTGAGGGGCAGAGGGGTGAAGCAGGAGGAGCTGTCAAAGGCAGCTGAGAAGGAGGGGTGGAGGAAGAAGAGGAAGGGCAGGGGTGTCGTGCATGCCCCAGGGAGAGGGAGTGATAGGTGTGTGGGGCGTGGCAGGTGGGCCAAGAAAGATGGTCCCATACAGATGTTCTCTGGATTATACCACACACTGATCATCAGTGATTTGTTCATGCTAGTCACTTCAGTAGTGTCCAACCCTTTGAGACCTCATGGACTGTAGCCTCCAGGTTCCTCTGTTCACGGGGCTTTTTAGGCAAGAATACTGGAGTGGGTTGCCATTTTTCCTCTCCCAGGGGATCTTCCTGACCCAGGGATCAAATGCTAGTCTCCTGCATCTCCTGCATTGCAGGCAGATTCTTTACCACCAAACCATCTGGGAAGCCCATCAGTGATCTAGAAAAAGGCAAAGGAAGCATATGAAGTGTTTGAGAGAGGAAAACCAGCTGTAGAGAGCTGAGGAGACACAATGGAACAAAGAAGGTGAAACAGGCTACAGACAACTCTTAACAGAAATATTGAATTATCTTAATTGTTATAATTATGACACCAAGGTGTGGTGATCTCACCCTACTTGAGTATCAGAAAATGGAGACCTAAGATCACAAGGTCAGTAAAATTTGTGGCTGGTTTTTGACTCACAGTTTTGAGACAGGAGGAAAGGGGACAGGGTACCACCTTTGAAAAAATGACATAGCCATTAAGGACATGGCATAAACTGGTTAGAATTCATTAGTCCCAAGAGAGACAGAGTCCCTTGGACAGCAAGGAGATCAAACCAGTTAATCCTAAAGGAAATCGACCTTGAATATTCATTGGAAGGACTGATGCTGAAGGATGCTGAAGCTGAAACTCCAGTAATTTGGCCACCTAATGTGAAGCGCCAACTCATTAGAAAAGACCGGATGCTGAGAAAGATTGAGGGCTGGAGAGGAAGGGAATGACAGAGGATGAGATGGCTGGATGGCATCATTGAGTCAATGGACATGAGTTTGAGCAAGCTCAGGGAGATAGTGAAGGACTGGGAAGCCTGGCATGCAGTCCATGGGGTTCACAAGAATAGGACATGACTGAGCAACTGATCGGCAACAGAGAGGGCAAAAGATTTGACTTCCAGAGAACCTTTGACCTCATGCGCTCATTGTAATACATTAGCATATGCTAAACAAGGTGCCAAGACAGTTCTGAGGCTAACCATAAAAGACCAAAAGTGAGTGAGTGGTGATCCAATTTCTGGAAACTCCCACTCCTTCCGCCAAATAGTTGGAATAGCCCTCCTCTCTATTTCATAGGTAATAGCCTATGAAATTACCCATTCTATAAAAATGAACAACCCCTATCCTGGGGCCTCTCGCCTGCTGAGATGGCTCACACTCTGTTTATGGAGTGTGTATATCTCCCTAAATGAATCTGCTCTCATTCTGCTTTGGCTTGCTCTTGAATTCCTCACTTGGTGACCCATTCCAGGGACTTGCCTGAGACCTGGGACATGACCACTCTCTTGTTCCTCCTTTTTCCCTGCAGCAGTTTGAGCTCTTAAGCATAGTTCTTCTGCTTCTCACTCCACTTCACTCTTGAATCCCACAGCTCCCAGGGTAAGGATGAGCCATGTAGGGACATGACTAGAGCAGTGACCAGGGGCTGTGTGGGTGGAATGTCCCTTCCATGCCCTGGCGCCCTCTCAGGGATGATGTCATTGTGCCAGTATAGGTATAGCCTGTAACCGCTCTCTCAATCTTTCCTTCAGTGACTCTAAATCCGGCCTGTCTGTGCTCTCGTTATCTTAAACAAACAGCCCTGGAGTCTAAAAACGAATAACGTCTACATTCCAGGGAATCAGATTTTGCCTTGTGGAATATAGGTACAGACCTCAAAACAGCCCAGCAGGGTGAACGATTGAAACTGTCAGGATCTGGCTTTATATATAAGGCTTGAAATAATGATGCTAAATCTTCCCAAAGCCATACTTTCTATCTAAGCTGTTCCAAGAGAAAGGAGAGAACCTATCAGAGTGAGGCCCTCAAGGAGGACATGGAATAGATCCGTGATCAGCACTTTTCTGTTGTTCTAGAAGGATCCTCAGCCACTTCTTTCTTGGCCAAAACTCTTCTCTGGGTAATGCGAGGCTTATTTTTCTTTCTTACAAGGTGAGCTCGATAACCATGTCAGAGATAGCTCATCTACTTGGAAGGAGGTTTCTTAAATATAAAATGAGGAGCAAAGGCTTTCAATATCTGGTTTCAGACATTTTTTCTCCCAAATTTTATTGAGAACCTTACCTCATCTCATGTAATACCTAGAATTACCCATAAAAGACCAAAAGTGAGTGAGTGGTGATCCAATTTCTGGAAACTCCCACTCCTTCCGCCAAATAGTTGGAATAGCCCTCTCTCTATTTCATAGGTAATAGCCTATGAAATTACCCATTCTATAAAAATGAACAACCCCTATCCTGGGGCCTCTCGCCTGCTGAGATGGCTCACACTCTGTTTATGGAGTGTGTATATCTCCCTAAATGAATCTGCTCTCATTCTGCTTTGGCTTGCTCTTGAATTCCTCACTTGGTGACCCATTCCAGGGACTTGCCTGAGACCTGGGACATGACCACTCTCTTGTTCCTCCTTTTTCCCTGCAGCAGTTTGAGCTCTTAAGCATAGTTCTTCTGCTTCTCACTCCACTTCACTCTTGAATCCCACAGCTCCCAGGGTAAGGATGAGCCATGTAGGGACATGACTAGAGCAGTGACCAGGGGCTGTGTGGGTGGAATGTCCCTTCCATGCCCTGGCGCCCTCTCAGGGATGATGTCATTGTGCCAGTATAGGTATAGCCTGTAACCGCTCTCTCAATCTTTCCTTCAGTGACTCTAAATCCGGCCTGTCTGTGCTCTCGTTATCTTAAACAAACAGCCCTGGAGTCTAAAAACGAATAACGTCTACATTCCAGGGAATCAGATTTTGCCTTGTGGAATATAGGTACAGACCTCAAAACAGCCCAGCAGGGTGAACGATTGAAACTGTCAGGATCTGGCTTTATATATAAGGCTTGAAATAATGATGCTAAATCTTCCCAAAGCCATACTTTCTATCTAAGCTGTTCCAAGAGAAAGGAGAGAACCTATCAGAGTGAGGCCCTCAAGGAGGACATGGAATAGATCCGTGATCAGCACTTTTCTGTTGTTCTAGAAGGATCCTCAGCCACTTCTTTCTTGGCCAAAACTCTTCTCTGGGTAATGCGAGGCTTATTTTTCTTTCTTACAAGGTGAGCTCGATAACCATGTCAGAGATAGCTCATCTACTTGGAAGGAGGTTTCTTAAATATAAAATGAGGAGCAAAGGCTTTCAATATCTGGTTTCAGACATTTTTTTCTCCCAAGCATGAGCTCCTTTTTTGAAACTAAAGGTTACATGGATTCAACAGACTTGGTGTGAAGAGCATGGGCCACTCCCACCTCCCTCAAGGGAGCCTTGGGATCTGGTTTTACATGCTTAAGTGCAGAACCTAGCTCTGTTCCTTGTGGAATGAAGATATATTTACAGTGAAAGTGGCTTCACCTACAAGGCATGAGGCCGCAAGTTGGGCAGGGAAGGCAGACACTTGAGCACAATTCAGCGCACCCTAGTGTCAAAGCCCACAGCAACGCTTAGAGGACAAAAGCTGTTCCACAAGGTGTGGGGTTGACCAAAAAGAAGCAATAGCCTTTAATGGAAAGCTGTGTGGTTTTCCACAGAAACTGGGAACTAGGCTTCTCCTTGGCAAGGTTATTCTCTGCTCCCCTCCCCTCTCCCAAACAGCTCTTTCTAAAAGGAGGCTGATATGATAGAGGGTCCCAGTTTGCCCAACTGGGCTTAGTGTCCTCTTAAGTCTTGATCTGTAAATCTCAGAGAAGAACCTCAAAGGGCCTGAAGCAACCTCAGGGCAAGTTACCGGAACCCACAACCAGAACCTTGGGTTCCTCATTTATTTCTGCAAATAAAGTGGGGCAGCAAGCCCCGGAGTAAGAACTTGAAGGATATGAAGTGGGCTTCTCTTCTGGAGAGAAATGAGGGAGAGAGGTGATATTTCAAGAGGTCCTCTCTCTGCAGAGAGAGGGAGGGGAGGACCTTCTCAGGCAAAGTACAGGACAACGCCTAAGATGGAGAGAGAGCAGCCTTTGCCTGCCCTTGTCCTTGAGACTTGTCTGGCCCTCTGTGTAGACCCCCTCCACTGCTTGGCCTGGAGGAGGCCTGTGGGGCAGACTGCCCAGGGAGGGACAGAGAAGGGCTCTGAGGGAGCTGGTGCTGACGTGGAAGCAGACATAGACCCTCTACTCATTTGTAGCAACAAAGACAGAAGCGCCTGCTTGGAGATGAAGAGGAGGGGTCTTGCCACCCTGACGTGGATTGGGAGATGGAAGTGAAATTTTAAAGGTTACATGAGGATTCAACAGATTTTTGGGGTTCAATATCTGGTTTCAGACATTTTTTTTCTCCCAAGCATGAGCTCCTTTTTTGAAACTAAAGGTTACATGGATTCAACAGACTTGGTGTGAAGAGCATGGGCCACTCCCACCTCCCTCAAGGGAGCCTTGGGATCTGGTTTTACATGCTTAAGTGCAGAACCTAGCTCTGTTCCTTGTGGAATGAAGATATATTTACAGTGAAAGTGGCTTCACCTACAAGGCATGAGGCCGCAAGTTGGGCAGGGAAGGCAGACACTTGAGCACAATTCAGCGCACCCTAGTGTCAAAGCCCACAGCAACGCTTAGAGGACAAAAGCTGTTCCACAAGGTGTGGGGTTGACCAAAAAGAAGCAATAGCCTTTAATGGAAAGCTGTGTGGTTTTCCACAGAAACTGGGAACTAGGCTTCTCCTTGGCAAGGTTATTCTCTGCTCCCCTCCCCTCTCCCAAACAGCTCTTTCTAAAAGGAGGCTGATATGATAGAGGGTCCCAGTTTGCCCAACTGGGCTTAGTGTCCTCTTAAGTCTTGATCTGTAAATCTCAGAGAAGAACCTCAAAGGGCCTGAAGCAACCTCAGGGCAAGTTACCGGAACCCACAACCAGAACCTTGGGTTCCTCATTTATTTCTGCAAATAAAGTGGGGCAGCAAGCCCCGGAGTAAGAACTTGAAGGATATGAAGTGGGCTTCTCTTCTGGAGAGAAATGAGGGAGAGAGGTGATATTTCAAGAGGTCCTCTCTCTGCAGAGAGAGGGAGGGGAGGACCTTCTCAGGCAAAGTACAGGACAACGCCTAAGATGGAGAGAGAGCAGCCTTTGCCTGCCCTTGTCCTTGAGACTTGTCTGGCCCTCTGTGTAGACCCCCTCCACTGCTTGGCCTGGAGGAGGCCTGTGGGGCAGACTGCCCAGGGAGGGACAGAGAAGGGCTCTGAGGGAGCTGGTGCTGACGTGGAAGCAGACATAGACCCTCTACTCATTTGTAGCAACAAAGACAGAAGCGCCTGCTTGGAGATGAAGAGGAGGGGTCTTGCCACCCTGACGTGGATTGGAAGGAACTCTGATCGAACTGTGGCTAGGGAAGCCCTGAGCCTCCCGCATGTGGCCCAGCCGGCAGGGGAGACCCAGCTCAGCCTTGAGAAAGACAGATAGCCTGATGTTAGAGCTTTGGCTCTGCAGCCTGGCTATAAGTCTCAGCTCAGCCACTATGACAGTGACCTTGGACAACTGCCCTGGCCCCTCTGGGCTCCTATCCTCACCAGTAGGAGGGAGAGAGAATGGCTTCACAGGGCTGGTGAGGACTGAAAAAGTTCACGTGCGGTAAGGGTGTGAACTGCTTAGAAGGGTGCCTGACAGGAGTCAGCAGGCACCCTGCCTTGTCTTTTATTGTCTTGATGCTACACAGCAAGTGCCTTACTAACTAGGTCTTCTGTCTATGGACTGGGGGTAGGCTCACCCCAGGCCACAACTTGGCCCCACTATAGTTCTCACCTCACATCTTTTCTCCTGTTGTTGTTTCAGTCGCTAAGTCCTGTCTGACTCTTTGTGACCCCATGGACTGTAGCCCACTAGGCTTCTCTGTCCATGGGATTCTCCAGGCAAGAATACTGGAGTGGGTTGCCATTTCTTCCTCTAGGGAGATCTTCCCAACCTATGGATTGAACCCACATCTCCTGCCTTGGCAGGTGAGTTCTTGACCACTGAGCCACCAGGGAAGCCCTCTTTGTCTCCTACTGGGCTCCTCAAAGATCTTTTGGAAATTCCCAGAACCCTGCAAAACATAGTTTGGAAAGAACTACACTGGGTAATCCTTAGTGTCCCTTCAAGGTTTAAGTGTGTGGCTAAGAATTCCATAAGTGGCTTAGTCTAAACCAACTTCTTCAATAGGAAAGTGTGTTCTTTGTGTTCCTCATTTTAAAAAAAGTTCCCTGATGGTCCAATGGCTAAGACTTCATGGTCCCAATGCAGGGGCCCCAAGTTGAACTTCAGGTCAGGTAACTAGATCTCCCATGCTGCAACCAAGAGTTTGCATGCTCCCAAAAAGATCCTGCATGATGCAACTAAGACCCAGTGCAGCAGCCAAATTAATATATATAGATAGATAGATAGATAGATAGATAGATAGATAGATAGATAGATAGACTGTCCAGACCGTCCTCTCTACTTGCATTTCTTCTGGTGTCAGATGTGTTCCTCTCTGCAGCCTGTAGCCACAGGCTGGGGTGAGACCAGTTCTAACCCACCAGCAGGCTCCCTCACCTCTCGCCTGGTATCCCTCCCAATGTCACCTCCCCAGTGAGGCTATAGCATCTACTGCAATTAAAGTCTCACCCTCTGCTCCCGTCTCCAACAGAAGGTAATAGAAAGGTCAAGCCTACTTGTTCAAAGTGGTGGCTGTCCTGATCTTGAAGGAGTGTGATAAAACTCTTTGCACCACATTCAAGAAAGGTGACCCTTCTGTGAATATTAAAATTTTTCATAAAACCCCTCCAGCATTAACATAGCAGATTTAGAGTCTCTATTTCAAAACCCACCTAATAGAAGAAAAGATCAAAGGAAAGAAAATCCTGCTCTTGAGGCAGTTAGGGTTTACTCCGAGGCACACGCACCCTCCCAGAGCTGTGGCATGTGCTCAGTGATGTGGGTCCAGTGTTCTGGTCCAGTGTTTCAAAGCTCCTGGGGAGCTTTGAAAATGACTGATGGCCTAGGAAGAGGTCTGAAGTTGGCAGGAGCCTAGGCACCAGGGTTTAGAAAATTCCCCAGGTGACCGATGAGAAACCAAGACTGAGAAAACATGACCTTAGAGTGATTGAAAGGCTTCCTAGGTGGTTCGATGGGCAAAGAACCCAACTGCAATGCTGAAGATGCAGGAGACGCAGGAGATGTGAGCTTGATTCCTGGGTCGTGAAGATTCCCTGGAGGAGGGCATGGCAACCCACTCCAGTATTTTTGCCTGGAAAATCCCATGGACAGAGGAGTCTGGTGGGCCACAGTCCATGGGGTCTCAAAGAGTGGAACATGACTAAGCAACTAAGCATAACCCATAGAGAGACTGAAAATGCCGACATGGTTCTCATAATCGCTTGAGAGTCTGAGGTGGGTCCAGGCATTCAGGATTTTTTTTGTATTTTTTGTTTTTTTTAATCTTGACCTCTTTTATTGCTCTTTCACTTACTTATTTTCATCCATCTTTGTTCTTTGGCCCATGTGGGCCTCCCATTGCAGTGGCCTGTCCTGTAGCAGAGCACCAGCTCCAGGCACATGCGCTACAGAGTGCTGGCTCCTAATTGGACACACCAGTCCAGCTGCTTCATGACATGTGGGATCTTCCCAGGCCAGGGATCAAACCGGAGCCCCTTACATGGAAAGGTGAACTCTACCCACTGGACCACCAAGGACGCCCAGGCAGTCAGTTTTTTAAAGCCCCCAGATGCTTCTAATGTGCTGCCAAGGTTGAGAGAATCATTGGTCTGATCAGTGGTTTTTAAATCGGGGTCCTTAGATCAGCAGTATCAGCACCAACTGGAAACTTGTTAAAAATGCAAGTTCTCAGAGGCCCCACACCACGTGGTCAGGATCAGATTTCAATCTGCAGGGTAACACAGGTTTAGCAGGGGAGACATATCAAGCATATTTATAAATTGCTTATCACCTAACATTTTCTATAAATAAACTAGGGTATTCAATGGAGAGTCCTTCTTCCTCCTTTTATAGAGGAGGGACCACTTTTATTTTTTTATTTTCATAGAAATGTCAAACAGCCACTTGGAAAAGACAGGGTAAATCACTCATGACAGGTGGATAAATGTCTGCAAGAATGTTCATTGCCCAACCATAGGCAATTAAATGAACTGGAGAAGGAAAAAGAGAGAGGGGAAAACACATAAATGCAGAGGTCAGTGAATTTTGAGTGGGTTTCATGCTTGTACCATTTTCCAGTTCTGGAACTTTTCATCTGCCAAGCCTGTCTAAACATTGCAGCACATTTGGCACTTTTAAGTTTTTAGTGTCAAACTAATTTTCTTGGAGCCTGAGCCAGACTCTTCTGGTAACTAAGTAACATCCCAAACCATGAGTAACAAGAAATTCAAGCCAATGTGTAAAATACTGTTTTGGGTCTCTCTTTTGCATTATTACCTATAGAGACTCTAGAGAAGAGTTTCTCTGGAAGAGAAAAATGAGGAGAGAAAAAGATACAGAGACTCATCATTATTTTCATCCATCTTTGTTTTAATCTTGACCTCTTTTATTGCTCTTTCACTTACTTATTTTCATCCATCTTTGTTCTTTGGCCCATGTGGGCCTCCCATTGCAGTGGCCTGTCCTGTAGCAGAGCACCAGCTCCAGGCACATGCGCTACAGAGTGCTGGCTCCTAATTGGACACACCAGTCCAGCTGCTTCATGACATGTGGGATCTTCCCAGGCCAGGGATCAAACCGGAGCCCCTTACATGGAAAGGTGAACTCTACCCACTGGACCACCAAGGACGCCCAGGCAGTCAGTTTTTTAAAGCCCCCAGATGCTTCTAATGTGCTGCCAAGGTTGAGAGAATCATTGGTCTGATCAGTGGTTTTTAAATCGGGGTCCTTAGATCAGCAGTATCAGCACCAACTGGAAACTTGTTAAAAATGCAAGTTCTCAGAGGCCCCACACCACGTGGTCAGGATCAGATTTCAATCTGCAGGGTAACACAGGTTTAGCAGGGGAGACATATCAAGCATATTTATAAATTGCTTATCACCTAACATTTTCTATAAATAAACTAGGGTATTCAATGGAGAGTCCTTCTTCCTCCTTTTATAGAGGAGGGACCACTTTTATTTTTTTATTTTCATAGAAATGTCAAACAGCCACTTGGAAAAGACAGGGTAAATCACTCATGACAGGTGGATAAATGTCTGCAAGAATGTTCATTGCCCAACCATAGGCAATTAAATGAACTGGAGAAGGAAAAAGAGAGAGGGGAAAACACATAAATGCAGAGGTCAGTGAATTTTGAGTGGGTTTCATGCTTGTACCATTTTCCAGTTCTGGAACTTTTCATCTGCCAAGCCTGTCTAAACATTGCAGCACATTTGGCACTTTTAAGTTTTTAGTGTCAAACTAATTTTCTTGGAGCCTGAGCCAGACTCTTCTGGTAACTAAGTAACATCCCAAACCATGAGTAACAAGAAATTCAAGCCAATGTGTAAAATACTGTTTTGGGTCTCTCTTTTGCATTATTACCTATAGAGACTCTAGAGAAGAGTTTCTCTGGAAGAGAAAAATGAGGAGAGAAAAAGATACAGAGAATACCCCCAGAAAAAAATTCAGGTCATCTGGTAAACTCTAAAAGGCAAGTTGACCTGGAGCCCACCTCTGTTGGAGTCATACATGAGGGAAGGACAGGGGTGAAAAAGTCTGAAACTCTGCACACAGCCCCCTGCCTCTCTCTCTTCCTTTGAGTGGTACTTACATTAAGGGACGGACCTCAGATGACTTTCAGGATGTAACAGACTACAGTGTGTTAAAATGCATCCCAAATCTTACTTTTCACAAAAATCATAATTAAAGCAAAAAATGATGTTGACAACCCATTAGGGATATGGGCATCTCCTGTTCAAGAGATTTCACAAAGCACGGGCTCTTAAAAGGAATTCTGATGCAAGAAGTCTGTGTTTTGAGGATGGAATGAGCCTGGAAAACAACTCTTGAGCCCCTTTGATGTGCATGGCTCCCGGATCACTGGTGAGAAGGCTGAGCTGAGAGGAGGAGGAAGCAGAGCCCAGACCACAAGCCCAAGTGTCATCAGAGGCACAAGCAGACAGGCTCCTGCAGCCCCTGATGGAGGGGAAACGTGAGTCACCTGAGGGATTCCTGAAAATGTAGGTCCCTCAGAGGTTCCTATTCAGAACTTAGAGGTTCTTATTCAGGAAATTTGCATCCAGGTCGAAAGAAATTTGCACTTGATGCTGATGCTGATTTGAAGACCTCCTTCAGAGAAGAAGTCTACAATATTGGCTCTGGAGGATTACCTGGTTTATTGGCACTTTGTTGGTGGTTTCCAGGTCATGCCAGCAGGGTATAAAATTGGAGCATCAACACGTGCCCTTATCATCGTCTTCATCACCATCTGGTTCTAGCCTTTATTTCCCTCAGTGAAAACGTCTTTACTCCAGCTTCCTGGAGCACCAAGGAGGGTGCCCTTGATCTGAGAGGTCTGCATGTCCGTGCTCCTCCTCGGCTCCCTGCAGGGATGTGTTCCAGGGACATCTGAAAACCAATGCAGGCACAGTGTCAGGGCCTGAGTGCCGCCTGTCTCTCATACTGATGCTGCCTTGCTGTGGGAGCATCCCTACATCTCTCCATTGCCATCAGTGATTCTACTGTGCCCTGGTTGCTGCTGACCCCAGCAGGAAGTGTGCCGGCCCTAAAGCAAGGCCCAGTGCTAGCTCCAGGCTGCTGGAGGCAGCTCAGCAGAAGGAACTGGAAATCCTTTTATCCACCTTGGTGACACAGACCCAGGGTGGGAGCCCTGGTCCTTGCACAATTTAATCTGTAGCGAAATTCAGGCATGGCTTTATTGGGACGTTTGCTTCTGCAAGACGGAGTAAGAATGAGTATCAGATGCCCATGCTCAATCCCTGTTTTGAGAAGGGAGAGATGATTCCTTAAATGGGATGGGAGTGGGATTGGATTGGTGGGTCAGCCTGGAGAGTGGCTTAGGTGGTCTGCATACTCCCCTGGTAGTGCTCTGTGTACTCTGTGCTCATGTGTAACACCCTGCTTTTGTTCCCAGAACCTCAGAAGTGGCAGCTAGGGTTTGGGTTTTCTGTATCTTACTGTTCATGGCTTGGGTTTCCCAGGTGGTGCTAGTGGTAAAGAATGCACCTGCCAATGCAGGAGACATAAGAGATGTGGGTTCCCAGGCCCCAGCCTGACTCACTGGGAGCCTCAAGGAGGACTCACTGGCAGGACGGAGGAACCCCCAGGAGGATTAGAAGCAGGAAGAACCCCTGGCTTGCCTCTTGTGACAGTTGCTCGATGAGGTCGGGGCAGAGCCATCCTAAGGAGACTTTGCTTTGGCAAAGAGGTGACAGTAAGATGAGGCCAGACCTTGGTCTGGAATGTTCCTGTTGATGCAAACAGGATCCACTTCACCTTTATGGAGTGAAGGGATGGAGGGCTCCGAAGGCCAGCGACACTGAGCGTGTGCTCTTGCTGCACACTGTTCCCCGTTACTGCATTTCACTCTCACAGCCGGCAGGTGACGGAGACACACGGCTCCATGTCCTTGCTAACAGCTGGTATTGTTCATCTTTCTCGTTTTTGTCAATCTGGTGGATATACACTAAACACTAAATTAGCATTTCTCTGATTGCTAATGGGGTTGAGTTCTTTTTGGAGTTTGTGTAATGTTTCCTTCTCTGACATAACATCATGCTTTTACTATTAGCTTATTCTGGTTTTGATGATCTCTGACTTCTGGTTTTCTCTGGGCCAGTCCAGGAGAAAAGATAAGGGGGAAGAATGAAGATTGTTCTAGACTTCAGGGAGAGAGAAAATTGGAAACAGACCTCTGCTCTGAGGGACAGGCTCCAGCGGCACAGTGATGGCCAGGGCCAGAGGGAGGCCTCTGCCAGGAGACTGGGCTGGGTGGATCTGACCCAGGACTTTAGGGAAACTGATGTAGTTCTATTAGGGAATCATTGACTGAAAGCACTCACCCTGGCCAGGCCAGATAGTAACCACTGTCATGACTTACCTCTCTGCAGGAGGTTCATATAAGCAATGTGGAGCTGACGAGCTACCTCCAACCGGAAGAAGTCAGGAGGGGCCAAAAAGAGGGAGGAGACACTAACCCATAATATGTCCAGCCAGCCTCCCAGAAATCTTCGTGCTGGAATCCATCTTTGCTGAGAGATGCAGGTACCATCAGGAAGGACCTGAGTCAGATCAAACACGGGCACAGGCAAGGTGATTGGGCAGAGACAACCTGGAAAGCTAACCCTGTTACCTTAAACCCTAAGACCATGAGCCACATGGCAGGGTGGTGCTCCTGGGCTCCCTTACCCTGCTGCTCTCTGCTCAGAGGTGCCTTCTCAATGAGGTCTTTCACTTTGCAGTGAGTGTGTCTCCTTGGACAATTCCTTTCTGAATGTTAGACAAGAGGCCCTGAAAAGGGTCCCCCTCTCACTAACAATTCTATTGTTACTAAAGCCTTCCACAAGAATTATGAACATATGTTGGGAGGAAGCTAGCGTGGCACAGAGAGAGAGCAGATTGAGCAGGACCAGTGTGTGGGAAAACCAAGGCAGAATTTCGGTACAAGTCATGAGAGGCCCCAGCAGGATGTGTGAGCTACACTACCCCTTGGAACTGCCAGCACTGTTTGAACAGGCGCAGGATATCGTACTCTCAAGGCAGAGCTGGGGCCCAGTGATAAACAAAAGGGCAATCCAGTTGGCCTACAAGTCAGAGGACACACTGTTACACCAGGGAAAGCTGACAGCCAGAACAATTTGTCCTCGAGTCACCCTTGCCCTCCTGGACCAAGCCTACCTTTCTCTTCCTGTAGGAGCAGATCTGTTTTCAGGTGGACATCTGTCCCTCAGGCATCCCAGCTCACAGTTTCTAGGCAAGGCTGGACATGTCTGAGTCCCAGCAATGAAGCAGCTTAAAAAGACATAGGATGTTCACTATAGGCTTTGTTTTGGGTTTGTATATCCTCACCTTTTAAAATTGAGACAGAATTCACCTAATATAAAACTAGCGTTTAAGTATACAACTCAGTAGCATTTAGTACATTCATAATGTTGTGCAAACATCAGCACTAATTCTGAAACATTTTTTTTGCCTTTGAAGCAGACTTTATATTTTAGAGTAGTATAAGGTTCACACCAAAACTGAGCAGAATGTATAAGAGTTCCCCTCCCATATGCACAGGATTCTCCACTTATCAACATCACCATCTTGCACAAGAGTTATTCATTTGTTGAAATCCATGAACCTACACATCATAATTCCCCAAAGCCTACAGTTTACATTACGGTTCACGTTTAGTGTTGTGCATTCTGTTTTAACAAATTATAGTTAGAGTATACACCATGACAGTATACAGGATAGTTCCACCGCCCTAAAAATCCTCTGTGCTCTGTCTGTTCATCCTCCCCTCTTCACGAAAGGGGTTCAGAATGAAAGGGGTTCATAGGCAGAATTGGCAAGGAGGTTAGTGGGTCCCAAGGAGGAGGAAGAGGTGAGGGACAAAAAGAAGAAGGGCAAGTATTTTTCAAACCGGAAATATTTGTTATGATAAGAGCAACTCCAAACTAAGTTTATTGTCTTATGTTGACCCTGTGGGCCTAGAAAGGCCTTTACACCAGAATGTTTCACATAGCCCAGAGATTATCCCTTGGCTGATCTCATGTTGTGGGTATAGGGCTGGAATGCTTTTACGACCTTAAGCTATTGTTTTGGTAACTGACTGGAAGATACAAATTGTCATGCTTAAACTGACAAAGGCGGATACTCTTCTACCCTCCTTCCAGTGTCTATGCTGGAAGGTCCTCCCTGTCCTTTCTTACTTTAATAAACTTCTCACTGCACGAAGCTCTGAATGACTGTCACTGAGTCTTTTGATCCCAATGTGAATTATTCTCCATTGGAGATTAAGAATATCCCCAATGTTTTCAGGTGGACATCTGTCCCTCGGGCCCCTACAAAAGGCTGGACATGTCTGAGTCCCAGCAATGAAGCAGCTTAAAAAGACATAGGATGTTCACTATAGGCTTTGTTTTGGGTTTGTATATCCTCACCTTTTAAAATTGAGACAGAATTCACCTAATATAAAACTAGCGTTTAAGTATACAACTCAGTAGCATTTAGTACATTCATAATGTTGTGCAAACATCAGCACTAATTCTGAAACATTTTTTTTGCCTTTGAAGCAGACTTTATATTTTAGAGTAGTATAAGGTTCACACCAAAACTGAGCAGAATGTATAAGAGTTCCCCTCCCATATGCACAGGATTCTCCACTTATCAACATCACCATCTTGCACAAGAGTTATTCATTTGTTGAAATCCATGAACCTACACATCATAATTCCCCAAAGCCTACAGTTTACATTACGGTTCACGTTTAGTGTTGTGCATTCTGTTTTAACAAATTATAGTTAGAGTATACACCATGACAGTATACAGGATAGTTCCACCGCCCTAAAAATCCTCTGTGCTCTGTCTGTTCATCCTCCCCTCTTCACGAAAGGGGTTCAGAATGAAAGGGGTTCATAGGCAGAATTGGCAAGGAGGTTAGTGGGTCCCAAGGAGGAGGAAGAGGTGAGGGACAAAAAGAAGAAGGGCAAGTATTTTTCAAACCGGAAATATTTGTTATGATAAGAGCAACTCCAAACTAAGTTTATTGTCTTATGTTGACCCTGTGGGCCTAGAAAGGCCTTTACACCAGAATGTTTCACATAGCCCAGAGATTATCCCTTGGCTGATCTCATGTTGTGGGTATAGGGCTGGAATGCTTTTACGACCTTAAGCTATTGTTTTGGTAACTGACTGGAAGATACAAATTGTCATGCTTAAACTGACAAAGGCGGATACTCTTCTACCCTCCTTCCAGTGTCTATGCTGGAAGGTCCTCCCTGTCCTTTCTTACTTTAATAAACTTCTCACTGCACGAAGCTCTGAATGACTGTCACTGAGTCTTTTGATCCCAATGTGAATTATTCTCCATTGGAGATTAAGAATCCGACACCGTTCGCGGTAACCTACCGTCATCTATCACCTCTCATTCATTAAATGATAAACTGAGGCATATGACATTTTTTTAGAATTTCTTTGAGCAAAAATCGGTTCAGATGTGGCCGCACCACATGGGAAGTGGTGAGGAGCCCTCCCCAGGCAGAAGCTGGGGAAATACTCACATGGAAAAGGTGTGAAGCAAAGAAAGAAAATTATCTGATAAACTGTAGCTTAGTGTCTTTTGGGCTGTGTGTGATTGGTTGTGCTCAGATTTTCATTTCCTTACCCTGAAGCATTTATGGTCTTAGATTTTGGTGGGCTTTCATAAGCCTCCTTCTCCCTCAGAGACACCTCAGTCTACAGGCCTCCTTATGCGACTAATTAACACCCCGTCACCTCTGGAAACTACCTACATTTTTTACTGTCTCCATAGATTTGCTTTTTCTGGAATGTTGCATAGACAGATCATGCAGTATATAGCCTTCTCAGATTAACTTCTTACACTTGGTAATATGCATCTAAGATTCTTCTGTCTTTTCGTGGCTTGATAGCTCATTTCTTTTTAGTGCTGAGTCATATTCTAGTGTCTGATGCACCACGTTTAATTTATCCATTGAGAGACTGTATATACAAATGGACCATGGCCAGATCCCACATAAAAACAGAACTTTGACCCACAGTTACTGTTACCTACGGTAACCTGCCCAGGAAACCAACCTCATTTATCTTCAATAAGCAACTCAGGGTTTCCTGGTGGCTCAGATGGTAAAGAACTGCTTTTACGACCTTAAGCTTAAATTTAAGCCCAGAGATTATCCCTTGGCTGATCTCATGTTGTGGGTATAGGGCTGGAATGCTTTTACGACCTTAAGCTATTGTTTTGGTAACTGACTGGAAGATACAAATTGTCATGCTTAAACTGACAAAGGCGGATACTCTTCTACCCTCCTTCCAGTGTCTATGCTGGAAGGTCCTCCCTGTCCTTTCTTACTTTAATAAACTTCTCACTGCACGAAGCTCTGAATGACTGTCACTGAGTCTTTTGATCCCAATGTGAATTATTCTCCATTGGAGATTAAGAATCCGACACCGTTCGCGGTAACCTACCGTCATCTATCACCTCTCATTCATTAAATGATAAACTGAGGCATATGACATTTTTTTAGAATTTCTTTGAGCAAAAATCGGTTCAGATGTGGCCGCACCACATGGGAAGTGGTGAGGAGCCCTCCCCAGGCAGAAGCTGGGGAAATACTCACATGGAAAAGGTGTGAAGCAAAGAAAGAAAATTATCTGATAAACTGTAGCTTAGTGTCTTTTGGGCTGTGTGTGATTGGTTGTGCTCAGATTTTCATTTCCTTACCCTGAAGCATTTATGGTCTTAGATTTTGGTGGGCTTTCATAAGCCTCCTTCTCCCTCAGAGACACCTCAGTCTACAGGCCTCCTTATGCGACTAATTAACACCCCGTCACCTCTGGAAACTACCTACATTTTTTACTGTCTCCATAGATTTGCTTTTTCTGGAATGTTGCATAGACAGATCATGCAGTATATAGCCTTCTCAGATTAACTTCTTACACTTGGTAATATGCATCTAAGATTCTTCTGTCTTTTCGTGGCTTGATAGCTCATTTCTTTTTAGTGCTGAGTCATATTCTAGTGTCTGATGCACCACGTTTAATTTATCCATTGAGAGACTGTATATACAAATGGACCATGGCCAGATCCCACATAAAAACAGAACTTTGACCCACAGTTACTGTTACCTACGGTAACCTGCCCAGGAAACCAACCTCATTTATCTTCAATAAGCAACTCAGGGTTTCCCTGGTGGCTCAGATGGTAAAGAATCTGCCTGTAATGCAGGATCTGTGGGTTTGGAAGATCCCCTGAAGAAGGAAATGGCAACCCACTCCAGTATTTTTGCATGAAAAGTCCCATGAACAGAGGGCTGCAGACCATGGGGTCACAGAGAGTTGGACATGACTGAGTGACTAACACACAAAAGCAACTCAGGGAGCAAGCCTGTTGTAAGTCAGACTTGAGGAAGCCCAACTGCTATCTCCAGCAACAACCCAGGAATCTCAACAATAACTTCTATAATAATCTGCTCATAGTAGCCGGGACTTGATTTATAACTGACAGCTTCCAACTTAGGACCAACCAGAGAAAGGCAGATATGTCCTCACACCAGTCACCCAGGATGTCCCACTTCTAGTTAGTCCTCTGGAGCTCCCCCATGTCAACAGCCTCCAATTGGGGCATACCTGATGCCTCTCGTTTGTTCACCTGTAAAACTTTCCTACTCTTCTGCTGTCTCTGAGTCTCTGTCAAATGTAAGTGGCCAACTCCCTAGATATAGCAAATTCAGAATGAAAAACCTTTGCTTTTCTCATTTGATTAGTTTTACTTTCACACCATGCCCTTTACTAAGTGACATTTTGGTTGCTTTGAAGTTTTGACAAATATAAACGAAGTTACTACGACCATCCATATGCGGATTTCTGTGTAGACATAAATTTTCAACACTTTTGGGTAAATATCAAGAAGCATGATTGTTGGATTATATGGTAATCTCTACGTTTAGTATGTTCAGTTTTTTAAGAAACCAACAAAGTGTCTTCCTAAGAGCCTGTGCCATTTTGCATTTCTATTAGTAATGAATGAGAGTTTTTATTGCTCCAGATTCTCACCAGAATTTGGTGTTGTCAGTGTTTTGAAGTTGAACCATTCAAAATGCTCTTCTTTTAATTTGCATTTCACTGATAACAAATGATGTGGAACATCTTTTCAGATGCTTATTTTCCCTTTATATATCTTCTTTAGCGAGATGTCAGTTCACATTTTCTGCCCCATTTAAAAAATCAGGTTGTTTGTTTTCTTATTGTTGAGCTTTAAATGTTCTTGGTTATAATTTGGATAAGAGTCCATTATAGACAGGTCTTCTGCAAATATTTTTTCCCACTCTCTGGCTTGTCTTATTCTGATAGAGGAGAAGTCTCAGAGCAGAAGTTTTTAATTTTAATGAAGTCTAGCTAATCCATTCTCTCTCTCATGGATCATGCATCTGATGTTGTATCTAAGAAATCATCCCCATACCCTGAGTTGTCTCAATTTTCTCCTATCTAAAAAGTCTTCAGCCCTGCCTAAGGGCTATATGCTATATGTATTTCTGCATACAGTTGTCATATATCCACACCTGACCCGCCTATGGGCAGCAGTTTATTTTCATCAGTGGTGAAGAATCTGAGGCACTTTGTATCACTATGCTTTTGTTCTTCTTTTATCTATTTCTATTTGTGTCTCAATCTTGAATTCCTGGGATATGTGGCATCTGTTTAAGAAAAGCTAATTAAAATCAAGCAAGAGGGACTTTACGGCAGAGGTTCCTGCTGGGGAGAGTTGAGGCAGGAGGTCTTCTTCATATTTCCATAAAGAAGAGGATTTATCCATTCTATTCTCCAGAGGAAAGGCTTCTGGAACAATGTTTCTGGTTCCTCTCTTAACCTCTCAATCCTCCCCCTATGGGGAAAGTGATTTATCTGATCGCTGAGATGACTAGACTCTGGCACTCATTGGTCTCTGGACGTTCAGGTTCTTTGTTGGGCAAGGTTAATGAGTTAAAGACACATGTGAGGTCTCCTCCTTCTGCCTGGTCTCATAATCTCAGGCTCACAAGTGTGAGCCCAGGCCTGATTCTCCATACTGCTTTCCTGTGCCCAGTTCCCAAGGTTTAAACTGGGGAATGGTGTTACACCACTAAGTTGTCCAAAGTTCCAATCATGCTCTCCAATCAGCTTGGTTATTCTGGAAGCAGATATTTTGCTCCCTATATAGCTCCTGTTTTCTTCTAAATGGATTCAGAATTTAGAGGACAGAGGGAGATGGCTACACTTAAATCGCACCTCAGAATCCCCCTTTAACAGAGCTGAAGTGGTCCTCAGTCAGCCACCAACCCCCCCAAGGCTTTCTCCGTTATCAGTGGGGAGTTCTTGGTTATAATTTGGATAAGAGTCCATTATAGACAGGTCTTCTGCAAATATTTTTTCCCACTCTCTGGCTTGTCTTATTCTGATAGAGGAGAAGTCTCAGAGCAGAAGTTTTTAATTTTAATGAAGTCTAGCTAATCCATTCTCTCTCTCATGGATCATGCATCTGATGTTGTATCTAAGAAATCATCCCCATACCCTGAGTTGTCTCAATTTTCTCCTATCTAAAAAGTCTTCAGCCCTGCCTAAGGGCTATATGCTATATGTATTTCTGCATACAGTTGTCATATATCCACACCTGACCCGCCTATGGGCAGCAGTTTATTTTCATCAGTGGTGAAGAATCTGAGGCACTTTGTATCACTATGCTTTTGTTCTTCTTTTATCTATTTCTATTTGTGTCTCAATCTTGAATTCCTGGGATATGTGGCATCTGTTTAAGAAAAGCTAATTAAAATCAAGCAAGAGGGACTTTACGGCAGAGGTTCCTGCTGGGGAGAGTTGAGGCAGGAGGTCTTCTTCATATTTCCATAAAGAAGAGGATTTATCCATTCTATTCTCCAGAGGAAAGGCTTCTGGAACAATGTTTCTGGTTCCTCTCTTAACCTCTCAATCCTCCCCCTATGGGGAAAGTGATTTATCTGATCGCTGAGATGACTAGACTCTGGCACTCATTGGTCTCTGGACGTTCAGGTTCTTTGTTGGGCAAGGTTAATGAGTTAAAGACACATGTGAGGTCTCCTCCTTCTGCCTGGTCTCATAATCTCAGGCTCACAAGTGTGAGCCCAGGCCTGATTCTCCATACTGCTTTCCTGTGCCCAGTTCCCAAGGTTTAAACTGGGGAATGGTGTTACACCACTAAGTTGTCCAAAGTTCCAATCATGCTCTCCAATCAGCTTGGTTATTCTGGAAGCAGATATTTTGCTCCCTATATAGCTCCTGTTTTCTTCTAAATGGATTCAGAATTTAGAGGACAGAGGGAGATGGCTACACTTAAATCGCACCTCAGAATCCCCCTTTAACAGAGCTGAAGTGGTCCTCAGTCAGCCACCAACCCCCCCAAGGCTTTCTCCGTTATCAGTGGGGATGGAAGCCTCACCAACAGCACATTTGTGGGTAAGTTTCATTTTCACTAAGTCCTCCCCTGTCCCATCTCTCCTAACTTTGTACTTCTTTTCCACTCAACTCCATTCATAATGTGGCAATCATAATACTTCAGTTTGGTTTTTTATCAGGGGAAAGTTGGGAGATTCTTGATTTGATATCACTGAAGTTGAGAAAGAAGCACCTCTTGGTACCTCATTTTCCTCAAATGTGAGCCCCATCTTATGGGGTTGTTGTGAGGATTTAAATCAGATGATGCATATGAACTGATTAGCAAATGCCTAGCACAGTGCTATGGTAGCAGATGCTCTGTAAATAACAGCGGCTATCACTGTTGCTGTTATTATTATTATTAATAATTATTATTCAGGCTCTTATCCATCATTTCTCCTCACATTTGGCAGCACTAAAAGCAAAGCTTCAATAGTTGATATGGAGACTTAGACTTAGACTTAGACTTAGACTACTCAGAGCCACTTTGGTTAGGAGTCATTCTTCATGATTCATTAAACCTAACTGGAAGATCTGTGGCATTTGAATTTACCAATGATTAAGGAAGTGATTTCCTACAGCTGTGAAAACTGGATAATAGAAACTGGCAAATTCCAACAGAATGAGGAAACCAGAACATCTAGCCTCAAAAGACTGAGAAGATATCTCCCACATTTTCCCCTAAAACAACATCAGGCATTCAAGCAACTTGGAAAGATTACTCATTTCTCTATTTTCCCAAAGGGAGAAACATGCATTACTCTGGGCATGCATTTAAGAATTGGAGACTATTTTGTGGTAAACATTTCCACTTCTTAACCCATCAACTGTGAGCAGTCCAATTATTGATTAAGATAGTTGAAATTCTAAAGGTAATCAATCAAGTTGACATCTCCCATTGAAAAGGAGATAAAGAAGTTAAAGTACTGAAGAAATGGTTGAGTATAATGTAATCTCTTATGTGAGGTGGTGTTTGTGGGACTGTGAATGTTTTAGGATGTTTAGAAATAGAGTCCTGTGTTATGCCTCACAAAGTTTTCTAGTTTAGAACTTGGATGCTCAGTGAATTCTCTAAAGTTATCTGAATTTTTCTTGGTTATCTGTATGCACATTTTTCTTGGAGAAATATGTTGGATACTCTTAAGGCAGACCCTAAAATAGGAACTTGGATGCATGAGGGAATTATCTCAAGGTGAAAAGATTAAGGGAAGCAAGTGTTCCTTTGCAGCAGTGGGGAGGGAAGGTGGACCTGAAAAGGGTTGTTTATTTTGGTTGGTGCCTTTGAACCAAGAGAGAGTGTAGTTTCAACTGAAGTCCACCTTTAACAAGATCCCATGGGGTACTCTGGAGCATGAGGTGCACTAGAATTCAAAGTAGCTTTGTACCTCTATGTGAGTCATGGCTGCTGGGGCATGGTGCAGGGTAATCTTCTGAGTAGGCTGGCACTCTGGACAAAAGAGAGAGCATTGAACCATTGGCAGCCCACATTCTCTGCAGCTGGGGGTTTGGTGCACTGGCCTAGTCTTGGAGGGGCATCAGTTCTGCAAGATTCTCAGCGTATGTGTAAATCTTGACCCCAAAAGAGTAAGATACATCTAAAAGTTTCTGTCTCTACAGGTGAGAAATGTTATAGCACTCTCTGTAATAACAAAAGACTGGGAACAGCCTAAATGTTCACCAGTAGGGTGTTCACTCAGTGAACTATGGTATATGCATAGAAGAGGGTGACAGAGGATGAGATGGTTGGATGGCATCATCGACTCAATGGACATGAGTTTGAGCAAACTCTGGGAGATGGTGAAGGACAGGGAAGCTTGGTGTGCTGCAGTTCATGGGGTCGCAAGAAGTTGGACACAACTGAGTGACTGAACAACATGTGATCAAATACTCTGCAGCCTTGAAAAGAATGAAGAAGTTCTCAGTATTAATTTTACAATGATTATCAAGATGCATTGTTAACTGGAATAATAAAATACAAAATAATGCATTTGGTTTGTTGTCATTTTTATAAAAAAGGAGGTAAAAGTTTTTTCTTTGATTATGTCCAGAATATCCCCAAAAGATTCACAAAGAATTGGTAACTGGTTGCTTCTAGGGAGAGAAGCTGAGTGTCAGGACTAGGGCCCAAGGGAAGACAGTGGCATTTTTGTTTGCTGCCTTTTAAAATGAATAGTATTTCATTTTTAAATGCCTCACTCAAAGATGCTAGAAGAATACTTTATTGCTTCAGCCCTAGTAACTATATGTTTTTCAGAGAGTAAATGAAAACAAGTGTTTTGCTTATTTGAGAATTTGAGTTACTTCTGTCCTTGCCTATTTGGCCACCAAGATCACTAAAAAGCAACTCCACAATAAGGAACAATTCTGACCAATGTTTGCAGCATCCTTTATTTTTCTCTTAAAAGCTCCTTATCTAGGATTCGGATAGATGTGTGACAGTAAACAACAAAACTCTATAAAAAATAACATTTAAAAAAGGCTTATCTAATCTCTTATAAGCCTATTTCAATTGATGAATTCATTCCCTAAGCCCATGTGACATATTTGGTGTTTAATTATGACTTCATGTCTGTTTTCTTATTTCTCATGGGCAGTGATTAGGGGAGGAAGTTCTAAGAACTTATCTGGGGTAGTCATGATGTGCTTAGTGTACTGAGATCAAGGACATGTCCATCCACAGAGAAGGATTTCTTATAGTCATGCTATATAAAGAAAATGTTATTTAGTCAATATAATACTCACATCTTCAGAGTTCTTGGTGCCAGACAATGTGCCAAGCATTTTCATATTTATTTTTTTTATTCTTCTAACAACTTTAAGGGGAAAGGAGGAGAAACTATCACTCCTATTTTAAACTAAAAAAATGGAAAGCAAAAAAGTTAATACACTGAAGGTTACATAGCTAGTAAGTAGAGGAGCTGAAATTCACACCGCCTGTCTGTCCTCAAACCCAGGTCTTTTACCACTCCACCATCACTGGTCACCTGCTCAGCAAATGAGAAGTCAGCTTCCTGCTCCTTTTTTGGAGCTGACTTCAGAGTCTTGTTTTAGACTCGCCTGCTAGGTGATCAGAGAGCCAGAACCCACTCAAGAGCTTGGTCTCAGTGCTTGCATAAATCAACTGCTTTCCTTCTTCATCTGTTAGAAGATACCACATGGTAACTTTTCTGCGTGTGGTTCCTGAGAACATGGTAGCACCAACAATGTACAGATGCTGTGTAATAACCAGCTACTGAGGAGTCAAGGGGCTAGTGAAGACCCTAAGTGGAAGCAGAAATAACCATTATAATAATGAAACAACCTAATGCCCAGTGAAGAGCCAGCCCTAATTAGAAAGGGCAAAAACCAGTGATTCTCTCTACCCTGAGCAGTCACGGTAGTGTCAGTCTAGTTTTAGCCACCTCTAAGCACCATTACCTCTGTGGTAATAAGAACATATTCCCGATAAGAAATATTTCCCTGAGCCTTTTTAGTGTGTGCCTCTGATCTGCAATTGGCAGATGTCCTGCCGCTTCAAAGCAAGCAGGGTGCGGTCTGCTAAGAATGATATATCTTGGGCATATGAGATATCATTTTCATCAGCAAAAAATTTGATTATCTCAACTTAATTAGCACCCCTACATCCCCACCACCACCCCGTCAGCTGTATGGTAGAAAGACAGCCAGGACAGAGCAGGTAAAAAGAGTTAGGAAGGCTGGTTCCCTTGTTAGAGAAAACAAAGCAAAGCCAACTAGCTCCTGGTGGAATCCAAGCAACAAAGAGCAAGGAGACTTGAGCTATTAATCAGGAAGTAAGACAGCAAAGAGGCTAGCATCTTTCAACTCCTTCCTTTGTGCCAAGCCCTCTATGTACCACAAATGTCTAGTGAAAGTCGCTCAGTCGTGTCTGACTATTTGAGACCCCTGGAAGAGCCATGGAATTCTCCAAGCAAGAATACTGGATTGGGTAGCCATTCTCTTATCCAGGTGATCTTCCTAACTTGGGGATTGAACCCAGCTCTCTTGCATTGCAGGTGGATTCTTCAATGTCTGAGCCATCAGGGAAGCCCCACAAATGTCTAAACAGACAGCAAACACAAAAAGAATGATGAGTCTCCATTTTTGAAAAAGAAATTAATGAGACCCCCTACTCAAGCAGCTGCTAGGTGATCAGAGAGCCAGAACCCACTCAAGAGCTTGGTCTCAGTGCTTGCATAAATCAACTGCTTTCCTTCTTCATCTGTTAGAAGATACCACATGGTAACTTTTCTGCGTGTGGTTCCTGAGAACATGGTAGCACCAACAATGTACAGATGCTGTGTAATAACCAGCTACTGAGGAGTCAAGGGGCTAGTGAAGACCCTAAGTGGAAGCAGAAATAACCATTATAATAATGAAACAACCTAATGCCCAGTGAAGAGCCAGCCCTAATTAGAAAGGGCAAAAACCAGTGATTCTCTCTACCCTGAGCAGTCACGGTAGTGTCAGTCTAGTTTTAGCCACCTCTAAGCACCATTACCTCTGTGGTAATAAGAACATATTCCCGATAAGAAATATTTCCCTGAGCCTTTTTAGTGTGTGCCTCTGATCTGCAATTGGCAGATGTCCTGCCGCTTCAAAGCAAGCAGGGTGCGGTCTGCTAAGAATGATATATCTTGGGCATATGAGATATCATTTTCATCAGCAAAAATTAGATTATCTCAACTTAATTAGCACCCCTACATCCCCACCACCACCCCGTCAGCTGTATGGTAGAAAGACAGCCAGGACAGAGCAGGTAAAAAGAGTTAGGAAGGCTGGTTCCCTTGTTAGAGAAAACAAAGCAAAGCCAACTAGCTCCTGGTGGAATCCAAGCAACAAAGAGCAAGGAGACTTGAGCTATTAATCAGGAAGTAAGACAGCAAAGAGGCTAGCATCTTTCAACTCCTTCCTTTGTGCCAAGCCCTCTATGTACCACAAATGTCTAGTGAAAGTCGCTCAGTCGTGTCTGACTATTTGAGACCCCTGGAAGAGCCATGGAATTCTCCAAGCAAGAATACTGGATTGGGTAGCCATTCTCTTATCCAGGTGATCTTCCTAACTTGGGGATTGAACCCAGCTCTCTTGCATTGCAGGTGGATTCTTCAATGTCTGAGCCATCAGGGAAGCCCCACAAATGTCTAAACAGACAGCAAACACAAAAAGAATGATGAGTCTCCATTTTTGAAAGATTGAAGATAAAAAAAGATTTTGACCAATATAAGGATATAATCCTTTAAGATTTAAATGAAATAGACAAATGTCTACTGGTTATATTTATTTATCAAGACATTATAAAAATATAGTAATTTAGAAATATTGCTTGTAAACATTCCCATCTCACATTAGTAAAACCATCTTACATAAATTCTTCATATTCCTTTTATCATCACTGTCCTTGTCTCAACTGAAGTCACTTTTTGTGGGATCTAACAGTTTTCCAAAACACATCAACTTTTACTTCCCACTAAGTTGCTTTGAAATAACATTGCTTTTTGAATCCATATAATACCCTGTTAATGAAAATTTACCTTTGGCCCCAAATACCCATTTCCATAAGGCTTAGTACAGTTGAGTTTTTCATTCATTCTATAAAAGTGTATTTATGATATTTATAAAATAATCCTGTTACTATTGCTTTTAAAAGTGATCCTTAAAGGCCTGCTTTCAATGATAACTAGTATTTGCTCTTGTGAAGTCATATCCCTAGATTTATGACTAAATCTGTATTATCCCGAGATAATAAATATTTATGACTATATCTGTATTAAATCTGCCTCCTTTGAAAAATCCATTGTGCAAGGCGACCCCAATAACCACTCCAAACTGTGCTGAGAGATCACTGTTTAAGAACAATCTGTCCTTCTCAAACAGTACTTTGTCAGAAGAACTCTCAAACATCTTGGCCTGGGCTCCACAGAAGGAAGAGCCTTCCAGCTATCGCTCTGTCAGGGAACTGAGGCAGCAGTCGGGTACAGGGCAGGAGCAGGCATGGGGAACATTCCTGAGCTGCACCTCTGTTGGTTTCAAGGAAACCAAGGGCTCCATCTCTCAAGACTCCCTCCAAGAGGCTTGATCATTGCTTCCTGGAACAGGGGAGGGGAGGGGGAATAGCTCACCCCTGCTCTGGTGTCCCTGGGGCAATATTCGCCCTTGGGGAGCTAGATCCCTCCTCTCCCGGATGCTCAGAGCGGGCACTGTTATTCACAGCAAATGGCAGCATCTACAGAGCCACCAAGCAGGTGAAAAGTGATGAGTCTCCATTTTTGAAAGATTGAAGATAAAAAAAGATTTTGACCAATATAAGGATATAATCCTTTAAGATTTAAATGAAATAGACAAATGTCTACTGGTTATATTTATTTATCAAGACATTATAAAAATATAGTAATTTAGAAATATTGCTTGTAAACATTCCCATCTCACATTAGTAAAACCATCTTACATAAATTCTTCATATTCCTTTTATCATCACTGTCCTTGTCTCAACTGAAGTCACTTTTTGTGGGATCTAACAGTTTTCCAAAACACATCAACTTTTACTTCCCACTAAGTTGCTTTGAAATAACATTGCTTTTTGAATCCATATAATACCCTGTTAATGAAAATTTACCTTTGGCCCCAAATACCCATTTCCATAAGGCTTAGTACAGTTGAGTTTTTCATTCATTCTATAAAAGTGTATTTATGATATTTATAAAATAATCCTGTTACTATTGCTTTTAAAAGTGATCCTTAAAGGCCTGCTTTCAATGATAACTAGTATTTGCTCTTGTGAAGTCATATCCCTAGATTTATGACTAAATCTGTATTATCCCGAGATAATAAATATTTATGACTATATCTGTATTAAATCTGCCTCCTTTGAAAAATCCATTGTGCAAGGCGACCCTAATAACCACTCCAAACTGTGCTGAGAGATCACTGTTTAAGAACAATCTGTCCTTCTCAAACAGTACTTTGTCAGAAGAACTCTCAAACATCTTGGCCTGGGCTCCACAGAAGGAAGAGCCTTCCAGCTATCGCTCTGTCAGGGAACTGAGGCAGCAGTCGGGTACAGGGCAGGAGCAGGCATGGGGAACATTCCTGAGCTGCACCTCTGTTGGTTTCAAGGAAACCAAGGGCTCCATCTCTCAAGACTCCCTCCAAGAGGCTTGATCATTGCTTCCTGGAACAGGGGAGGGGAGGGGGAATAGCTCACCCCCCTGCTCTGGTGTCCCTGGGGGCAATATTCGCCCTTGGGGAGCTAGATCCCCTCCTCTCCCGGATGCTCAGAGCGGGCACTGTATTGATCTCACAGCAAATGGCAGCATCTACAGGGAGCCACCAAGCAGGTGGGAAGAAGGTACAGCAGGAAGTGGGGGACTGTCATGGCCCCTGTGTGAAGGCATGTGGGCGGTTCCCACAGCAGCTAGGAGTTACCTTGAAAACAAATGAGTCTGAGGGACCAAGAAGTGTCCTCTAATACACCCCATAATAGGAAGACTTTACAGGGACAAAGGTAATTTATAAGGTAATTCCTTATTAATTCTGAGGGATATGTTTTCAGAGGGACAAAAAGCTTATGAACAGACATATATGGTACATGGTTTCTATTTATTCCTCAGAACATCCCTGCCAGGAAAGTATTAGTATTTCCACTTTACAAGTGAGGAACCGAAGCTCAGAGAGGTTAAGGAGCCTGCCCTGTCTGACAGCCTGCTGGGACCAGGACCCAGGTCTGATTCCAGAACCCATGTTCCTTCCACCACAGAGCCCCTGGGCTTATCCCTTCCTGTTATTATCAGGAAGAGGAAGAAAAGTAGGTGCTCAGGAGAATGGCTGTTTTCACCCTGACTTACGGAGGAACTAAAGTGGACTTCTCCCCACCTCTCAACACAGAGGTGATAATGATCCAGAGAAGTCAACAGAATGGGTTCAAAGCCTCTGGTTCCCATCACTTTGGGGTTTGAATTCCTCACTTCCCCATCCTCTCTCACTGTTCTTTGTTGGAACACGACTGAGGGCATCCCGAGAAGATGGATCTCGGGCTTGAGGAAAGAGCAGCATGAGAGGCCTGTGCCTTGACATCCCTCCAGTGACCCTGATGTGGGGCATTATTCACCTGGCATGCTTCAAGGGCCAATGTGTCCCATCCTCCCCTCTACACACACACACACCACAGCAGCCACATCTATTCTCTCTGTCCTCATTCTCTTGACTTCTGCCAGATCCTCCCTATTAGTCTCCCTACCGGCAGAATCTGCTTCCACTTCCCTGCCCTCTGCTCTCGTCATCTCCTAAACTCAGCTCCAACCATGTACTCCTACCTGTGTGGGTCGTCACTGCAGTACATTTGAAAACTGGAAACAAATCCCACTTTCTTCACCTGCCTTGACTCTCTCCGTTACTTCACTTCCAAACCATCACTCCAGGTGCATCACCAAGCACTCCCTTTCACAAACACTTTCCTCCCACCAAACTGGATTTCTACCACACACAAGCTTTTTTTTCCTCCAGCTGCAGTCATTCCATTGGAGCTGGTTTCTGGGATTAACTTCCCCACCCTCAGTCTCCAATACCTGCTGAAATATTCCTCCTCCTTGTAGGCCTAATGTAAGTGCCAACTCCGGCCTGTAAGTTCCTCTGATCCTAACACAATGGGTGTCTGCCTCCTTCGTTTTTTCTAGCATTTTGCAGCACCCCATAATTTTCCTATCACCCTTCTTACCAGAAGCATTTCATTCTGTCCTAATTCAGTAACTGTTAAAAACATACTGGGCACAGTGGTACAGCGACCTGTGTCTCTGGGTTAGTTGGGGTCTGGGCAGGAAGCAGAGGACCCACACAGATGAGGATCACTTGAGGAGTTTAGTCAAGGGGCTATTCACTAAGGCGTGGACAAGGTACAGGGAAAACACAGAGAGTAGTAAGAGCTGATAGTCACTGCATGAAGGGTTAAAGAGGAAGGGTGATCCCCAGAACCTAGGAAGCTGGAGTGACATGGAGAGAGCCACCGGGACGGGAGCTGGGAGCTTCACTTGAGGGACACAGCTACCTTTCCACAATGCAGCATTGAGGGCATATGTGTCCCGATCTCACTGTGCCCAGGTTTCAAAGTGGTTTCAACTTGTTTTAATCCAGTACCTTAAGACACACAGACACGAAATGTCACAAAGGAAGAAGTTTTTATAATCATTGTTCCTTAAAAATAGGAAGCATGGCACACAACTGTGTGAGGAGTCCGTAGAAGGTACTGTAATTAGGAGGCAGAGGGAGCCAGGAGAAAACATGACCAAGAGCCTGTATTGTGGTTTCTACTGGAAGGAAGTGTTAGTCACTCAGTTGTGTCCAACTCTTTGCAAACCCATGCACTGTAGTCTGCCAGAATCCTCTGTCCATGGAATTCTCCAGGTAAAAATACTGGAGTGGGTAGCTGTTCCTTTTGAAAGGGGTGATTAGGCAGACTTGATACGGACGTCAAAGGTTTCCTAGAAGGAAGAAGAGGAGGAGGAACAAGCATTTTCTAGATAAAGATCAACCCTGAAACTAACTTTTACACTGGAATATCTGATCTAGCTCTGAAGCCCAGACACCATCCTCTGGCTAATCTTATGTTAATGTTGTGGGTGTGGGCCTAGATTAACTTCCCCACCCTCAGTCTCCAATACCTGCTGAAATATTCCTCCTCCTTGTAGGCCTAATGTAAGTGCCAACTCCGGCCTGTAAGTTCCTCTGATCCTAACACAATGGGTGTCTGCCTCCTTCGTTTTTTCTAGCATTTTGCAGCACCCCATAATTTTCCTATCACCCTTCTTACCAGAAGCATTTCATTCTGTCCTAATTCAGTAACTGTTAAAAACATACTGGGCACAGTGGTACAGCGACCTGTGTCTCTGGGTTAGTTGGGGTCTGGGCAGGAAGCAGAGGACCCACACAGATGAGGATCACTTGAGGAGTTTAGTCAAGGGGCTATTCACTAAGGCGTGGACAAGGTACAGGGAAAACACAGAGAGTAGTAAGAGCTGATAGTCACTGCATGAAGGGTTAAAGAGGAAGGGTGATCCCCAGAACCTAGGAAGCTGGAGTGACATGGAGAGAGCCACCGGGACGGGAGCTGGGAGCTTCACTTGAGGGACACAGCTACCTTTCCACAATGCAGCATTGAGGGCATATGTGTCCCGATCTCACTGTGCCCAGGTTTCAAAGTGGTTTCAACTTGTTTTAATCCAGTACCTTAAGACACACAGACACGAAATGTCACAAAGGAAGAAGTTTTTATAATCATTGTTCCTTAAAAATAGGAAGCATGGCACACAACTGTGTGAGGAGTCCGTAGAAGGTACTGTAATTAGGAGGCAGAGGGAGCCAGGAGAAAACATGACCAAGAGCCTGTATTGTGGTTTCTACTGGAAGGAAGTGTTAGTCACTCAGTTGTGTCCAACTCTTTGCAAACCCATGCACTGTAGTCTGCCAGAATCCTCTGTCCATGGAATTCTCCAGGTAAAAATACTGGAGTGGGTAGCTGTTCCTTTTGAAAGGGGTGATTAGGCAGACTTGATACGGACGTCAAAGGTTTCCTAGAAGGAAGAAGAGGAGGAGGAACAAGCATTTTCTAGATAAAGATCAACCCTGAAACTAACTTTTACACTGGAATATCTGATCTAGCTCTGAAGCCCAGACACCATCCTCTGGCTAATCTTATGTTAATGTTGTGGGTGTGGGCCTAGAAAGGCCTTTACAGCTTTAAGATACTCTTTTGATCTATTGTTTATAATCAGCTGGAAACTATAAATTGCCTTTTCTAAATGAACTTCTGGGAGTATTCTTTCATCCCACCATCTAGTATCTGTGCTGGAAGCTTTCTCTATTCCTTTTTTCTTTAATAAACTTTTTACTGCATGAAGCTCTGAGTGACCAAAGCCAAGTCTTTTTGATCCCATGTGAATTCTTCTCCTTTGGAGATCAAGAATCCAACACCATTCACAGTAACCTATCTATCTACTGTCATCTCTCACTTTCTCCAGGGGATCTTCCTGACCCAATAATCGAACCAGTGTCTGCTGTATTGCAGGCAGATTTTTTACCATCAGAACCATGGACATGAGTTTGATTGCCATGAGATAGTAACAGATAGGGAAGCCTGGCATGCTGTAGTCCATGGGGTTGCAAAGAGTCAGGCACATCTTAGCAACTGAACAAAAACTGGAAGGAAAAAAGGGAGGCAGGATAAGGAAGGTTAGGATTGGCTAGTCTAAACAATGGGGTGTGTGGGGTGTGGAGGCTATCTCTAGTTGTCTGGTACCTGGTCCAGGGGTAATGAGGGCAGCGAGAAAGTGGTCAATAATGTGAAAACTGGTAAAGATGGCAGCTAAGAGTAGGAATTCTGGATTGGTTTATTTGCATATGAAAGGTACACTCCAGGATTTGCAAGTCCCAGCTGTCAAAGCTTCAGGATACAGAAAGTAAAAAGCAAGCTTACTAGAGGCCCATGTCCATGATCTCCTGCCCAGTGCTGCCATTGGCCAGACCCTCCAAGAAGGCAGAGTGTAAGGGAGCTTCTACGATGGTGAGGCAGCTCCTCCAAGCCCACTTCCCAGGATGCTGAGAGAATGAAGAGGGCAGGGAGTGGGTCTGGAGGAGCAGATGGATGCTCACAGCTCACTGTTTTGTCTCTCTCCTGCAAGATGAGGATTGTGGCTTGCATAGGTTGCACAGTAAGCCTCCAGTCAATCAATCTTCCTTCATTTATTCAATGCTGAGAGCTCAGACGTACTCTACACTGCTCTAGGCATGCAGATGGTGGAGCCCACAAGACTTGTATGGTCCTTGTTCTCCAAAGTTTATATATTAGTTGAGTGACACAGATAGTAAACAGGTAAACTACAAATAGGATTTGGAAGACAGTGCATGCCCAGTTACTTTAGCTGTGTGCAACTCTTTGTGGCTTCATGAACTATAGCCCGCCAGGCTCCTATGTTCATGGTTCTCCAGAATTTCACATATTGTACCCTATATAACAGAAAGAGAAAAGGAAAACCCCTGATGAAGGTGAAAGAGGAGAGTGAAAGCTGGCCTAAAACTCAACATTCAAAAATGAAGATCATGGCCCTCCATCTATCTACTGTCATCTCTCACTTTCTCCAGGGGATCTTCCTGACCCAATAATCGAACCAGTGTCTGCTGTATTGCAGGCAGATTTTTTACCATCAGAACCATGGACATGAGTTTGATTGCCATGAGATAGTAACAGATAGGGAAGCCTGGCATGCTGTAGTCCATGGGGTTGCAAAGAGTCAGGCACATCTTAGCAACTGAACAAAAACTGGAAGGAAAAAAGGGAGGCAGGATAAGGAAGGTTAGGATTGGCTAGTCTAAACAATGGGGTGTGTGGGGTGTGGAGGCTATCTCTAGTTGTCTGGTACCTGGTCCAGGGGTAATGAGGGCAGCGAGAAAGTGGTCAATAATGTGAAAACTGGTAAAGATGGCAGCTAAGAGTAGGAATTCTGGATTGGTTTATTTGCATATGAAAGGTACACTCCAGGATTTGCAAGTCCCAGCTGTCAAAGCTTCAGGATACAGAAAGTAAAAAGCAAGCTTACTAGAGGCCCATGTCCATGATCTCCTGCCCAGTGCTGCCATTGGCCAGACCCTCCAAGAAGGCAGAGTGTAAGGGAGCTTCTACGATGGTGAGGCAGCTCCTCCAAGCCCACTTCCCAGGATGCTGAGAGAATGAAGAGGGCAGGGAGTGGGTCTGGAGGAGCAGATGGATGCTCACAGCTCACTGTTTTGTCTCTCTCCTGCAAGATGAGGATTGTGGCTTGCATAGGTTGCACAGTAAGCCTCCAGTCAATCAATCTTCCTTCATTTATTCAATGCTGAGAGCTCAGACGTACTCTACACTGCTCTAGGCATGCAGATGGTGGAGCCCACAAGACTTGTATGGTCCTTGTTCTCCAAAGTTTATATATTAGTTGAGTGACACAGATAGTAAACAGGTAAACTACAAATAGGATTTGGAAGACAGTGCATGCCCAGTTACTTTAGCTGTGTGCAACTCTTTGTGGCTTCATGAACTATAGCCCGCCAGGCTCCTATGTTCATGGTTCTCCAGAATTTCACATATTGTACCCTATATAACAGAAAGAGAAAAGGAACTAAAGAGCCTCTTGATGAAGGTGAAAGAGGAGAGTGAAAAAGCTGGCCTAAAACTCAACATTCAAAAAATGAAGATCATGGCATCCATCCCATTCATGGCAAATAGATAGGCAAACAATGGAAACAGTGACAGACTATTTTCTTGGGATCCGAAATCACTGCTGATGCTGACTTCAGGCATGAAATTAAAAGATGCATGTTCCTTGGAAGAAAAGCTATAACAAAACTTAGACAGCGTATTCAAAAGCAGAGACATCACTTTGCTGACAAAAGTCCATATAGTCAAAGCTATGGTTTTCCCAGTGGCCAAGTACGGAGGCAAGAGTTGGACCATAAAGAAGGCTGAGCACTGAAGAATTGATGCCTTTGAACTGTGGTGTTGGAGAAGACTCTTGAGAGTCCCTTGGACTGCAAGGAGATCAAACCAGTCAATCCTGAAGGAAATCAACCCTGAATGTTCATTGAAAGGACTAATGCTGAAACTGAAGCTTCAATACTTTGGCCACCTCATGTGAAAAGCCGACTCATTGGAAAAGACCAATGAAAAATAGAAGACAAATGGAGAAGCAGACAACAGAGGACGAGATGGTTGGATGGCATCACTGAGTCAATGAACAAGAATTTGAGCAAGCTCTGGGTGGGTGTTGGTGAAAGACATGGAAGCCTGGTGTGCTGCAATCCATGGGGTCACAAAGAGTCAGACATGACTGAGTGACTGAACTGAACTCTGCATATAAATTAAATAAACACGTGACAATATGCCATCTTGATGTACTCCTTTCCCAATTTGGAACCTGTCCATTGTTCCATATCCCGTTCTAACTATTGGTTCTTGACCCACATACAGGTTTCTCAGGACACAGATAAGGTGGTTAGGTACTTCCCATCTCTTTTAGAATTTTCCTGTTTATTGTGATCCATGCTATCAAAGTACTTCATGAAGTCAATGAAGCAGATGTTTTCCTGGAATTCTCTTGCCTTTTTCTATAATCCAATGAATATTGGCAATTTTATCTCAGATTTCTCTGCCTTTTAGAAACCCAGTTGGTACATCTCAAATTTCTTGGTTCACATACTGCTGAAACCTAACTTGAAGGATTTTGAGCATAATATTAGTAGCATGTGAAATGAACACAGTTGTATGGTAGCTTGAACGTTCTTTGGCACTGCCCTTCTTTGGGATTGGAATGAAAACTGATGTTTTCAAGTTATGCGGCCACTGCTGAGTTTTCCAACTTTGCTGACGTTGATTTCTGCACTTTCAGGGCATCATCTTTTAGGATTTTAAACAGCTCAGCTGGGATTCCATCACTTTCACTAGCTTGGTTTGTAGTAATGCTTCCTAAAGCCCACTTGACTTCACACTCCAGGATGTCTGGCTCTAGGTAAGTGATCATACCATTGTGATTATCCCAGTCATTAATGCTTTTTTTTGTATAGTTCTTCTGTGTGTTCTTGCCACCTCTTCTTAATCTCTTCTGCCTCTATTAGGTCTTTACTGTGTCTGTCTTTATCGTGCTCATCCTTGCATGAAATGTTCCTTTAATAGCTCCAGTTTTCTTGAAGAGAACTCTAGTCTTTCCTGTGAGTCCCCTAGATAACAGTAGCGGCTCTCCACACACAGCATGTGGGGCACTGGGGTCAACAAAGATGACTTCAGGGAAGGGACCAGCAGTCTGCAGAGAGGTGGTGTGGAGGATTGGGTGGAACCAGAGTGCTGCCAAAGGAGCACAAGTTACTGAAAATATGTGGATCTGACAGGATTTGAGCAGAGAGTGATAGTCCTGGCCACTCTCTGGGCACTGGGAACATGACAAACAACACAAACATCCTTTGCCTTCATGGAACTTGTTTCCTACCAGAGACTGGGCTACAAGGAGGCAAGGGTGACTCCCAGGTTTTCTGGTCAGGTGGCTAGGTATCTAGTGGTGACCTTCTTATCTGTTATTTTTTTGAAAGGGTTTTTTTTTTTTTTTTGCCTCTAAGTCATCATTTATTTTTCATCCATCTTTATTCTTTGGCATGTGTTGGCCTCCCATTGCAGTGGCCTCCCTCCTTGCAGATCATGGCTCTGGTGCATGTGCTCTAGAGGGCTGGCTCGTAATTGGACACACGGATTTATCTCAGTTTTGCTTTTAACCATGCCAAATTTCTTGGTTCACATACTGCTGAAACCTAACTTGAAGGATTTTGAGCATAATATTAGTAGCATGTGAAATGAACACAGTTGTATGGTAGCTTGAACGTTCTTTGGCACTGCCCTTCTTTGGGATTGGAATGAAAACTGATGTTTTCAAGTTATGCGGCCACTGCTGAGTTTTCCAACTTTGCTGACGTTGATTTCTGCACTTTCAGGGCATCATCTTTTAGGATTTTAAACAGCTCAGCTGGGATTCCATCACTTTCACTAGCTTGGTTTGTAGTAATGCTTCCTAAAGCCCACTTGACTTCACACTCCAGGATGTCTGGCTCTAGGTAAGTGATCATACCATTGTGATTATCCCAGTCATTAATGCTTTTTTTTGTATAGTTCTTCTGTGTGTTCTTGCCACCTCTTCTTAATCTCTTCTGCCTCTATTAGGTCTTTACTGTGTCTGTCTTTATCGTGCTCATCCTTGCATGAAATGTTCCTTTAATAGCTCCAGTTTTCTTGAAGAGAACTCTAGTCTTTCCTGTGAGTCCCCTAGATAACAGTAGCGGCTCTCCACACACAGCATGTGGGGCACTGGGGTCAACAAAGATGACTTCAGGGAAGGGACCAGCAGTCTGCAGAGAGGTGGTGTGGAGGATTGGATGGAACCAGAGTGCTGCCAAAGGAGCACAAGTTACTGAAAATATGTGGATCTGACAGGATTTGAGCAGAGAGTGATAGTCCTGGCCACTCTCTGGGCACTGGGAACATGACAAACAACACAAACATCCTTTGCCTTCATGGAACTTGTTTCCTACCAGAGACTGGGCTACAAGGAGGCAAGGGTGACTCCCAGGTTTTCTGGTCAGGTGGCTAGGTATCTAGTGGTGACCTTCTTATCTGTTATTTTTTTGAAAGGGTTTTTTTTTTTTTTTTGCCTCTAAGTCATCATTTATTTTTCATCCATCTTTATTCTTTGGCATGTGTTGGCCTCCCATTGCAGTGGCCTCCCTCCTTGCAGATCATGGCTCTGGTGCATGTGCTCTAGAGGGCTGGCTCGTAATTGGACACACGGATTCAGCCGCTCCACAGCATGTGGGATCCTCCCGGACCAGGAATCAAACCGGCACCCCTTACAGTACAAGGTGGACTCTTTACCCACTGGACCATCAGGGAAGCCCTAGTGGTGACCTTTTTTATGGTGGAGAACAAGTGGGGAAAGAAGCAGGTTTTAAATTGTACTTTGTAAAAATGATACTCTACTTTTATCAAAAGGAAGGGATGCTAAGCTATTCTGAAAGGGCCTCCTGGGGCAGACTGCTAAACCTTGCCCACTGTCCATTTCCCTTTCTTGCATAATAATAGAACCCCTTCTTATCTGCTGGACAATCAGCTCCCCACAGAAAACAACAAAACAAGCAAATAAAAACTACATTTCCCCAACTTCCTTTGATGCTAAATGTGGCCACCAGACTATCTAGATGAAAGTTACGTGTGTCACTTTTGGATTTGGTGTCATTAGCTGGAATAAGGCAGTGGAGGTGCAGCAGCCCATCCACAACACAAGACAGATGCACATATTGAGGATGGCAGAGCAGTGTGATGGATGGAGTCTGGGCCCCTGCCATCCTCACAGAGGAAATTTGCTCTACCAGCTTGGACATTCACTTCAAAGAGAATAAGCTTCCATCCTTGAGTAGGTCTGTACTGAATCTGGCTTTCTATGATATTGGCTACACTCAGCAGAGCTGACCATGCAAAACTGTCCAGACCACAAACTATGAGCTGAATTTCCTTTCTCTCCACCCTCTTCAGTGTAATCTGCTCCATGGGTATCAGGCTCTTCATATTGGGTGCCCCCAGCTCCTCTCTGGTTGGCCAGGATGTTCATGCTTCCAACATCCTCTACCTCACCTCCCTCACCCTCAACCCATCAAAACTTGCCAATCACGTATCCTTTCATTCAGTTACAGGGAACATTCTTCTTCCCAACCTCTTGGGACAGGAACAACTCTTTAATTACAGCTCCATGTATGACCTAAAATTGGGACCGAGAATCACACAGACATGGGTTTTAACCCGAGTTCTGCTACTTTCCAGTCATGTGAGCAAGAAGTGTTTGTGGTCCCTGACTCCTTATTTGTAAAATGGTGATATCAGGACCAACTTCACAGAGTTATTATAAGAATAAAATAGAGGGTAGCATTTAGCATGGTTCTTGAAAGAGAATGAGAGTCAAATTAATCATAGCTCTTCTATGTATTTTCATTCAGGTTCAGGCTGTCCAAGTGAGATGGTCATTGATCCTGCTTTTAGAGATCCCTAAGGATAGGATTTCCACAGCCTCCTTCAGTGCACCTGCTTAATCACCCTTGCCACTAGGAATCCTTCCTCATGTCAGCAGGCCCTCTCTCATAGCCGCTCAGGGCTTTTTAACTGTTTGTGGAGGAAACCTGGGCAGCTTTCTCCTTGAGATTCTTTTCTTCTTCTTCTCTACGTTAAAGGCCTCTGAGTTCTTTATCATTACATCATAAAATCCATGGTCTATTACTGGAATAATTTAATAATTTTATTACTCTTTTTAGGGGTCAGAGAGGCACTTTGATGGTATTCCACAAGGGACCCAGGGACACCTAATTTGTAGAAGAAAGCAAAAGAGTACTCTGTCATAAACTGGACTTGTATCTGAAACTCTAAGCCAGTGATTCTCACAGTGTGATCCTGAACCAACAGCTTCCCCATCACCTGAAAGGTCAGATCCTAAGGTCTCACCTCAGACTTCTTGAATCAGACACTCTGGCTGAGGTCCAGCAGTCTGGGTTCTAACAAGGTCTTCTGGTGATTCAGATGCCTGTGGAGGTGGGAGAACCACAGCTCTGTGCAAAATGGCAGTGAAATGAACTGGAGAAAGTGGTTGAGGCCTGAGGCCTGAAGGGCAGCCCTCAGTTTCTTCTGTATCCATATCCTCATTCTCTAGTGGGCAGCAAAGGAGAGATGCCCCCCTACAGGGAAGGGAGACTCTTTTCCCGGCTGCCTTCCACTGAGGAGCGTAAAGGAGAATAGGCCTGGGCTGATCGGCCCTGACTCAGTCACACACAGAAGACCACTCACTCCTAGCACCCTTGTCCCCTTGAATGGGACCCAGTCAGTGTCCTAGAGTCTGAACAACGGGATTAGCAGCTGCCAGGAGCAACGAAGGGAAGGAGCCCAAATCAGCAACACTAAATCATCCTTGGAAGGACTGATGCTGAAGCTGAAGCTCCAAGACTTTGACCACCTCATGTGAAGGGCCAACTCTTTAGAAAAGGCCCTGATGCTGGGAAAGATTGAAGCCAAAAGGAGAAGGGGGCGATAGAGGTTGGATGGCATCACCAACTCAATGGACATGAGTTTGAGGAAACTCTGGGAGACAGTGAAAGACAGGGAAGCCAGCACGCTGCACTCCAGAAGGTCATAAAGAGTCAGAGAGAACTTAGCAACTGAATAACAAGGGGAAAGAAGAGTAAAAACTTCCATCTTGCCCCAGGGAATGACAGCCCTGCTGGGTTTTCCTCCTCTCAACTTACTGTGGGAAATACATTCCCTTTGTTGTTTTTAATTAATTGATTTATTTTGAGTTGGGTGAACTTAAGCACCCTAAATTGAGGATTTTATGATGTGTGTTGGAAATTATTAAGCACTAGATGTAAAAATGTTCCCATATCAAAAGGATGGGCGCAGTTCCAAGAGCAGAACTTTCCACAGCAAAACATCATCTGTTTTCAAATTACTTTGGAGGTCAAATGAAATCGCTGCGGAAGACAGTGGGAGGCACCACCAAGGGACAGAAATCCAACCGACAGGGCAGGCTGGCAGCTCACCCAGGCTCCCACCAGGTGTGGGGCAGGCGGTTTGTGGGCAGCCAGACAAGCAGGTTTTAATAGAAGGCACAGGGAAGAACACTGTATTATGGCTTTTGTTTTATTTTTTATGACAGTATGAAGCTACAAGTTTTACACTTGTTTACTTCTCTGTTTTGTCACAAAGAAGTCCTTGGGATTCTCCTGTCAAGAATACTGGAGTGGTTTGCCATTTCCTTCTCCGGGGAATCTACTGCACCCAGGAATGGAACCCAAGTGTCCTGCATTGCAGGCAGAATGTTTATTGACTGAGCTACCAGCAAAGCCCCTTCAAAGTTCTAGATATTTAATTCTAAATAGTCAGGATCCGAAGTCTCTGTGCCCTTGATTTCATTATGAAAAATATTTCAAGCACATAAGGAAAAAGGTCATAAACGTCATACTCAAGTGTTTATGAATTTTATTATTGTCCCGCTTTTCTTTTTCAGCAAGAATTATGCCTTTTAAAATTCAATTCATGTTAGTCACAGGTCCTGCGCGGCAGGTCGCTGGTTTCCATAGTGCCGCTGGCTGGGGAGCTGCAGGGTAATTATATTGTCACAGGAAGTGCTCATTCCAGCACGACACCCTCTCAAGCTCTGAGGCAGTCTTCGTGTTTCAAAAAATAAATTTTAAGGACCTTCCCGTAAATGTGCCCTCTTCTAAACGATGCCCTAACTTCCTGCCTGATCTTACGTCTGCTCATTTATGACGATTCTGTGAAGGCTGCTGAGACGCAGGATGTGCGGGCATTTGACTCTGCTGTCCATTTTCTGTTTCCGAAAATGAGTCAGACGTGGCAACCCCTAAGCAGCCTGCCACCAAAATGAAGCAATCCTTTCACTGGTGACTGAGCAACCTGGCAGGGTAGATGGGCCCCGGACAAAGGCCACCTGGCAGGAAGTCGAAGCTAATAGAGTCCATGGACCTTATTCATCAGGCAGACATGTGTACAGAACGCTGTGACCAGTTCGGCTGCGCCATCCCCACAACTGCAAATTTGCAATTAAGTCTGTAAGTGGTTTACTAGAAACGTCTGCCCTGGTGGCTCAGTGGTAAAGACTCCGACTGAAATACAGGAGACGTGGGTTCGATCCTTGGGTTAGGAAGAACCCCTGGAGAAGGAAATGGCAACCCACTCCAGTATTCTCGCCTGGAAGATCCTATGGGTCATGGGAGATGAACCTGGCAGGCTACAGTCCATGGGAATGCAAAAGAGTCGGACATGAGATATTGACCAAACAGCAACAACAACTGCAAGTCAAGATGACCTTGTGCTACATAGAGGGAGGTACCCCCAAAATAGGAGGCGGAGGCATACATTTGGAGTAGGGACTTTTTTTTTTCCTTTTAAGTGGAGGGGATGCCTAATCAGGGTGGGGACATGCTCTGAATTTTCTTTATTTTGTCTGGAGTTTTCTAGAAATTTGGGCTAATGGAATCCTGCCCACCTCTGTCCAGGACTCTGGCAAGAGCACTGCTCTGACTCATATTGACCAGGGGCTCTGCGAGGCCTTCAAGTTCATTAAGGAATAGAGCCTAGAGAGGAGGTAAATCTGCTGAGATAGTGGATTCCACTCAGCTCAAAGAGCTTTTATTTTGGCTTTCTCCCCAGCTACCATCTTCCCACAGTAGACTTCCAGAAGATGATCCTCCTTGCTCCCAAACTGTTTGCCCTTTGGAAGAGAAAAAGTTGCTGCTACTGAGGCACATGATCAGTGGCAGGACGAAATTTCTGAGTTCCTGCTTGGTAGCCAGATGGGAAACCACATCTTCTTCAGGCATTTCTCTCAGTAAAGTTAAGAAACCCCAAAGAAAGTTATTTCGGATTGTTTCAGGAGAAAAGGAACAATCTTCTAAACAGCAGAGTAGGCATTTAAAGTCCTAGTGGCTGAGCCCCACTCTCCTCTAGGTCCTGTGATACTGAGATCAGGCAGGGCCTGTCCTCAAAAATTAAGAGTCTAGGGAAGGAAGCAGACGAGGAGATGGAGGGACAACCCTACATTGCAAGAGACCATGTGCAGCACTTCAGGGTCACGGCAAGTGGGAGGATCACCTTTCTCATTCTTCTGGGGCAACAGGTATTAGGGGACCTGGCAAGGCCTTCCAGAGCGGGTATGTGAGAGCTGGACAGGCAAAGGTAGAGGAAAGTGATTCAGATCAGTTAAGAGAGGCGACCAGTTGAAATTCAGGGCAATTTCCAGGATCATCAGAAATTGAAAAAATAGTAATAAACACAGTATCAGGTTGACCCAGATGGAAACTCACTCTTAGTTTCAGATAAATGATGTGCAGCCTATAAATTTCTCTCAAAGGTAAACTGTTGACAAAAAGCTGGAGAAGCTTACCACAGACTTTACTAAAGCTTCTGAAGACTCATATTTTGATTTTAGAAATGATATTAGTAGTGGAAGTATAATATGGCATTACACATAGGAAAGGACTCCCTATGTAATATTTGTTGAATAAACAAATCACTGATTATCAGGAATTTCTTTTTTGCTGAAATATTAAGTGGAAATTTTTGATGTTTTTGCTAAAAGCTAAAAAATATGATATAAAAAGCAAAAATTAGCCATAATCGTAATAACTAGACATAACCACTATTAACTACTGAATTCATTCAATATGAAAAATTGTTGTCAGTAGTTGAATCTACGTGAACAGTATATGGGAGTTCATTGTACTTTAAACTTTTCTATGTTTGAAGTTTTTTTTTATAATAAAACATTGCAAATAATAGTGCAGTGGGGGCTTCCCTGGTGTCTCAGTGGTGAAGAGTTCACCTGCCAATGCAGGAGACACCGGTTCGATCCCTGATCCAGAAAGGTCCCACATGCTGCAGAGCAACTATAAGTCCTTGAGCCACAACTATTGAGCCTGTGCTCTAGAGCCTCGGAACTGCAACTATGGATCCCATGTGCCACAACTACTGAAACCTGTGTGCCCTAGACCCCAAGTTCCACAAGAGAAGTCACCACAACAAGAAGCCTGCTCACCTCACCTAGAGAGTAATACCCACTCCCTGCAACTAGAGAAGAGCCTGTGGCAGCAGTGAAAATCCAGAATAACCAAAAATAAATAAATAAATAAATAATTTTTCAAGGATAGTGCAACGATGAACCCTTTTGTATATAATTAATTTTTGTCCATGTCTTTGATTTAATATTTAATTTTATGTTTATGATGAATTCTTAAACTAGAGCCATTGGGTCAAAAGATATGGTCCAAATGACCTTAATACACATTCTCTTGGTAGGTTACACCAAAACATGTGGAACTCATCTCAGTCCATCTATGCCATCATTGAATGATATGCTTTTTTTTTTTTTTAATTTTTGGTCACTTTTGTTGGTCTTTTATTTATTTTTCATCCATCTTTGTTCTTTGGCCTGTGTGGGCCTCCCATTGCAGTGGCCTCTCCTGTAGCAGAGCACCGGCTCTGGGCACATGTGCTTCAGGGCACTGGCTCCTAATTGGACACACTAGTCCAGCCGCTCCATGGCATGTAGGATTTTCCCATGCCAGGGATAGAAATGGCACCCCTTGCAGTGCAAGGTGGACTCTTAACTCACTGGACCACAAGGGAAGCCCGATATGCTTTTCTATTATATTTGTTATTTTCAAAGGAAACATAGTATAATATTGGATTTATCTGGTTAGTAATAACTTTGATTTTTTTCTTACTTTCATTAGTTCTTTGTATTTCTTTCTTGAATTATATAGCCTTGACCTATTTTTCTATTGAAACTTTAGAGTTTACTCATGTCCTTGAATGCACTTTTTAAATTTATTGTTTATTTTTTCTGTGTAATATATGAACATAATATATCATTTAAAATTTAGTTGCAGTATGAGCTAGAAGTCCCTGCTCTACTTCCTCCATCACCAGAGATGGCCTCTTTAAAGAGATTTTTTTTAAAAGAACTGTTTCTTTTACTGTTTTGTCTAAGTAACATGCTTCTTCTTTTTTACTAATTTCAAATTCATTAAGGTATATCCAATAAAATGCACATATTTTAATTGGATAGTTGATGAGTTATTGTTGTTGTTTAGTGGCTAAGTTGTGTCTGACTCTTTGTGACTCCATGGACTGCAGCATACCAGCTTTCCCTGTCCTTTACTATCTCTCAGAGTTTGTTCAGATTCATGTGTCTTTCATGAAGGGGATGACAGAATCCTCTTCTCCTGAACTCAGTCTTTCCCAGCATCAGGGCTATGAGTCAGCTCTTTGCCTCAGGTCACCAAAGTATTGGAGCTTCAGCATCAGCTTTTCCAATGAATAATCAAGGCTGATTTCCTTACTGGTTTGATTTCCTTGCTGTCCAAGGGACACTCAAAAGTCTACTCTAGCACCGCTGTGTCAAAAGCAGCAATTCTTCAGTGCTCAGCCTTCTTTATGGTCCAACTTTTGCATTTGTATATGATCCTGGAAAAACCATAGCTTTGACTATATGGTCAGAAAATGATGTATCTGCATTTTAATATGTTGTCTAAGTTTGTCATAGCTTTTGTTCCAAGGAGCAATCATCTTTTAATTATGAGTTTTTTTTTTTTTTTTTTAAGTTGGGTAGAAAACAACACAAAATTTACCTCAGCCATTTTTACGTGTACTGTTCAGTGGTGTGATCTATATTTACAGTATTGTGCAACAGATCTCTAGAACTCTTTCGTATTGCAGAATTGCAACTCTATACACATTGAACAACAGTCTCCAGCCCCCCTCCCCAACCAGCCCCTGACAATCACAATTCTACTTTGTTTCTATGAATTTGACTAGATAGCTCATATAAGTGGATCATACAGTATTTGTCTTTTTATTTGCCTCACTTAGCATAATGTCCTCTAGGTTCATCCATGTGAACACAAATGGAAGAACTTCCTTCTTTTTTAAGGCTACATAATATTCTATTAGATTATATACCACATTTTATTTCTCCATTTATTCACTGATGGATATTCACTTTGGTTCATTGCGAATAATGAACATGAGTATACAGATTTCTCTTTGAGATTCCGCTTTCATTTCTTTTGGGTATATACCTAGAAGTGGAATTATTGAATCACCTGATGATTCTATTTTTAATTTTTTAAGGAAGCTTCACACTAAGTAATATGTTTTAACAGAAAATTCTTGCTATTTTTTTCCCCCAGTTTTACAGACATTGTCTATTAACTTTGTACTCTTAATGATAAGCTATATTATACTTCTCTTCCATCTCACTTTCCAAGTATATTTATATTCCAAGTTTAGGGTAAATTACTATTTTGTGTTTATATTTTTATGTCTTGTCAAACATTGTTCAATTATTTTGCTTTTCTGGAGAACATCTGGTTTATCTTGGAATTAATAATTGTGTAATTTTTTCCTTTATGTATTTGTCTGAATTGATGCTTTTGAACTATGGTTTTGGAGAAGGCTCTTGAGAGTCCCTTGGACGAAGGCTAAGCAAACCGTTTTGGTTTGATTTCCTTGCTGTCCAAAAAAGCAGCAAAAATTCTTCAGTGCTCAGCCTTCTTTATGGTCCAACTTTTGCATTTGTATATGATCCTGGAAAAACCATAGCTTTGACTATATGGTCAGAAAATGATGTATCTGCATTTTAATATGTTGTCTAAGTTTGTCATAGCTTTTGTTCCAAGGAGCAATCATCTTTTAATTATGAGTTTTTTTTTTTTTTTTTTTAAGTTGGGTAGAAAACAACACAAAATTTACCTCAGCCATTTTTACGTGTACTGTTCAGTGGTGTGATCTATATTTACAGTATTGTGCAACAGATCTCTAGAACTCTTTCGTATTGCAGAATTGCAACTCTATACACATTGAACAACAGTCTCCAGCCCCCCTCCCCAACCAGCCCCTGACAATCACAATTCTACTTTGTTTCTATGAATTTGACTAGATAGCTCATATAAGTGGATCATACAGTATTTGTCTTTTTATTTGCCTCACTTAGCATAATGTCCTCTAGGTTCATCCATGTGAACACAAATGGAAGAACTTCCTTCTTTTTTAAGGCTACATAATATTCTATTAGATTATATACCACATTTTATTTCTCCATTTATTCACTGATGGATATTCACTTTGGTTCATTGCGAATAATGAACATGAGTATACAGATTTCTCTTTGAGATTCCGCTTTCATTTCTTTTGGGTATATACCTAGAAGTGGAATTATTGAATCACCTGATGATTCTATTTTTAATTTTTTAAGGAAGCTTCACACTAAGTAATATGTTTTAACAGAAAATTCTTGCTATTTTTTTCCCCCAGTTTTACAGACATTGTCTATTAACTTTGTACTCTTAATGATAAGCTATATTATACTTCTCTTCCATCTCACTTTCCAAGTATATTTATATTCCAAGTTTAGGGTAAATTACTATTTTGTGTTTATATTTTTATGTCTTGTCAAACATTGTTCAATTATTTTGCTTTTCTGGAGAACATCTGGTTTATCTTGGAATTAATAATTGTGTAATTTTTTCCTTTATGTATTTGTCTGAATTGATGCTTTTGAACTATGGTTTTGGAGAAGGCTCTTGAGAGTCCCTTGGACTGCAAGGAGATCAAACTAGTCAATCCTAAAGGAAATCAGCCCTGAATATTCATTGGAAGGACTGGTGCTGAAGCTGAAGCTCCAATCAAGCCACCTGATGCAAAGAGCTGACTCATTGGAAAAGACCCTGATGTTGGGAAAAATAGAAGGCCGAAGGAGAAGGGGACAACAGAGGATGAGATGGTTGGATGACATCACTGAAACAGTGGACATGAGTTTTAGCAAGAGCGAAGGACAGGGAAGTCTGGTGTGCTGCAGTCCATGGGGTCGCAAAGACTCGGATAGAACTGAGTGGCTGAACTGAACTGATCACCAGTTTGCAGCCAGATTCACTTACAGTGCTGCAAAGTTTCCCTCAATATGGTCAAACACATCAGATAACCTATTTTTAAAAATAATTTTATTCACTTATTTATTTTTGGCCATGCTAGATCTTTTTTGTTGTGTGGGCTACTCTCTAGTTGTGATGTGTAGGCTTCTCATTGTGGTGGTTTCCCTTGTTGCAGAGCATTGGCTCTAGGGTGCAAGGGCCTCATTAGTTGCAGCATGTAGGCTCTAGTAATTGTGACTCCTGGACTCTAGATCGCAGGCTTGGTAGTTGTGGTGCATAAGCTTAGTTGCTCCAAGGCATGGTGGATCCTCCCAGACCAGGGATCAAACCTGTGCCTCCTGCATTTGCAGGCAGATTCTTAACCACTGAGCCACCAGGGTAATCTGTTAATTACACTTTACCCTTGAAGTTATCCTTTGTTCTTCTGCTCTATCTCCTCTGGTCTCCTCCTAGACCTGCTGCAGAACTTTTGTCCTGGACTTACTTCTGCTATCACCCTGGTTATTGCCATCTCCTTCTTGTATTAGGTTCTCTATTCCTTGAATCTTGTGACAAGCTTTCTTCTAGGGTGATGATCCTTGGTTACTTGTTTATATTTAAGAGTTGAAGCTATGTCTTTACACAGAGCCTATGGAGTTTGAAAGATAAATAAGACTGAAGAGGAAAGAAATAAAAACACACAATTATAAATATAGACTATAGATGTGACTAGTATATATTCAAAGGATAACAGTGGCACAAAGGAAGGAGTAATCAGCTCCTCTTAGGCACCCTTCCCTTCTAGAATATACTAATAATGATATCAACAGTGATATCACTATTGGTTATGAATGTCTCCTCTGTACAAGTACCATTAAGTATTTGTTTAAGACCACAGTTTTCCTTTGAATTTAAGATGATGACCTTTTCTGAATTTTCTGAACAGAATGTTATTGCCTTGAGAAGAATGAGTCATATATCAATAATGTCTGAAGGATCAGCACAGGCTGACAAATGGCATTTTGAATGTCTTGTTTCTCCTTCAATGTCTATTCACTTTTTAAAATGAAACAAAGGTACAACTTTATTAAAAGAAGTGACCCTGTGCAGCGCAATGTGTGTAACAAATGGTTTGTGCAGAAATGGGTATATAATAGATATTCTTGCATACATTTCATATTTGGCAAACATTTTTCTAGAAGGACCGGGCTTCCCGGTGGTTCAGATGATAAAGAATCTGCCTGCAGTGCAGGAAATCTGGGTTCAATCTCTGGGTTGGGAGATCCCCTGAAGAAGGGAGTGACTGCCCACTCCATTATTCTTGTCTGGAGAATTCCATGGACAGAGAATCTGGCAGGCTACAGTCCATGGGCTCACAGAGAGTCAAACAAGTTAAACTTTTTTTTTTTTTCTAGAAGGACACACAATACAGTGTGGATAACTCCTAGAAGGTATTGGAACATGCAAATATAGGTAAGTTGGAGGAGAGCTTTTTCATAACTTTTCTGTGTTTCTGATCAGTTTTATTCATGTAAATTTGTATGTGTACTGTCACTCAGTCTTGTTCTACTCTTTGCAGTGCTATGGACTAATTTTAATTTTAAAAACTAATTTGAGGGATTTCTCTGGTGGTCTGAGTGGTTAACAATCTGGGGTGGGTTCAATCCTTGGTTACTTGTTTATATTTAAGAGTTGAAGCTATGTCTTTACACAGAGCCTATGGAGTTTGAAAGATAAATAAGACTGAAGAGGAAAGAAATAAAAACACACAATTATAAATATAGACTATAGATGTGACTAGTATATATTCAAAGGATAACAGTGGCACAAAGGAAGGAGTAATCAGCTCCTCTTAGGCACCCTTCCCTTCTAGAATATACTAATAATGATATCAACAGTGATATCACTATTGGTTATGAATGTCTCCTCTGTACAAGTACCATTAAGTATTTGTTTAAGACCACAGTTTTCCTTTGAATTTAAGATGATGACCTTTTCTGAATTTTCTGAACAGAATGTTATTGCCTTGAGAAGAATGAGTCATATATCAATAATGTCTGAAGGATCAGCACAGGCTGACAAATGGCATTTTGAATGTCTTGTTTCTCCTTCAATGTCTATTCACTTTTTAAAATGAAACAAAGGTACAACTTTATTAAAAGAAGTGACCCTGTGCAGCGCAATGTGTGTAACAAATGGTTTGTGCAGAAATGGGTATATAATAGATATTCTTGCATACATTTCATATTTGGCAAACATTTTTCTAGAAGGACCGGGCTTCCCGGTGGTTCAGATGATAAAGAATCTGCCTGCAGTGCAGGAAATCTGGGTTCAATCTCTGGGTTGGGAGATCCCCTGAAGAAGGGAGTGACTGCCCACTCCATTATTCTTGTCTGGAGAATTCCATGGACAGAGAATCTGGCAGGCTACAGTCCATGGGCTCACAGAGAGTCAAACAAGTTAAACTTTTTTTTTTTTTCTAGAAGGACACACAATACAGTGTGGATAACTCCTAGAAGGTATTGGAACATGCAAATATAGGTAAGTTGGAGGAGAGCTTTTTCATAACTTTTCTGTGTTTCTGATCAGTTTTATTCATGTAAATTTGTATGTGTACTGTCACTCAGTCTTGTTCTACTCTTTGCAGTGCTATGGACTAATTTTAATTTTAAAAACTAATTTGAGGGATTTCTCTGGTGGTCTGAGTGGTTAACAATCTGGGGGTGGGTTCAATCCCTGGTCATGAAACTAAGGTCCTGCATGCCGTGAGCCATAACTACTGAACCCACGTGCCACAACTAGAGTTCATGTGCTGCAATGAAAGATCCCACATGACACAACAAAGATTTCGTGTGCTGCAACTAAGACCTGATGCAACCAAATTAATTAATAAGTATTTTTTAAAAACCTAATTTGATATAAAATAAAAATCTAAACATATAAAATGTAATCATCACATAGTAGAAGAGTGATTATAGTGGAAAACATCAACATAATGATCTCCAGTGCTGTTTTAAGGTCAAGAGGGTGGGCAGCATGAGAGCCTGCTGCCCAAGACATGGAGGGGAATGCAGGAAAATGTGATGAAAGGCCAGATTTTTGGAGTCTTACAACTGCTCTGCTTGTCATTTCTGCCTCTCACTCATTCCGAGCCTATTGATGGTGATGTCTTCAGGTCAGAGCTCAATACATGCAATTCCTCCTCTCTGTCACCTCTGTCCCTCTTCCTCCAGGACAGTGGTCACAACCTGGATGAGAGCCAGGGTTAGCTATGTCCATGTTAACTTTGGTGGTGAAAACAGGGTCAGGTTTGAAGCACAAATCATGAACTGACCAGGCAGAAATGAACCAATCTGATAGCAAAACCAGTTGGAGAAAACAAGAAGTCAGGAATGGTTAAGACTTAGGTCCTGACTGTACCTCTGAATGCAGAAGTCCAAACAGGTGTCAAGCCAAGGAGAAGAGTCAGTGCCAGCACCTCAGAGGTTCACTTCATTAATCATCTCAATGACTCTATAATGTCACCACCATTCTAATGCCCATTTTATAAATGCAGAACCTGAAGCATAAGCAGATGTAGTGTTAGCCTTTATTATACAGGTGGTATAAGATGTTGGAGATAAGGTTTAAGTCCTAGTAGGGCTTCCTTGGTGGCTCGAACGGTGAAGAATCTGCCTGCAATGCAGGAGATATGGGTTCAATCCCTGGATTGGGAAGATCCCCTAGAGAGGGAATTGGCAACCCACTTCAGTACCCTTGACTGAAGAATCCCATGGACGGAGGAGTCTGGTAGGCTACAGTCTACAGGTTTGCAAAAAGTCAGAGATGAAGTGACTGAGCATACACGCAGGTTAGCACTAAACCCAAGAACTGTGCTAATGATGGAGATAAAACACTCACTGTATTAACTCCTGACATCACTGATAAACATGATTATAAACTGAGATTAGAGTCTTGAAGAGAAATACAGACCTACATTGTAGAGATGGGTGAAGCTTGATGAAGGAAAACTTGAACTGAGATCTAAATATTGAGTTGTTGAGATAAAAGGTTGGAGGAAGGGGAGTCAGGAGGAGAAGAGAGTTCCAGATAGAAGGCATAATACTTGGAAAGGTTCTCTGGTGAAAGAGAGAAGTGCTGAGTGGTCTCAGGAAGAGTGTGAGGCTGTGACAAAACCCCTTGGAGGTTTGTGGAAGTTAAGGCTGGATAATAACCTTCATATCCAGGATCCAAGCTAAAGAAGTGCTCTGGCATGAAGGATTCAGACTTCATTGGGAATTTCATGTGATCATGTGTATCAGCCTTCAGCAGTATGCTTGCCCAGGCACCGATACATGTTGGTTTTTTTCTTCCTCTACAAGGCCCCAGTTCTTCCCTTCTACTATATTTCCAATTCTGTGGCTCAGACAAAAGTGAGTAACAATGCCCAATTTGCACAAAGAACTAGGGTATGGTAGGCCAGTTCCAACATCTTTGTATAAAGGCTCCTTTTCTCCTCCTGCCTCCCTTGTTGAGAATGACTCACCATAGAGAACAGGCAGAGAGAAGAACTGCCTTTGGCCAAGGCCAATAGCACATTGTGTCGCAGAGCCTGTTGGCTCTCCCTATCCTGGGCTTTCAAAAGCAATTCTAATAAAGATGAACTAGGTGCCAGGTTCATTGATCTGCATCTGGTAGAACTGAGGTGGATGTGAGCCATGTCCTCAGTTGGCACAACCCTTCCAGACTGTGCCAGGAAGGCACTGGAGGATGCCTACCGACTGTGTGATGGAAAGTTGGTTGGCTGGCCGCCACTCATTTTGTTTATCTGGGTCTCTGCACAGTGGCATGGCCACTATCCACCACAGAATTGCCACACTAGTTTGACTGAAGAAAGGAGGTCTGGTGGGAGTCTACAGGTTTGCAAAAGTCAGAGATGAAGTGACTGAGCATACACGCAGGTTAGCACTAAACCCAAGAACTGTGCTAATGATGGAGATAAAACACTCACTGTATTAACTCCTGACATCACTGATAAACATGATTATAAACTGAGATTAGAGTCTTGAAGAGAAATACAGACCTACATTGTAGAGATGGGTGAAGCTTGATGAAGGAAAACTTGAACTGAGATCTAAATATTGAGTTGTTGAGATAAAAGGTTGGAGGAAGGGGAGTCAGGAGGAGAAGAGAGTTCCAGATAGAAGGCATAATACTTGGAAAGGTTCTCTGGTGAAAGAGAGAAGTGCTGAGTGGTCTCAGGAAGAGTGTGAGGCTGTGACAAAACCCCTTGGAGGTTTGTGGAAGTTAAGGCTGGATAATAACCTTCATATCCAGGATCCAAGCTAAAGAAGTGCTCTGGCATGAAGGATTCAGACTTCATTGGGAATTTCATGTGATCATGTGTATCAGCCTTCAGCAGTATGCTTGCCCAGGCACCGATACATGTTGGTTTTTTTCTTCCTCTACAAGGCCCCAGTTCTTCCCTTCTACTATATTTCCAATTCTGTGGCTCAGACAAAAGTGAGTAACAATGCCCAATTTGCACAAAGAACTAGGGTATGGTAGGCCAGTTCCAACATCTTTGTATAAAGGCTCCTTTTCTCCTCCTGCCTCCCTTGTTGAGAATGACTCACCATAGAGAACAGGCAGAGAGAAGAACTGCCTTTGGCCAAGGCCAATAGCACATTGTGTCGCAGAGCCTGTTGGCTCTCCCTATCCTGGGCTTTCAAAAGCAATTCTAATAAAGATGAACTAGGTGCCAGGTTCATTGATCTGCATCTGGTAGAACTGAGGTGGATGTGAGCCATGTCCTCAGTTGGCACAACCCTTCCAGACTGTGCCAGGAAGGCACTGGAGGATGCCTACCGACTGTGTGATGGAAAGTTGGTTGGCTGGCCGCCACTCATTTTGTTTATCTGGGTCTCTGCACAGTGGCATGGCCACTATCCACCACAGAATTGCCACACTAGGATTGTTCAGTTTTGGCATTGTTTTTCATTTTTATGAGTAAAAGAAGATTATTCACTTAATAATCAAGGGCCAATTGGTTATTCAAGAACATTCTGTAAGTGTTACAGGACCAGTCCTTGACTTTTAGAAATAAAGAAAACAGACTTTCCGAGAATGGGGAAGATCCAGCTTAGAAACTGCTGTGAAAAGGGGGAGGATGTTAGCAGCATAATGGGAGGATCCTTCCAAAATTCCCTCAAAATTGGATTTGCTTCGTAGAGGTTAGGGCTATTATAGCAGAGATGTTTCTTTACCCATATGGAATCCTCAGTTCAGTTCAGTCACTTAGTCCTGTCCAACTCTTTGATGCCAGGCTTCCCTGTCCTTCACCATCTCCCAGAGCTTGCCCACACTCATGTCCATTGATTGTGATGCGATCCATCTCGTCCTCTGTTGTCTCCTTCTCCTTCTGCCTTCTATTTTCCCCCACATCAGGATATTTTCCAACATGGAATCCTAAACACTGAAAAATATACAAAAATAATACTTGCTAGACACTTAACATTGAGCCTAGCCCTGTTCTAGGCCCTGGAATGCTAGGAGAGGTTCCCAGTGGAGCGACAGCAGACATGAACTATTAGTTGCCTCAGAGGAACGACCAAAGACCCTAACAGAAGTTCAGACAAGATGTAATGAGAGTGGAGCAAAATCAGCCGTATTTTTGGGAGGAAGAGACTGTCAGAAAACGTATAAGCCCTTCATTTCTAAGAGAATTTGTTTACAACATTTTATGGTTTACAGACCCCTTTTTTCACTTCTGTCCCTGTCATCACTGCTATATTGATGTCCTGGCCAGAGAGAGGTTTCCGATTGGACTTCTGACTTAGTGATAACAATGAACAGTTACTGAGTTCTTACCAGGAGCCAGCCACTGCCCTACATAAGCCTTATCCATTCAATTTTAGAATATTTCCATGAGGCACCTTTAATGCCCACTCCCACTTATAGATATAAAATCTAAGATTTGGAGGGATAAAGTGAATTGACCAAGGTCCCACAGTTGGAGGCAGTGGGCTATAACACCGGCAGTCTCATGGCAGAGACTTTGCTCTAAACCATGAGTCAGCAAATTGTGGCCAGTGGGTCAAATCTGGTCCACTGCTTGTTGTAAAAAAAAATTTTATTGGAACATAGCCATGCCTACTTGTTTACTATTGTCTATGGCTGTTCTTAAGCTGCAGAGGCAGAATTGAGCAGTTGTTGCAAAGACCCTATGGCTTACAGGGCCTAAAATATTTACTGTATCACTCTTTTTGAAAAAGTTGACTGACCATTGCTCTCCATCAGCCTCCCTTCAAATTAAACCAAAGTCTCCCAGAGGGTATAGACTGCCTCATTTATCCTGGCTATTCCCTCAGCCTCCAGCCTGGGAGATTCCATTATTGATGGTTACACTTCAATGGACCTTACATGCTTACTCAATTAAATAGATTTAATCTGTATTTAAACAATCCTAAACCTCCTTCCAAAACAGTAAACATCAGGCAAAAATCATACTTGCTGCAGTCTTCATTAGGTGAGACAAATCTCAGCAGTCAAGACGGTTTGCTCCAACAGGACAGCAAGGACAATCCTAAATTAAAGTGTGTGGTACCTTTGTAGCAACCTCTTTCTAAAATGAGTTATTCTGTGAGTGACTCTGCAAAATACTGTGTGGAAGGAAAAAACCAATCTATCTTTCAGCACTTTGGAAACTGGAAGGTACACATAAGCAAAACCTCAAGGAGACAAGAATAAATAAAGCCTAAGTTAAGTCCCCTTGTGTTTTGCAGGCAGTCAAGGAAGAAAGTAGAAGCAAAGGATGAGGTACAAAGTGGGTGTCCCTTTGCAACAGTGGGGAGGGAAGGTGGACCTGCAAAGGGCTGAAAATTTTGGTGGGCGGCTTTGAACTAAGGGAGACCACACTCCCAACCCCACTCAGTCTTTATCATGGTGCGTGCATGTCTGCTAAGTCGCTTCAGTCACGTCTGACTCTTTGACTCTATGGACTATAGCCTGCCAGGCTCCATCTGTCCATGGGATTCTCTAGGCAAGAATACTGGAGTAGGTTGCTATGCTTTTCTCCAGGGGATCTTCTCAACCCAGGGATCAAACCTGTATCTCTTAAGTCTCCTGCATTGGCAGGCACGTTCTTTACCACAAACATTTATCATGGTGCTTACCCAATTTTAATAGTTACTCAGTCAAGGACTGCAGTGGTGTGGGAGGAAAATTGGCTGGTACGGAAGATCTAGGATCAAGTCCCAGCTGTTGCATGCCCTGGTGGCTTCCTGGTCATGTCACCTCACCCAGAACCTAACTCTGAGCAGGTCAATGAATGGGTGTCTAACACAGTGAGATGAACACATGTACTGGAGCCAGATAGTTCTGTACTTAAGTCTCAGCTCTGCCTTTTTAAAAAATTTATTTTATTGAAGTATAGTTGATTTACAATGTTAATTCCTGCCTTTACTCTTTTTGCCTTTGTTTTTAATATCTTGTCCAAGACAGTTATTACATCGTATTTATCTTTGTGTTCCCACCTCCAAAGAGATAATCGGTGCTCAACATTGAGTGAATAAATATCTCTTTGATTTTTATTGGTATAATTTGTATATTGGTATGTTTCATATAGTTGATCCACAGTGTTATGTTAGTTTCAGGTGTACAACACAGTCAGTTATATCCTCTTTTTTAGGTTCTTTTCCCGTATAGGCCATCACAGAGTACTGAATAGAATTCCCTGTGCTATGCAGTAGGTCCTTATTAGTTGTCTGTTTTATATATAGTTGTCAATCCCAATCTCTCAATTTATGCCTCCCCACCTCTTTCCCCCGTGGTAACCATAAGTTTAGTTTCTATATCTGTGACTCTATTTTTATGTCATAAATAAGTCCATTTGTACCTTTTTCTAATTCTACATATAAGTGGTACCATATGATATTTGCTTTTCACTTGCTAAGGTGGACCTGCAAAGGGCTGAAAATTTTGGTGGCGGCTTTGAACTAAGGAGACCACACTCCCAACCCCACTCAGTCTTTATCATGGTGCGTGCATGTCTGCTAAGTCGCTTCAGTCACGTCTGACTCTTTGACTCTATGGACTATAGCCTGCCAGGCTCCATCTGTCCATGGGATTCTCTAGGCAAGAATACTGGAGTAGGTTGCTATGCTTTTCTCCAGGGGATCTTCTCAACCCAGGGATCAAACCTGTATCTCTTAAGTCTCCTGCATTGGCAGGCACGTTCTTTACCACAAACATTTATCATGGTGCTTACCCAATTTTAATAGTTACTCAGTCAAGGACTGCAGTGGTGTGGGAGGAAAATTGGCTGGTACGGAAGATCTAGGATCAAGTCCCAGCTGTTGCATGCCCTGGTGGCTTCCTGGTCATGTCACCTCACCCAGAACCTAACTCTGAGCAGGTCAATGAATGGGTGTCTAACACAGTGAGATGAACACATGTACTGGAGCCAGATAGTTCTGTACTTAAGTCTCAGCTCTGCCTTTTTAAAAAATTTATTTTATTGAAGTATAGTTGATTTACAATGTTAATTCCTGCCTTTACTCTTTTTGCCTTTGTTTTTAATATCTTGTCCAAGACAGTTATTACATCGTATTTATCTTTGTGTTCCCACCTCCAAAGAGATAATCGGTGCTCAACATTGAGTGAATAAATATCTCTTTGATTTTTATTGGTATAATTTGTATATTGGTATGTTTCATATAGTTGATCCACAGTGTTATGTTAGTTTCAGGTGTACAACACAGTCAGTTATATCCTCTTTTTTAGGTTCTTTTCCCGTATAGGCCATCACAGAGTACTGAATAGAATTCCCTGTGCTATGCAGTAGGTCCTTATTAGTTGTCTGTTTTATATATAGTTGTCAATCCCAATCTCTCAATTTATGCCTCCCCACCTCTTTCCCCCGTGGTAACCATAAGTTTAGTTTCTATATCTGTGACTCTATTTTTATGTCATAAATAAGTCCATTTGTACCTTTTTCTAATTCTACATATAAGTGGTACCATATGATATTTGCTTTTCTCTGACTTACTTCACTCAGTATGATAATCTGTAGATCCATCTATGTTCTTGCAAATGGTTTTATTTCATTCCTTTTTATGCCTGATTAATATTCCATTGTATATCTTTACCACACCTTCTCTTTTTTTAAATTTTTCTTTTTTAAATTTCCATCAGCTATCTATTTTGCATATGGTAATATACAAGTTTCTATGGTTTCTCTCAATTTGTCCCATCCTCTCCTTCCTCCACTGTGTCCCCAAGTCTGTTTTCTATGTCCACCTCTCCACAGCTGTACTACACATAGGTTCATCAGTACCATCTTTCTAGATTCCATATATATGCATTAATATATACTATTAGTTTTTCTTTTTCTGACTAAGTTCACTCTGTATAATTGGCTCTAGGTTTGTTCACCTTGTTAGCACTGACTCAAATATGTTCTTTTTTATAGCCAAGCAATGCTCCATTGCTCCATATGTACCACAACTTCTTTATCTATTCACCTGCTAATGAACATCTAGGTTGCTTCTATGTTATAACTGCTACCAACATTGGGGTGTATGCATCTCTTTCAATTATGGTTTCCTCAGGGTATATTCCCAGTAGTGAGCTGTTGGGTCATATAATAGTTTTACTCCTAGTTTTTTTTTTTTTTTTTTTAAGGAATCTCCATGCTGTTCTCCATAGTGGCTATATCAGTCTACATTCCCATCAACGGTGCAAGAAGATTCCTTTTTCTCCATACTCTCTCCAGAATTTACTCTTTGCAGATTGTTCTGATGGTGACCATTCTGACCTGTGTGAGCTGATACTTCATTGTAGTTTTATTTTCTTTTAATAATTGAAGATGTTGAACATATTTTCTTCATGTGCTTTTTGGCCATTTGTATGTATTTTTTTGGAGAAATGTCTATTTAGACTTTTTTTTTTTTAATTGGGTTGGTTATTTTATTTTATTTTTAATTTTAATTTTTAGCCACTTCTATTGGTCTTTCATTTATTTATCTTTGTTCTTTGGCCTGTGTGGGCCTCCTATCGCAGTGGCCTCTCTTGCTGCATGTGTTCCAGAACTCCAGCTCAGTAGTTGGACACATTGATCCAGCTTCTCCCGCAGCACGTGGAATCTTCCCAGGCCAGGGATCGAACCAGTGCCCCTTGCACTGCTATGTTCTTGCAAATGGTTTTATTTCATTCCTTTTTATGCCTGATTAATATTCCATTGTATATCTTTACCACACCTTCTCTTTTTTTAAATTTTTCTTTTTTAAATTTCCATCAGCTATCTATTTTGCATATGGTAATATACAAGTTTCTATGGTTTCTCTCAATTTGTCCCATCCTCTCCTTCCTCCACTGTGTCCCCAAGTCTGTTTTCTATGTCCACCTCTCCACAGCTGTACTACACATAGGTTCATCAGTACCATCTTTCTAGATTCCATATATATGCATTAATATATACTATTAGTTTTTCTTTTTCTGACTAAGTTCACTCTGTATAATTGGCTCTAGGTTTGTTCACCTTGTTAGCACTGACTCAAATATGTTCTTTTTTATAGCCAAGCAATGCTCCATTGCTCCATATGTACCACAACTTCTTTATCTATTCACCTGCTAATGAACATCTAGGTTGCTTCTATGTTATAACTGCTACCAACATTGGGGTGTATGCATCTCTTTCAATTATGGTTTCCTCAGGGTATATTCCCAGTAGTGAGCTGTTGGGTCATATAATAGTTTTACTCCTAGTTTTTTTTTTTTTTTTTTTAAGGAATCTCCATGCTGTTCTCCATAGTGGCTATATCAGTCTACATTCCCATCAACGGTGCAAGAAGATTCCTTTTTCTCCATACTCTCTCCAGAATTTACTCTTTGCAGATTGTTCTGATGGTGACCATTCTGACCTGTGTGAGCTGATACTTCATTGTAGTTTTATTTTCTTTTAATAATTGAAGATGTTGAACATATTTTCTTCATGTGCTTTTTGGCCATTTGTATGTATTTTTTTGGAGAAATGTCTATTTAGACTTTTTTTTTTTTAATTGGGTTGGTTATTTTATTTTATTTTTAATTTTAATTTTTAGCCACTTCTATTGGTCTTTCATTTATTTATCTTTGTTCTTTGGCCTGTGTGGGCCTCCTATCGCAGTGGCCTCTCTTGCTGCATGTGTTCCAGAACTCCAGCTCAGTAGTTGGACACATTGATCCAGCTTCTCCCGCAGCACGTGGAATCTTCCCAGGCCAGGGATCGAACCAGTGCCCCTTGCACTGCAAGATGGTTTTCTTACCCACTGGACCACCAGGGAAGCCCCTTTATTTTATTTTTGATATTGAGCTGCATGAGCTGTTTGTATATTTTGGAGATTAATTCCTTGTCAATCACTTTATTTGCAAATATTTTCTACCATTCTGAGAGTTGTCTTTTTATTTTATTTATGGTTTCCTTGGCTGTGCAAAAGATTTTAAGTTTAATTAGATCCCATTGGTTTATTTTTGTTTTTATTTTCATTACTCTGCGAGGTGGATCAAAAAAAGATCTTGTTGCAATTTATGTCAGAGTGTTCTGCCTATGTTCTCCTCTCCATACCATTTATCACTGCATCAAAAAAAGAGTAAAATATGTAGGACCAAACCTACCTAAGGAGGCAAAAAACCTGTACTCAGAAAACTGTAAGATATTGATGAAAGAAATCAAAGAGGACATAAATAGATGGAGAGATATAACATGTTCTTGGATTGGAAGAATCAATACTGTCAAAATGACTGTCCTCCCCAAAGCACTGTACAGATTCAGTGCAATTTGCATCAAGTTACCAATGGCATTTTTCACAGAATTAGAGCAAAATATTTTACAATTTGCACAGAAATGCAAAAGACTTGAAAAGCCAAAGCAATCTTGAGACAGAAAAATGGAGTTGGATGAACAAGTCTCCCTGAATTCAGACTATAGTACAAAGCTACTGTCGTCAAAACAGTATGACACTGCACAAAAACAGACAGGTCAATGGAACAGGATAGGAAGTCCAGAGATAAATCCACTTATCTATGATCTTCTAAACTATGACAAAGGAGACAAGAATATACAATGGAAAAAAAAATCCTCTTCAATAAGTGATGCTGGGGAGACTGGACAGCTATGTGTAAAAGAATAAAATCAGAACACTCCATAACACCATACACAAAAATAAATTCAAAATAAATTATAGACCTAAATGTAAGACTAGATATATAAAACTCATAAGAATAAAACATGGGCAGAACACTCTCTGACATAAAACAATAAATTTCTTTAAATCATGCTATTACTGTGAACATTAAACGAGACAATGAATGTCAAGCCTAAACATTTAGCAAGTGCTCAATAAGTATTTTTTAATTAATTTTTATTGGAGTATAGTTGATTTGCAATGTTGTGTTAGTTTAGTGCTTGTAAGTATTGCAAAGATGATGATTGGAAGAATGATAGTGATATACCATTAGCTTTGTTATGCCTCAGTTTCCTTGACTATAAAATGGAATAGTAATAATTGCTTGATGGAATCACGTATTTGTAAGAAATTAAGGATAGAGTGAATACAAAATCATTTTTATTCGCATGAAAGTTTTACCTCCCTCTGCTATAGCATTAGTTATGCTAGATTACAATTACATGTTTCCAGTTGCTTTTTCATCCAGAACTGTAGCTGGAAAATAGTAGTTGCTTAATAAATGTTCAGTTCAATTTAGTTCAGTTGCTCAGTTGTGTCTGACTCTTTACAATCCCGTGAGCTGTAGCATGCCAGGCTTCCCTGTCATCTTATTTCCCAGAACTTGCTCAAACTCATGTCCATTGACTCAGTGATATCATCCAACCATCTTGTCCTCTGTTATCCCCTTCTCCTCTTGCCTTGTATTTTTCTCAACATCAGGGTCTTTTCCAATGAGTTGGCTGTTCACATCAGTTGGAGCTTCAGCTTCAGTATCAGTCCTTCCAATGAATATTCAGGGTTGATTTCCTTTAGGATTGACTGGTTTGGTCTCCTTGCAGTCCAAGAGACTCTTGAGAGTATTCTCCAACACCACAGTTCAAAGACATCAATTCTTTGGCACTCAGCCTTCTTTATGGTCCAACTCTCACACTATTAGGAAGGCCACAGCTTTGACTATACGGACTTTCAGTGGTTAAGTGATGTCTCTGCTTTTGACAAGACAAAAAAATATACAATGGAAAAAAATCCTCTTCAATAAGTGATGCTGGGGAGACTGGACAGCTATGTGTAAAAGAATAAAATCAGAACACTCCATAACACCATACACAAAAATAAATTCAAAATAAATTATAGACCTAAATGTAAGACTAGATATATAAAACTCATAAGAATAAAACATGGGCAGAACACTCTCTGACATAAAACAATAAATTTCTTTAAATCATGCTATTACTGTGAACATTAAACGAGACAATGAATGTCAAGCCTAAACATTTAGCAAGTGCTCAATAAGTATTTTTTAATTAATTTTTATTGGAGTATAGTTGATTTGCAATGTTGTGTTAGTTTAGTGCTTGTAAGTATTGCAAAGATGATGATTGGAAGAATGATAGTGATATACCATTAGCTTTGTTATGCCTCAGTTTCCTTGACTATAAAATGGAATAGTAATAATTGCTTGATGGAATCACGTATTTGTAAGAAATTAAGGATAGAGTGAATACAAAATCATTTTTATTCGCATGAAAGTTTTACCTCCCTCTGCTATAGCATTAGTTATGCTAGATTACAATTACATGTTTCCAGTTGCTTTTTCATCCAGAACTGTAGCTGGAAAATAGTAGTTGCTTAATAAATGTTCAGTTCAATTTAGTTCAGTTGCTCAGTTGTGTCTGACTCTTTACAATCCCGTGAGCTGTAGCATGCCAGGCTTCCCTGTCATCTTATTTCCCAGAACTTGCTCAAACTCATGTCCATTGACTCAGTGATATCATCCAACCATCTTGTCCTCTGTTATCCCCTTCTCCTCTTGCCTTGTATTTTTCTCAACATCAGGGTCTTTTCCAATGAGTTGGCTGTTCACATCAGTTGGAGCTTCAGCTTCAGTATCAGTCCTTCCAATGAATATTCAGGGTTGATTTCCTTTAGGATTGACTGGTTTGGTCTCCTTGCAGTCCAAGAGACTCTTGAGAGTATTCTCCAACACCACAGTTCAAAGACATCAATTCTTTGGCACTCAGCCTTCTTTATGGTCCAACTCTCACACTATTAGGAAGGCCACAGCTTTGACTATACGGACTTTCAGTGGTTAAGTGATGTCTCTGCTTTTGAATATGCTGTCTAGGTTTGTCATAACTTTTCTTCCAAGGAGCAAGTGTCTTAATTTCATGGCTGCATTCACCCTCCACAGTGATTTTGGAGCCCAAGAAAATAAAGTCTATCACTGTTTCCATTGTTTGCTCATCTATTTGCCATGAAATAATGTGACCAGATACCATGATCTTAGTTTTCTGAATGTTGAGTTTTAGGCCAGCTTTTTCACTCTCCTCTTTCACCTTCATCAATAGGCTCTTTAGTTCCTCTTTGCTTTCTGCCATAAAGGTGGTGCCATCTGCATACCTGATGTTATTGATATTTGTCCCAGCAATCTTGATTCCAGCTTGTGATTCATCCAGACTTGCATTTGCATGATGTACTCTGCATATAAGTTAAAGATTTATTTATTTATTTTGGTGGGGGTGGGGTGGGGAGGAAGGGGAGCAGGTGGGCCACTTCTATTGGTCTTTCATTTGTCCATTTTCATCCATCTTTGTTCTTTGGCCCATGTGGGCCTCCCATCATGGTGGCCTCTGTTGTCGCAGAGCACCAGCTCTGGGCACATGAGCTCCACAGCTCGAGCTCGGTAACTGGACATATCAGTCCAGCCGCTCCGTGGCACGTGGGATCTTCCCAGGCCAGGGATCGAACTGGCACCACTCGCACTGCAAGACAGTGTCCTTACCCACTGGACCACCTGGAAAGCCCCTGCATATAAGTTAAATAAACAGAGTGACAATATACAGCTTTGACATACTCCTTATGTCCCAATTTGGAACCAGTTCATTGTTCCACATCCTGTTCTAACTTGTAGCTACTTGTCCTGTATACAGGTTTCACAGGAGGCAGGTAAAGTGGTCTGGTATACCCATTTCTTTCAGAATTTTCCACAGTTTGTTGTGATCCACACAGTCAAAGGCTTTAGCATAGCCAATGAAGCAGAAGTAGTTGTTGCTGTTTCTATGATCCAGTGGAGGCTGGCAATTTGATGGCTGGTTCCTCGTACTTTTCTTAATCCAGCTTGTACATCTGGAAATTCTTGGTTCATGTACTGTTGAAGTCTAGCTTGGAGGATTTTGAGCATTAATTTGATAGCTTGTGAAATGAGTGCAATGGTGCGGTAGTTTGACCATTCTTAATAAATGTATAGTAGGTTAATAACTTTTGTTAAGACATCAAGGGTAGCATAATCATGGAAAATGACACTATAGAATCTTTATAAACAGAAAGCAAGTGGCTTACAAATTATGTATTTTGTGCCAATGCATAAATTTATTAATATTCTCCTGTATTTGCCAATTTCAAGGAGTTTTCTTATCTACAGAGTCAGCATCAGCTTGATGTGCTTTCCACATATTGGTATATATCTTTTCTGAAGTGGAAAATAATTTTTGTGTTCTGTCCATGATCTTCTCTTTGATATCATTTGAGTCACTTCATCTATGCCACTAACATTTCCAAACTTGGTTAATTTCATAAATGATGTCAGTGTACCTATCTTTCAGGTCATAAATAAAGGTGTTTTCTTCACAGAAGCCTACTAACCACCTCAAGGCAGTTACATTACAATCCATCACCATCACCGTCTCTCCAAGTAATCAGCAGGGTCCATGATGCATTCTTTTTTTTTTTTTTAAAGATTTATTTATTTATTTATTTTGGGCGGGGGTCGGGTTGGGGAGGGAGGGGAGCAGGCAGGCCACTTCTATTGGTCTTTCGTTTCTCTATGTTCATCAGTCTTTGTTCTTTGGCTCCTGTGGGCCTCCCATCGCGGTGGCGTCTGTCGTTGCAGAGCGCCGGCTCTGGGCGCATGCGCTCCAGAGCTCTGGCTCGGTAATTGGACACATCAGTCCAGCTGCTCCGCAGCACGTGGGATCTTCCCAGGCCAGGGATGGAACCGGCGCCCCTTGCACTGCAAGGCGGTGTCCTTACCCACTGGACCACCAGGGGAAGCCCCATGATGCATTCTTAACTGAACCAATTTTATGAGTAAACATTACAAGGATCTTTATGGAGTACAAGATGAAGCTAACTTATTGCCTTTGTGAATTTTGCTAAAAAAAAAAAAAAAAAAAGATGGGAATTCCCTGGTGATCCAGTGGGTAGAGAGTCTGCCTTGCAGCGCAAGGGGCACCAGTTTGATCCCTGGCCCAGGAAGATCCCACGTGCTGGACCAGTGTGTCCAATTAGGAGCCAGTGCTCTGGAGCACATGCTCCCAGAGCAGTTGCTCTGCAGCTAGAGAGGCCACTGTGATGGGAGGCCCACACCTGCCAAAAAATAAAGATGGATAAAAATAATAAATAATGACACTATAGAATCTTTATAAACAGAAAGCAAGTGGCTTACAAATTATGTATTTTGTGCCAATGCATAAATTTATTAATATTCTCCTGTATTTGCCAATTTCAAGGAGTTTTCTTATCTACAGAGTCAGCATCAGCTTGATGTGCTTTCCACATATTGGTATATATCTTTTCTGAAGTGGAAAATAATTTTTGTGTTCTGTCCATGATCTTCTCTTTGATATCATTTGAGTCACTTCATCTATGCCACTAACATTTCCAAACTTGGTTAATTTCATAAATGATGTCAGTGTACCTATCTTTCAGGTCATAAATAAAGGTGTTTTCTTCACAGAAGCCTACTAACCACCTCAAGGCAGTTACATTACAATCCATCACCATCACCGTCTCTCCAAGTAATCAGCAGGGTCCATGATGCATTCTTTTTTTTTTTTTTAAAGATTTATTTATTTATTTATTTTGGGCGGGGGTCGGGTTGGGGAGGGAGGGGAGCAGGCAGGCCACTTCTATTGGTCTTTCGTTTCTCTATGTTCATCAGTCTTTGTTCTTTGGCTCCTGTGGGCCTCCCATCGCGGTGGCGTCTGTCGTTGCAGAGCGCCGGCTCTGGGCGCATGCGCTCCAGAGCTCTGGCTCGGTAATTGGACACATCAGTCCAGCTGCTCCGCAGCACGTGGGATCTTCCCAGGCCAGGGATGGAACCGGCGCCCCTTGCACTGCAAGGCGGTGTCCTTACCCACTGGACCACCAGGGGAAGCCCCATGATGCATTCTTAACTGAACCAATTTTATGAGTAAACATTACAAGGATCTTTATGGAGTACAAGATGAAGCTAACTTATTGCCTTTGTGAATTTTGCTAAAAAAAAAAAAAAAAAAAGATGGGAATTCCCTGGTGATCCAGTGGGTAGAGAGTCTGCCTTGCAGCGCAAGGGGCACCAGTTTGATCCCTGGCCCAGGAAGATCCCACGTGCTGGACCAGTGTGTCCAATTAGGAGCCAGTGCTCTGGAGCACATGCTCCCAGAGCAGTTGCTCTGCAGCTAGAGAGGCCACTGTGATGGGAGGCCCACACCTGCCAAAAAATAAAGATGGATAAAAATAATAAATAACTAAGAAAAAGCTCATGACATGAAGTTAAAAAAAAAAAAAGAAAGAAAGAAGGGTTTCCCTGGTGGTCCAGTGGGTAAGGACACCATCTTTCAGTGCAAGGGGCACCAGTTCGATCCCTGGCCTGGGATAATCCAACGTGCCACAAAGCAGCTGGACCGAAGTGTCCAACTACTGACCTGGAGCTCTGGAGCGCATGTGCCCAGAGCCAGTGCTCTGCAGTGAGAGAGGCCACTGTGATGGGAGGCCTACACAGGCCAAAGAACAAAGATGGTTGAAAATAAATAAATGAAAGACCAATAGAAATGGCAAAAAAAAAAACAAAACAAAAACCAGAAACAGAGTTACCAGAAAAAAAAAAAAAAGAAGAAGACGTCAGTCAAGATTCTCCCACCTTCAGTAAAACGGGATATTTTGAAGGAGTAAGACTTGTCCCCATCCTCATAGAAAATGACAGAACTGCTCAAGTATTGATCAGCTCAGCGTCAAAGTGACCAAGGTAAAGTTTCCTGCCTCATTATCAGTAGATAAGTCAATTGATTGGGAGATGGCAATCAGTTACATCAGACCAAAATTCTTACTGTTTTTCCTATGAGACATGAAACAAATGGCTCCAATATAGCAGCACACAAATACTGTTGCATTCTCTTCAACACCCTCTTTTCACCCCCTCCCCAAATAACTTCAAATACAACTGAGCTTTTTTAAAAATGCTGTTCTATTAGGAGAACCTAGAGACCACGATAATTTTTAAGTTAGCCATTAGCAATAGTAGCACATACTAGCAAGCTGATAGTAATTACATCCCATCGTATATCTGATTGCAACTCTTCCATGTGTTGTAACTCTTAAAAATGTTTAAGAAACATTAAGTTAATTGAAAGTATAGATAGGCTCCTGGAGTGTTCAGCCTGTTGCCCATCCATTTCAGCGGGAGGGTGGTTCTTTATTTCCCCTAGTGACTTGTCTGTTACTTTACAGAGTGTACTTTAATGATTTTAAAAATTCATCCACCTCATATTTTGTCATGCAGTCCTACCACATGGAAGGGTTTAGTTTGTATACTTTTGTTGGGCTTTTAATGTCATAATACCAGTATGTAAACAAGTGGAAGGGAGTCATGAATTTAACTTGCTCTATGACCTGAGCTTGCACAAAAAACGTAATTTTTCTTTTTGGCAAACACCTCAAATTTTACTCATGGTACAAAAGTATTTAGTAAGCGCCACATCAGTACAGAAAAACACACAGCCTGTAGCTCATCTTTTAAAACCAGAACAGCCAAGTTAAAAGTCAGTGGAGATTCTTAATTTTATTTGAAAAATAAAAATAAAAACAAAAATCTCAGGTACACATTGGGAATTGAACTGCTACAGGTTTTCTTTCGTGTTTTCTGGTCAATCATATTCTATCAAACACTGTATTAAACCAACGTACTAAATCCAAACAGACAGATGACTGTTTGCTGTTTGCTGTCTGCTACACGTGCTTTGCTTGACCATGGAACATTATCTTGGTAGGATTATTTTGAAGCAAGAAGGAAGTGCAGAGTCCCCACCCCAAACCTAAGGAGCTGGTTTACACAGAAAGAGTATAAGCAAATCTGCACAAATACAAACATGCTCTAAGAAGAGGATATCTTTTAGATTACTTACAGCATACATTCACTGATGGCCAGTAAAATGGGACACCAAGGTAAAATATAGCAGCCCAAATAGTTGCATTCTCTTCAACACCTCTTTTCACCCCTCCCAAATAACTTCAAATACAACTGAGCTTTTTTAAAAATGCTGTTCTATTAGGAGAACCTAGAGACCACGATAATTTTTAAGTTAGCCATTAGCAATAGTAGCACATACTAGCAAGCTGATAGTAATTACATCCCATCGTATATCTGATTGCAACTCTTCCATGTGTTGTAACTCTTAAAAATGTTTAAGAAACATTAAGTTAATTGAAAGTATAGATAGGCTCCTGGAGTGTTCAGCCTGTTGCCCATCCATTTCAGCGGGAGGGTGGTTCTTTATTTCCCCTAGTGACTTGTCTGTTACTTTACAGAGTGTACTTTAATGATTTTAAAAATTCATCCACCTCATATTTTGTCATGCAGTCCTACCACATGGAAGGGTTTAGTTTGTATACTTTTGTTGGGCTTTTAATGTCATAATACCAGTATGTAAACAAGTGGAAGGGAGTCATGAATTTAACTTGCTCTATGACCTGAGCTTGCACAAAAAACGTAATTTTTCTTTTTGGCAAACACCTCAAATTTTACTCATGGTACAAAAGTATTTAGTAAGCGCCACATCAGTACAGAAAAACACACAGCCTGTAGCTCATCTTTTAAAACCAGAACAGCCAAGTTAAAAGTCAGTGGAGATTCTTAATTTTATTTGAAAAATAAAAATAAAAACAAAAATCTCAGGTACACATTGGGAATTGAACTGCTACAGGTTTTCTTTCGTGTTTTCTGGTCAATCATATTCTATCAAACACTGTATTAAACCAACGTACTAAATCCAAACAGACAGATGACTGTTTGCTGTTTGCTGTCTGCTACACGTGCTTTGCTTGACCATGGAACATTATCTTGGTAGGATTATTTTGAAGCAAGAAGGAAGTGCAGAGTCCCCACCCCAAACCTAAGGAGCTGGTTTACACAGAAAGAGTATAAGCAAATCTGCACAAATACAAACATGCTCTAAGAAGAGGATATCTTTTAGATTACTTACAGCATACATTCACTGATGGCCAGTAAAATGGGACACCAAGGTAGAAAGCACTTGAGCTTTGTCAGCACTAACAGCTAAAAAGCACACATATAATACTTTGATCTTGAAGTGGGTAATCACAGGAGTTCCAAGATTGTATCCACTAAGTTAGCCTGAATATTCATCTAGAAAAATATTTTTTCAAAAACATGTAGACGAGGATACAGAAAGGATGGGACTACCTCAGGACCTGTAGGGGACAGTGATACAAAGACTGCGCATGTTTAATACCAGGAATTGATTTTCACATGTAGCTTTTAGGTAGAGGAAGTCTAAGTTGATTCCCACTAGCTGTGATAGTAGGATTTTCAGAAATCTTGAGATGGACAGCTAGCTTGAGTTAACCCCTAGATAACTAGATAATTCCCAGTCAACAGTCCCATTGAGGCTGCAGAATTCAAATGGTGATCCATATAAAGAGCTACGAGTGAGCAAAAAAGGCTTAGTGGGACATGTAAGGCCTGCTGGGCCAAGAGATGGTGATGGTGGATTTTCCCAACAGGAACGTCTGACATGTGTGCCGGGGAAGGGCATCCCAGGTGGAATGTTGGACTTGTGTTTGCTTCAGAAGCCTGAGACAGGGGTCTACTCAGGGAAGGAGTACTCGGGTACTGAAGACAAGACTGGCTGTGTCCTGGGAAGGTCAGGTAATTTTCTTCTGACCCATCAATACTTAACATTAATGAAGGGCTGCAGAGCAGAGTCAGACTTTCCAATGTGTAGTCTTCTGACATCATTAGCCAAAGCCTCTCCCAGTCTATTAAGCTGGTGATGTTTCGGAAAAGCCCACTGTCTGGAGGTGGGACTTAGGGCCGCAGATTGTTCTGGGAGGCGGGCATAGAAGATGATTTTCACAGTGAAGTCACCACTAAACCGCTGTTCAAGTCCAGTCCCCAGCCTTCTTCTTCGGCTGAATAGTCCAGAAACATTTCTTTAAAAGCCAGAAAATCTTTAAATGTGAGCAGCATGTTGAAAATTTCACTGGTCACTTCATCTTTATGGTGCCACAAGGTTGTAGTAAAAGCCACCATGTTAAATCCAGGAATCCGCTCCAACAGCTGTTCTTCTATATACTTTTCTACCAAAGAAATATATTCATTGAAAATAGATGTGTAGGGGCTTCCCTGGTAGCTTACTGGTAAACAGTTCACCTGCCAATGCAGGAGACACAGGTTTGATCCCTGATCTGGGAAGATCCCAAATGCTGTGGAGCAACTTAGCCCGTGAGCCACAACTATGGAGCTTGTGCTCTAGAGCCTTGGAGCTGCAACTATGGAGCCCAAGGGCTGCAACTCCTGAAACCCATGTGACCTAGAGCTGGAGTTCCACAACAAGAGAAGTCACCGCAAAAAGAAGCCTCTTTACCTCAACTAGAGAGTAGTCTCTACTCACTGCAACTAGAGAAGAGCGTGTGACAGCAGTGAAAACCCCAAATAGCCAAAAATAAATAAATAAATTAAATGCATTTCTCTAAAAAGTAAAAATAAAAAAAGGTTTGTAGGTGAGCTTATTCTCTTCCATGCCTTTAAACTCCTGGGTAGTACTTGTCCATGAAATTCCTCTGTAATAACTAGAACTCATCATCCATAATAATGTCCTCTAAATATCCAGCCACAGCATCAAATTCTGCATCAGAGGCCAAGAGAAGGACAGCATGACGCTCTCTTCCTCCAGGGTGTCCATCACAGCAGTTGAATCCACCATGCATGTGGGGAGCTGATCTGCTGGCCCTCTGCCCCCCCAGTGGCCAGTTTGTAGCCTCTGCTGTGCTCCACAGAGCTATAACCGGCAACTCAGAGGCCGCGCCCAGCCAGGTAACGCCTGCTCTCAACACTCTGGCCTCACACTCCCCAGCTGCTGCCATGCACTAGGCAGGCTTCCCATTCCTCATATACTTTTTAAACTGTATTGGCTAGCTCTTGTTATAGAAGAGAACACTTAAAATTTTAGTGGACTAGGCCCGGGGGCATTTGGGGGGAAAAATGATTTTCACAGTGAAGTCACCACTAAACCGCTGTTCAAGTCCAGTCCCCAGCCTTCTTCTTGCTGAATAGTCCAGAAACATTTCTTTAAAAGCCAGAAAATCTTTAAATGTGAGCAGCATGTTGAAAATTTCACTGGTCACTTCATCTTTATGGTGCCACAAGGTTGTAGTAAAAGCCACCATGTTAAATCCAGGAATCCGCTCCAACAGCTGTTCTTCTATATACTTTTCTACCAAAGAAATATATTCATTGAAAATAGATGTGTAGGGGCTTCCCTGGTAGCTTACTGGTAAACAGTTCACCTGCCAATGCAGGAGACACAGGTTTGATCCCTGATCTGGGAAGATCCCAAATGCTGTGGAGCAACTTAGCCCGTGAGCCACAACTATGGAGCTTGTGCTCTAGAGCCTTGGAGCTGCAACTATGGAGCCCAAGGGCTGCAACTCCTGAAACCCATGTGACCTAGAGCTGGAGTTCCACAACAAGAGAAGTCACCGCAAAAAGAAGCCTCTTTACCTCAACTAGAGAGTAGTCTCTACTCACTGCAACTAGAGAAGAGCGTGTGACAGCAGTGAAAACCCCAAATAGCCAAAAATAAATAAATAAATTAAATGCATTTCTCTAAAAAGTAAAAATAAAAAAAGGTTTGTAGGTGAGCTTATTCTCTTCCATGCCTTTAAACTCCTGGGTAGTACTTGTCCATGAAATTCCTCTGTAATAACTAGAACTCATCATCCATAATAATGTCCTCTAAATATCCAGCCACAGCATCAAATTCTGCATCAGAGGCCAAGAGAAGGACAGCATGACGCTCTCTTCCTCCAGGGTGTCCATCACAGCAGTTGAATCCACCATGCATGTGGGGAGCTGATCTGCTGGCCCTCTGCCCCTCCAGTGGCCAGTTTGTAGCCTCTGCTGTGCTCCACAGAGCTATAACCGGCAACTCAGAGGCCGCGCCCAGCCAGGTAACGCCTGCTCTCAACACTCTGGCCTCACACTCCCCAGCTGCTGCCATGCACTAGGCAGGCTTCCCATTCCTCATATACTTTTTAAACTGTATTGGCTAGCTCTTGTTATAGAAGAGAACACTTAAAATTTTAGTGGACTCAAACAGCAGGTATTTGTTATTTTTCCGATACTTATTACTTATTGAGTGACTCTTTTCATCTAGATTAGCTCCACTGGATTTAGACGATCTCAGATAACTTTAAGCACTTATCTGGGATCTGAGTTGGGAATGCTAAGAGTGCTGGGAAAGCTAGGGGCCTTACAGAGAAAGCAGAGTCAGACATAAGTTAAAAGGCATTGGCCAAGGGCTTCTCTGGTGGTCCAGTAGGTAGAGAGCCTGTCTTGCAGTGCAAGGGACACCTGTTCGAACCCTGGCCCAGGAAGATCCCACATGCCAAGGAGTGGCTGGGCCAGTGTGTCCAATTACAAGACCGTGCTCTGGAGCACATGCGCCCAGAGCCGGTGCCCTGCAATGAGGGAGGCCACTGTGATGAGAGGCCCACACAAGTCAAAGATTTAAAAAAAAAAAAAAAAAAAAAAACCAAGACGGATGAAAAGGCATTGGTAAAAGATTTTACTCAATACACACTACAGTAAGGGAAAGAGCTGAGCTTTCAATTCCAGTTTGTACAGAGATATCTGGGCCTTTTAAAGGCAGCTCTCCTCATGGCTTAGGGGCTCCTCTGGTGTCTCCAACAGTATAGAATTCGCCTGCAATGCAGGAGACCAGGGTTTGACCCCTGGGTTGGAGAGATCCCCAGGAGAAAGGAATGACACTCCATCCCAGTATTCTTGCTTGAAGAATTCCATGGACGAAGGAGCCTGGCAGACTACAGTGGGATGACAAAGAGTCGGACATGGCTGAGTGTCTAACACTGTCACTTCAAAGGGAGAATAAAGAAGAGGAATGGGGCTCATGCAGAGCTGGGAGACTAAAAAATGACCAAATGTGGATAAGAAGGTTGGTTCATGTAAATGTGTGTCTGCTCACTGTGCTTTTTACAGTTAGGCTCCCCTGAGACTGGGCAAGAGAGGTCCTAGCCTTCCTCAGATTACATTTTTAAAGGAATGACTTTCAGGTTCTTGATATAGTATATATAGATACGCACATACATCTGAGGTCAGAAGAAGGATTACAACTGTCAGCTTTTTAAAGACAAATGCTCTAAGAAAGGGAGGTCAAGGACCTACCTTTAGGTTGTCAACTACAAATGAGCACTTGCCAAGAGCATTTGCCAGCAACTGAACCATGGGGCATTTGACATCTGCCTGTGCTGCTGCAGCTGCTGGCCTTCAATATTTCCTGAAGGGAATTCAGGCTGGAGAATGAGGTACTCTGTAATCTAGGGAAACTGGTGAAAACTGACTTCATGGTCCCAATCCTTGCATCTCCTATTCAAGTACTAACCAGGCCAGACCTGGCTTAGCTTCTAAGATCAGACAAGATTGGACGCATTCAGGGTGTTATGACCATAGAACAATCCTTGCATCTGTTCATATCTAGAAAAGTACTAAATCCTTTTACTGACATCAGCTCCTTGTGACTTGCAGAAAATCTTTTGCAAAGTAAGGGCTTGACTGCATTGAACTTCCCCTTCACCAAAATCACATATATTGACCTTTCCCCACCGCCTCTTTGGAGCAGTCTCCCTGAGCTATCTGAGGCCCTGTTTCCTGGACTGCAGTCTTCATTTTGCCCCAAAGAAAATTTAGCCCACGACTCCTACATTGTGGATCTTTTTAGTTAAAAAAACCTGTTGTCTGGAACAAAGGGTAATGTGGTAGCCTTGAGTGTCTAAATAGACACTCGGTGGGGGTTGGGTGGGGGATGGGCTGGGGTGCTAGAAGTCATGCTGGAGTGTAGTCAGGTCTCTTAGTGCATGGGTTTTGGCTGCAGCCATCCTGCTGAGAGTTTTTGCAGTTCTCCAACCTTCTCTGTACAGGGTATCTCATACTTGAGCAGCCTCAGCCGAGGTAGTTCACATGGTGTCAGAGGACTTCCAGGTGAAAGAGAAAGTAAGCTCCAGGGCACATGCATATTTTAAGCCCCTGCTTGCTTCATGTTTAGTAATGTCTCTTTAGCCAAAGAAGGTCAGATGGCCAAGCCCAGATCCCAGGGTTGAAGAAATAGATTCTTTTCTATTTAATTCTCTCCAGAGATAAAAATGCTTGTAGATAGCCAATATTCTTAATTCTAAGCTGGTGTCTCGGGGTAGGAGTGTAGCCAAGTGAAGGCTGCTTCAAGCTGCTGGGGTCAGTTAATTTGTGACTTGAACAAAGGAGCCTTGGTGTGCTTGGAGTCAGAGGTCCATTCTAGCCCACGTCCTCCTTGCCAAGCTCTGACTGGTTGGAGCTTCATCGGCCTGGAGAAGGGGTATTTCTTCCAGTTGAGTATCACAGAAGGGTGCCTTTTGTCCTCCTGAAACCGTTTGCCTCAGATTGGGACTTGAACCCAAAACCCAGTTTGGAACTCGAACCCATGTGGCCAGGATTCAAACCCAGCCAAAACCCCACTTGGGACTTGAACCCACGTGGCTGGAAGCCAAACCCGCCAAAACTTTGCCTGGGGTTTGAACCCAAAACTGTTTACCTCGGATTGGGGACTTAAACCCCAAACCCAGTTTAGGAGTTGAACCCACATAACTAGGACTCAAACCCAGCCCAAACCCACCATACCTGATTTCAGGACCTAATGGAGCTCAGGTTCTTCATGTCTCTTTGCAGAAAAGAATTCAGTGAGAGACAAAGTGATAGGTAAGAAATGGATTTATTCAGATTCAGAGAAAAGCACACTCCACAGAGTGTGGGCCATCCTAGTGGGGGAATCCAGCGACCCTGAAAACATGCTGTGCTTAGCTTTTATGGGGCTGGGTGACTTCACATGCTAATGAGTGGGAGGTTTATTTCAACTCTTTTGGGGAAGGGGCAGAAGTCTCCATGTAGCCATCCTGCTGAGAGTTTTGCAGTTCTCCAACCTTCTCTGTACAGGGTATCTCATACTTGAGCAGCCTCAGCCGAGGTAGTTCACATGGTGTCAGAGGACTTCCAGGTGAAAGAGAAAGTAAGCTCCAGGGCACATGCATATTTTAAGCCCCTGCTTGCTTCATGTTTAGTAATGTCTCTTTAGCCAAAGAAGGTCAGATGGCCAAGCCCAGATCCCAGGGTTGAAGAAATAGATTCTTTTCTATTTAATTCTCTCCAGAGATAAAAATGCTTGTAGATAGCCAATATTCTTAATTCTAAGCTGGTGTCTCGGGGTAGGAGTGTAGCCAAGTGAAGGCTGCTTCAAGCTGCTGGGGTCAGTTAATTTGTGACTTGAACAAAGGAGCCTTGGTGTGCTTGGAGTCAGAGGTCCATTCTAGCCCACGTCCTCCTTGCCAAGCTCTGACTGGTTGGAGCTTCATCGGCCTGGAGAAGGGGTATTTCTTCCAGTTGAGTATCACAGAAGGGTGCCTTTTGTCCTCCTGAAACCGTTTGCCTCAGATTGGGACTTGAACCCAAAACCCAGTTTGGAACTCGAACCCATGTGGCCAGGATTCAAACCCAGCCAAAACCCCACTTGGGACTTGAACCCACGTGGCTGGAAGCCAAACCCGCCAAAACTTTGCCTGGGGTTTGAACCCAAAACTGTTTACCTCGGATTGGGGACTTAAACCCCAAACCCAGTTTAGGAGTTGAACCCACATAACTAGGACTCATACCCAGCCAAAACTCACCATACCTGGTTTCAGGACCTAATGGAGCTCAGGTTTGTCATGTCTCTTTGCAGAAGAGAATTCAGTGAGAGACAAAGTGATAGGTAAGAAATGGATTTATTCAGATTCAGAGAAAAGCACACTCCACAGAGTGTGGGCCATCCTAGTGGGGGAATCCAGCGACCCTGAAAACATGCTGTGCTTAGCTTTTATGGGGCTGGGTGACTTCACATGCTAATGAGTGGGAGGTTTATTTCAACTCTTTTGGGGAAGGGGCAGAACTGTCATGGCACATCTGGGGGTGTCATTTAGCTTGCTGATTCAGGATCAAGGTCTAGTCTGCCATCTTGGACCCATTTGTGTCCTTGGGTTATGCCATTCTTTCAAAAGTTGTTCCCTGACCCTCTTCCTCCTATTATATTCCCTCTGCTCATAAATATACTTTATTCTAATATGCACAAAGGCATCAGACATGGTAGCAGAGGCCCACAAAGCACGTCCTCCACTAGTCCCCTGGGTGGCTTAATTAGCTAGCTTAATCCAGCCCTCTTGGCCCTTGCAGTGGAATCTTAAAACTGGAGAACTCAGCTGCTTGCCACTCACCCTGTCACAGCTTGGTGAGGCCCAGCACCATGTGCTGACATGACTGGGTAACACCGCCTCCTGCCCCACACCCACCTCTTGCAGGCGCTGAAGACTTCTCTGAGGCCTGGCTATGATCTAACTGGTATTCTGAGGCAATATTTTCTGAAGAGCTACATTGACCCCGCTATGGTCAATGGTCAGATACTTCTGCATTTTGTCTGTACCACATAGGATTGTGTTGCTTCCAGATGATGTGGCTGTTGCCAGAAAATTCAGGGCAGGCGCCTGCTGGTGAGCTCTTCCCAGTGTCCTTAAAAGCAAGGATTCCTTGTTTTGGGGCACTCCCCTCTGTAAGAAAAGTGTTGATAAAAGAATGAGAGAGAAGCACTGACCTCAGGCAGGCAGGATCAAGGGTTTGTTCAAGCTGAGCGCAGGGAGGCGCCGGAGCCAAGAGGGTGTGACATAAAAGTTAAAAGCTGAGGAAGGCCACATAACTAGGACTCAAACGCAGCCCAAACCCACCATATCTGGTTTTAGGACCTAATGGAGCTCAGGTTCTTCATGTCTCTTTGTAGAAAAGAATTCAGTGAGAGACAAAAGTGATAGGTAGCAAATAGATTTATTCAGAGAAAAGCACACTCCACAGAGTGTGGGCCATCCTAGTGGGGGAATCCAGCGACCCTGAAAACATGCTGTGCTTAGCTTTTATGGGGCTGGGTGACTTCACATGCTAATGAGTGGGAGGTTTATTTCAACTCTTTTGGGGAAGGGGCAGAACTGTCATGGCACATCTGGGGGTGTCATTTAGCTTGCTGATTCAGGATCAAGGTCTAGTCTGCCATCTTGGACCCATTTGTGTCCTTGGGTTATGCCATTCTTTCAAAAGTTGTTCCCTGACCCTCTTCCTCCTATTATATTCCCTCTGCTCATAAATATACTTTATTCTAATATGCACAAAGGCATCAGACATGGTAGCAGAGGCCCACAAAGCACGTCCTCCACTAGTCCCCTGGGTGGCTTAATTAGCTAGCTTAATCCAGCCCTCTTGGCCCTTGCAGTGGAATCTTAAAACTGGAGAACTCAGCTGCTTGCCACTCACCCTGTCACAGCTTGGTGAGGCCCAGCACCATGTGCTGACATGACTGGGTAACACCGCCTCCTGCCCCACACCCACCTCTTGCAGGCGCTGAAGACTTCTCTGAGGCCTGGCTATGATCTAACTGGTATTCTGAGGCAATATTTTCTGAAGAGCTACATTGACCCCGCTATGGTCAATGGTCAGATACTTCTGCATTTTGTCTGTACCACATAGGATTGTGTTGCTTCCAGATGATGTGGCTGTTGCCAGAAAATTCAGGGCAGGCGCCTGCTGGTGAGCTCTTCCCAGTGTCCTTAAAAGCAAGGATTCCTTGTTTTGGGGCACTCCCCTCTGTAAGAAAAGTGTTGATAAAAGAATGAGAGAGAAGCACTGACCTCAGGCAGGCAGGATCAAGGGTTTGTTCAAGCTGAGCGCAGGGAGGGCGCCGGGAGCCAAGAGGGTGTGACATGAGGGAATGGGGCTTAAGTAGCTGGGTGAGGGGGCGGGTAAGGAATGGAAGCTGAAGGAGGGGAGGGGGCAGTGCCAAAGTGAGTTCATAAGTGGGAGAGCTTTGTGGAGGCGGAGACTCCAGGAGGTTGTGGCCTGCCCGGGACAGCGAGACTGACTCAGCTCTTTGAGACTTTTCAATTCCATCATTCCAGACTCTAAAGTGTCGACTAAAAAGATGAACAACTTGAGAGTTGTGGGTTAAGTTTTATTTGGGGCAAAATTAGGACTGCAGCCCGGGAGACAGCAGCCCAGATAGCTCTGAGAAACTGCTCCAAAGAGGCAGCACGAGGAGGGCCAGTATTTAAGGATTTTGGTGAGAGGGGAGTTTAATATCACTAAACAATCATTGTACAAATGGTCCCCAATCACAAGGATCTGATGTCACTGTGAAGAGATTTAGTGCTTTTCTAAACATGAGGAGATGCAAGGATTGAGATAATAAAAGCTGTTAGTAAAGGCATCCACCTATCTAAAGACCTGCCCCACCAGATTCCCTGGAGCACAGAGTGCCTCTACCCCACCCTGATCTCCATCAGGGGGTATAGAAGGTCAGCAGCTCTCAATAGCACCAGGTCTCAGCTTCACCCTGATCTCCTTCAGGGGGTATTGAAGGTCAGCAGCTCTGAACAGCATAGGGTCTGGTCTCTGCAGAGGCAGACGGCAAATGTCCTTGTTGTCCAGGCATTGGCAACGTAATTGGTAAATGCCAATTTTAGTTGACAAAAGGAATATAGAAAGGAGCGGGGCAACATTATCATCTCTGGCTACTTCCTTCGTGGCTAGGGGGCATTGATGGTGAGGGTATTGGCCTCTGGAGTCTGGAGGAGGAGCATGGCCTTGATGTGTTCTTGGGTGGCTGCATGAGAGATGGCGGTGACTCTGTTGATCAGAAATTTCTGAAAGACACTTATAAGGCATGGTAAAGAGGTTAACATGAGAATGAGAGTGATTATGGGGGCTAATATAGGGGGGTGCCAGTGAAGCAGTTGCCCCAGGAACCATCTGGATGAGGAGTTACGTTGTAAGTCCTGGGCTAAGACCCTCAAGTGCTGAGATTTATTGGTGTAGAAACGTTACTCTTGAAGCAGGACACAGACACCACCATGAGGTCAGGAGGTCTGGTCCTCGGTGGCTTTGGAGCACCACGGATGTCAGGGAGTCAAGCTGGTCCTGAGTGGCCACCAGTTGTTCTGCCGTTTTCTTGAGACCAGTGGAGAGTTGCTGTGACAGGAGGGTCAGCTGGATGAGGGAGACTCTGAGACTCGCAGCTCCTACACTCAGTCTGGAACTCAGAGAGGGTAAATCAGGGACAGGTGTTAAAATTTTGTTTTTGTTCAAAAAACAAAATTCAGCTGAGTAAATATGAAGATCTCTTTGGCTTTATTCAACAATTGGAAAACTAGAGGGGCACTCCTTTGAGGAGTTGTACAGAATGAAAGTTTTTATGGGCAAAAGGAGAGTGAGGCAATAAAATATCAGCAAAAAAAAAAAAGAGAAAGGGTTGTTCCAAGACAGGTCACCATCTTTGGGGAAATTAATGGCAGGGATCTTTATCATGCAGATTATCTTCCTAGTGTTGATCAGGAAATTAGATTCACTGTTTTAAAGGTCACATTTCTGAGAAGGGTTGAGACTGCAATTAAGGTTTGCCCTGCTGTAGTGCGGGAGGGGGGCGAGGACAAACGACTCAATCTTGAATTAGTTGTTTCTTTTTAACAACACGTATGTCTCAATTCCCATCTCTTTCTACAATGAAAACCAATCAGAATCCTGTGGTGCCCTCCCAGTTACAAAATCCCCTCCATGTCCCTTGTTTCTCATTTGTTGAAAAATGCTTTCCTCTCCTAAACTTTCTCTGAGTTCCAAAAAGCAAGCTGAAGTAGTTACTAATTAGGGAAGTGAAGAAATGCAAAAACAAAGGAAAAACAAACAAGAAAAGTAACAATGGCCTAAACAGTGTTAGTGATAAAACCTAATCCTACTTCCCCCTCAAAGGATATACATAACAATCTGATGCAGGTCTTTGAGTTGTTCTGCTAGAATTAAGACTCCTGCACCCAGGTGGAGAGTCACTGCTAGACTCCAGACTGGCTGGAACCAGAAGGCTGTAGTTAAGATTCCAAAAAAAAAAAAATGCTTTAACAAGGGGAAAAAAAAAAAAAGATTTCCAAAACATCACTTTGTTACCTCACCACCAACCCATCATAAGAAATTTCACAAGCTGCAATTCTTACCCCAAATGTTGACTTTAAAAAATATTTCCTAAAAGCCGTTGAGAATATCCGGTCTTTTGACCATTAGCTGCCTGCCCATTCTCCTTACTTGGTCCCTGCAATAAGGGCTGTACTTTACTACAACCCAGTATTAGTAGATTGGCTTTGTTGTTCATAGGCGAATGGTAACACAATCCCTGGGTCTGATAATGGGTAAGGCTTTCTTCTGTCACATTCTCTTGCTCTCTGATTCCACCTAATTCTTTGTGGTGGTTAGAGTAATTTCCTCTATTCTATAGACAGCGGTATCTGCTAAGTGCTTCAAGTTGGATTTTTCTTTTTATGTGCTAATGGAAGGTGTACATTTCCAGATATGGAAAATTATTTTCAAGAAAATTGTTATCAGGACAATCCCATGGCTCATAAGACTGCTGTCTTACTGCATAATTGTACTTTGTATAGCAGAAGCTTTCATGACATTCCTCTTTTAATCTCCATCAGCATTTAAGCTGGTTTAAGACAAAACATTCCAAAAATTAAGATCATGACATTTTGTCCCATAATTTCATGGCAAATAGAAGGGAAAAAATGGAAGCAGTAACAGATCCTATTTCCTTGGACTCCAAAATCACTGTAGACAGTGACTGCAGCCATGAAATTAAAAGACACTTACTACTTGGAAGGAAAGTTATGACAAACCCCGATAATGCATTTAAAAGCAGAGACATCACTTTGCCAACAAAGGTCCATATAGTCAAAGCTATGGCTTTTCAATAGTCATATATAGATGGAAGAGTTGGACCATAAAGAAGGTTGAGTGCCAAAGAGTTGATGCTTTTAAGTTACGGTGTTGGAGAAGACTCCTGAGAGTCCTTTGGACTGCAAGGAGAGCAAATCAGTCAATCTTAAAGGAAATCAGCCCTGAATATTCATTGGAACCACTGTAAGAAAAGTGTGATAAAGGGCCCAAGATATACCTGTGAATAACAGGCCCACCGACTCTCGATCAATCTAACACTATTAATGGCTCCTATTACTACCAAGAGCAAGCACCCCGACCAGACTTCCTGGGTTTGGGCACCAAAAGTAAGAAAGTGTGATAAAGGAATGAGAAGAGTCAACCTCAGACAGGCTTTATTAAAGTCTGAGAAGAGCCTCCAGGAGATACCCGGCTACACAGAAGTAACAGAGAGAAAGTGGCACATGCTCCTAGTGTGGTGAGGAGCTTAAGTAGCTGGATAGGAGCAGGGAGAGGGAGTGGATGCCGGACGAGGGCAGGGAGTAGTGCCGAAGTGAGTTCACAGGTGGGGGACATGTGGCAGAGATTCCAGGAAGTTGTGGTAGGAAAGAGCTCTGGGGGGAGGGAGTTTCTTTGTCCATTTAGGAGGCCTCTGGACAGCGGGGCTGAATTAGCTCTTTACAATTTTGTACCTCCATCAAGCACTGTTGCTGAAGCTGAACCTCCAATATTTTGGCCACCTGATGCAAAGAGCCAGCTCATTGGAAGAGACCTTGATGCTGGAAAAGATTAAAGGCAGGAGGAGAAGAGGGCAGCAGAGGATGATATGATTAAATAGCATCACCAACTCAATGGATGTGACTTTGAATAAGCTCAGGGAGATAGTGAAGGAAAGGGGAACCTGGTCTGCTGCAGTCCATGGGGTCACAAAGAGTCAGATATGACGTAGTGACTGCACACCAACAATCGTCTCTCCTAGGAGATGAACAGTGAGCTGGAGGAGTGCTACTATAAGGGGTCAGGGGACAGGCAGCATCTGCTTCACTGAAGAGCGTGGAGAAGTGAAAATTTTCAGGCCTCTCATCACAGCTGCTGAATTAGAATCTTTGGAGATAGAGCCCAGGAATCTGTTTTAACAATTCTTCCAGGAAATTCTGATACCCACTGAAGTTTGAGAAACAATGAATTAGGGTATAGGACTAGTACCAAACTCGAAAATGCAAATGAGAAAAATGCAGTAATTATGCAAACAAGGAGAGTTTGGCAACTCTCATAGCAGCACCACACAATTGCAGGTTTGTGGCTATATTTAAATGGAAATGACAACCACAGTGGGAATCTAGGATTCCAGAATCCCAGACTCTAAGCACAAAATGAAATGCAAATTGTCAAGGGAAGGCCATTTCTCTCAGTGACAAACATACGAAAGTGAATAATTTCCTTATTATTAGTGGAACTTGTTCATTGACATCGAGATCTTAGGGATAGGGTTGTGATTTTTTTGGTGTTGTTGCTTTTACTTTTTGGATATTCTGCACACATGCAGGCCCTTGACCAGGGACTGAATTTATATCCCTTGCAGAAGAAGGACAGAGTCTTAGCCAAAGGACTGCCAGGGATTTGGCACTTCAAAGATTCTCATGCTCTTCTTATGGAAGACTCTGGATCATTCGGGATGAGGATCAGTACAGTGCTAATCGTTAGTGACTGTTCATCAATACAAATACAACATCTTAATCATTGGCCCCAAATAATAAAAGGAATGAACAAAGGATCCTTCTCTATGCAAATGTCTCCATCAGGACAAAGCCTGATACAGGAAAAGGAGGTCAGGCTGTAATCCAGGGGATTTCTATTATTCAGGGAGGAGATTATGCTCCCATGATGATTCATTTGCCTCCGACTCTTCTATTTCTGTCCTGCAGAAACGTGTGGGAAGGATGAATGTCTGCGGGGCTAGCTGGCAGTGCTCATGGAACGTCAGTGCAGGAAGGCCCAGGTCTCAACATGCTGTCCTCTCAGGCCAGAGTGGTGCTTTTAAGAAAACCAGCGAGAAACAGCTGGGGCTGCACAGGAATCTGGATCCTCATAGGGCTTTAAGAGATGGTCCAACTGCCACGAGTTAATTACGCATTTTGTGCTTCAGTGTCATTTGGGAGGACCAGAGGGCAGAAGAGGAGCAGGTATGCCCCAGATGCCTGGGAGATGCAGGACCCCACCATGGGAGGGATTTGCAGCCCAGGGGAGTAAAGGAGGGTCAGAAAAGGAGGAAATGACAGAGGAAGAGGTCACATTTGACAAGTCAAAACCCAAGGGTTGAGGTCTGGTGCTGAAATATAGTCAGATTCATGGGAAATTTTATAGACCAGAGCAAGAGACTCCAAAATAAGTGAAGCCAGGATGGAGATTAAAAATGCAGAGAAAGGGGGGGACCTGTCAGTCAGAGGGAGGCCTAGGCCAAGATAACAAACTAACTCCTGTCCCAGATGATGGTCAGTGTGCTCTTTGGGTGGAGGGTCTTGGGGAAACCCAGCTCTAAGAATATGCCTAGTTCCTCATGCAACCCTGACTCTGAATTTACCCATTTCTTATTTGCTCTCTTAACAAGCTCCATTCCCACTGCCAACTCATTTATTTCACCATAGGAAGTCTCAGAAGTGAGACTTCTCTCATGGTCCAGTAGTTAAGAATCTACCTTCTTGTGCAGGGAACCATGGATTCAATCCCTGGTCAGGGAACTAAGATCCCTCATGTGTTGTGCAAATAAGCCTACATGCTGCAACTAGACATGTGCTGCTGTTGTGTGCTGCAACTAGAGGGAAGCCCATGCATTGCAAGGATGATCTAGCACAGATGTAAGTAAAAATGAAAACAAAACAAAAGAAGTCTTAGAACTTAGTGATGCAAAGCTCTTCAGGAGATCTGGAACGGAGGCATTCCATTATCAGAGGCTGCTCCCAGCCAGACAGCACCAGGTAGATGGTGATACCAACATGGGATTTGTCTTTAGGGTCAAGATTAGGTGAACGACTCTTTCTTCCATGAAACGTGGGAAGGATGAATGTCTGCGGGGCTAGCTGGCAGTGCTCATGGAACGTCAGTGCAGGAAGGCCCAGGTCTCAACATGCTGTCCTCTCAGGCCAGAGTGGTGCTTTTAAGAAAACCAGCGAGAAACAGCTGGGGCTGCACAGGAATCTGGATCCTCATAGGGCTTTAAGAGATGGTCCAACTGCCACGAGTTAATTACGCATTTTGTGCTTCAGTGTCATTTGGGAGGACCAGAGGGCAGAAGAGGAGCAGGTATGCCCCAGATGCCTGGGAGATGCAGGACCCCACCATGGGAGGGATTTGCAGCCCAGGGGAGTAAAGGAGGGTCAGAAAAGGAGGAAATGACAGAGGAAGAGGTCACATTTGACAAGTCAAAACCCAAGGGTTGAGGTCTGGTGCTGAAATATAGTCAGATTCATGGGAAATTTTATAGACCAGAGCAAGAGACTCCAAAATAAGTGAAGCCAGGATGGAGATTAAAAATGCAGAGAAAGGGGGGGACCTGTCAGTCAGAGGGAGGCCTAGGCCAAGATAACAAACTAACTCCTGTCCCAGATGATGGTCAGTGTGCTCTTTGGGTGGAGGGTTTTGGGGGAAACCCAGCTCTAAGAATATGCCTAGTTCCTCATGCAACCCTGACTCTGAATTTACCCATTTCTTATTTGCTCTCTTAACAAGCTCCATTCCCACTGCCAACTCATTTATTTCACCATAGGAAGTCTCAGAAGTGAGACTTCTCTCATGGTCCAGTAGTTAAGAATCTACCTTCTTGTGCAGGGAACCATGGATTCAATCCCTGGTCAGGGAACTAAGATCCCTCATGTGTTGTGCAAATAAGCCTACATGCTGCAACTAGACATGTGCTGCTGTTGTGTGCTGCAACTAGAGGGAAGCCCATGCATTGCAAGGATGATCTAGCACAGATGTAAGTAAAAATGAAAACAAAACAAAAGAAGTCTTAGAACTTAGTGATGCAAAGCTCTTCAGGAGATCTGGAACGGAGGCATTCCATTATCAGAGGCTGCTCCCAGCCAGACAGCACCAGGTAGATGGTGATACCAACATGGGATTTGTCTTTAGGGTCAAGATTAGGTGAACGATCTCCAGGGAAGCTATAGCTTTGCTGCTTGAAGGCAGTGTGGTGGTTAACAGCACATACTTGGAAGATCAGGGAGGTAAGTTAACAAAACATAACCCCTGCCTAGATGTATTACTGCACCGTAGAGTGATAGGTTGTGAAATGTCAGTGTCAGGGAAGTGGCCTTGGGCAGTACAGCCATTCTAAGTCTCCTTAAAGGAAAGATAATCTTTCTTGATTCAAAAACTTATCGTAGGGCTTCCCTGGTGGTCCAGTGGGTAAGGACACCACCTTGCAGTGCAAAGGGCACCGGTTCGATCTCTGGCTTGGGAAGATCCCATGTGCCGTGGAGCAGCTGGACTGATGTGTCCAATTACTGAGCCAGCGCTCTGGAGCGCATGCACCCAGAGCCAGTGCTCTGCAGCGAGAGGGTCTGCTGTGAATGGGAGGCCCACACAGGCCAAAAGAACAAAGATGGACTAGAATGGATGGATGAAAGATCAATAGAAGTGGCCCCCCAAAAAATAACAATACATAAACTTTTAGTAAACACTCTTATTTTCTTTTCCATTTCCCTCAACAGCCTAAGAACAGTGCAGTAAGCAAGGGAGCATTATCTTACACATTGAACAATAAAGCAAGTAAAATGAAACCAAAAAAGGCACATATTTGTAAATATTGCTGCCAGGAAGTCTCCACAAATGATAAAGAACCATTTCAGTGTCAAGATAAAGTCTGTTCAAGGAGAAAGCCACCAAGGAGCAGCAGAGTCTATATACTCCTCCCTTCTAGCACCTTCTCTCCCATGTCTAATGACATCACATGGTCCACAGAAGGTAAACAAGGATCAATATTCCAGTTAGCATCAGCAGGCCAGGGAGATTAAAGCAGACAGCAGACTCTTGGCAGGAAAACCTACTTCAAATGTTTATCTAATATTTTTGTTTATCTTTTAAGGGACATTTAGGATCTATATACATAACCACAGAGCTACAGACCAATGAAGTTAATATAGTAATTAAGAAAGCATTGGTCTCAGGGGAAAAAGTCACCAAAACAATTTTTTCATATATCACTAGAAAAACAACCATTAAAATTTTTCTTTTTTATATTTCTTAGCTAATCATTTACATGTCTGCTTTAATATGACATCAGTATATAATGGCACTTTATTGTTGTTCAGTCACCAAGTCGTGCCTGACTCTTTGCAATCTCATAGACAGTAGCACACCAGACTTCCCTGTCCTTCACTGTCTCCCAGAGTTTGGCCAAACCCATGTCCATTGACTCAGTGATGCCATCCAACCATCTCATTCTCTGTCATCATCCTCTTCTTCTGCCTTCAATCCTTCCCAGCATCAGGGTCTTTTCCAATGAGTTGTCTCTCACATCAGATGGCCAAAGTATTGGAGCTTCAGCTTCAGCATCAGTTCTTCCAGTGTATTCAGGGTTGATCTCCTTTAAGACTGACTAGCTTGGTCCCCTTGCTTTCCAAGGGACTATCAAAGTCTTCTTCTCCAACACCACAGTTTGAAAGCATCACTTCTTCAGGGCCTACCATACTATTAAACCCACACAGGCCAAAAGAACAAAGATGGACTAGAATGGATGGATGAAAGATCAATAGAAGTGGCCCCCCAAAAAATAACAATACATAAACTTTTAGTAAACACTCTTATTTTCTTTTCCATTTCCCTCAACAGCCTAAGAACAGTGCAGTAAGCAAGGGAGCATTATCTTACACATTGAACAATAAAGCAAGTAAAATGAAACCAAAAAAGGCACATATTTGTAAATATTGCTGCCAGGAAGTCTCCACAAATGATAAAGAACCATTTCAGTGTCAAGATAAAGTCTGTTCAAGGAGAAAGCCACCAAGGAGCAGCAGAGTCTATATACTCCTCCCTTCTAGCACCTTCTCTCCCATGTCTAATGACATCACATGGTCCACAGAAGGTAAACAAGGATCAATATTCCAGTTAGCATCAGCAGGCCAGGAGATTAAAGCAGACAGCAGACTCTTGGCAGGAAAACCTACTTCAAATGTTTATCTAATATTTTTGTTTATCTTTTAAGGGACATTTAGGATCTATATACATAACCACAGAGCTACAGACCAATGAAGTTAATATAGTAATTAAGAAAGCATTGGTCTCAGGGGAAAAAGTCACCAAAACAATTTTTTCATATATCACTAGAAAAACAACCATTAAAATTTTTCTTTTTTATATTTCTTAGCTAATCATTTACATGTCTGCTTTAATATGACATCAGTATATAATGGCACTTTATTGTTGTTCAGTCACCAAGTCGTGCCTGACTCTTTGCAATCTCATAGACAGTAGCACACCAGACTTCCCTGTCCTTCACTGTCTCCCAGAGTTTGGCCAAACCCATGTCCATTGACTCAGTGATGCCATCCAACCATCTCATTCTCTGTCATCATCCTCTTCTTCTGCCTTCAATCCTTCCCAGCATCAGGGTCTTTTCCAATGAGTTGTCTCTCACATCAGATGGCCAAAGTATTGGAGCTTCAGCTTCAGCATCAGTTCTTCCAGTGTATTCAGGGTTGATCTCCTTTAAGACTGACTAGCTTGGTCCCCTTGCTTTCCAAGGGACTATCAAAGTCTTCTTCTCCAACACCACAGTTTGAAAGCATCACTTCTTCAGGGCCTACCATACTATTAAATGTAAAAATAGCTATACCTTCACAGTGGAATACTACACTGATAAACAGTTATAAGTGATAGTAGTATATTTTCAGATATAGGAAAACATTTACTTGACTATCAGTAAATGCAAAAAGCAAATCACAAGTTAGTTTGCATTGTATGAAGCCTTTGTAGGGAGAAACTAAAAGATTTATAGGGCTATGAACCAGTGTATTAATTAGGCAGATAAAAGATTGTGTTTCTTGTTTTCTTCCTTTACTTGTTGATGTCTAATTTTCATAAAAGATCATGTATCTTCTTGAAAATAGAAAAAAAGTCATATTTTAAATAGTTATGACGTCAAGGAGAGGGCTAATGTGGCAGAATTTTTCAGTCATGACAAGACCCAGGATTGCTTTATAGGCCTATCTCAACTATTAGCAGATACTCATATATGAAAAAAATTACTTCTGGAATAGCAGGAATACTTTGTGTGGCATGCCAGAGGCTCAAGGATCCCTGAGAAACATTTGAGAAAGAGAGAGCATATGTTCTGAGAGAACTCTGACAGGCAGTGTGCACTCTAAGAAACTCAAGAGGAAGGAAGAAATGTCAGTGTGAGGAAGCCTGGAAGCACACCTGTCTCTTATCTGTCCCTCCTGGGAGCTAACAGTGTCTGGACCTCTGGAACATGCCATCAGACAGTGTCTTCATTTACATGTCTGCAATATGACATCAGTATATAATGGCACTTTATTGTTGTTCAGTCACCAAGTCGTGCCTGACTCTTTGCAATCTCAGTGAAAACCCTTCCCTGTCCTATTCCCAGAGTTTGGCCAAACCCATGTCCATTGACTCAGTGATGCCATCCAACCATCTCATTCTCTGTCATCATCCTCTTCTTCTGCCTTCAATCCTTCCCAGCATCAGGGTCTTTTCCAATGAGTTGTCTCTCACATCAGATGGCCAAAGTATTGGAGCTTCAGCTTCAGCATCAGTTCTTCCAGTGTATTCAGGGTTGATCTCCTTTAAGACTGACTAGCTTGGTCCCCTTGCTTTCCAAGGGACTATCAAAGTCTTCTTCTCCAACACCACAGTTTGAAAGCATCACTTCTTCAGGGCCTACCATACTATTAAATGTAAAAATAGCTATACCTTCACAGTGGAATACTACACTGATAAACAGTTATAAGTGATAGTAGTATATTTTCAGATATAGGAAAACATTTACTTGACTATCAGTAAATGCAAAAAGCAAATCACAAGTTAGTTTGCATTGTATGAAGCCTTTGTAGGGAGAAACTAAAAGATTTATAGGGCTATGAACCAGTGTATTAATTAGGCAGATAAAAGATTGTGTTTCTTGTTTTCTTCCTTTACTTGTTGATGTCTAATTTTCATAAAAGATCATGTATCTTCTTGAAAAATAGAAAAAAAGTCATATTTTAAATAGTTATGACGTCAAGGAGAGGGCTAATGTGGCAGAATTTTTCAGTCATGACAAGACCCAGGATTGCTTTATAGGCCTATCTCAACTATTAGCAGATACTCATATATGAAAAAAATTACTTCTGGAATAGCAGGAATACTTTGTGTGGCATGCCAGAGGCTCAAGGATCCCTGAGAAACATTTGAGAAAGAGAGAGCATATGTTCTGAGAGAACTCTGACAGGCAGTGTGCACTCTAAGAAACTCAAGAGGAAGGAAGAAATGTCAGTGTGAGGAAGCCTGGAAGCACACCTGTCTCTTATCTGTCCCTCCTGGGAGCTAACAGTGTCTGGACCTCTGGAACATGCCATCAGACAGTGTCTTCATCCTTTTAGTCTGTTTTGCTTCACTGTGGAGTTCACCCTTTTAGTTCTTAGGGCCTTAATGAGACCAGACCACCAGCTGTGGGGCTGCAGGTAGCAACGAATGGGTATGGAGCCAACATGAGGGCCCAAGGGTAGACTGAGCGCCCTGCAAGTACCATTGCAGGCCCTGGGCCAGTGCCCTCCTTATGTGTTATTGAGCTTTATCCTCTTTGGCCCACATGGACCAAGTGACTCTTCCTTCTCCATCCTATACATAAGACTCTAGAGGTAGAATTTTAAATTTTAAATTCACTATTTAAAATACCTTACAAATTGTGAATGGGAAAATTTAAAAGTATTTTAGAGATGGTATGTCTGCCTTCCAAGGATGTTGGAATGATGAACTATTTCATATAAAACATTTAGCATAATATCTGATATATAATAAATATTTTATAGTAAGTGCTAACTGCTAATAATTTCTAACACAAATTTTCCCTATTTTAACATAAAATGTGTTTGTATTCCAACACTTGTTTTGTTTTGTTTTGTTTTAAAGACTGACAGTATTTGTTTTTGGCCTCTTTTAATTGATTCTTTCTTTATTTATTTTTCATCCATCTTTATTCTTCAGCCTGTGCAGGCATCCCATTGCAGCGGCCTCTCTTGTTGCAGAGCAATGGCTCTGGGCACATGCGCTCCAGAGCTCTGGCCTGTAATTGGACACACCGATCCAACTGCTCCACAGTACTTGGAATCTTCCCCAGCCAGGGATCAAACCCGTGACCCTTGCACTACAAGGAGGACTCTTTTAACCAATGGACAACCAGGGAAGCCCCCAACTCTTGTTTATTTTGAATAGTTAAAAAGTTAGACTAATTCTTATCCTAAGGAGATAGAAAGAATTCTGTCATTAACGAGATGATGATAAAACATCTCAATCAGGCTTAATTGGGTTCTGTAGGCATAAATGATTTCCTCTTTTCAAACTAATCAGTCCACTTGATTTCATTCAGGACTCAAATTCAGAGTCCTTGCAGTGCTACCTGATTCTGCCAATCTTCTGTGTGCTAGGAACCAATGAGGTTCATTCTTAGTGCTTTTATTCTTTTAAATTTCCATTAGTGTCTTTATTCCTTTTGAGATCCTGCAGTTGTATTCTACTGGATTTTTAATGTTAGCTCAGGGAAATATGCTCAAGGAAAGAGCTTTTGATGCTGACCTGCTTTCTCTTGACTACTGTATGAAACTTCTAGAGAAAACAGGGCGAGCTATAAATAGAGCTGAGCAATTGACAGCAAGGCATTCATTCCAAAGATGACTGACTCCAAATGACAGCTCAGGCAAGTGTTGGGTGTGTTTTTTGTTTGCTGAGGTGTCTTGAGAGAATACCTCTCCCATTCTTCATCCTTATGGTTTGGTCACATGTGACTAGGGCCCATCCAGAGTTCTCCGCTCCTTACCCATCACATTTATTGTTACCCAAGCACGATAAATCAGAGATATACACTCAATTTTGTTTAAGGTTAGTAAGAAAGAAGCACCTCTTTCTTATTTCATTAGAATCATTAACTGTGAGAATTAGGTACACCTAGAGTTGCTGGTGGCTCTCTGCTTTTGCAAGGAGAAGTGGGAGAAAGGCACCCTGACAGTATTTGTTTTGGCCTCTTTTAATTGATTCTTTCTTTATTTATTTTTCATCCATCTTTATTCTTCAGCCTGTGCAGGCATCCCATTGCAGCGGCCTCTCTTGTTGCAGAGCAATGGCTCTGGGCACATGCGCTCCAGAGCTCTGGCCTGTAATTGGACACACCGATCCAACTGCTCCACAGTACTTGGAATCTTCCCCAGCCAGGGATCAAACCCGTGACCCTTGCACTACAAGGAGGACTCTTTTAACCAATGGACAACCAGGGAAGCCCCCAACTCTTGTTTATTTTGAATAGTTAAAAAGTTAGACTAATTCTTATCCTAAGGAGATAGAAAGAATTCTGTCATTAACGAGATGATGATAAAACATCTCAATCAGGCTTAATTGGGTTCTGTAGGCATAAATGATTTCCTCTTTTCAAACTAATCAGTCCACTTGATTTCATTCAGGACTCAAATTCAGAGTCCTTGCAGTGCTACCTGATTCTGCCAATCTTCTGTGTGCTAGGAACCAATGAGGTTCATTCTTAGTGCTTTTATTCTTTTAAATTTCCATTAGTGTCTTTATTCCTTTTGAGATCCTGCAGTTGTATTCTACTGGATTTTTAATGTTAGCTCAGGGAAATATGCTCAAGGAAAGAGCTTTTGATGCTGACCTGCTTTCTCTTGACTACTGTATGAAACTTCTAGAGAAAACAGGGCGAGCTATAAATAGAGCTGAGCAATTGACAGCAAGGCATTCATTCCAAAGATGACTGACTCCAAATGACAGCTCAGGCAAGTGTTGGGTGTGTTTTTTGTTTGCTGAGGTGTCTTGAGAGAATACCTCTCCCATTCTTCATCCTTATGGTTTGGTCACATGTGACTAGGGCCCATCCAGAGTTCTCCGCTCCTTACCCATCACATTTATTGTTACCCAAGCACGATAAATCAGAGATATACACTCAATTTTGTTTAAGGTTAGTAAGAAAGAAGCACCTCTTTCTTATTTCATTAGAATCATTAACTGTGAGAATTAGGTACACCTAGAGTTGCTGGTGGCTCTCTCTGCTTTTGCAAGGAGAAGTGGGAGAAAGGCACCCAAGAATAAAGTTAACATGGAGCTAAAAAATGGAAAGACAGTCTCCTGAGAGCATCTTCTGAGTGCATTGTGTCAGGTCCTCCCAGAAACAAGGTATGTCCCAGACTTCATAGTTCTGTGAGCCCATAAAAGTAAGTCTAATTTAACTTTTGTTGCCTGACAACTGAAGGAGACCCATCTACTGCAAATTTATCAAGCAATATTTATTGATCTCTTTCCTTGTGCCAGGCATTGAGCTGTGCACTGTCTCGAGAAATTTTCATTCTGTTTTGAGGCAAATGAAACAGAAAGTCTTCAACAGGAATGAGTCAGCTCCCAAGAACCTATGGAACCCAGAAATATTGTTTAGCCTAATGCTTGAGTATTTAGCGGATCTTGTGATATCAAAGTTGTGCTTCTCATCAGCACCAATTATTCAGTTTTACTGAAAAACAAAATCACACCTGAAGCACTGTGATTCCCACTGCAGAACTTCTACATTAGTGCACCACTTTGGGGTGCCCTTTAAAATTCTTAGCTTACTCTGTTCCATTACCTTGGTTATAGAGTTGTTCATTAAGCCATCAGTATTAGTTTTCTATGAATGTCATAACAAATTAGCACAAGCTGAGTGACTTAAGACAACAGAAATTTAGTCTCATAGTTCTGTGGGTTAGAAGTCTGAAATCAAGGTGTCAGCAGAGTCATGCTCACACTGAAGACTCTAGGGGGGAATCCTTCTTTGCCTCTTCCTAGCTTGTTGAGCAATTGACAGCAAGGCATTCATTCCAAAGATGACTGACTCCAAATGACAGCTCAGGCAAGTGTTGGGTGTGTTTTTTGTTTGCTGAGGTGTCTTGAGAGAATACCTCTCCCATTCTTCATCCTTATGGTTTGGTCACATGTGACTAGGGCCCATCCAGAGTTCTCCGCTCCTTACCCATCACATTTATTGTTACCCAAGCACGATAAATCAGAGATATACACTCAATTTTGTTTAAGGTTAGTAAGAAAGAAGCACCTCTTTCTTATTTCATTAGAATCATTAACTGTGAGAATTAGGTACACCTAGAGTTGCTGGTGGCTCTCTCTGCTTTTGCAAGGAGAAGTGGGAGAAAGGCACCCAAGAATAAAGTTAACATGGAGCTAAAAAATGGAAAGACAGTCTCCTGAGAGCATCTTCTGAGTGCATTGTGTCAGGTCCTCCCAGAAACAAGGTATGTCCCAGACTTCATAGTTCTGTGAGCCCATAAAAGTAAGTCTAATTTAACTTTTGTTGCCTGACAACTGAAGGAGACCCATCTACTGCAAATTTATCAAGCAATATTTATTGATCTCTTTCCTTGTGCCAGGCATTGAGCTGTGCACTGTCTCGAGAAATTTTCATTCTGTTTTGAGGCAAATGAAACAGAAAGTCTTCAACAGGAATGAGTCAGCTCCCAAGAACCTATGGAACCCAGAAATATTGTTTAGCCTAATGCTTGAGTATTTAGCGGATCTTGTGATATCAAAGTTGTGCTTCTCATCAGCACCAATTATTCAGTTTTACTGAAAAACAAAATCACACCTGAAGCACTGTGATTCCCACTGCAGAACTTCTACATTAGTGCACCACTTTGGGGTGCCCTTTAAAATTCTTAGCTTACTCTGTTCCATTACCTTGGTTATAGAGTTGTTCATTAAGCCATCAGTATTAGTTTTCTATGAATGTCATAACAAATTAGCACAAGCTGAGTGACTTAAGACAACAGAAATTTAGTCTCATAGTTCTGTGGGTTAGAAGTCTGAAATCAAGGTGTCAGCAGAGTCATGCTCACACTGAAGACTCTAGGGGGGAATCCTTCTTTGCCTCTTCCTAGCTTGTTGGAGCTCCCAGGGATCTCTGACATTCCTTGGTTTGTAGCCACATCACTCCAATCTCTGCCTCCATCTTTGACTGACCTTCTTTCCCCTATATGTCTGTGTCTTTGTATGCCCTCATTAGCATACACATGTTGAATTAATTCGGGCCCACCTTAATCCAGTATAACCTCATATTAACTAATTACATCTTCAAAGACCTTATTTCCAAAAAGGTCATGTAAGTTCTAGGTGAATATGAATTCGAGAGGAGGAAATATATTCAACCTAGTACACTAGTGTACAAAAGCTCTCTTGGAACCAAGCTTTCAGAAATAACAGCCCAAGGAAAATTCCTTCTAGTGAGATGATTTCTCTACATGCCTCAGAAAATTAAGGTAAAACTTCTAATAGAAATTCTATGAAGGATTCTATCGTGGTCCAGTGGGAAAGGGCACCGCCTTGCAGTGCAAGGGGTGCCAGTTCGATCCCTGACCTGGGAAGATATTACGGACCGCAGAGTGGTTAGACCGATGTGTCCAATTACTGAGCCGGGGCTCTGGAGTGCATGTGCCCAGAGCCGGTGCTCTGCGACAACAGAGGCCACCACGATGGGAGGCCTACACGGGCCAAAGAACAAAGATGGATGAAAAATAGATAAGTGAAAGACCAAAAGAAGTGGCCCACTCGTTCCCTCCCTCCCCAACCCGCCCCCTCCAATAAATAAATAGCTAAATAAATAAATAAAACCATTAAAAAAAAAAAAAAGAAATTCTATGCTTTTTAAAAGTTCATTTTAAGTGAAGAACTCTAATAAACTGGGCCATCAGAATGCAAGACACACAAAGATTGTTATTGTTGTTTAGTCACCAAGTCATGTCTGACTCTTGTGACTCCATGGACTATACCCTTCCAGGTCCCTCTGTCCATGGAATTTCCCAGGCAAAGTTAATTGTTTTTTGGGTTAGCCCCAGGTTCCATTACCTTGGTTATAGTTGTTCATTAAGCCATCAGTATTAGTTTTCTATGAATGTCATAACAAATTAGCACAAGCTGAGTGACTTAAGACAACAGAAATTTAGTCTCATAGTTCTGTGGGTTAGAAGTCTGAAATCAAGGTGTCAGCAGAGTCATGCTCACACTGAAGACTCTAGGGGGGAATCCTTCTTTGCCTCTTCCTAGCTTGTTGGAGCTCCCAGGGATCTCTGACATTCCTTGGTTTGTAGCCACATCACTCCAATCTCTGCCTCCATCTTTGACTGACCTTCTTTCCCCTATATGTCTGTGTCTTTGTATGCCCTCATTAGCATACACATGTTGAATTAATTCGGGCCCACCTTAATCCAGTATAACCTCATATTAACTAATTACATCTTCAAAGACCTTATTTCCAAAAAGGTCATGTAAGTTCTAGGTGAATATGAATTCGAGAGGAGGAAATATATTCAACCTAGTACACTAGTGTACAAAAGCTCTCTTGGAACCAAGCTTTCAGAAATAACAGCCCAAGGAAAATTCCTTCTAGTGAGATGATTTCTCTACATGCCTCAGAAAATTAAGGTAAAACTTCTAATAGAAATTCTATGCAGGCTTCTCTCGTGGTCCAGTGGGTAAGGGCACCGCCTTGCAGTGCAAGGGGTGCCAGTTCGATCCCTGACCTGGGAAGATATTACGGACCGCAGAGTGGTTAGACCGATGTGTCCAATTACTGAGCCGGGGCTCTGGAGTGCATGTGCCCAGAGCCGGTGCTCTGCGACAACAGAGGCCACCACGATGGGAGGCCTACACGGGCCAAAGAACAAAGATGGATGAAAAATAGATAAGTGAAAGACCAAAAGAAGTGGCCCACTCGTTCCCTCCCTCCCCAACCCGCCCCCTCCAATAAATAAATAGCTAAATAAATAAATAAAACCATTAAAAAAAAAAAAAAGAAATTCTATGCTTTTTAAAAGTTCATTTTAAGTGAAGAACTCTAATAAACTGGGCCATCAGAATGCAAGACACACAAAGATTGTTATTGTTGTTTAGTCACCAAGTCATGTCTGACTCTTGTGACTCCATGGACTATACCCTTCCAGGTCCCTCTGTCCATGGAATTTCCCAGGCAAAAGTACTAAACTGGGTTGTCATTTCCTTCTCCAAGGGGTCTTCCAGCCCCAGGGATCAAGCCCAAATATCCTGCATTGACAGGGAGATTTTTTACTGTTGAGCCATCAGAGATCTGCATTTAGTCAAGCTAACTTCTGGTCAGCCAACAAAGTTTACTCATAGATTTGGGAAAGAAAGTATCATCCTAAAGGACATTTTCATTTCATAATTACATATTAGGACAATACAAAATTGAAACTCCAGTGAAGTAAAGCTATATACCAAACAGAATGGCTAAAACCTAAAGACTGACAGCATCAAGTGTTGACAAAGATGGGAACAACAAGAATAGTCAGTCACTACTAGGGGAAGTGTGTAGTGGTTCAACTATCTTGGAAAACTGCTTAGCAGTTTATACTAAAATTAAACATACCCCTGTACTGTAACCCAGGCATTCTACCCTAGAATTTTACATTGTATATATGTACCACATCTTCTTTATCCATTCATCTGTCAGTGAACATTTAGGTTGCTTCCATGTCCCGGCTATTATGAGCAGTGAACATTAGGGTGCCTGCATTTTTCTGAATTATGATTTTCCCTGAATGTATGTCCAGGAGTGACATTGCTGAATCATATGATAGGTCTGTTTTTTATTTTAATTTTTTAAAATTCTACATATGTGTATTAACACACGATATTTGTTTTTCTCTAACTTACTTCACTCTGTATAACAGGCTCTAGGTTCATCCACCTCAGTACAATTGACTCAAATTCATTCCTTTTGGTGATTAAGTAATATTCCATTTTATATATGTACCACAACTTCTTTATCCATTCATCCATTGATGGATATATTGCTTCTGTGTCATGGCTATTGTAAATAGTGCTGCTATGAACATTGTTGTACATGTGTCTTATTGAATTATGGTTTTCTCTGTGTATATGCCCAGTAATAGGATTGCTAGGTCATATGGTAGTTTCATTCCTAGTTTGTTAAGGAATCTCCATATTGTTTTCCATAGTGCCAGTATCTATTTACATTTCCACCAATAATGCAAGAGAGCTCCCTTTTCTCCACATCTTCTCCAGAATTTATTGTTGTAGATTTTTGCTGATGGCCATTCTGACCAGTGTGAGGTGATACTTCATTATAGTTTTGATTTGTATTTCTCAATAACGACCAATTTTGAGCATTTTTTCATGAGTTTGTTGACCATATGTGTGTCTTCTTTGGAGAAATGTCTGTTTCAGTCTTCCACCCATTTGTTGTTTGTTTTTATAATATTGAGCTGCTTGTGTATTTCAGAGACTAATCCTTTGTCAGTTGCATGATTTGCATATTCTCTTCCACTCTAAGCGTTGTCTTTTCATCATGCTTATACTTTACTGTGTAAAAACCTATAAGATTCATTAGGTCACATTTTATTCATGCTTTTACTCCCATTACTTTAGGAGGTGAGTCAAGGAGGGTCTTGCTGCCATTTATGTCAAGGAGTATTCTGCCTGTTTTTCTCTACGAGTTGTATAGCACCTGACCTCACATTTAGCTCTTTAATCTGTTTTGAGTTATCTTTGTGTATGGTGCTAGAAAATGTTCTAATTTCATAGCTGTCCAGTTATCCCAGCACTACTTATCAAAGAGGCTATCTTTGTTCTGTTGCATATTCTTGCCTCCTTTGTCAATGATAAGTTGCCCATGCAGGGGCCTTCCGCAGAAAGGAAGGCAGTGGGATTGCCCCCTGCTGAACCGGGAGATCTCGGAGAGAGGTGGGTCTTGCTGCCCGCCACCCAGCCTCCGGGCAGGCGGGAGACAATCAGACGCGACAGGGGTTCCATCAAAGCAATTCTGCTTTATTAGGGTAGATTCACAGCTTTTATAGGCAAGTGAAGGGGGTTTTGCACGGAACTTCCTATAGATTACACCAATCAAGCTAAAGGTCAAGCAATCATCCAGGAGCGCAGAAACCAGGGGAACGAATCAGAAATTTTGACCATCACTTAACAATTTAGATCACGCCCTCTTCTCTTCCTGTAGGCGCCATCTTAGCTCCAAACTGAAACAATGTGCTTAAGCTTCCTTATGCTTGCAACGGTCCTCTTTCAATTCAGAGCCCCACAGCATATTCTTGCCTCCTTTGTCAATGATAAGTTGCCCGTAAATGTGTGGTATTATATCTGGGTGTTATATCTTGTTCCATTGATCTACATTTCTGTTTTCCTGCCAGTATCATACTGTCTTAATTACTGTAGCTTTGAAGTATAGTCTAACATCAGGAAGATTGATTCCTCCAGCTCTGTTTTACTTTCTCAAGATTGTTTTGGCTATTTGGAGTCTTTTGTGTTTTCATACAAATTGCAAATTTTTTTTCTATTCTATCAAAAGTGCCATTGATTTTTTTGGTAGGGATTGCATTGAATCTCGATTGTTTTGGGAAGTATAATCATTTTGACAATATTAATTCCTCCAATCCAAAGACATATATCTCTCCATCTGTGTCATTTTTTATTTCTTTCATTAGTGCCTCATATTTTTCTGAGTACAGGTCTTTTGTCTCCTTAGGTGGGTTTATTCCTAGATATTTTATTCTTTTTGTTGCAATGGTGAATGGGATTCCCTCTAATTTCTTTTTCTGATTTTTCAGTGTTAATGTAATCCCATCTCAGAATGTAAGGGATTTTTTATATTAATTTTGTATCCCATGACTTTGCTAAATTCATTGATTAGCTCCAGCTCTGGTGGTATCTTTAGGGATTTCTATGTAGAGTATCATATCATCTGCAAGTAGTGAGAGTTTTGCTTCTTCTTTTCCAATCTGGATTCCTTTTATTTCTTCTTCTTAACTGTTTGCCATGGTTAGGAATTCCAAAATTATGTTGAGTAACAGTGGCAAGAGTAGGCACCCTTTTCAGTTTTTCACCACTGAGACAATGGCTCAGACTGTAACCTGGCTCTACCCCCACATGTACTTACTTCCAATGTCCACTGCTGCCAGTGCTAGAATGTTTTCTTCTGGGGGAACACTCATGGTTCTTTTATATAGTCCTTAGACACAGAATCTAACTAATTGATCATGTGGATTTAATCTACAGTCTATGCAGCTGATAGAAAGGTTTTCAATCATCTTTAGTCACCACACCTCTGGAGTTCAGTTGTGGATTTCTCCCCACCTCTGTGTGGATGCCATCCACAGGAGTCTGCTCCTGAGACTGGAGAGCTTGGATCTGTCCCAGTGAGGACAGGGCATGGAGGTGGCATGGCTGCTTAGATCTCAGAGAGCTTGGTGGCACCAGGTGCACAGGGAAGCTGGTGACCACGGGCACAAGAGATATGGCTCTATTGGAAGCCATTTCTAGCCTCTGGTAGCAGGCACTTGAAGGGCAGCCCTAGCTGGTCCTTCTCTATAGCTCAGCTGCCAGTGGCAGCATGTGGGGAGACAGAGGCTACCGTGGTGGCTCCATCCCCTATGTGACTCTACAGTAGTGTCTTGCTTCCATGGCCACTTGATTTTTCTCCAAAGACATTTCCTGTTGTAGATTTCCTCTCTCTTGATCCCTCAGGCTGTCTTCCCACAGTTAAGAGCAGTCCTTGCCCCAGGATTGCTCTCCAGTCCTCACACTCTAGCTTCTAGTCCCCATGCACACCAGTGAGACCGCGTCCCATGCTGGGGTATGTAGGGCCACAACACAGATTGTCTGTGTGGTTCTCACTCTATTCAGACTGTCACAGACCAACTACTTCACACTCCTCTGACAGCCCCAAACACCTCCCTTCTGTCCCAACCAATTTCCATGGATACCAGAATCTCCCCCCTGCTTCTGCTTCCCCACCCTGGATGCAGGTGTAGTCCTGCTTTCTCTCCTCCTCCTTCCTTCTTTCTTTCATTCTACACAGTCATGCGTGTGGATCCATATAATCTTTTCTGGTTGTCAAGGACTCCTGCTAATATTCAGCCAGTGTTCTATGAGAACTCTTGTATCTGTAGATGTATTCCTGACGCTTCTATGGAGGAAGATACACTCCCAGTTCACCTACTCCTCTGCTATCTTGGTTCCCCTTAAAAAAGAAGATTCTTGTCTCCGCAATCAATACCACTTAGTAATGTTATACAAGTTCAGAACACTAATGTGATGTGATATCACCACCTTGATCACCTTCAAGTGCCAGAGTGAACTATCCACAGGAGAAATATTGAAAGAAACATATCTTGATCAGATTTCTACTGGTTGGTTGGTGTGTTTTGCTGCATTTCGAAAGGAAGCAACAAATTTCAGAACAACTCTGTCTGTCACCTGGTATTTCTGTACTTACTAGAATAATATCCATTTAATTAGAATGAAGTTACCAATTAATAAGATTGGTTTTACTTATCTTGTTTTTTACTTGCCATGTGTATAATTGCTATTTTGTTGTCCTTAGAGTAGACATACATAAGCAGAACGTAACAACCATAAATGTAACATCTTCTTTCAAACTTCACCCTAAATCTGAAATTATTCATAGATGACTCTGAATAGTCCAATACATAAATGATTCTATATAATGAAGAAAGATTTCCTGAGAGGGCTTCCCCTGGTGGTCCAGTGGGTAAGGGCACCACCTTGCAGTGCAAGGGGCACCGGTTCCATCCCTGGCCTGGGAAGATCCCATATGCCGCGGAGCGGCTGGACTGATGTGTCCAATTACAGAGCCGGAGCTCTGGAGCACATGCGCCCAGAGCCGGTGCCCTGCGACAACAGGCGCCACCGTGATGGGAGGCCCACAGGAGCCAAAGAACAAAGACGGATGAAAATAGAGAAATGAAAGACCAATGGAAGTGGCCCGCCCGCTCCCCTCCCTCCCCAACCCGACCCCTGCCCAAAATAAATAAATAAATCTTTAAAAAAAAAAAAAAAAGATTTCCTGAGAACAAATTTGGAGGAATTTTTTTTTGGGGGGGGGCGGGGGTTTGGTTGAGGAGGGAGGGGAGCAGGTGGGCCACTTCTATTGGTCTTTCATTTCTCTATTTTCATCTGTCTTTGTTCTTTGGCTCCTGTGGGTCTCCCATCACGGTGGCGTCTGTCGTCGCAGAGCACTGGCTCTGGGCGCATGCGCTCCAGAGCTCCGGCTCGGTAATTGGACACATCGGTCCAGCCGCTCCGTGGCACGTGGGATCTTCCCAGGCCAGGGATCGAACCGGCGCCCCTTGAACTGCAAGGCGGTGTCCTTACCCACTGGACCACCAGGGGAAGCCCAAGAATTATTATTTTTATTAGTAGTAGTATTATTTATTATTCACCCAAATTTGGGTGAATTGTTATTTCACCCTTTCTTCACATCCTGAGGGAAGGGTGAAATAATAGTAGGCAAAGAGAAAGCAAAGACAGCTGGAGAGAAGCATACAACAAAAGCAATGAAACCAGAGAGAAGAGTGAAGGAATCTGTGTGGGTGGAGAAAAGGATGCTTAACAGGGAGTTATTTTGTGATGTTGTTTTCCCTTCCTCTCAACTGGGAAATATGGAGAATGAGTCTTCTTGAGAGCAGGCATCTGAGCCAGATGGCCTTGTAAAGAACAACCCATTCAGGGCTTTGGAGTCTTCTAATGTGGAAGCTCATATCCAAGAATGAAATATGAAAACTAGTATCTTTGCAATTTTTAGGAGCAAACACCCTCTTTCTCTGAGTAATAAGCCTCATGCTCAGACTTGTGACTCAAGAACTATATCAGAATCATATTTTCAAAACAGGATCCCTATTGTACTCACAGTTTTGTTCAGAATAATTCTGCCAAAAATGACTTTGAGGATCATAAGCACATGGTTCCATTGCTGGAAAGAGCTAGAAAAAAAAAAAAAAGGAGGGGTGCTAGGGTGTGGCGTAGAAGGCTGTGCAGCAACAAAATAACCTGTGAGAAGTGTGCTGGACCCTCTGCTCCCCAAATGCATCAGTCGTAGCAAAAGGCCCGTGGGCCACTCTGAAGACACCTGTGACCGATGTTAGTCCTACCGAGAATTCTGTACATTTGTGATGTGAGGGATTTTGTGTCCCTTCTGCTTAAGTCTTGACCTCATGATTCTACCTGATATCAGAAACTGCCACATTTGGTTCCTGAGGTAGAAATACTCAGGATAGAGAATATTTGATAGGAGAAAGAAAAACTGAAGAACAATGATACTAATGGGTACTGTTTATTAAGTACTCACTACCTGAGATACTGAGATATAATAAGAAATATACAATCAGGCTTTGTCCCCGTTTCTGGGACAGAGCTCCTAAAACCCTTACGCTTCCCTAAGTGACAAGTGTTCTAAAGGCTAAATGAGCATCATCTGTTATTCACAACAAGCCTCTATTAACCACATCTGAGTTTATGATAATAAGGTGACTTTCAGAAAGCCCCTAAGAATGGAGGCTGGTTGCCAAGGGAACTAGCCAAATGATTAGAGGGTTGGAACTTGCAGCCACACACCCTTCCACTTCTCAGTAGCAGAGAGGGACTGGAGATTGAGTTTAATTATCAATGGTCAATGATTTCATGAATCATGCCTGTGTAATGAAGCCTCTATAAAAGGCTAAATTCAGGGACTTCCCTGGTGGCTCAGAGGTAAAGAATCTGCCTGCAATGCAGGAGACGTAGGTTTGATTCCTCCACAGACAGAGGAGTCTGGCAGGCTACAGTCCATGGGATCTCAAGAGTTGGACAAAACAGTGACTAAACCACCACCACCACCATTTCATTTAGAGAGCCTTCTGGCTGCCGAACAGGTGGAGGTGCAGAAAGGGTGGTGATCCTGAAAGAAAAAGAAACCCCCATACCACTTTCCTTATATCTTACCCTACACGTCTCTTCTGTCTGGCTGTTCCTAAGTTATATCCATTTACAATAAACCAATAATTTATTTTATTAGAGGGGTCATGAAAGCCTCCTATTTATAAACCTTTGGTCAGAGGCACAAATGATACCCCACATTTGAGATTGGCATCTAAAGTAGGGAGTGAGGCAGTCTTGTGGGATTGAGCCCTTAACCTGTGGCCTCTGATGCTATCTCTGGGTAGATAGTGTTGGAATTGAGTTAGATTTGCAGTCCGCCAAGGTGGAGTCTGTTGAAAATTGGAGAATTGTTTGATAAGGGAAAAAACCTTCCCTATTCTTGGAGTACAGAGGCATTCAGTGAATAGTGAGTTAAGGGAACAAGTGTTTTCCTTTTCACCTTATTTTCATTAAAGCTCACATAGCCCTGATAACTTCCTGGAAGGAGGAATTCTTGGGTGTCCACCCAGCATCCATTTTCCACTTTCTTCTCACTGAATCACGGTTTTGTTCCCTCCCAGTTTAGCCTCAGGAAAACCATATGCATTCCTACACCATTGAGCTGACTTTGTTCTCTTCCCAGAATTCTTCTGGATGCCCTATTGTATAAGATAACCAATGTCCTTACTGCTTAAGTCAGCTTGAGTTGGGTTGTTTCACTACTTGCAGATCAAAGTCTCCTAACTAATACATGATTTATTTTTTCCCACTTGAAAATCAAGACTCAGACAGCTCAGTAACTAACTCAAAAGTTGGAGAACAGAATTTAAAACAAGATGTCTCTGACCCTAATGCCAAGATCTAATCTGCTAAACCTTCTGAGAATGGGCCATTCATGGCAGGGAGGGGAGCCATGGAAACAGTGATGCAGACCCTTGTCAGGGATGCAACATTATAAGGGAGTGAATGTAATTATTCTCTGAATATTCCTCATTAGATGGGGGAGGGATAAAAGGCCAGAAAGACACAACATCCTAGCCTTTTAATATGAATGGAGGGTGTGTGTGGAAGAGGACCCAGGAGGTCCCATTAGAAGCACATAAGGCACCTTGACAAATTCACAATGTTAGAAATAATATTGGAGAAGGCTCTTGAGAGTCCCTTGGACTGCAAGGAGATCAAACCAGTCAATCCTAAAGGAAATCAACCCTGAATATTCATTGGAAGGAATGATGCTTAAGCTGAAGTTTCAATACTTTGGCCACCTGATAGGAAGAGACAACACATTTTAAAATGACTGGAAGAGACAACTCATTGGAAAAGAGACTGATGTTGGGGAAAATAGAAGGCAAAATGAGAAGGGGATGACAGAGGAGGAGATGTTTGGATGACATCAGTGAGTCAATGGACATGAGTTTAAGAAGGCTCTGGGAGATGGTGAAGGACAGGGAAGCCTGGCATGCTTCTGTCTGGGTAGATAGTGTTGGAATTGAGTTAGATTTGCAGTCCGCCAAGGTGGAGTCTGTTGAAAATTGGAGAATTGTTTGATAAGGGAAAAAACCTTCCCTATTCTTGGAGTACAGAGGCATTCAGTGAATAGTGAGTTAAGGGAACAAGTGTTTTCCTTTTCACCTTATTTTCATTAAAGCTCACATAGCCCTGATAACTTCCTGGAAGGAGGAATTCTTGGGTGTCCACCCAGCATCCATTTTCCACTTTCTTCTCACTGAATCACGGTTTTGTTCCCTCCCAGTTTAGCCTCAGGAAAACCATATGCATTCCTACACCATTGAGCTGACTTTGTTCTCTTCCCAGAATTCTTCTGGATGCCCTATTGTATAAGATAACCAATGTCCTTACTGCTTAAGTCAGCTTGAGTTGGGTTGTTTCACTACTTGCAGATCAAAGTCTCCTAACTAATACATGATTTATTTTTTCCCACTTGAAAATCAAGACTCAGACAGCTCAGTAACTAACTCAAAAGTTGGAGAACAGAATTTAAAACAAGATGTCTCTGACCCTAATGCCAAGATCTAATCTGCTAAACCTTCTGAGAATGGGCCATTCATGGCAGGGAGGGGAGCCATGGAAACAGTGATGCAGACCCTTGTCAGGGATGCAACATTATAAGGGAGTGAATGTAATTATTCTCTGAATATTCCTCATTAGATGGGGGAGGGATAAAAGGCCAGAAAGACACAACATCCTAGCCTTTTAATATGAATGGAGGTGTGTGTGGAAGAGGACCCAGGAGGTCCCATTAGAAGCACATAAGGCACCTTGACAAATTCACAATGTTAGAAATAATATTGGAGAAGGCTCTTGAGAGTCCCTTGGACTGCAAGGAGATCAAACCAGTCAATCCTAAAGGAAATCAACCCTGAATATTCATTGGAAGGAATGATGCTTAAGCTGAAGTTTCAATACTTTGGCCACCTGATAGGAAGAGACAACACATTTTAAAATGACTGGAAGAGACAACTCATTGGAAAAGAGACTGATGTTGGGGAAAATAGAAGGCAAAATGAGAAGGGGATGACAGAGGAGGAGATGTTTGGATGACATCAGTGAGTCAATGGACATGAGTTTAAGAAGGCTCTGGGAGATGGTGAAGGACAGGGAAGCCTGGCATGCTTCTGTCCATGAGGTCGCAAAGAGTCAGACATGACTGACTGACTGAACTACCGAGGAATAATGTTTTTGGAGGCTTTCAGTGTACAAGGTGTTTTTCTAATACATGATTTTAGTTTATTTGATTCTTTTTTAAAGTTCTTATTGGAGGAAAATTGCTTTACAATGTTGTTGGTTTATATGTTTCTTTTTCTTTTTTTTGGCCTCTTCCATTGGTCCTTCATTTATTTATTTCAATCCATCTTTGTTCTTTGGCCTGTGTGGGCCTCCCATCACAGCAGCCCCTCTTGCAGCCGAGTACCGGCTCTGGGCGCATGCGCTCCAGAGCTCCAGCTGGGCAGTTGGACATATCAGTCCAGCCACTCTGTGGCACGTGGGATCTTCTCAGGCCAGGGATCGAACCGGCGCCCCTTGCACTGCAAGATGGTGCCCTTACCTACTGGATCACCAGGGAAGCCTGTATATGATTCTTTTAGGGATACTAGTAAGGATGCTTTTAAGGATACATTCACCTCCAGAGTAAATTGAGGTCTTGTGAAGTTATAGAGCTTGCTCAGTCCCTCAGCCAAGTGGTGGATTTAAACAGCCAACTTCAAAGAGGCCCCTGCAAAAAAAAAACCAAGACGTTTAAACAATATGCTGCTAAACAACCAATAAATCACTGAATAAATCAAAAGGAAAACCCCCAAATACCTGGACACAAATGATGAAAACATGATGATCAAAACTCTATGGGAGGGCTTGCCTGTTGGTCCAGTGGGTAGAGTCCACCTTGCAGTGCAAGGGGAACTGACTAGATTCCTGGCCTGGGAAGATCCCATGTGCTGTAGAGCAGCTAGACCAGGCGTTCAATTACAAGCGGGTGCTCTGGAGTGCATGTGCCCAGAGTTGGTGCTCTGCAACAGAGAGGCTACTGCAATGGGAGGCCCACTTGTGCCAAAGAATAAAGATGGATGAGAAACCAATGATGACTTAAAGGCAAAAAAAAAAAAAAAAAACAACAACAACAAAAAGAAATCTTGAAAAAAAAAAAATCTGTGGGATACAGCAAAAGCAGTTCAAAGAGGGAAGTGTTTCCAGCTAAGGTCAGGAACTAGGAAAAATATCAAATAAACAACATAACCTTACATCTAAGGATGTCAGAAGAAGAAGAAATAAAGCCATATAATATTGTAAAGCAATCATCTTCCAATTAAAATAATTAATTAAAAAGGAAAAAGCAAAATGAATAAAAAGAAAGATATCATAAAGGGCAGAACAGAAATACTAGAGACTAAAAAGCAATAGAAAAGGTTAGCAAAACTAAGATCTGGTTCTTTGAAAAGATAAATAAGATTTATAAACCTCTAGCCAGAATCATCAAGAAAAAAGAGAGCACTTAAATTAATGAAATCAGAAATGAAAAAAAATTACAACCAACATTACAGAAATACAAAGGATCATAACAGCCTACTGCAAACAACTATTTTACAATAAAATGCACAAACTAAAAGAAACGAACAAATTCCTAGAAATGTACAGTCTCCCAAGACTGAACCAGGAAGACAAAGGCAGTATGACCAGACCAATTAGTAGTACTGAAAAACCAAACCAAAAAAAAAAAAAAACTCCCAACACAGAAGTCCAAGACCAGATGGCTTCATGGGTTAATTCTACCAAACATTTAGAAAAGAGTTAATATTTCAAAAAAATTGCAGAGGAAAAAATGCCTCCAAATGTTCATTCTATAAGGCAAGCATCACCCAGATGCCAAAGCCAGCCAAAAACATTCCAAAAAAGAAAATAATGGGTCAAATCACTAATGAACATAGACACAGAAATTCTTTAAAAAATACTAGCAAACTAAATACATTAAAAGGGTCGCATGCCATCAGTAAGTGCCTTTACTTTAGGGATGAAGTATGTTTTAGTATCGGCAAACTCAAGCAGTATAATATAACCAGTATGATATTAACAGATCAAAGAATGAAAAGCATATGATCCTCTCAAATGATGAGTAAAAAGCTTTTGATAAAAATTCACCAAAAAATGAGCAGAGGGTGTATACCTCAACATAATAAAAGCTGTATACAATAAATCCTCAGCAAACATTATTCTCAATGTTGAGAAACTGAAATCATTTCCTCTAAGATGAGGAAAAAGACAAGGATGTCCACTCTCATGACTATTATGCAACATAGTTTTGGAAGTCCTAGCCATTGCAATCAGAGAAGACAAAAATTAAAGGAATGCAGATTGGAAAGGAAGAAGTAAAATTGTTACTGTTTACAAATGATATGATACAATAAATAAAACATGCTAAAGACACCATCAAAAAACTACCAGAGCTCATCAATTAATTCAGTACAGTCTCAGGATAGAAAATTAATATACAGAAAACTATTGCCCTTCTATACACTAACAATGAGCTATCTTGTTTTTCTATTACATGAAAAGAATAAAATACTTAGAAATAAACCTACTTAATGAGGTAAAATATGTGTACTTAGAAAACTGTAAGCAGCTCATGAAAGACATTGAATACAACACATACAGAAAAATATACCATATTCATGATCTGGAAAAATTAATATTGTAAAAATGACCATAATCACCAAGGCAATCTACAGAGCCCAGGCAATCCCTAGCAAAATACCAAAAACATTTTTCATAAAACTAGAACAAGTAGTTTAAAAATATGTATGGAAACACAAAAGACATCAAATAGCCAAAACCATTTTGAGATTGAAGAATGCAGAGTGGAGATGTTATGCTTCCTGACTTCAGACTATACCACAAAACTATAGGAACCAAAATAGTATGGCATTTGGATTTCCCTGGTGGTCCAGTGATTAAGAATCCGCCTGCCAATGTATAAGATACAAGTTCAATCCCTGATCTAGGAATATCCCACATGTTGCAGGGCAACTAAGCCTGTGTGTCATGATTACTAACTCCATGCTCTAGAGTCCACAAGGCCACAGTTTCTAAACCTCTTTGCCACAACTACTGAAACCAATTTGCCTCGAATCCATGGTCTACAACAAAGGAAGCTACTGCAATGAGAAGCCTGCAGATTGCAATGAAGATTAGCCCTGCTCACTGCAACCAGAGAAAGCCTACATGTAGCAACAAAGACCTAGAACAGACAAAAACAAATTTTAAAAATAAGTAAAATTTAAAAATATGTCACAGGCACAAAAACAGACCCATGGATCAATGGAACACAGTAGAGAGCCCAGAGACAACTCACACTTATGGCCAGTGAATCTCTGACAAAGGAGGCAAGAGTATACAATGAAAAGGGTAGTCTTCAATAAGTATTACTGGGAAAATTGAACAACTTCATGTAAAAGAATGAAATTAGAATGTTTTCTCACACCATACACAAAAATAAACCCCAAATTGATTAAGAACCTAAATACTAAACCCAAACCATGAAACTCTTAAAAAATATATAGGCAGAACACTCTTTGATATAAATCAGAGCAAACATTTTTTTTTAGATTTGTCTTCTAAGGCACAGGAAACACAAGCAAAAACAAGCAAATGGAACTGAATTAAACTTAAAGCTGTTACACGACAAAGAAAAATATGAAACTGAAAGACCACTTGCTAAGTAGGAAAAAGATTTATTTTCAAACAGTAAGGCTGATAAGGGGTTAATATCCAGCATATATAAACAGTACATACAATTCAACATCATAAAAACAAGCAACCCAATCTTAAAACAGGCAGAAGACCTGAATAGACATTTTACCAAAGAAGACATACAGGTTGTTAACAGGCACATGAAAAGGTATTCAACATTGTTAATCATCAGAAAAATGCAAATTAAAACTCTGAAGAGATATCACCTCACACCTGTCAAAATGGCTGTCATCAAAAAGAATACAAATAACAAACACTGGTGAGAATGTGGAGAAAAGGGGACCCTTGTACACTGTTGTTGATGGGAATATAAATTGGGGCAGCCACTGTGGAAAACAGTATGGAGGTTTTTCAAAAAGGCTAAAAAGAGAACTACCATAGAAACAACAATTCCATCTTGGGTATATAGCTGGAAAAAAAAAATGAGAACACTAACTCATAAAAAAAAAAAAACAACACACACACATGTAGTGATCAATATAAGTAGCATTAAGGGAATAATAAGAGCTACTGTTTATTGAACACTTATGGTGGGTCAGGCATATCAAATGAGACATGCTTTAAATCAATACATGTCATTCAATCCTCATAGCAACCTTTGTGAAGCAGGTACTATTTTCATTTTTCACAGACAACAAAACTGAGGTTAAGAGAGACAGGTTGACTTACCCATGGCTATGGACACTCAGTAGCAGCCTGGCTCCAGGGCTCACTCTAAACCATTATCTTATGTTTCTCAAAAGGTGGTCTGTCTAAACCACCTGCGTTAGAATCACTTCAGTTGTATATAGCAAACCACTACACCCCATGCTAGCTGAGTGGAAGCAGAATCTCGGAGAATTTAAAACATGGTTTCTGCCCTATAAGACTTACAATTAAGAATACTAAAGCACATAAGGAAACTAGAGAACATTTTAACATGGGATGTCTACATTAAGGGTAAGTAATAAACAGGAATTTTGAGACTGAAGTGAATGAAGCCAGGAATGGTTTAGCATTTTGTCTGGAGGGCTTCACTATGACCAAGGACTGCTAATTGTAAGATAAGTGTCATACCACAATTGTAGGCATATCTAGCTTTATTGTGCTTTGCTTCATTGTGCTTCACATATATTGCATTTGTAAAAACAAATTGAAGGTTTTTGGTAACCCTGAGTTAAGCTAGTCTGTGGCATCAGTTTTCTAACAACATTTTCTCATTTTATATGCCTGTATCATATTTTGGTAGTTCCTGCAATATTTCAAACATTTTCACTACTATTATATTTATTGTGGTGATCTGTGATCATTAATGTCATAATTTTAATTATTCTGGAAGTTTCATCAATCAGATTTTAAAATTAAAAAAGATACATGAACCTCAGTGTTCACAGCAACATATTTTATAATTTTCAAGACATGAAAGCAGTCTAAGTCTCCATCAACAGATGAGTGGAAAAAGAAGAGATTGTATGTGTCTACAATGGAATACCATTCACCCATAAAAAAGGAATGTTTGCATTTGCAACAACATGGACATATTTTATAGTATAAGTTTAAAGAATATGACAAAAAAAACCAACACACTGTAATTGTAGCATTAAGGGAATAATAAGAGCTACTGTTTATTGAACACTTATGGTGGGTCAGGCATATCAAATGAGACATGCTTTAAATCAATACATGTCATTCAATCCTCATAGCAACCTTTGTGAAGCAGGTACTATTTTCATTTTTCACAGACAACAAAACTGAGGTTAAGAGAGACAGGTTGACTTACCCATGGCTATGGACACTCAGTAGCAGCCTGGCTCCAGGGCTCACTCTAAACCATTATCTTATGTTTCTCAAAAGGTGGTCTGTCTAAACCACCTGCGTTAGAATCACTTCAGTTGTATATAGCAAACCACTACACCCCATGCTAGCTGAGTGGAAGCAGAATCTCGGAGAATTTAAAACATGGTTTCTGCCCTATAAGACTTACAATTAAGAATACTAAAGCACATAAGGAAACTAGAGAACATTTTAACATGGGATGTCTACATTAAGGGTAAGTAATAAACAGGAATTTTGAGACTGAAGTGAATGAAGCCAGGAATGGTTTAGCATTTTGTCTGGAGGGCTTCACTATGACCAAGGACTGCTAATTGTAAGATAAGTGTCATACCACAATTGTAGGCATATCTAGCTTTATTGTGCTTTGCTTCATTGTGCTTCACATATATTGCATTTGTAAAAACAAATTGAAGGTTTTTGGTAACCCTGAGTTAAGCTAGTCTGTGGCATCAGTTTTCTAACAACATTTTCTCATTTTATATGCCTGTATCATATTTTGGTAGTTCCTGCAATATTTCAAACATTTTCACTACTATTATATTTATTGTGGTGATCTGTGATCATTAATGTCATAATTTTAATTATTCTGGAAGTTTCATCAATCAGATTTTAAAATTAAAAAAGATACATGAACCTCAGTGTTCACAGCAACATATTTTATAATTTTCAAGACATGAAAGCAGTCTAAGTCTCCATCAACAGATGAGTGGAAAAAGAAGAGATTGTATGTGTCTACAATGGAATACCATTCACCCATAAAAAAGGAATGTTTGCATTTGCAACAACATGGACATATTGTACAACACAGGGAATATAATCAATATTGTATAAGTAGAATATAACCTTTAAAATTGTTAATAGCTGTGTTGTACATCTGAAACCTATATAAAATTGTACATCAACAATACCTCAATGTTTTTGTTGTTTCATTGCTAAGTCATGTCTGACTCTTTTGAGACCCCATGGGACTGTAGCCCAGCAGGCTTCTCTGTCCATGGGATTTCTCAAGCAGGAATACTGGAGTGGGTTGCCATTTCCTTCTCCAAGGGATCATCCCAACACAGGAACTGAACCTGTGTCTCCTGCATTGTAGGCAGATTCTTTTCCACTGAGCTACAAGGGAAGCCCATACCTCAATACAAAATATATATTAAATTTTAAAAAATAAAAAGGGAAAAGAAACTATATCCCTATTATTTACCCTTCTTTTCCTTCTTGCTTCTTAGTGATGGCAGGAGCAGAAGAAGCCATTCAGAACCATATATTCAGATGACAGAGCAGCAACATAAAAGCACGGATCATCATAGGACCATGATGATTACACGGCTGCCATCTCAGCCCTGGAATATCTCCCTATACTGTAACCTGAGAGAGAAGTCAACTTATCATTTAAGTCATTTATTTAGGTCTCTTTGTAGAGACCAGTTATTAGAGATGTGAACACAAATACCTTGTAAAATCAATGCCCAGTAACTGGGTAACACCAGACTGTGCAATGGTGTCCCCACTTACTCCTGGCACTTTTGAAGTGGCCTACAACCAATTTGTTAATGTGCACACTTGCTCTGTTCTTCCTTTCTTCTCCCTGTCATTCACACTTCCTTCAGCCTGGTTTGCCTTGCCATAGTCACAGCCCATCACAAGATGGCCACCACCTAGCCCAAGAGTCCTTTCTCCCCTAAGTCCAAACTCTCTGGGCTTCTGGATCAAGAGTGATGCAGAAATTCCTTGCAAAGATCAGTAGGGACTCTTCAAATTCTGGCCACCTTATATCTCCTGGAGCGTCTGGGCAGCTCTACCCAGAGCCCCTCCAGACAATGGTATCAGCTTCAGGCTCTCCCTCTTCACCATTAGACACACTCAGCTCTTTAAGTCAGCCTTTGGGAATGATTATCAATTCATCCTTTCTAATGTTCTCTTCCTTCACCTCCTCTTCGCTCTGCCTCTACCAAGGCTGCTCCTCTTCTCACCAATCAAAAGCTCAGACACATATGAAAAAGGAGAATAGATTCCAAGATGCATTAATTGTTTAGGCAATCAAAGTTAAGCCATATATTCAGCCAAAGCTGACTGGCTGGCGTGTGTGTGTGTGTGTGTGTGTGTGTGTGTAAGATTGAGGGTCTTGTATTAGCAGGAGCAACTGCACAAGGCCTCATGGAGGAAGCATTAGTTCCAGAACCTGCTTAGTTTCAGGAAGATCAGAGAGACTTCCAACTTCTCATTCCTTCCAAAATCTTGATAAAGTAGCCATATAACAGAGCTAATAGGAAAGCTGACAGACCAAGTGAAGAGTTTGTCCCTTTTTAATCCAATTGTTTTGGCTCATTTATCAAGAGTTTATAAAATGAAAGTACCTCGAGTGTCCATAAAGGAATTGTCAATGAATGAACAGAAAACTGGGGACATAGATCTCTCCAAGGTGACAGTAGACGTTCAGATCTCCTAAGTGTTGCCATGTGGGAAGAGGGACCTAGATCAGATTAAATCAGATGTGTCAAAGAAAATGATCAAAATATTTGAATTTTTAATGGGAAATATTTCAATTTTATAAAGCTGATTATTAATTTTTAAAATAAATAAATAGGACAAATTAAATTAATCTTTGGGCCACATTCAGTCTGCAAATTGACCTTTTGAGACCATGCTTATATCCGTGCACATTGTTTGCTAAATACTAGCTTTGAGCAGATCACAGTATTAGTTTCAGGTTGTATGTGTATATATGTGTGTGCAGACAGAGATAAAAACAAGGTCGCTGCACTCAAGGAATTAATAATCTAGGGGAACAAGTACTACACGAACCCATGAAATTTCAGGGAGGAAGTCACATCTCATTTGGCAAAATCAGGGATAGACAGATGCCCCTCAGGGAGAGAAGCCAGAAGGAGAAGAATTTTAGGACGGATAAGGTAGGCAAACAGAACCAAACGCTACCTAGTGGCAAAGGAGGACAAGCCCAGGGAAAGATTATTGACTGACAAACAGGAGGTCATAGATCACCAAGGAGAGGGTATCTTTTAAAAAATATATTTTATTTATTTATATTTTTTATTTGGTTGTGCTGGGTCTTAGTTTTAGCATGTGGGATTTAGTTCCCTGACCAGGGATCGAACCGAGGCCCCCTGCATTGGGAGCATGAAATCCTAGCCACTGGACCACCAGGGAAGTCCCAGAGAGGGTATATTTTAAGGATAATACGACTGAGGCAGTAGCAAAGATGAAACTACAAGTGACACAACTTGTTGGAGAGAATTGATCACTGTGGTGAGGAAATAAGACAGTCAAGAGGACTAGTGAGCCAGAAAGGACAAGGGGTCAATGAGACTGTGGGAAGAGGGGACACAGACGCGGGTATGGTGGATGATGTGAAAAAGAGAGGGAAGAGTGACCTCAAAGGGGAAAGAGAGGATAGAGCCAAGGGTGTGCTTAGGGGGTTAACTGTGGACAGAGTAGAAAGATCTCTGGGAAAGGAAGGAGTCATCTCTATGAGAATATCACCAATCACAAAACAGTTCACAAATGTCTCATTTCTAAAATATGTCAAAACAGAAAGCTGTGTTGGAGAGTTGTTAAAAAAGAAAACCCTTAAAATTATTTCCATGGTCAAAGAAAATGATCAAAATATTTGAATTTTTAATGGGAAATATTTCAATTTTATAAAGCTGATTATTAATTTTTAAAATAAATAAATAGGACAAATTAAATTAATCTTTGGGCCACATTCAGTCTGCAAATTGACCTTTTGAGACCATGCTTATATCCGTGCACATTGTTTGCTAAATACTAGCTTTGAGCAGATCACAGTATTAGTTTCAGGTTGTATGTGTATATATGTGTGTGCAGACAGAGATAAAAACAAGGTCGCTGCACTCAAGGAATTAATAATCTAGGGGAACAAGTACTACACGAACCCATGAAATTTCAGGGAGGAAGTCACATCTCATTTGGCAAAATCAGGGATAGACAGATGCCCCTCAGGGAGAGAAGCCAGAAGGAGAAGAATTTTAGGACGGATAAGGTAGGCAAACAGAACCAAACGCTACCTAGTGGCAAAGGAGGACAAGCCCAGGGAAAGATTATTGACTGACAAACAGGAGGTCATAGATCACCAAGGAGAGGGTATCTTTTAAAAAATATATTTTATTTATTTATATTTTTTATTTGGTTGTGCTGGGTCTTAGTTTTAGCATGTGGGATTTAGTTCCCTGACCAGGGATCGAACCGAGGCCCCCTGCATTGGGAGCATGAAATCCTAGCCACTGGACCACCAGGGAAGTCCCAGAGAGGGTATATTTTAAGGATAATACGACTGAGGCAGTAGCAAAGATGAAACTACAAGTGACACAACTTGTTGGAGAGAATTGATCACTGTGGTGAGGAAATAAGACAGTCAAGAGGACTAGTGAGCCAGAAAGGACAAGGGGTCAATGAGACTGTGGGAAGAGGGGACACAGACGCGGGTATGGTGGATGATGTGAAAAAGAGAGGGAAGAGTGACCTCAAAGGGGAAAGAGAGGATAGAGCCAAGGGTGTGCTTAGGGGGTTAACTGTGGACAGAGTAGAAAGATCTCTGGGAAAGGAAGGAGTCATCTCTATGAGAATATCACCAATCACAAAACAGTTCACAAATGTCTCATTTCTAAAATATGTCAAAACAGAAAGCTGTGTTGGAGAGTTGTTAAAAAAGAAAGAAAACCCTTAAAATTATTTCCATGGAAGTTCATTAAAGAATAAACCTTTTAGATTGCAAGAAAAATCTTTGAGAGAATAGGAGCTCATTGAATAGTTTAAAACAGAATTGGAGGCAATACAAGTAAAGATGTATAAAATTCAGCTTGGCTAAAGATGAAATCAAAAGTGGATTAGCATTAAGTATGTCTCAGGGAATGGAAAAAATGTTCTGAGTCCATTTTAATAGAATGGGGTTATCTGAGGAGCAGATAGATAGCCAATGACTCTTCAATTATGAAATAGAAAAACAAAAGGATTAGACGACTGTAGATTATTTTAGAAGGGAATGAAACTATGTTTCAGGTTTTCCCCTTTATACTATCTTATAAATCCCTTGACATTGTGAGAAGGCAGTGTGTGTTTCTCTCTTAAGCCTGACTTTAGTTCACCGCTGACAACGTCTCTGTCCAGTTTGTGCTGGCTGCTTCTCCCCAAAGGCTCCCTAGAAAACAATTACAACTGCCCTACCCAGCATGTCCCCATCTCACTAACTTGGTTTTCAATAAAAAGACTCAGTGCTTTTATTTATATTACTTTTCCTCCTCATGACTTCCAACAGACTCCTATAATTGTGTCTGAGGTAATATCATGGCAAAGGGTGACCTGGAAATAAACAACTAGCTTTTATCATTTTACATACCTACTATGTGACAGACAGGGTTTTACATACATACATTATTACATTCAATCCTGATAGTCACCCTCTAGCTGATCTCTGTCACCAACAGGCTATATGATCTCAGGAAAGTTCTTACCCTTTCTTCAATCTTTTTCAACTTAAAATGCAATAATGGTAATAGAATCTACACCATAGAGTTGTAAAGATTACAGGAGTTTAAGATACTTCATGTGCTTAAAATAGTGTTCTGTATGAAGTAAACTCTCAATACATTTATTATTATTTTAGTTGTAATTTATTGTTGTTTAAGGGGAACTGGGGTGGACGGGGAGTAGAAAGATCTCTGGGAAAGGAAGGAGTCATCTCTATGAGAATATCACCAATCACAAAACAGTTCACAAATGTCTCATTTCTAAAATATGTCAAAACAGAAAGCTGTGTTGGAGAGTTGTTAAAAAAGAAAGAAAACCCTTAAAATTATTTCCATGGAAGTTCATTAAAGAATAAACCTTTTAGATTGCAAGAAAAATCTTTGAGAGAATAGGAGCTCATTGAATAGTTTAAAACAGAATTGGAGGCAATACAAGTAAAGATGTATAAAATTCAGCTTGGCTAAAGATGAAATCAAAAGTGGATTAGCATTAAGTATGTCTCAGGGAATGGAAAAAATGTTCTGAGTCCATTTTAATAGAATGGGGTTATCTGAGGAGCAGATAGATAGCCAATGACTCTTCAATTATGAAATAGAAAAACAAAAGGATTAGACGACTGTAGATTATTTTAGAAGGGAATGAAACTATGTTTCAGGTTTTCCCCTTTATACTATCTTATAAATCCCTTGACATTGTGAGAAGGCAGTGTGTGTTTCTCTCTTAAGCCTGACTTTAGTTCACCGCTGACAACGTCTCTGTCCAGTTTGTGCTGGCTGCTTCTCCCCAAAGGCTCCCTAGAAAACAATTACAACTGCCCTACCCAGCATGTCCCCATCTCACTAACTTGGTTTTCAATAAAAAGACTCAGTGCTTTTATTTATATTACTTTTCCTCCTCATGACTTCCAACAGACTCCTATAATTGTGTCTGAGGTAATATCATGGCAAAGGGTGACCTGGAAATAAACAACTAGCTTTTATCATTTTACATACCTACTATGTGACAGACAGGGTTTTACATACATACATTATTACATTCAATCCTGATAGTCACCCTCTAGCTGATCTCTGTCACCAACAGGCTATATGATCTCAGGAAAGTTCTTACCCTTTCTTCAATCTTTTTCAACTTAAAATGCAATAATGGTAATAGAATCTACACCATAGAGTTGTAAAGATTACAGGAGTTTAAGATACTTCATGTGCTTAAAATAGTGTTCTGTATGAAGTAAACTCTCAATACATTTATTATTATTTTAGTTGTAATTTATTGTTGTTTAGTCACTAAGCTGTGTCTGACATTTCTGTGACAACATGGATGGTAAGATCCTCTCTCCATGGCATTTCCCAGGCAAGAATACTGGAGCAGGTTGTCATTTCCTTCTCTGGAGAGCTTCTAAATCCCAGGATGGGACCTACTTCTCCTGCATTGGCAGACAGATTCTTTACCACTGAGCCACCAGGAAAGCCCATTATTATTATGGAAGAGTTATTATTATCCTGATTTTACATATGACACAACTGAGACACAACTTGTTTATTTCCCCAATATCAACATAATCAGGGGGTAAATGGTACAGTTCGGTGATACCAGAGCCCTTCTTTTTATACAAGAAACTAGTTAGTGTGGCTCAGTCGTGTCTTGCTCTTTGTGATCCCATGGACTGCAGCCTATCAGATTCTTCTGACCATGGGATTTTCTAGGCATGAATACTGGAGTGGGCTGCCATTTCCTATTCCAGGGCATCTCCCAGGCCCAGGGATTGAACCCATGTCTTTTGTGTTGGCAGGTGGATTCTTTACTGCTGTGCCACCTGGGAAGTCAGAAAGCAGTTAGACTAATGAGCTAATAGAATAAAAAGAGGCAAGTCACCATGGTTGTATGGATTCCCATCTCATTGCTCTTCCTTTTCACCTGGAAGTGGCACATGACTGTGTCTTGCTCCATTTGCTTCATGCCCTGTTGGTTTGCATGAATTTTCTTGCATACTAGTAGTCTTTTGAAATTCTGTGAGCCCCGTTTTCCTCCAAGTGGCTAGAACACAAGCCATTTATGGAAAAAAATCTTCTCTGAACCTTGACCACAAATATTTGCTAAACAGGGAGTTATTCTAGGGGAACCTTGGTGGTTTGTCATGTAAAAAGAAACATGGGTCATGGGATTTGCAGTGAATCACAGAGGCAAAGATTCCTTCATGTGAAATGTTGTAAGAGGCTTCTGTTGGGGAAATGCTGAATATGCTTAATTTACTTTTCCTGATCCTCTTAGGAGCTGACTCCTTCTTAGCCTATATGCCTCTAAAAAATCCTCAAGGCTCTTCATATTTTGCTAAAACTGATGGTTATCAAGGTATTATGATGTCACATGGAGAATAACAGCCTAGATTTAGCCTTTTTGATGTATAAAAAATTCCTGTATTGCCATGCTGTCTTTCTTTGCAGTGGCCAAAAGACATACTGAAGCCTCTTGTTTGCTTCCTTGGACAACAATGTTCTTACTACATAGTTATTATTGCTGTTGTTGCTATTAATCTACCGGTGTCAAAACTCAGGTTCATTAATGCTAAGGATTGGTTCCAAGATGTTATAGCCAGTCAAGGGAAGAGCTGAAGGAAGACTCCGTTTTTGCTGTATTTGTTTCTCCAGTTACGGGGGTATAAAGGTGCTCTAGTCTTCTGTTGGGCTTCCCTGGTAACTCAGCAGTAAAGAGTCTGCCTATGAATGCAGAAGACATGGTTTGATCCTTAGATTGGGAAGATCCCCTGGAAAGGAAATGGTGACCTACTCTAGTATTCTTTTTTTTTTTTTAAGATTTATTTATTTATTTATTTATTTATTTATTTTGGTGGGGGTGGGGTGGGGAGGGAGGGGAGCAGGCGGGCCACTTCTATTGGTCTTTCATTTCTCTATTTTCATCTGTCTTTGTTCTTTGGCCCGTGTGGGCCTCCCCTCGCGGTGGCCTCTGTTGTCGCAGAGCACCGGCTCTGGGCGCATGCGCTCCAGAGCTCCGACACGGTAATTGGACACATGAGTCCAGCCACTCCGTGGCACGTGGGATCTTCCAAGGCCAGGGCTCGAACTGGCGCCCCTTGCACTGCAAGGCGGTATCCTTACCCACTGGACCACCAGGGAAGCTCCCACTCAAGTATTCTTGCCTGGGGAATTTCACAGTCAGAGGAGCTTGGTGAGCTCAGGTCACAAAAGAGTTGAACACAACTTAGCAACAAAACAACAACAATAAGTTTTCTGTTAAGTGGCAAGTAAGTGAAAACTCAGTATCAAATGTTCAAATAAATAGGGATTTTTCTCACATAATAATATTTAAAAAATCAATAAGAAGACCATTATTTCCATTACTAATTCAACAGTTAAAAGATGTTAGGACTACTGTCTCTGCAATTTTGTCACTTGCAGGATAGCTCTGAAATTTTTCACCCTCTATCAAGGTGTCCTCTCCCCTGCCTTTAGTAGATATCTGCTTATAATTCATGCCAGATTGGTGTATTTGGCTACCTTTATCCATTTTTCTATAGTCTGAAGTTTAGTCTCCTTTTATTTAACTTACTCTTCTTTATCTTATATTTTAAGGTGAAATTTTAGACCATTGATTTTGACCCTACTCTTTTCTGATACAAGGGTGTGTGTGTGTGTGTGTGTGTGCACTCAGTCAGGTCCAACACTTTATGACCCCATGGATGGCCTGTAGCCCGCCAGACTCCTTTGTTCATGGGATTTTTCCAGTCAAGAATACTGGAGTGTGTTTCTATTTCCTTGTCCAGGTTTATCTTCCTGACTCATGGCTCGAACCCATGTCTATAATGTCTTCTGCAAACCAGGCAGATTCTTTACCATTGAGTCACTAGGGAGGCCCCTAATATAAGCATGTAGATTTATAAAACTCCCTCTTAGGAGGTGCTTTAGTTGCAAATCTCACATATTTTATATGCTGTATTTATATTTTCATTTAAATCAAAGCATTTTCTAAATTTTTGGAGTGGTGTCTTACTGTATTTGCAGTTCTCTAATGACATATGATGTTGACTATCATGAGACACAATAGACATGGCTTTGATCCATGGGTCAGGAATATTCCCTGATAAGAGATGGGAATAGGGAGAAGGGAATGGCAACCCATTCCAGTATTCTTGTCTGAAGAATTCCATGGACAGAGAAGTGTGGTGGGCTACAGTTCATGGAGTTAGAAAGAGCTGGATACAACTGAGGGATGAACACATGATACCTTTTCATATACTTATTTGTTTTCTGTATTTCTTCTTTGATGTGGCTTCTATTTAGCTCTTGGGCCCATTTTTAAATCAGGTTCATTTTTCTATTCAGTTCTATGAGTTATTTGTGTATTTTGGATAATAATTCTTTATCACATATGTCTTTTGCAAATATTTTTTCCAGTCTATAACTTGTCTTTTCATTCTACTGAGCTACTCATTTTTTTTTGTTTTTTTCTTTCTCTCTGCTTCAGTTCATATAGATTCTTTGTTATGTCTTCAAGTTCATTAATCTTTTCTTCTGTAGTGTGTAATTGGCTATTAATATCATACAGTGAACTTTTAAATTTTTCAGATATTGTGTTTCTGTCTCTAGAATTTCTATTTGACTTTTTATTTATAGCTCTACTGATCTCACTGTATTTTGTCTTTAAATAGTGAAAACAGCTGTTTTAACATCATGTTTGCTAGTTCCTTTATCAATGTCATTTCCAAATCTGTTTCTATTCATACATTATGGTTGTTTTTTTTTTTTCCTTCTTAGCAGGCTTAGAAACTTTTATTGTGTGTTAGACATTTTGAATGTTACATTGTCGAATGTCTAGATCTTATTGTATTTCTTTAAAGATTATTGGACTTTCTGTTGAAACCAGTTATTTACTAATCTATTTAATTCTTTTGAAGCCAGTTTTTAAGCCTTGTTAGGGTAGAGTATTACTCACTCCAAAAATAGTAGAGTCCTATTACTATGATGTGATTCTTCTGGGTTCTCCATTGAATGTTGTAGATGACAAAAAGGATTCATCCGACTGACTAACTAGATCTCAAGTTCCTCCTCTCCCTGTGTGAGTTTTGAGAATTATTCAGTTTATAACTCTCTGGTCAGTCTGTGCCCAGTCTTGTGGAGTTTCACACTTTATACAGCATAGAACTCAGCAAGGACTCAAAAGAATTCCTATGCAATTTTTATTTTTCTGTGTTACTTCCTCCTTTCTGGAACTCTGTCCCATAAACTCAGCTGTGTCAGCTTCCCCCAAATTCCTGTCTCTATCTCTTCAACTCAGCATGTCTCGGGATTCCCTCCTGCCATGTCGTTGCTCCCTCCTGCCATGCCCATTGGTCCTGTGGGCAGAAGGCTAGGGCATTCACAGGATTCACAGGGCTCACCTTATCTCTTTTTCTTCTCTCACGAGTCAATGTGCTGCCTATTGTTCAATGTATGAAAACAATTGTTTCATCTATTTTGCCCAATTTTCTAGCTGTTTATAGTCTGAAGTTAAGGCCAAACTTCCTTACTCCATCTTCAGAAGAAGGTGAAATTTTTCTAGATGGTTCTTGATTTACAGCCATGTTTGGGAATTCCTAATATTAACAACTTTACACAATTCTTTTTTTTTCCTTTGGGCCATATTGCATGGCATGTGAGCATGTAGGATTTTAGTTCCCAAACTAGGGAAAAATACCATGGCCCACCATAGTGGAAACATGGCATCTTAACCACTGGACTACCAGGGAAGTCCTCATAATTCTCTTCCATCTTTTATCAATTTATGATGTTAAAAATGGAATCACTTTCTGAGATTCAACTTAAATATGCATTTGCAACATCCTGTCTGCTAGTTCCTTTATCAATGTCATTTCTAAATCTGTTTCTGTTGACTCCGACTCATGCATCGTGCTTTTTTTCTTCTTATCATGCTTAGAAAATTTTACTGGGTTTAGACATTTTGAATGTTACATTGTTGAATGTCTAGATCTTATTGTATTTCTTTAAAGATTATTGGACTTTCTGTTGAAACCAGTTATTTACTAATCTATTTAATTCTTTTGAAGCCAGTTTTTAAGCCTTGTTAGGGTAGAGTATTACTCACTCCAAAAATAGTAGAGTCCTATTACTATGATGTGATTCTTCTGGGTTCTCCATTGAATGTTGTAGATGACAAAAAGGATTCATCCGACTGACTAACTAGATCTCAAGTTCCTCCTCTCCCTGTGTGAGTTTTGAGAATTATTCAGTTTATAACTCTCTGGTCAGTCTGTGCCCAGTCTTGTGGAGTTTCACACTTTATACAGCATAGAACTCAGCAAGGACTCAAAAGAATTCCTATGCAATTTTTATTTTTCTGTGTTACTTCCTCCTTTCTGGAACTCTGTCCCATAAACTCAGCTGTGTCAGCTTCCCCCAAATTCCTGTCTCTATCTCTTCAACTCAGCATGTCTCGGGATTCCCTCCTGCCATGTCGTTGCTCCCTCCTGCCATGCCCATTGGTCCTGTGGGCAGAAGGCTAGGGCATTCACAGGATTCACAGGGCTCACCTTATCTCTTTTTCTTCTCTCACGAGTCAATGTGCTGCCTATTGTTCAATGTATGAAAACAATTGTTTCATCTATTTTGCCCAATTTTCTAGCTGTTTATAGTCTGAAGTTAAGGCCAAACTTCCTTACTCCATCTTCAGAAGAAGGTGAAATTTTTCTAGATGGTTCTTGATTTACAGCCATGTTTGGGAATTCCTAATATTAACAACTTTACACAATTCTTTTTTTTTCCTTTGGGCCATATTGCATGGCATGTGAGCATGTAGGATTTTAGTTCCCAAACTAGGGAAAAATACCATGGCCCACCATAGTGGAAACATGGCATCTTAACCACTGGACTACCAGGGAAGTCCTCATAATTCTCTTCCATCTTTTATCAATTTATGATGTTAAAAATGGAATCACTTTCTGAGATTCAACTTAAATATGCATTTGCAACAACAGTTCTACTGGTATAATATATGAAAAGTATAAAATTCATTCTCTAAAGGGAAAACTTAAGGCTTAAAGATATTAAATAGTTCTTCCTTCTGTCATACTGCTAGTAGATGGTATTCTAACACCAGATCTTGTACTCTTAACCACTTTATTATAATATATTCCAGGGAGCATTCCATGTAACTGCTATCAATCTACATTTCAAGCAGGAAAACCATATTTGCATGAGTTAAGATAACACGATCACTAATTTTTTAATTGTAGAGCTTTAGCACAGCAAAGCTTTCTCAATTCTTATTTTTCTACATTAGCAATAAATTTCAAATAAAAAGACAACTTTCATAAAAAAAAAAAATAACATGATCAAATAAGCAAAGAGATAATAGCAAAAAGAATATGCCATCAAGTACTTGACAATTTAAAATGGCCATATTGATAATCAAATTATTTAAGTATTCACCCAAAAATGTGCCACTAAAATTTTACATTTTAAATATTATTCTGTAGTCCTATGAAGCTGTCATTCGTACCCAACCCCTAAGCTTCATCTCATCATCAACTACTACCTGGAAATTAAGATCAACATGGTCTAGGATGAGGGATGATTAGATTAGAAAGATTCACTAATTTACTGGGAGTGTCACTGGGTTATTTTTAAAAATAAGCAGTATTTCTTTCATTTTGATGAGCAGAGTGGAATCAAAATAGCTACACCAAAATACCTCCTAAATCAGGGCATCCCCTGGTGGTCCAGTGGATAAGGACACCGCCTTGCAGTGTAAGGGGCGCCGGTTCGATCCCTGGCCTGGGAAGATCCCACGTGCCACGGAGCGGCTGGACTCATGTGTCCAATTACCGAGCCGGAGCTCTGGAGCGCATGCGCCCAGAGCCGGCGCTCTGCAACGACAGAGGCCACTGCGATGGGAGGCCCACAGGAGCCAAAGAACAAAGACAGATGAAAATAGAGAAATGAAAGACCAATAGAAGTGGCCCGCCCGCTCCCCTCCCTCCCCAACCCAACCCCCACCCCAAAATAAATAAATAAATAAATAAATCTTTAAAAAAAACCAAAAAACCTCCTAAATCAAATTAACCACATCCAAGTGACTGTGTTAATCAATCCTGTTAAAATGTTTTCTGAAGGTATGTTTTTTCAGAAGAGAGAGTGACTTTAAAATAAATCCCATTTTAAAAGATCACACTATATGCAAAAGTTTGTCTTGGCTCTTACTCATCTATTTTTTCTGTCTAGTCAAAATAGACAGGAATTTTCTAAATAGACCTTGAAGCAGTAGGCGAGACCATGAATTAGGAGACTAAAGAGTAAATCAAATGTGAGAGAACATCAGTCTTCTTGGCTCAGTCACTGAGGAAGGATGTTTTCCATATTTATCCTTAAACTTGTAGGACCACCACTCTTCTGTTAGGTGAGAGAATGGCTACAATGTGATTTTCAGTAATATTAATAACATAATGGTACTTCTTGGGATAAGTGAAAGTAATCTGTGTCTGTTAGTACATGTTCCTAGCACAGTAAATGACTGTAGGAACATGTTTGGATGCACGTGGCTGCTGGCAAGCCTCAGGTCCACCCTGGCTACTGGCCAGAAACATTAGAGTTTTTGTCACGTGACTATGTCCCTAGGGCAGCTCACAAGGTGGCAGCGGACTTCCCCAGAACAAGCAAATTAGAGAGTGGGAATGACAGGGTGGCCCAAGAGAGAAGCCACAGTCTTTCTGTCACCTAATATCAGAAGTGACATCCATCACTTCCACTGATTCTATCCACTGGTATTGTGTCACTAAATCCCAGCCACACCCCTGGCAGAGGATTATACAAGGAAACACAGAGGGAGTTGGAGGCAGTGCCTACTTAATTGGTCTTATATGCAAATTTCAACTACCATCTTCCATGTTACCACGTTGTTATTGAATCTGCTTGACACTTATCAATCCAAGGCACCTCACTGCATTTGATGTTGTCAACCACTTACTCCTTTTTATAATTTTCTTCTCTGATTTTTGTGAACACTTTAGTCTGCAAGTTTTGTCTTACTTTTGACATCTGTTTTTATTCTTTCCTAGGACTGCTTACTCTGCAAAAGAGTTTTTACCTTATTCTCTTCATCAGATGTTATTTATCCATGTGTCTATGTATCAATGAGATGAAAATTACTGAACACTTACCACATATTAAGTATCCTGAGGTTAACCACTGTAATTGGCAGACTCATTTAAATTTCTTTGATTCAGTGTTACAAGCTTATTATAGTCACATTATTGGCTCTAAGAGCAGATACACTGGAGATTTCTTTGTATTAAATCTGAAATCACATGTGTAAGTAGATGAGGACAAGAACAGACCACTCGGCTTTATTGTTTTCCATTTGGAACACATGAGGTAGTTTAAAGATTTGGATTTGTTCTGAATTTGCTCATCTGAAAGTGATTTTGATTGAGTAATTTAATGATTGGAACATTTCAGTGCTTTTTCTAGGGCATCAAAACTTTTAATACGGTTTATGACTTTCTGCATCTCTCTCTGGCTGACTGTTCCCAGCTGCTGGTGAGTCTCCCAAATTTCTCTGTAACTCCATAGTTATGGCCTCAAGAAAGGAATTTTCATCCCTTTTATTTCCTTAAAATATTTCCCAATTGATCTTAGCATCAGGATCTGATCATTGTTAAGTAAATGTTACTGTAAACACTTACTTAATAATCTTTCAGTGGAAAAGTCCTTGAACCTGGAGTCAGGGAACATCCAAAATTCCTTCTGAAGACTTGACAGGAGTCTGTTGAATGAGAAGATTAATGGAAAGGAAGCTGCATGAACAAAGGCATAGTGGTTGTCATCACCACTTCTTCCTGCTTCTTAGGAATGAAAAATGTAATAGTCATTTGTGGGTTAAGTGACTAATGCTTGAATCTAAAGAAGATAAGCTAAACTCAGAGGGTCCTAATTTAGGGAGCAAATGTCACGTCAGTCACTGGGCTGACTCTTCGGATGAGTTTTTCATTGACAGACCAGTCTTTCCCAGGCACTCTCAGGTTGAATGTTCACTCATCCTCAGCAAACGCCTTCCTCCTTACTTTCTTTCTCTTGCTATGAGTACTTTGCCACACTTGCTTTATATTCTAAACACAGTTTTATAGAGAAACTATGAGCATTACTAATGTTAAGCTGTATCAAAGAGCTGGGATATATGTCAAGAAGAAAACTATTCAGGGAATGGTTCCAGAAGACACATGCCCAAATGACTTCATTTCTAGCTCCACTGCATGGTGTTGTCCTTGGCAGAAATGTGGCAATTAATTCCCTACAAATTCTGAAATAGCTCGATTGTTGGGTTGAGGTTTGTGGCAAAGAGTTTTGGTTAGATTTAAAAATTTTTCTTCTACTAGAGCAGAAAGTTATTTTTAACTTTCAGTTCATTTTTCTGTATTCTTGTTCAATAGTGTCCAATCATGGGTAAGGTGAGGTTTCCCAAATTAAGTCACAAACCAGTTAAAGCTAAATTGAGATTTCTGATCTTTAATAGCATTTGACAAGGAGGACATGGATTTTGGTTTATACAGTTAACAGGCAAACAACCTGGGGCTCACGTGAATTGAAGCAACTTTGCTAAAAAAAAGAACTTAACATCTGCAAAGCCTTAGTATGCTACAGAGTGTTGGCAAGTACTGAAAATTAAGGTGCTTCAAACCTGTCGGGAAGAGAAAACTATTCTTTCGTTCTCCTACAGACTGGGTTTTCTCCCCTCACTGGTTTTTCTCCTGGGCTATCCCTAAATCTTTGAATTCTGCCCACCCTCTTCAATGCTTGTATCTCCTTGACAGTTTCTGCCCACATCAATCTCTCCACACGTTGACAAGTTCAGCAGGTAACTATTCTCTGTCATAGTTGTACATCTTGGCTCCATTATTAGATTTGAAGTTAAGCCATTCATTTATTCAAATGTTGAACATCTACTGCATGCCCAGCACCATGCTCAGTGATGGGACACAACAGTGAATATGGTTTTTGCCCCCAAAGATTCAGGCTAATAAAGGATATACTAAACACCATGAAAAGTGCTGAGAAGAAAATTAATAGGTGGAAAATAACAGGCAGGACAGCTTGGAGGAGACCAACTTTACACGAAGACATGAAGCACAAAAAAAGGCCGGACACAAAAAGGGGGTTAAAGGTGGGAGAATGTTCTAGTCAGAGACACACATAAAGGAACCGAAGTGGAAGGAATTCACGCCCTCAAGGAAGGGCCAGATGGTCGGTGTGACTAATGCATGGTGAGTAAGAGGAAGAAGGCAGGGGATGAGGTCAGAACAGGTATGGGCTGCATAAGACAGGCCTGTGAAAGAATTCAGGGTTATATTTCATTCATGCAACGTTTGACTCGGCTCACAACTTCATTCAGAAGTCTTCTTGATGCCCAGCACCGACGTTTACTTGATATGAGCTTTCAACAAATACTTGATAGTTGAAATGACTGAGAGCTTCCAATCTTGCAGCAGCACTTTCAGAATCTCCCACCCATCAGTCATTTGCTGCCCAACTTCGGAGTCAGGTCTGCCCCAGGTCACTCTTCAAGCCTTGGGCTTGACGATACTTAGTTCTCATGCGTGCTTTTCCCAGGAAATGGAGAGCTCAGGGGATGACAATGATCTTGGTGAGCACATCTCAACACTAATTGTCTTCTTTTTTTCAATTTTATTGAAATAGATACTGATTCACAAATAACATAAAAAGTCACTTAAAAGTATACAACATGATGATTTGATACATGTACATACTATGAGAGGATTCCTCCCTTTGAGCCATATTTACCTTTTGTGTGTGTGAGAGAACACTAAGTTCTACTCTGTTTGCAAATTTCAGTTATACAGTAGAGTATTATAAGACTTGGTTTGGTAGTGTAGTTAAAATCCAAGACTTGGGGTTTCCCTGGTGGTCCAGTGGGTAAAGAGTCTGCCTTGCAGTGCAAGGGGCACCAGTTTGATCCCTGGCCCAGGAAGATCCCACACGTGCAGAGTGGCTGAACCGGTGTGTCCAATTACTAGCTAGGGCTCTGGCACACATGCACCCAGAGTGGGTGCTCTGTGAAGAGAGAGGCCACTGCAATGGGAGGCCCACATAAGCCAAAGAATAAAGATGGATGAAAATAAATAATTAAAAACCAATAATAAAGGCCAAAATTAAATAAATGTATATGCAAGTCATACTTGACTTTAACATAAAAAAAAATCTTTAAAGAGAAAAAAAAATCTGAGACTTGGAAACTGGGCTGCCAGAGACCCTTATCCTGGTCGATTATCTATTAGCTGTGTCATGCAGGATGAATCTGTTCACCTTCTGAGCCTTGGGATTCTTCCTCAGAAAGGTGCTTTCTCAAAGGGTTTCTGTGAAGATTAAATGGGAGTATGCATGGAGAGCCCTAAACACAGTGCCTGACACTTGGTGAACACTTCATGATTAGCTATTGGTAGCTACTGTGGATCATTATTAGCATTAGTACTGTCAACCATGGCCCTTAAAATACCCTAGATTTCCCAAGTCTAGCCTTCCTTTCTCTATTTGGAGAAACCCTAAGGCACAGCTGGGTGCCACTTTTGTGATGAGTTCCCAGGCTCTTCAACAGAAGTGAAGGTTCCTCCTCTCCTGCCACCAAAGCAGTCGGCGTGTGCTCCACCTTGGTGCTACTTGGCACTCACCTCATTTCATGATGACTCTTTAGGTTGTCTCCCCTGTACAATAGTGCGTTAAACCAGAAAGAGTGCCACTTTGTAACAACTGTCAATTCAAGATTTGAATTTTTTCATGTTTTAGCATCTCTGAAGTTGAGGATGTGTCTTACTAGCAATGGCATTGCAAAGAAGGTTGACAGTGCTCTTTTCCTTCTTAGTGTCACTTGAAATAACAAGGCATCTTACAAAAGCTGGCTCCTTAAATTAGATGAAATATGTGAGTTTGTGGCATGGGCTTCCAAGTAAGTCTTCTGGGGTCATTTACTTGGTATGTTACCTTGAGCAAGTTACACATTTAACCTTTTTCTATTGCAGCTTCTGATCTGTACAACAGACATAATAATTGTGTCTCCCTCACATAACTGTTGTAAGGATTTAATGACAGTAAGGCATTTAGAATAGTACAGGGCTCATTGTAAACACTGTGGAATTATTAGCAACTATGATTTGTGTTTCTAGTGACTAGCTCAGTATCTGGCCTTAATGTTGTTGTTTTAGTCACTAAGTCATGTCCAACTCTTTGAGACCCTGTGCACTATAGCCTGACAGCCTCCTCTGTCTGTGGGATTTCCTAGGCAAGAATACTGGAACGAGTTGCCATTTCTTCTTCAAGGGGATCTTCCTGACTCAGGGATCAAACCTGAGTCTCCTGCATTGACAGGCAGATTCTTTACTGCTAGCCATGATGGAGGTTCAATAAATATCTGACCGATGAATAAGCAAAAGAAAAAACAGCAACTAACTATATATAACAGCCATGGTTGGGGTGCTGGCTCAGATGTTCCTGCAAGAGGTCACCAGTGTAGGAGCTATAGGATGGCTGACATCACTTTCAGGATCCTATCCCCACTCAGCAACCGGCAGAACAGGGGTTCTGAGACCAGAGGCTTCTGCCCAGCACAGGCTTCTCCAACAGTCTTTCTTTGGGGTTGGCATCTGCCTGGCCTGGGCTCTCAGAGATGTCCAGTGGGCCCGAGGCTCTTCCTATCAAGCCTTCCTCCCTCCTTCACTTCTTTAACACTCATTCCCCTTCCATCATGGCCCCAGGCTCTGCTTTCCCTCTCAGCTCCTTCCCTTTATCTGTCACAGGCCTTTCCTCCCACAGATCTTCTCCTTGTCTGTTTCTGTCTCAGCCTTCACTCCTTGAAAGGCCTTCCTGGAGAACACATGGGTGCAGGTGACACTTCCTCTCTGCCTGGTGTTGCCAGAGAAGAAACTGAGCTGGGAGGATGTAGAGCAGCCTGGGAAGAACTCAGACCCCCAGGAAGCCTTACCCCAGGACTGACATTGGGCCCACTGTGAGTCAGGAATCCAGTGATCCAGCACCAAGCTACACGGCTTGCTTACTCAAGGGAAAGTCTCCAAGATGTAGGCCCCAGGAAGGCTGTCTGAGATCCCACTACAAAAGCAAAACTCGGCACGGAATCTCAGCTGGGGCCTCTCTTCTGCTCCTCAGGGGACCTTTGACTGGTTCTTTGTGTTCACAGCCATGGCAGACCCCTGGAAATTCTGCGTCTGGGATCTTTTCTTGGCCAAGAGCCAAAAAGTCTCAGTTTAGCTTCTGTTACTAAAAATATGTTCTGTTTTCTTCCAGTCTTGTGCTTAATTGAAATAATTGCAATGCTGGGTGCACACAGGTGCTATTTTTATTCCCACCTCTCTCATGCATGCTGTCCTCCCCTTCCAGCGTAGCTTTCCAAATCTGGGACTTGCCCCTCAGCCCAGCTGTTGCAATGGAAAAAATGAGACCTCCTTCTCCCAGTCAGAGGAGTACTTGTCTCCATAGCCCAGCTGGCCGTGCTCCACTCCCCCTCCTGTCCCGCCACACACGCAGTCTGCTCTCCCAGGATAAGGATCATGGGAAAATGGGGCAGGGGCGAGCTGGGGGAGAGCAGCTTTGATTTGTGTCCAAACGAATGAAAGACTGTTGAAGACAAATAACTTGTGGGGGCTCCAAGTGTGACTTGTGCTCTAGCCGTGGACATTAGTAGACCTCGGTTCCAGGGTGCTCCCTTACCCTTTAGAATTATCTATCATCTCAGGAAGCCGCTCTCCTTGTCCTAAGGGCCCAGATGGCTGACACATGGCTAACACGTAGCATACAGTCATTTTGAAAGGTCAGCAGGAGCCTGTGCCCTTCTTGAGTTTAAAGTGGAAAATCCATAAAATGGTAATTGTTTGTTATAAAAAATCTTTTTTTTTTTTTTTTTTTTTTTTTTAACCAGTGTCAGGAATTTCCCTTTAAATAGCCAGTTCTCCAAGTCCCGGAAGATCACTTTACAAAAATGTGTGTTTTCAGTGTATTTTTTGGTCTGGTCTACAATGGGGCTGCTCTTTTGTAGGTAAAAGTATCTTATTTCTTCTCAGCTTTATGGTTGGAGTTCATGGGCTCCAACAAGCTGACAGAGTGACCTGGGTCTGGACCCATTAGGCTGCTCTCTGCTAAAAAATCTTTGAGGGTTGAGGAATGAGTCTCTTGATGGCAGCCCTTCCCACCTTTCCTGAGATCTGGGTCATGGTCCATGTTTCCACCCGAGGAAGGGTCTCAGCAGGCCTGTGTAGGGTTAAAGTTGCCCAGAAACCTCAGAGAATTGGGAAGTGGATGTTCTGAAGAAAGACACTGATTCAGACCCCACAAAGGATCATATTCCATACCAGCCTGTGCTAGCCTCTCTGGGGATTGTCTGGAATAAGGGATCTCAGCTGTGGTTGCACATTGGACTCAACATGGAGATACTTCTTCAGAATATTAAAGCTAAGACACCCTTCCCAGAGATGCTGACTCATTTGGGGATGGGACTCTGGAGTATTTCTGAAAAACTCCCCCAGGTGATTCTAACACGTGTGCACTGAGCACCTCCTTGGTAAAGTCGGCCAATCAACACCTGACCACAGTCTCCAGACTCAGCCAGGAGGAGACAGGCATTGGTGAGAAGAAATTAAGTGCAATGAGACTGTATGTGTTTGGAGAATCCTCCTGCATTGTGTATGTGTTGTATTAATATCTTCATAGATATATAAAATATCTAAGTATATACAGTGTGTGACACCTTTCAATACAGCAAGATCAAAAATAGCATTAGTCTTGAGACAGTTTCCTTATAACTTCTAGGACTGAATGTTATTTTTCTCTTTTACTATTTTAAAACCTGTTTTAATACAGTGATATTATGAAAAATATTGTATGACACCTATAATACTCAAATTCATGGAGACAGAAAGAATAGTGGTTGCAGGGACTAGGGATAGGAAGGAATGGGGAGTTCTTGTTTAATATGTATAGTTTTATTTAGAAACTCTACACATTCATGAAAAAGTTCTAAAGATGAATAATGTTGACAGTTGTCCAATAATGTGAATGTACTAATGAAACTGACTTATACATATTAAAATAGTTTAAATGATTTTAACTTGCTGTACAGAAATCACCAGGACTTTCTACAAAGTTTCTCACAGGAGTTGCCCTGTACCTCCCACATGCCTCCTGAGACCCTCTCCCTCTCGTAACTATTTCTCAACTGTCCAGAAATTCTTGACAGCTTTATCACTCACAGTCCTCATTCACCACTGTGTTCAGCTCAGAGTTTGTATGGAAAATCAGGGTTGTGAAGTGGGAGTTTAAGCATCGTTGAGGATACTGAAACTAAACACAGAATAGATTAGTTTTGATTTTGTCAAATGGATGCCTCTTAAATGACAACAGCAAAAATGGCCTAAATGAATCAGTTATTCCATGTATTTATTCTTTAAAAGCTTATGGAGGAGCTGCTATGAGCCAAGACTTGTCATAGAGACACTGAAAGGATTCAGAGAAACCCCAGATAGCTGGGGAGATAAATGGGCTCCATTTGTGGAACATAAGATCTGCAAGTAACATACAAATATCCACTCTTTTGGTTGTCAGGGCAGAAGTCCATTGAACTTGAAGTAAAATAGGAATTGACCAGCTCACAAGATAGGAAAGTCCAGGGCAAGGTTGCCTTCAGACAGAGCTGGATCAGGCACTCAACATCTTCAAAGTGTCTTCTGAACTCTTTGCAGTCCTTGTTTTGAGATAAGCTTACCTCTTATGGTGAACTAGAATGCTCTGAGCTTATTTTCTACTAGATTAGCAAATCGTACTTAAAGAGAGTTATTTTCTAAGCATTTCAACAAAATTCTAGACGTGAGTCTGAGGAAATGGGGAAAAACAAGAAGCTGACTACTCAAACTTTACAGATGGGTTGTAGAGGAGCCAGGGAATGGCGAGGGGATGTTCTTCAGTGGAAATGAAACCACTCTCACCAGAAGAGGGAATAGATCCTGGGATTTTCCTCATCACAGTATAGAGGTTTAGATGAGGTGGTGGCCCAGTCCCTGTAGTTTCCTAAGAGAAAGGCTTCCCAAAGAGATCAGTATTTAAACTGGTCTTTAAGACTCTAAAAATGGGTAGTATCTGGTCATGGAAGGCATAGAGGGTTTAGAGGGAAGACCCATCAAAGGGAAAAAGTGTGAGTACTAATCAGTGATTTTAGTTGAGAAGGTTATGTGTGATTAGTCAAGACAAGCTGGTCCAGATAGGATAACCCTAAACTGAGATAGGAAGGATTCCTGAGCCTCCTGAGACCTGCCACAGGGCTCCCTCTATCTTTCAGGAATGATAGAGTAATCTCTGGAAAAATAAACAGGGGCAACAGTGATACAACTTTATGCAACAGTGATCGAAATGTCACATGACAGTCACTACTGATCAAAAACACACAAGAAAACTACAGAAGTTCCTGAGGAAGTTAGACCACTCCTTAGGTTGGGGTGTAATTTGTGCAGTTTGTTTTTAGTGCTCCTAGATTTTTTGTTTGTTTGTTTGTTTGGTCTTTCAGCATGTGGGGAGACAAGAGAGAGCCTCACCCATCATGAGACTTCTAATGAGTCTTGTGTGGAAAAAAAAAAAAAGGCAGGTAAAACAGCTGAATATTATCCTGAGGCACAGGATAACATTATGCCAGGAAGTAATACTTGAGGCCTTAGAATTAGAGTTCACATAATTTCTTCTGTTTTACTTTGTTGCTTTGAAAAAACTATAATAAAAGCCCACAAAGAGGATTATTTATGAAAAACAGAACTTTGTGGCCTGCTATAACCATCAGTGTAGGAGCACCTTTTCAGTTACAAGTTGTTTTCCCCAAAATTCTTGAAAATTCTGAAAGGTTGTGTAATGTTGAATGCTTTCAAGATTCAAATCAGGAGCCAGACAACAGCTCCAGGGCCTAGAAGTGCTTCCAAATCTAAGGTTTTCTTATTTAAAAATTTAAAATCCCTCATGTATCTACCTTGAACATTGCAATCCACAATCATAAGCACAGTGATTTTTTAAAATTTTGGCCTCTTTATATTGATTTTTTATTTATTGATTTTATATCCATCTTTATTCTTTGGCCTGGGTGGGCCTCCCATTGCAGTGGCCTCTCTCATTGCAGAGCACTGGCTCTGAGTGCATGTGCTCCAGAGTAATTGAACACACCGGTCCAGCCGCTCCATGGCATATGGGATCTTCCCAGGCCAGGGATCGAACCGATGCCCCCTGTACTGCAAGACAAACTCTTTACCCACTAGACCACCAGGGAAGCACACAGCGAATTTTTATTTCATTGTGGACCCCTTTTCAATTCCACGTGGGTTTTTTCCATATGGGAGGTAATTTTTATTAACAATAGATAGCCATTACTATCTATTCCTTCCCTCATCAAATGCAAAGAACCAGAAAGCAGAGCCAAAGAGATTTAAGAAACAAAACCATGGCCAGAGTTTATTCTTTTTTCTTTTTTCTTTGTTTTGACCTCTTCTATTGGACTTTCATTTATCTGTTTTCATCCATCTTTGTTCTTTGGCCTGTGTGGGCCTCCCATCACAGTGGCCTCTGTTACTGCAGAACACCTACTCTGGGCACGTGTGCTCCAGAGCTCCGGCTCGGTAATTGGACACATCGGTCAAGCTGCTCCGTGGCATGTGGGATCTTCCCAGGCCAGGTATCAAACTGGTGCCCCTTGCACTGCAAGGTGGTGTCCTTACCCACTGGACCACCAGGGAAGCCCCAGTGTTTATTCTTGATGTTTGCCACTGCATCTTTCATGCTTCCTTATTTTCCTCCACCATTAAACATACAATAACCAAAACTTTGTTCATATACACATAAATGAAACATGTGCAGCAGACGAGCATGTGGATAGTGAGTAAACATGGTCAGTGGTTGGTGTTTGTACCAGGGTTCGTGAAGCAGACCTCTGCAGTAGGCTTGTGCTATTCTCAAGTGCAAAATCCTCCAATGAGAAGCAACATAAGCCACATGGGGCTAAACAAGGCTAATCACAATGCAGAGTTTCTGTTCAAACTAAGGGACAGGTCTGCAATTTTAGTCTTTCCTGAGACTTTGCTTTGTTCTTTTCTCCAGCAAATGTTTTAAAATTAGTAAAATATTAAAGGAGATATGGCAGAAGGACGCATGGGTTGGAATCAGAAAAAGAAAACCATAAATGGAAAACTCTGTGATGGATGACTGATCAAACCTCTTGATGAAGCAAAAATAAACAAGAGTATTTCATCAGCCCTTCATTCCATAAGAGGGAAGAACACATGCATTTTTGTGTTTAGCTAAATAGCCAAGGCTTTTTGCAGAGCAGAAAAGTGTCATGAGAAAATGCAAAATATCTCTAATGTCTATAGCATATGAAATATCTAAAAGTAATAAAAAGATTAAAGGGCAAGAGAGTATATCTGTAAAAATTATAGTGTATATGCTGGATGAAAAGTAAAATTATGGGATTAATTGATTATGTTACTAAAATAGCACTTCATACATAACCTGAAACATTACTTTTTCACATTCAGTCTCTCAGAGGCTTGACTTCAGATGCCTGAGCATTTTCAGCATTGTGTTGACCTTTATCCGTCTTTATCCGGAAAAACACCACTGCTAAAATTATACCTAAAAGAGAAAAATCAGAGTCAAATAAATAGATGAAATCTAAAATGTACTGTCACATTCATTTATAAAGCAGCACTCTGGTAGGAAACAATGACTCATATAATTTCATTTTTGTTAGTGGTTCAACAAACTTTCATTGTCCTGGTGATGAAAGGCTTCTAGGCATGGGTTTTCTTGAATAAGTGTGCTAATTACTTATCTTGTTATAAATCAGTAACATGTCCCAAGCCGTATCTAGGCTTCTGGCTATCGCTAGGTCTCTGTCAAGGAACATAGGACCCAATGCCCGCACTACTCTGGGGACTGTGCGAACACCTGATAGAGTTCCTGAACTTTGAACACAGTCAAAAGATGTTGATTCCAGTCCTCCTTCTCTTCTCTAGAAGAAGTAGTCCAAGGAGAACAACCAGGAAGCTTTTCTTGGATTCATTTATCTACATAAAGCCTACCTTCCGACCAATATCTACAATGAGAAGCAACATAAGCCACATGGGGCTAAACAAGGCTAATCACAATGCAGAGTTTCTGTTCAAACTAAGGGACAGGTCTGCAATTTTAGTCTTTCCTGAGACTTTGCTTTGTTCTTTTCTCCAGCAAATGTTTTAAAATTAGTAAAATATTAAAGGAGATATGGCAGAAGGACGCATGGGTTGGAATCAGAAAAAGAAAACCATAAATGGAAAACTCTGTGATGGATGACTGATCAAACCTCTTGATGAAGCAAAAATAAACAAGAGTATTTCATCAGCCCTTCATTCCATAAGAGGGAAGAACACATGCATTTTTGTGTTTAGCTAAATAGCCAAGGCTTTTTGCAGAGCAGAAAAGTGTCATGAGAAAATGCAAAATATCTCTAATGTCTATAGCATATGAAATATCTAAAAGTAATAAAAAGATTAAAGGGCAAGAGAGTATATCTGTAAAAATTATAGTGTATATGCTGGATGAAAAGTAAAATTATGGGATTAATTGATTATGTTACTAAAATAGCACTTCATACATAACCTGAAACATTACTTTTTCACATTCAGTCTCTCAGAGGCTTGACTTCAGATGCCTGAGCATTTTCAGCATTGTGTTGACCTTTATCCGTCTTTATCCGGAAAAACACCACTGCTAAAATTATACCTAAAAGAGAAAAATCAGAGTCAAATAAATAGATGAAATCTAAAATGTACTGTCACATTCATTTATAAAGCAGCACTCTGGTAGGAAACAATGACTCATATAATTTCATTTTTGTTAGTGGTTCAACAAACTTTCATTGTCCTGGTGATGAAAGGCTTCTAGGCATGGGTTTTCTTGAATAAGTGTGCTAATTACTTATCTTGTTATAAATCAGTAACATGTCCCAAGCCGTATCTAGGCTTCTGGCTATCGCTAGGTCTCTGTCAAGGAACATAGGACCCAATGCCCGCACTACTCTGGGGACTGTGCGAACACCTGATAGAGTTCCTGAACTTTGAACACAGTCAAAAGATGTTGATTCCAGTCCTCCTTCTCTTCTCTAGAAGAAGTAGTCCAAGGAGAACAACCAGGAAGCTTTTCTTGGATTCATTTATCTACATAAAGCCTACCTTCACCAAGTATCACATTTTCTTTGGCACCTTACTCGTGGCTCCAACTTGATTAGACTACCTAACCTCTCTGGTTTCCTCCATCTCTGACCTCCTACAAAATTATGTTGTACATTTTAGCAGTAAATATAACAAACCAGAGACCTATATGGAAGGAAGCTGTTTTTGGAAATGAACCTGCCAGTCAGTTTACAGGAGGAATAATGGCAGAAACAACTGGATGATCAGAGGCCCATTAAGAATTCTGCAATAATTCCAACACTGTTTTGAAAAAATATATATAATACTAAGGATATGGAACTACAAGATTCTATTACTTCTCTCTGTAGACTACCAAACTCATTCAATCTTTAACTTATGGTAAAAGTTTGAGAGTAAATGTTCATGTTAGAAACCATGGCATATAAACTCAAAAATTCTTTCAAGACAAGAAGACAAATAGAATAAGAAATGGCATAGAGGTGGGGGGATTTTGACAAGTGAGTAAATTACAAAGGCCAGCTCAATTAACACATAAGGGTTATACCACACTGTTTCTCAGAGAGACATGATGGTCACCATGCACATATCAGGACGGGTAATGGTCACATTGTAAAGGACCTTTTTTGGGAGAGGGGCAGCTTGGGGAAGGAGGGGGGCGGGTGGGCCACTTCTATTGGTCTTTTCATTTATCTATTTTCATCCATCTTTGTTCTTTGGCCTGTGTGGGCCTCCCATCACAGTGGCCTCTGTCGTTGCAGAGCACTGGCTCTGGGCGCATGCACCCCAGAGCTCTGGCTAGGTAATTGGACACGTTGGTCCAGCCGCTCCGCAGCACATGGGATCTTCCCAGGCCAGGGATCAAACTGGCGCCCCTTGCACTGCAAGGCAGTGTCCTTACCCACTGGACCACCAGGGAAGCCCTGTAAAGGACCTTTTATATCATAATTATGAGGAAGTCAAATGGAAGGGTATAAGGAATTGAGATCCTTTTTAGAGCTGTGAATCAGCATCCAATGCGGTAGACCACAAAGTGACAGAAAAGAACAGATGCCAAGGGAGCAATTAAGAAGACTTAGAGTAAGTCAAGCCCTTCGTTTAAAAGAGAAAAGATGTGAATTGATGAAGTATCTACTTCTAATACTCAGTTTGTGGTGAGAACACCAGCTTAAAGAGGGCAAAGACTATAGTAGACACTAAGCCAGGGGCCTGTCTAGCCAGGCAAGGGGTCAAGATCTGCATGTGATGCAGTGGAATTATTCTGAGACAATAAAGAATCAAGGTCCATAGCAACAAAAGCATAAACGGGGAACTTCAGACATGCCAGCAGTTCCAGTGGAAGGCTAACTTCTACTTCTTCCAACAATGGAAGACTAGACCATAAGCTGTGTGAGTGAAGGATCTGTTTATGTCTATCACTGTGTCTCCTACCCAGGCACACTGCCCAACACGTAGCAGAGGCACAGCTGCTGCATTTCTTTTTCCTTCATCATGAAAGCTTGGTAACTCAGCATGACATAAAATGATTTATTTTAAAAGCCTCTTATGTTGTGTTTCCCAAACTATCCAGCCAGGCTGTGATAGGTTGAGGCTGGTTCTAAAGCAGTAGCTTCCAATCAGGAAGGTTGGATATGGTTTACTAGTGATCTCTACTCTTGTTTGTTGCCCAGGTTGCCATTTGAGCAATCCCAGCTAAGCCCATGAAATCAGACCCTGATGTGAGTTCCTGTTTCTGAGGCCCAGGACAGAAATCCTTGAATCTGAGAAATTATACTCACCGATGACCAAAAAGGTGGCAACAAGTATACCAACTGCCATGGCCACCGTGGGAATCCCAGCCATGCGATCCACTGGCCGGAAACATCTATCTTCCACACACTTGCAGAAAGTAACTGAGAAACAGAATAATATTTGGTAAATTACTTTTCAAGTGGACAATTGCAGAATCTTATATCAAAGACAAGAATTCTTACAAATGATCACATTGAGAGATATTATCCCAAGTTGCCTGCAGCAAAATATCTACCTGGTAAAGAGACAGTTCCTTCCATGGGTGGTCGACCACCATCACTGATGCGAATTGGAATCTGGTAAGCTTTCTCTTCAAAGCCTGTGTGCTTGGTGGTGAGGCGGGCATGAGTTCCTGTCAGAATAGGAGAAAAATGACTCATGTGAAAACACAACTGTGGGCGCCTGGATGAGCAGGAATAAAGCTCATCTCTGCTTCATATATGAATGGTTAGATATAAGTGTGAGTTAAACTACCAAAATTTTCACCACTGTACCCATACCCTCCATAATGTCAGAAAGAATACTGAATCACTCATTAAGTTCTCAATTAATTACTTCTCCATACAAATGAAAAGACAATATAGTGGTTGTCATTACTCTTAGTAGCTATGTTCCATAAAAGTAGCCACAAACACTGAATGCCAGCAGTTCCAGTGGAAGGCTAACTTCTACTTCTTCCAACAATGGAAGACTAGACCATAAGCTGTGTGAGTGAAGGATCTGTTTATGTCTATCACTGTGTCTCCTACCCAGGCACACTGCCCAACACGTAGCAGAGGCACAGCTGCTGCATTTCTTTTCCTTCATCATGAAAGCTTGGTAACTCAGCATGACATAAAATGATTTATTTTAAAAGCCTCTTATGTTGTGTTTCCCAAACTATCCAGCCAGGCTGTGATAGGTTGAGGCTGGTTCTAAAGCAGTAGCTTCCAATCAGGAAGGTTGGATATGGTTTACTAGTGATCTCTACTCTTGTTTGTTGCCCAGGTTGCCATTTGAGCAATCCCAGCTAAGCCCATGAAATCAGACCCTGATGTGAGTTCCTGTTTCTGAGGCCCAGGACAGAAATCCTTGAATCTGAGAAATTATACTCACCGATGACCAAAAAGGTGGCAACAAGTATACCAACTGCCATGGCCACCGTGGGAATCCCAGCCATGCGATCCACTGGCCGGAAACATCTATCTTCCACACACTTGCAGAAAGTAACTGAGAAACAGAATAATATTTGGTAAATTACTTTTCAAGTGGACAATTGCAGAATCTTATATCAAAGACAAGAATTCTTACAAATGATCACATTGAGAGATATTATCCCAAGTTGCCTGCAGCAAAATATCTACCTGGTAAAGAGACAGTTCCTTCCATGGGTGGTCGACCACCATCACTGATGCGAATTGGAATCTGGTAAGCTTTCTCTTCAAAGCCTGTGTGCTTGGTGGTGAGGCGGGCATGAGTTCCTGTCAGAATAGGAGAAAAATGACTCATGTGAAAACACAACTGTGGGCGCCTGGATGAGCAGGAATAAAGCTCATCTCTGCTTCATATATGAATGGTTAGATATAAGTGTGAGTTAAACTACCAAAATTTTCACCACTGTACCCATACCCTCCATAATGTCAGAAAGAATACTGAATCATCCATTAAGTTCTCAATTAATGACTTCTCTATACAAATGAAAAGCAAATATAGTGGTTGTCATTACTCTTAGTAGCTATGTTCCATAAAAGTAGCCACAAACACTGAATCAGAAAACGTATTTGAAGAAATAATTGCTAACATTTTTTCGAATTTGGTGAAAACTCTAAATCCTCAGATCCAAGGTCAGCAAATCTCAGGGGAAAAAAATGAACACAACTATACCAAGGCACATATTACTCAATTTACTTAATATTAGTGGAAAAGAAAATTTTAAAGTTACCCAGAGGAAAAAGGGCATTATATTCAAAACAAGCAAGGACCAATACAATCCAGAACACAGTGAAGAAATATCTTTAAAGTACTGAAAGAAAATGTCTCAGCAAGTTTACAAGTACTCTAGTCAAAGTCCTCTGGTCTCTATGGAATTAAATTAGAAATCAGTAACCAGGAACATGTGGGAAATCCCCACCTGTATGAGAACTAAATAGCCTACTTCTAAATAAGCCATGTGTACAGGAGAAATCTAAAGGGAAATTAGGAAGCATTTTGAACTGAATGAAAAAGAAAACACATCAAACTTTATGAAATACAGCTAATGTGACACTAAGAGATAAACTTATAACACCGAATGCCTATGTTAACAAAGTTCTCAATTGCTTCAACTTCCATCTTAATAAAAACAGAACAAGAAGAAAAAGTTAAATACAACATAAGACAAATAAAAGAAATAATAAAGATCTTCACAATGAAATATAAAGCCCCCCCCCCCAAAAAAATAGAGCAAAATCAATGGAACCAAAAGTTAATTCATTGAGATTAATCATCTCTAGTCAGACTGCTCAGGAACCCATGAACTGCAGCACACCAGGCTTCCCTGTCCTTCATCATCTCCTGGAGCTTGCTCAAACTCATGTCCATCTTATCCTCTGTCATTCCCTTCTCCTTCTGCCTTCTATTTTTTCCAGCATCAGAGTCTTTTCCAATGAGTCATCTCTTCATATCAGGTGGCCAAAGTACTGGAGTTTCACCTTGAGCATCATTCCTTTCAATGAATATTCAGGGTTGATTTCCTTTAGGATTGACTGACTTGATCTCCTTTCAATACAAGGGACTCTCAAGAGTATTCTCCAGCACCACAGTTCAGAGGCATCAATTCTTTGTTACTCAGACCTCTTTATGGTCCAGCTCTCACATACATACATGACTACTAGGAAAATCAGAACTTTGATGATACAGACTTTTGTCAGCAAGGTGATGTCTCTGCTTATGACTACACTGTCTAGGTTTGTCATAGCTTTTCTTCCAAGGAACAAGTGTCTTTTAATTTCATGGTGGCAGTCACCATCTGCAGTGATTCTGGAGCCCAAGAAAGTCTGTCACTATTTCCATTATTTGCCAATCTATTTGCCATAAAGTGATGGGACCGGATGCCATGTTCTTCATTTTTTGAATGTTGAGTTTTAGGACAGCTTTTTCACTCTCCTCTTTCTCCTTCACCAAGATGCTTTTTAGTTCCTCTTTGTTTTCCTCATTAAGGTGGCATCATCTGCATATCTGCATATATGAGGTTATTGACATTTCTTTGATATGGGGCTAACTTGAGTAATCCCATATCAAAGAAATTGAATTTGTAGTTAAGACTTCCTACAAAGAGATCTTTGAGCCAGAAGGCCTTACTGATGAGTTCTATCAAACTTTAAAGAAAAAAAATAATAATAACTTTACACAAAGTCTTCCAGATAACTGAAAAAGTAGGACACTTTCTAACTCAGTCTATGAAGCCAGCACTACAGTGATACCAAAGTCAAACAAAGATACCAAAGTCAAAGATATTGGCCTGTATGTTAAGAGAAAAATACAGGCCAATATCTCTTATGAATATAGATAGAGATATTCTTAAAATTTTAGCAAATCAAATCCAGTCGCATATAAATGTGCTAGTATTTTGCCACCAACAAGGCCATATCTCAGGAAAAGAAGACTGAATGAAGATACAAAACTTGATTGAAATACCTCATCGATTAACAGACAAAAAAAACAAAACCCAAACCAACAATACAATCATTGAAATAGACACAGAAAAAACACCTGAATTTTTGAGTATTCCTTTAAAGTATTGGAGCTTCAGCTTCAGCATCAGTCCTTCCAATGAATATTCAGGGTTGATTTCCTTTAGGATTGACTGACTTGATCTCCTTTCAATACAAGGGACTCTCAAGAGTATTCTCCAGCACCACAGTTCAGAGGCATCAATTCTTTGTTACTCAGACCTCTTTATGGTCCAGCTCTCACATACATACATGACTACTAGGAAAATCAGAACTTTGATGATACAGACTTTTGTCAGCAAGGTGATGTCTCTGCTTATGACTACACTGTCTAGGTTTGTCATAGCTTTTCTTCCAAGGAACAAGTGTCTTTTAATTTCATGGTGGCAGTCACCATCTGCAGTGATTCTGGAGCCCAAGAAAGTCTGTCACTATTTCCATTATTTGCCAATCTATTTGCCATAAAGTGATGGGACCGGATGCCATGTTCTTCATTTTTTGAATGTTGAGTTTTAGGACAGCTTTTTCACTCTCCTCTTTCTCCTTCACCAAGATGCTTTTTAGTTCCTCTTTGTTTTCCTCATTAAGGTGGCATCATCTGCATATCTGCATATATGAGGTTATTGACATTTCTTTGATATGGGGCTAACTTGAGTAATCCCATATCAAAGAAATTGAATTTGTAGTTAAGACTTCCTACAAAGAGATCTTTGAGCCAGAAGGCCTTACTGATGAGTTCTATCAAACTTTAAAGAAAAAAAATAATAATAACTTTACACAAAGTCTTCCAGATAACTGAAAAAGTAGGACACTTTCTAACTCAGTCTATGAAGCCAGCACTACAGTGATACCAAAGTCAAACAAAGATACCAAAGTCAAAGATATTGGCCTGTATGTTAAGAGAAAAATACAGGCCAATATCTCTTATGAATATAGATAGAGATATTCTTAAAATTTTAGCAAATCAAATCCAGTCGCATATAAATGTGCTAGTATTTTGCCACCAACAAGGCCATATCTCAGGAAAAGAAGACTGAATGAAGATACAAAACTTGATTGAAATACCTCATCGATTAACAGACAAAAAGAAACAACAAAACCCAAACCAACAATACAATCATTGAAATAGACACAGAAAAAACACCTGAAATTTTTAGCATCATGCCTCATAAGAAAAAAAATAAAGAACACCTCTCATCAAGTTAGTAATAAAAGATAAAGTCCTCAATCTGATAAAGGATATCTACAAAAAATTATAGCTAACTTTATATTTAATGGTAAAAGACTATGAATGCTTTCTCCAGGAGATCAGAAACAAGCCAAAATGTTTCTGTCTTCACTACTTTCATTCAACATTATCCTGGAAATTTTAGCCAGTAAGAAAGTAAGCTAAATATATAAAAGTCATCCAGGTCAGAAAGGAAATAAAACTATTGCTATTCAAAGATAACATGTACTGTTATGTGTGGAAAAGATAGCTAGTGTCATTGTGCTAAGGGAATAGGAGTGCTTGCAATGGCTTGGGGCGATGGTCTGGAGGGGTGGGATGGGGTGAACTGGTGGGGGTGGGGACCATGGATATGCATATGACTGATCTGGGAACAAACATGTCTGTGAACAACAAAACTATGTAAAACCTTTAAAATAAAGAATAATAATAAAAAAAAAAAAACAAAGATAACATGTAGAAAATCTATGATAATGCAAGGAAAAAATTGAGAGAGAATTATATTTCTATACCCTGGAATTACTTAAAAATTAAAACTTTTAAGTATTTAAAATAGCATAAAAATATGAAGTACTTAGGTGAAATTCTATAAAACTATACACTGCAAATTAAAATACTTTATCCAGAGAAATTAAAGAAGACATAAATAAGCAAAGACATAATCATATTCATAAATGGGAAAATTCAATTTTGTCAAGATGTCGACGTAAATTCTCCCCCAAATTCAGACAGAGGTTCGTACAGTCTTAATGACTACCTGCATAGATTTGGGGGTAGAAACAGACATTCTAAAATTTATATAGAAATGCAGAAAAACTTGAAAAAGAACAAAACAAGGACATTCACAGTATCTTATTTTGTCTTATTATTGAGCTTCAATTATCAAAACATTATAATATTTCTATAAAGATAGACAAAGCACTCAATGAAACAGAAAAGAGAGAGTCTAGAAATAGATCTATATATATGTGGTCACTTGATTTTTGACAAAGCTGCCAGGACAGTTAAATGTGAAAAGGATATTTTCAATAAATAATATTTATATAATTAGATAGCCATATTTAAAAATAATGAACCTCAGCATTTGCCAGACAAAAAGAAACAACAAAACCCAAACCAACAATACAATCATTGAAATAGACACAGAAAAAACACCTGAAATTTTTAGCATCATGCCTCATAAGAAAAAAAATAAAGAACACCTCTCATCAAGTTAGTAATAAAAGATAAAGTCCTCAATCTGATAAAGGATATCTACAAAAAATTATAGCTAACTTTATATTTAATGGTAAAAGACTATGAATGCTTTCTCCAGGAGATCAGAAACAAGCCAAAATGTTTCTGTCTTCACTACTTTCATTCAACATTATCCTGGAAATTTTAGCCAGTAAGAAAGTAAGCTAAATATATAAAAGTCATCCAGGTCAGAAAGGAAATAAAACTATTGCTATTCAAAGATAACATGTACTGTTATGTGTGGAAAAGATAGCTAGTGTCATTGTGCTAAGGGAATAGGAGTGCTTGCAATGGCTTGGGGCGATGGTCTGAGGGGTGGGATGGGGTGAACTGGTGGGGGTGGGGACCATGGATATGCATATGACTGATCTGGGAACAAACATGTCTGTGAACAACAAAACTATGTAAAACCTTTAAAATAAAGAATAATAATAAAAAAAAAAAAACAAAGATAACATGTAGAAAATCTATGATAATGCAAGGAAAAAATTGAGAGAGAATTATATTTCTATACCCTGGAATTACTTAAAAATTAAAACTTTTAAGTATTTAAAATAGCATAAAAATATGAAGTACTTAGGTGAAATTCTATAAAACTATACACTGCAAATTAAAATACTTTATCCAGAGAAATTAAAGAAGACATAAATAAGCAAAGACATAATCATATTCATAAATGGGAAAATTCAATTTTGTCAAGATGTCGACGTAAATTCTCCCCCAAATTCAGACAGAGGTTCGTACAGTCTTAATGACTACCTGCATAGATTTGGGGGTAGAAACAGACATTCTAAAATTTATATAGAAATGCAGAAAAACTTGAAAAAGAACAAAACAAGGACATTCACAGTATCTTATTTTGTCTTATTATTGAGCTTCAATTATCAAAACATTATAATATTTCTATAAAGATAGACAAAGCACTCAATGAAACAGAAAAGAGAGAGTCTAGAAATAGATCTATATATATGTGGTCACTTGATTTTTGACAAAGCTGCCAGGACAGTTAAATGTGAAAAGGATATTTTCAATAAATAATATTTATATAATTAGATAGCCATATTTAAAAATAATGAACCTCAGCATTTGCCACACATGCACAAAAAACTAACTTGAAATGGATCACAGAGCTAACTGTAAATGCTACAACTATAAGACCTCTGGGAGAAAAAATTAGAAAACTCAATGATCCTGGCCAAAATTTCTTAAGAAATACACAAAAGTTACAAATTCTACGGGGAAAAACATCAATAAATTAGATGTCATCAAAATAAACTCAATTTGTTCTTCAAAAGGCAGTGCTACAACATAACAGTACCTGGGAAAAAATATTTGTAAACATATATCTGACAAATGAACACTTAACAACAGAAGTCAAACTGCTAAATTTTTTAAGCAGCCTCAATATTTGACTAGACACTACACTAATGAGGATACATGGATGGCAAATAAGCATATGAAAAGATGTACACATCATTAATCATTAATGACATGTAAATTAAAACCATAATAAAATACTTCACTCCCACTACAATTGTTAAAACTAAGAAGACTGAGCATAGAAAGGATTGGGAAGAATATTAAGCAACTAAAATTCTCATTCACTGGTGGGAGTGTAAAATGTTACAGACTACTTGGGAAGCAATTTGATATCCTCTTAAAAATTTGACCATATAGCTACCATATAACCACTTCCAAGTACTTAACCAAGAAAAATGGAAGCATTTGCTCTCACAATGTACTTTTCCACAAATGTTCATAGCAACTTTAATTGAAATAGCACAAACTGGAAGCAACTTAAATAATAATAAATCAATGAATAAATCAATGAATAATAAATCATGATATAGTCACACAATGGAATACAACTATGCAGTCTAAACAAGTGATGTGTTGACATACGCAACAACATGGTGAAATCCCCAAATAAGCATACTAAGTGAAAGTAACCAAACAAGCAAAAATTAAAAAAAGAGTACACACTGTTATTTCACTCGGATAAAACTCTTGAAAATGCAAACTAATCTACACTGACAGGAAGCAGATTGATGATTTCCTGGGGGTGAGGGATGAACAACGTGGGGTGGAAAATAGGGATTGCAAGAGGGCAGGAACAAAAATTTAGAGGTGGTGCAACAGGTCCCATTTGATTGTGCTGATGGCTTCAATGGTATAGACATACATCAAGTTTGGTAAAACTGTATGCTTTAAATATGTGTTCTTAATTGTATGTCAATTATATTTCAATAAAGCTCTTTTTAAAGATCATGATGAAACCTGGATACCTTACAATGCTGCTCGAATGGCCCAACTATTCCTGCACACCAAAGGGGACACTGTTAACAATCTTTTCTTTTCAGACCTTGGGGGCTTGCCTGTGCAAGTTTCCACAGCATGAATTCCTTTCTGGAGCATGAAAGAAAGCTCTTTTGTTGAGTGCTACAGACAGACCAAATAGAAACTCATTTCATCGTTCATCAGTGTTTTTCTCGATGTTCTTTTAACAACTCACCATTGATTTTGGAAACTTCCCAGTCATTTTGTAAGCTCTCACTGCCAAGGGAAAATGTAAACTGTTGACCCCAAAATGACTTCTGATCATCATCAGTGGCCTCAAAAATGAGACTTCCACGTGCTTTGGGGGGATAGCAAAAGAACAAGCCTGTGTATTCCTTGGCCAGCCGTGGGGGATTGTCGTTCACATCCAAGAGGGTCAGGTGGAACTGCGCCGTGGAGCTCAAGAAGGATCCACCTAAGAAATTGAATCATTGAAATATGGTATCTGCTCTCATTCTCCTCTCAGTCAGAAAGGAAATTTCCTTTTCTTTAGAAAACAATTTACAATTCAGACCTAGTTTTATTTGCTGCTTTGAAAGTCTTGATAATACGCATGCACATACTCAAGAATTATGTGCTAGTGTTTCACACACATTACTTCAAAACAGCTCTGGCATACATTTACTCGGGCTCAGGAAAGTTGTGTGACTTGCCCAAAGTCACAGACCAGTAGAGAGTCTTCCAACCCAGATCTGATTCTAGAGCCCACAACTTCAATTCCTCAACACTAACTTAGACATGTTTGTTAAGTTTTCTAAGCCTCAGGACTTCCCTGTGGTCCAGTAGTTAAAAACTTTACCTTCCAACGCAGGGGGTGCACATTTTATCCCTGGTCAGGGAACCAAGATCTCACATGCTGCTAGGCAACTAAATCTGCAATCCACAACTACTGAGCTGAGCCTGCACACCACACTAGAGAGAAGTCCAAGTGTCGCAACTAAGAATCAATGCAATCAAAAATGAAGAAATATATATTTTTAAAAATTTTTCTAAACCTCATTTCTTCAGTTATAAAATATGACTTCATGAGGATCCACATGTGGTATTCTTAGAAAATTGTACAGAGCTTTACAAATGTAATTTGTTGCAATATCATGGTAAAAATTTTGACCTTGCAACCTGAACAATTAGTAACTGTGTGATCATTGGCAAGTTACTTAACTTCTTAGTATCTTGGTTTCCTCATATATCAAATATGATCAATAACAGTACCTATCCCATAGAGTTCTGTGAGGGGTAAGTGTTAGAACAAGATGATCAATACAACATTAACACTAACTGTTCTCATTCTCCCTGACGTTTCTACAATTTCTGACTTCAACCTGCTTCAATTCCAGTAAATCCTGTTTGCCTGCTTTTCTGGTCAGCCATCTCCTCAAACAAAGGAGGAAGAGCCCCCATGCTCTTGAAGTCATGGTACATCGACATGTATCAGTCCAAGCCCAACAACTGCAAACAGAGTAGGGTTTTGAACCTGTTTTTGATTCATGACACTTCTAAAATGTGAAATACTTTAGGACACATCTAAAGTGAAGTCCTGACTTCATGGCATATTTCCTCAGAAGGCATAGCACAAAGACTTAGCCAGAAACTTCCTTGATTATGCCAGGAACTTTAAAATCAAGAGTTCAATTTGTAGAGTGTGATGGTGGTGTGTGTTAGAAGCACATTAACTAGAAGCAAGAGAGAGTGAGTCCCTGACCCACCTCAGCAAGATCAGTGCCCTCACACACAACCATTCCAACACCTAAACATCTGCAGGTCTGCAACTCATTGGTATAACATAACTGGAGTAATTTGGTTTCTCTTCATCTTTTCACAGACAGGGACCATTTTCATAATTCCTAACTACTAGAATTTCCCCCATTCCAGATTCCAAACCTGAGCTTCACATGTTGAAAGTTTCCTTTTTCCATCTAAATCTGTGTTTATCTAGTCATTAATTGTGTTCATTTCATTCTTTGAAATCAGGCAGATAGATCTCACAACAAAACTGAGCTGAGCCTGCACACCACACTAGAGAGAAGTCCAAGTGTCGCAACTAAGAATCAATGCAATCAAAAATGAAGAAATATATATTTTTAAAAATTTTTCTAAACCTCATTTCTTCAGTTATAAAATATGACTTCATGAGGATCCACATGTGGTATTCTTAGAAAATTGTACAGAGCTTTACAAATGTAATTTGTTGCAATATCATGGTAAAAATTTTGACCTTGCAACCTGAACAATTAGTAACTGTGTGATCATTGGCAAGTTACTTAACTTCTTAGTATCTTGGTTTCCTCATATATCAAATATGATCAATAACAGTACCTATCCCATAGAGTTCTGTGAGGGGTAAGTGTTAGAACAAGATGATCAATACAACATTAACACTAACTGTTCTCATTCTCCCTGACGTTTCTACAATTTCTGACTTCAACCTGCTTCAATTCCAGTAAATCCTGTTTGCCTGCTTTTCTGGTCAGCCATCTCCTCAAACAAAGGAGGAAGAGCCCCCATGCTCTTGAAGTCATGGTACATCGACATGTATCAGTCCAAGCCCAACAACTGCAAACAGAGTAGGGTTTTGAACCTGTTTTTGATTCATGACACTTCTAAAATGTGAAATACTTTAGGACACATCTAAAGTGAAGTCCTGACTTCATGGCATATTTCCTCAGAAGGCATAGCACAAAGACTTAGCCAGAAACTTCCTTGATTATGCCAGGAACTTTAAAATCAAGAGTTCAATTTGTAGAGTGTGATGGTGGTGTGTGTTAGAAGCACATTAACTAGAAGCAAGAGAGAGTGAGTCCCTGACCCACCTCAGCAAGATCAGTGCCCTCACACACAACCATTCCAACACCTAAACATCTGCAGGTCTGCAACTCATTGGTATAACATAACTGGAGTAATTTGGTTTCTCTTCATCTTTTCACAGACAGGGACCATTTTCATAATTCCTAACTACTAGAATTTCCCCCATTCCAGATTCCAAACCTGAGCTTCACATGTTGAAAGTTTCCTTTTTCCATCTAAATCTGTGTTTATCTAGTCATTAATTTGTTCATTTCTCATTCTTTGATAAGTCAGGCAGATAGATTAATATATATCACATAACCATATATTACTATATAATTGAAGGGTCTAACCCCCATAAGAATCCTGACTCTAAGTTGGAAAATTCCATTTACATGCAAAAAGAAGCTCAATGTTTTCATCTCAAGCCTTATCACTGGTAAGCATACAATTCCTGTAAATGTATTTTTATAGATTATGTAAGATTCAAACATTCTTTGACTTGTCTATATAATAAATCCTTTCTTTCAAAAGTTTACCGTGATCCATCAAAACATATATCCAGGGACACCCAAATCTACTGAATCAAAATCTGTAAGGCGAATGCCTATCTGTAGTGAATAAGCTCCCAGGCGACTCTGGCACATATAGAGTTGAGAGCATTGCATAAAACATTGTATGTTTCAAAGGACTGAGACCTCAGTCCCTACAGTTTAAGCCTGAAGGAGCAAGTAATGGCCTGGGTTGGCAGAACAGCAGTTTGATCCTGCTCCCTGGAGAATCCCACAGGCACTTTGGAGGAAGGCGGGCAGTTCAGCGTGGACACAGGAACCTTTCTAGAAACCGTGGTCCCTGCAGGATACCACAGAGTGAGCAGTAGCTCTGAAGCTGTACCAGGCTCCAGGGCCAGCCCTGCCGGAAAGAGCCCTGCTACACGCACGAGGGTTCTCATTTTGCACTGCAAGGTGGTGTCCTTACCCACTGGACCACCAGGGAAGCCCGAGGGTTCTCATTTTGAATGAAACCAAGTAGGTGTGAGCACGTTTCTCCACAATTGTACCCTTCTTATTTTTCCACTAGAAGATATACTGACCATCTGACTCAGTAGAGTTTCTCCTCACCACACCTTCCCTCCCATTTCTATTGATGTAGCCCCTAACCACTTGTGTTACCTTTTACGTATGCATCTTGCCTTACCTACTTCTGTGGCCACCACTTGTACCTGATACAGACTTTCAGCTTCCCTGTCCAGAGGTGCCACACTAAAGATTGCACCAGTGACGGGGTCAATTCTTAGCCAGCCTCTCTTGTCGCCTTTCAATGAATACCTATAGTAAGAGAAAAGAACAAAAGAAAGCCCACGTTGCTCTACATGAAAATGTGAAGGTAGTTTATGCACCTCAGTGCCATTATACCAGCACCACCCCTTGCAGATGATGGACAACATATTTAAAGAAGCATAGTCTAACACTGCAATGCTTTGTTGGCATATCATCTACCTTCAAAAGGAGGACCCTACAAAGTGGTTTTTGTACTAGTTTTAATAACAAAATAGGTTGAGTACAAACTCTACTGAAAAAAAGGAAAACTTTTTTCATATCAAACAACCTGGAATTGTCTTTTAAAACCACCCCCTCTAAGAAAACTTGAACCCTTATTGGTGGAAATGTGTGACTAGGTGAATACTCAGAGGTACAGTGAATGCTTCCTCCAACAGATATCTACTGAGAGAGAGCAAATATCAGGCTGCGGACCAAGAGAGAAGATAACTTAAAGGGGTTTTTAGCCCAGTGGAGGAGACAGAGAGACAGCTAATTGCAGTGCAGGGAATGTAAGGGGCCATGTGGAATCCCAGAGACGTTCATGGGAATCAGAGAAGTCTTTCTAAAAGAGTAGATATTAGCTAAAGCAAGAAAAAGAAGGATGGTTAAAGCAGAAGAAATTGCAGGAACTAAGGCAGAGAGGCCAAGGAACAGAATTAGACCCCCACACCCTAAGATGAATATAGGAGACAGCGGATTGCAATGATGCAGCCCGAGGGGCTGGAAGTAGCTGGATCACGGGAAGTGATGGGCAGGCAGGGACTGGTGGTAGCAGGAAGGTGATCCTGTTAAGTTTATGTTTTCAGTAGAGCACACTGGTAGGTGCATGAAAGGTAAACTTGAGTGAGACAAGTCTAGAACCACAGCAAAACAGATATACCCCTAAATTTTATGATGTAGCCCCTAACCACTTGTGTTACCTTTTACGTATGCATCTTGCCTTACCTACTTCTGTGGCCACCACTTGTACCTGATACAGACTTTCAGCTTCCCTGTCCAGAGGTGCCACACTAAAGATTGCACCAGTGACGGGGTCAATTCTTAGCCAGCCTCTCTTGTCGCCTTTCAATGAATACCTATAGTAAGAGAAAAGAACAAAAGAAAGCCCACGTTGCTCTACATGAAAATGTGAAGGTAGTTTATGCACCTCAGTGCCATTATACCAGCACCACCCCTTGCAGATGATGGACAACATATTTAAAGAAGCATAGTCTAACACTGCAATGCTTTGTTGGCATATCATCTACCTTCAAAAGGAGGACCCTACAAAGTGGTTTTTGTACTAGTTTTAATAACAAAATAGGTTGAGTACAAACTCTACTGAAAAAAAGGAAAACTTTTTTCATATCAAACAACCTGGAATTGTCTTTTAAAACCACCCCCTCTAAGAAAACTTGAACCCTTATTGGTGGAAATGTGTGACTAGGTGAATACTCAGAGGTACAGTGAATGCTTCCTCCAACAGATATCTACTGAGAGAGAGCAAATATCAGGCTGCGGACCAAGAGAGAAGATAACTTAAAGGGGTTTTTAGCCCAGTGGAGGAGACAGAGAGACAGCTAATTGCAGTGCAGGGAATGTAAGGGGCCATGTGGAATCCCAGAGACGTTCATGGGAATCAGAGAAGTCTTTCTAAAAGAGTAGATATTAGCTAAAGCAAGAAAAAGAAGGATGGTTAAAGCAGAAGAAATTGCAGGAACTAAGGCAGAGAGGCCAAGGAACAGAATTAGACCCCCACACCCTAAGATGAATATAGGAGACAGCGGATTGCAATGATGCAGCCCGAGGGGCTGGAAGTAGCTGGATCACGGGAAGTGATGGGCAGGCAGGGACTGGTGGTAGCAGGAAGGTGATCCTGTTAAGTTTATGTTTTCAGTAGAGCACACTGGTAGGTGCATGAAAGGTAAACTTGAGTGAGACAAGTCTAGAACCACAGCAAAACAGATGGTCACAGCCTTTTAGGAACAAAGCAACATAGCCATAAGGACGTCTATATCTTTAAATTAAAGAATCTCAACTCTGGAGATTTTCTCCAACTAAAAAACAGTGTAATAGGAGCTTTAAATTTTTATTATATGGATACATTCAAAACTTTTCTATTATTTAAAAAATACTGGAAAAAACCTACATGTCCAGGAGTAGAATGATTTAAAAGTATGCTGTTGTTACTTCAAACTAATTTTTTCCCAGTGTCAGAACATTCTGTATGCCAAGCACTGTGTTATGCTCTGTGTATGGTTGATGAATTTAAAAAACTGCTATGTACTCGGTATTTCTGAGTGAGATGGAAACCCTCTGGAGAGTTTTCAGAAGAGTCATATGTTTTTACTTCTTTAACGATTGGCACTCTGATTGCAGTGAATGGATAGGTGGAGGAGGTGATAATGTGGCCTGGACCCTTGTAGAAGTGATGAGAAGCAGATGAATGCTGGATATATTTCAATGAACGAATCTCTAATATTTACTGGGAGATTAGAGATTAGATTACAGTAGGATCCGTTGGGTGCTGATGGACGCTAAGTCTGTAGATCTGAAGGAAAGAGAATTAAATTGCTCAGCCTTCAACAGCCTTGGAGTCATCCTTACTTCTTAATTGACTTAGTCTAGCATTCCAACTATTGATTACTCTTCATTTCTGAAGTACCTTGTTCATTTGTTTCTTCCAGGACACCATCCTTCTTATTCATTTTCCTGACTTTAACCTATGTTACATACATTATATCCTTTCCTCTGATGAAAGAATGAACATCTGAGGGATGTTCTTAAATGGCTTTGTTTTCTCCACTCATAAACTCAGTTTATTTCACTTATTTTTGACTAATGACACTCTCATGGCATTCTCATGCAGGAGATAGAAGAATTTGTTAGACAGTAAACTGCTGCAAAATTAGGAACATTTTGTGTCCCATCATACTTAGTGACTCTGATGTACAGAGTAAAATTTACACTAACCATACAGTACAACCCAACTCTTCTTTCCTTTCTCATATATGTCTTCATGAAAGTTGATAAGTTCCTGCAGAGTAAAACAGTAAGTGGGAACTTTACTCTGATAGACAATCAGAAAAATATCTTGAAACTGATTGCACGTGTCTAAAGGATCACTGCCCTCAGATATTTAGAGATGCTTAAGGAATTGTCACTCATAACCACATGCAGAGGTTTTAAGCCATGCTAAAATCTCTGTCTTGCCATGGACAGTAGGGCTGATATTATACAACAGAAATAAAAGATCTGGGTTCAAGTTCCATCCTTGTGCTTATAGATGAGGTGATCTTAAGAAGGTTATATGTATTGATACAGATATGGATGCAAAAGCATACATATGTTATCTTGGAAAGATTAATTATTGTTGCACATATGTAAGGACAATCTGTGTGGGTTCTATGACACTGAAAAAAATGACTGAGAATTACTAAGATCGAAATACTTACACACCTTGTTTAACTGTCTTAACCCACGTACTCACCTTTGCAGGGCTGGGCCCTGGCATGAATCTTGTTGCCCCAGACCTGCTCTGAAGAACTGAGAATCCAATACACCCTTCATGGAGAAGGCTCCCTTCACCCTGCCAGGTGGTCAAGTCTGTAGATCTGAAGGAAAGAGAATTAAATTGCTCAGCCTTCAACAGCCTTGGAGTCATCCTTACTTCTTAATTGACTTAGTCTAGCATTCCAACTATTGATTACTCTTCATTTCTGAAGTACCTTGTTCATTTGTTTCTTCCAGGACACCATCCTTCTTATTCATTTTCCTGACTTTAACCTATGTTACATACATTATATCCTTTCCTCTGATGAAAGAATGAACATCTGAGGGATGTTCTTAAATGGCTTTGTTTTCTCCACTCATAAACTCAGTTTATTTCACTTATTTTTGACTAATGACACTCTCATGGCATTCTCATGCAGGAGATAGAAGAATTTGTTAGACAGTAAACTGCTGCAAAATTAGGAACATTTTGTGTCCCATCATACTTAGTGACTCTGATGTACAGAGTAAAATTTACACTAACCATACAGTACAACCCAACTCTTCTTTCCTTTCTCATATATGTCTTCATGAAAGTTGATAAGTTCCTGCAGAGTAAAACAGTAAGTGGGAACTTTACTCTGATAGACAATCAGAAAAATATCTTGAAACTGATTGCACGTGTCTAAAGGATCACTGCCCTCAGATATTTAGAGATGCTTAAGGAATTGTCACTCATAACCACATGCAGAGGTTTTAAGCCATGCTAAAATCTCTGTCTTGCCATGGACAGTAGGGCTGATATTATACAACAGAAATAAAAGATCTGGGTTCAAGTTCCATCCTTGTGCTTATAGATGAGGTGATCTTAAGAAGGTTATATGTATTGATACAGATATGGATGCAAAAGCATACATATGTTATCTTGGAAAGATTAATTATTGTTGCACATATGTAAGGACAATCTGTGTGGGTTCTATGACACTGAAAAAAATGACTGAGAATTACTAAGATCGAAATACTTACACACCTTGTTTAACTGTCTTAACCCACGTACTCACCTTTGCAGGGCTGGGCCCTGGCATGAATCTTGTTGCCCCAGACCTGCTCTGAAGAACTGAGAATCCAATACACCCTTCATGGAGAAGGCTCCCTTCACCCTGCCAGGTGGTCAAGTCTTCCCCATTGTGTTTTTGCTTTATTTTTCTGTCTAGAACTCCAGTCTGCCTCAGGATCTGAAAGTCTTCTCTGAACCCAGGGCCCCTCCCTGGCTGGTCCAGACACAGAGTCTATCTCTGGGCAGTTCATCTCCTCACCCCACTTCCTGCACTCACCAGATCTCAGCTGAGAGCTGTGGTAGGCAGGCGGGGGTGAAATCTGACCTGCTTCCCACTTGCCCAAGTTTGGATTCTCACTTATGGCCCCCGGGTTACTGACACCTGACGAAGCCAAGGGCAGAGTCATCAAGTACACTGGGACAAGTCTTCAGATCACAAGCTTCAGATCCCCTTAGGCAAGATCCTAGAGAAAGGCCAGCTTCTCTGCCTTCCCCAGTACTTCCTCCTCCCCACTGCCCATGGTCACAGCATACAGCCAAACCTGCCCATCGCTGCCCTCCTCTACCTTATGTCCAGACTTTCCGGATCCTTGGAAGTCACGTTGCCAACATTCGTGCCTATAGACACAGCTTCACTGATGTTTGCTGCAAATACTTGATGGGAGAACTGCGGTGCTTCATTCACATCTGTCACAATAAGTCGGAAGGTAGCAGAAGAGCTGGCATTATACTGTACACCACGCACCAGAGGCTCAGGATTTTCTGCTCGGATTACAATATTATGAATGGCTGCTGTTTCAAAATCAAGAGGCTGTACAGGGAAAAAAAATGGAAAGGAAATCAATTATGGGATAATTAACTCCCTTAAAATTAATCCCCTATGCTCCCTAAAAAGACTCTCTGACAGAGCATCAGTTCTTAATCTAGCGTCAGCAAAAACTTACTTCTCAGGATGATAAAGTCATGGAAAAGCTTTTGCTGCAGGACTTATCAGGACTTTTATATGCTAATGTGTGTTCTGACTCTCTTGGAAGAGGAAATCAATGGAGCACTCCTCCAATATATTTTACCCTGGGATAATTCATTCATTCAGCAGAAACTTACTGATTTTCCTAAGATGGTTCCCAGAAATCATTGGAAAATGCTACTACAGAGATTTTCACATTGTGTGGTGTTTCCCAGGTGGCTCAGAGATTAAGAGTTCACCTGCCAATGCAGGAGATGCAGATTCAATCTCTGGGTTGGGAAGATCCCCTGGAAAAGGAAATGGCAACCCAGTCCAGTATTCTTGCCTGGGAAATCCATGGACAGAGGAGCCTTGAGAGTCCACTGTCTCAAGAGTTGGACACGACTTAGTAACTAAACAACAACCACGTTGTGTGAAGGATGATTTCCCAGAAACCTCAGGATTCAAATCTCATTAAAAAAAAAAAAAAAAAAACCCTTAAACTCATGGAGAATGTGAGAGGCAGTCAACAGATCGATGATCTGCTCTGGTTCAAGCTATACTGAACAGGACCAGGAAAGGAAATCAAGAAACTGATTTTGGTTGAGTTTGAGGAAGAATACAATAGTTAAGGCGGCCCAAGACAGGAAGAGCTGCTTCAAAATCAGTAAGTTCCCAACTCTGGAAACTTTCAAGAATAGACTTAAAGAATACATGTGAGGCTAGCATAAAAGAACTTTAATATGATGGAAGCAATTTTTTTTTTTTTTAAATATCACCCAAACAATCGATGTACTTTTTTTTTTTTTAAGGTCCTTCTCAAGGCAGAGTCCATTATTCTATGAGGAAAAAGCCCTAATCCTAGGGACTCGCTGGAGGGTGGGACAGTCCCTAAAGTAAGGCTTCTTAAGTGGGGAAATAGGACCTCCTGAAATACACGAACTACTAGAAATCAAAATCTACATATTATGTTGACAGGAGGACACAAATGGAGTCATTTGTGCTAAACCTCATGTCAACAAACCAAAACTTAGTACCTAACTTAATTACAGCCTTAGCCCCTGCCTGGGAATGTAACTTTGAACCAGTCAACCTGGAATTACCTCATCAAAATTAGTGAGATAATGTGTTCAATAAGCCTTTTGTTCACTTAAAAAGGGTAATTTTACCTTTTTAATGAATAAATCAATTCATTCCTTGCTAATAACCCGGGAAGACTTTTATATGCTAATGTGTGTTCTGACTCTCTTGAAGAGGAAATCAATGGAGCACTCCAATATATTTTACCCTGGGATAATTCATTCATTCAGCAGAAACTTACTGATTTTCCTAAGATGGTTCCCAGAAATCATTGGAAAATGCTACTACAGAGATTTTCACATTGTGTGGTGTTTCCCAGGTGGCTCAGAGATTAAGAGTTCACCTGCCAATGCAGGAGATGCAGATTCAATCTCTGGGTTGGGAAGATCCCCTGGAAAAGGAAATGGCAACCCAGTCCAGTATTCTTGCCTGGGAAATCCATGGACAGAGGAGCCTTGAGAGTCCACTGTCTCAAGAGTTGGACACGACTTAGTAACTAAACAACAACCACGTTGTGTGAAGGATGATTTCCCAGAAACCTCAGGATTCAAATCTCATTAAAAAAAAAAAAAAAAAAACCCTTAAACTCATGGAGAATGTGAGAGGCAGTCAACAGATCGATGATCTGCTCTGGTTCAAGCTATACTGAACAGGACCAGGAAAGGAAATCAAGAAACTGATTTTGGTTGAGTTTGAGGAAGAATACAATAGTTAAGGCGGCCCAAGACAGGAAGAGCTGCTTCAAAATCAGTAAGTTCCCAACTCTGGAAACTTTCAAGAATAGACTTAAAGAATACATGTGAGGCTAGCATAAAAGAACTTTAATATGATGGAAGCAATTTTTTTTTTTTTTAAATATCACCCAAACAATCGATGTACTTTTTTTTTTTTTAAGGTCCTTCTCAAGGCAGAGTCCATTATTCTATGAGGAAAAAGCCCTAATCCTAGGGACTCGCTGGAGGGTGGGACAGTCCCTAAAGTAAGGCTTCTTAAGTGGGGAAATAGGACCTCCTGAAATACACGAACTACTAGAAATCAAAATCTACATATTATGTTGACAGGAGGACACAAATGGAGTCATTTGTGCTAAACCTCATGTCAACAAACCAAAACTTAGTACCTAACTTAATTACAGCCTTAGCCCCTGCCTGGGAATGTAACTTTGAACCAGTCAACCTGGAATTACCTCATCAAAATTAGTGAGATAATGTGTTCAATAAGCCTTTTGTTCACTTAAAAAGGGTAATTTTACCTTTTTAATGAATAAATCAATTCATTCCTTGCTAATACTTTATCTGCCTCCTTTCTGCCTTTAAAAACCTCTCCTTTTCTACAACTTGGAGCTTCTTTCTATTTTCTAGATGCTGCCCAATCCATTACTTGTTTATAAAGCCAATGTGGTCCTTAAATTTCTTCAGTTGAATCTTTATTGTTTCACAGATTTGGTGGCAGTGGTGGGATTGAAGGAGACTTCACACAGCTTTGAGGACAATGAGGAACACACGTGTGGTACCCGTCAAAAAGTCTTCAGTTCAGTGTCCTTTTTGCTATTTGCAAGGACTGGGGGTAAACTCTTCTGAGTTCATTCTCTTTGTGTTGAGTTCCTGGTTCTAATCAGCTGTTTAGTCCACAGCTTAGACAGGCAGCTTGCACTGGCAAATGGTTTCATGCAGAACCTGTGTCCCTAGGTTTTGGCTCTGTCTGATGTTCCCCTCAGTTGTGTAGAATCTCTTTTCCTGGTTCCAACCAGTAGTCCCCGTTTACTGGAGTCTGTTGTCTTAATCCATGTGGGATTATACACGGATGGTGTATATGGCCTTCTCTTAGTCTGCAATAACATCCCTTTGTTACAGGGGATCATGTGTTAAGATCTACCTGTTTCTTTGTCTGATTTCATGTAGATAAGGACAATTGCCAGTACAGATCTCAGAAGCAAAAAAAGAAAAGAAAAGAAAAGAAAAAGCTGCAAAAGTTGGTGGGTACAGATGGAGAATTTAAAGGTTGTTAGAAATTAATGCTTATTACCTAACTCAAAGACCCCTGTATCAGGAGAATTTGATCACAGAACAGGTTAGATTGATCCTAGACCAATTGCCAACATAAATCACAAAGTTTCTGTGCAACAAAGTACATGGTAAAACAATGCACAATCCCCAGTCAGAGGCACATCCTTTTTTTTTTTTTTTTCCCCAATGTCTTACTTTATTTTTTAAATTTGGCATTTTATTTGTTCTTTATTTATTTATTTTCATTCATATTTATTCTTTGGCCTGTGTGGGCCTCCTATTGCAGTGGCCTCTCTTGTTGCAGAGCACTGGCTCTGGGTGCATGCGCTTCAGAGCACTAGTTCGTCATTGTACACACCGGTCCAGCAGTTTCGCGGGACATGGGATCTTCCCAGGCCAGGGATGAAATCAGGGCCCCTTGCACTGCAAGGTGATCTCTTTACCCACTAGATCACCAGAGAAGCCTGAGGCACATCCCTTATAGGTATTAGTTCAGCATAGTTACTAGGATCCATAAACTCTAAAGAGTTAAGTGTACCATCTTTTCTAGCATACCTGCTTGTTTTGCATATAAAAACTGTCTCAGAAGCTGTAAATATCTACCCCTAAAATAGCCAAAACCTTGCTAAAAACAATCTATAATTTTGTGCATGAGAATTTGGTTTAGTAACATCAAACTAGGGCCCCAAATATGGCTGAACAGAAAAAAATGGAGGTTGAACTCTGTATGCTGCTAAGAGTCCTAGCAAACTATTGCCAGGCTTCAAGAGAATTAAGAGGAATGTTCCAATTAGATAAGACTATTTAAGAGACCACTTAAAAGCAAGGAATACCTATTTTAATTGGCATTCAGAAGCCTCCAAAAGACTTCAAAATTCCAAAATAGTTTCATTGAAAATTTCCTTTCAAAAGGATGATTTAAAAAATTAGAGATATAAAAGGTGTCCGAAAAAGGCTAGCAGTTTAGTTCATTTGCTCAGTTGTGTCCAACTCTTTGACTCTTTGCGACCTCATGAACTGCAGCACACCAGTCTTTGGGGTTGCAAAGAGTATAGGACTGAGGTAATTTCTACCACTCCCCTCCATAGAAGGTCATTGAGTATCTAGATCACTTCTAAATAAGATGATATAATAAAACATTAATTACTGAACAGAGATTTTACCCACTTTGTTTTCCTTTTGCATAGGAACTAAAGATATTTGGATCTATTAGTAAATATGTTTTGTGCTACATTAAAAATGCTTAATATACGTAAGCATGTTTTTCTAGAAATTATGAAATATATTCATAAATTTGATAATCTAAAGAATGTTAGTGTAACTGTTCACAACTACATAGCAAGTGTTCACTATAAATTAATGTTTCTAAGGGTTAAGAATTCTAATGTGTGCAAGCTCAGTTAGTTGCTCATATAATTTAAAAGAATAAAAAACAATTGTATATGCAAGGAAAATAGGATGCATTTTTTGTTTTGGAGACTTCTTTTTGATTAAAAGGGAATGAAGTAAGGCTGTATATGTTGTTGAGGGAAATAAAAGTGTTTTTTCTTTTTTTCTAAAGTTACGCTAGTCATTTCAAAATAGGAAGGAGAAAAATTAAGGCAAAACTATAGACATACGAAGTTAAGAAGAATGAAAGCGAGAAAAACAAATAGAGAGGAAAAAGTAGGAAATCTTGTATGGTCAAGTTAACTTAAAATTAAATTGTTATTATAAGGGTTTCAAAATAAACTTTAATAGTAAGATATTCTTATGTAAAATTAAAACAATATTCTTTCATCTGCTAAAAGGACAAAGTTTTATTAGATCTATTAATGAAAAAGATCTCCTCTCAAGAAATTTAAACAAAAGTTTTTCTTTATATTTAAAATAATCTACCTAGAAAGCAGAGATTTTGTGTTTTATCGAAATGATTTTTTGTGCTTTACATCTTTATTATCAAGTCTTTGATTACTTAAGTAAACTGAGTAGTCTCAATATTACAAAAGCAAAGTTTGGCTCAGAAGTATGTAGTTCATTGCATTTGCTCTTGAAACCTTTTATTGTCACTTTAAATAATTAAGTGGATAATTAAGTATTGTTTCATAATGATCTGTGAATCTTTATAGTTGTGTCCAAAACTTTTAAATTTTTTGGCAGAACTTCCCCAAATCAAATTCTAAGTGAAGTCTTTTGGACTTGGGAATAATTTGGGGATTTTCCAGAAGGCCTTTGGAAAAATCAGAAAAGACATCTTTTTCCTTATGAAAAGAAAGATGTTACACTAATTAGACTTATTTAAAATTTTAAAATTAGAAATATATTCATAAATTTGATAATCTAAAGAATGTTAGTGTAACTGTTCACAACTACATAGCAAGTGTTCACTATAAATTAATGTTTCTAAGGGTTAAGAATTCTAATGTGTGCAAGCTCAGTTAGTTGCTCATATAATTTAAAAGAATAAAAAACAATTGTATATGCAAGGAAAATAGGATGCATTTTTTGTTTTGGAGACTTCTTTTTGATTAAAAGGGAATGAAGTAAGGCTGTATATGTTGTTGAGGGAAATAAAAGTGTTTTTTCTTTTTTTCTAAAGTTACGCTAGTCATTTCAAAATAGGAAGGAGAAAAATTAAGGCAAAACTATAGACATACGAAGTTAAGAAGAATGAAAGCGAGAAAAACAAATAGAGAGGAAAAAGTAGGAAATCTTGTATGGTCAAGTTAACTTAAAATTAAATTGTTATTATAAGGGTTTCAAAATAAACTTTAATAGTAAGATATTCTTATGTAAAATTAAAACAATATTCTTTCATCTGCTAAAAGGACAAAGTTTTATTAGATCTATTAATGAAAAAGATCTCCTCTCAAGAAATTTAAACAAAAGTTTTTCTTTATATTTAAAATAATCTACCTAGAAAGCAGAGATTTTGTGTTTTATCGAAATGATTTTTTGTGCTTTACATCTTTATTATCAAGTCTTTGATTACTTAAGTAAACTGAGTAGTCTCAATATTACAAAAGCAAAGTTTGGCTCAGAAGTATGTAGTTCATTGCATTTGCTCTTGAAACCTTTTATTGTCACTTTAAATAATTAAGTGGATAATTAAGTATTGTTTCATAATGATCTGTGAATCTTTATAGTTGTGTCCAAAACTTTTAAATTTTTTGGCAGAACTTCCCCAAATCAAATTCTAAGTGAAGTCTTTTGGACTTGGGAATAATTTGGGGATTTTCCAGAAGGCCTTTGGAAAAATCAGAAAAGACATCTTTTTCCTTATGAAAAGAAAGATGTTACACTAATTAGACTTATTTAATATGTTAAATTATATGGAAAAATTGTCAAACAAGTAATGCTGAGCCTTTTGTAAAAAAATGATTTGAGTGTTCAGGCTTCTTTTTTTAATTTTTAATTTATTTTTGGCTGCACTGTCTTCATTGCTGCACATAGACTTTTTCTAGTTGTAGTGCTCAGGCTCCTCATTGCAGTGGCTTCTCTTGTTGCAGAGCATGGACTCTAGTAGTTGGGCTTCAGTGGGTTTCAGAAGTTGTGGTGCATGGACATCATTGCTCCGTGGCATGTGGCATCTCTCTGGAGTCATGATCAAACCCATGTCCCCTACATTGGCAGGCAAATTTTTAACCACTGGACCACTAGGGAAGTTCAAGTCTTCTCTATGTTATATTTACATAGGTATTTAAGTATTATAGAAATTAAATAAAATTCTTAGAAATCTATTATTTCCTGGTATGATATTAGTCATAATTTTAATTATCTTAAATATTACACATTGCAAAGATAACCAAATTTCCTTGTATAATGACTTATCAGATCCTTAAGAATGGGCATTTTAAGGATTTACAGATAGTTAATTGTTTTATTCTGAAGCTTTTGCAGAAGTGTTCCTACAAAATTGTTTCATCTTCAGAGAAGTCCATAAAAAGGACTCTGACAGCATTCTAGAATACAAGTTTCAGATCATTTTACATTCATGAAACTAAACAGAGTAAGAATTCCAAAATAGTGGAAAAACTAGATTCAAATAGAGTAATTATTAATGATATTGAACCAAATAAACTGAGGAGGAAGATTATAATTTGTATGACTTTTTGTTCTAATACTACAGATTTCTTAACCTTTTTTTTCTAATATATTGCAGATTTCTTAATGTTTTGTTTTTGTTTACTTAAGAAATCTTTTCCTCAAGTAATCTATGACTTACACCAACTGATAAAGTATACCATTTTAAACAAAAATGGTATCTTTTTCTACATGATTTCTCCAGAATTCAGAAACCCTAAATATATTCTTTTCATGACAATATTTGTAGTCATTCACATATGTTCAAAAATAAGAACTTGGACTTGTTTAATTTAAAATTTTAAAAAAATGTAAATTTTTTTGTTAAATTATATGGAAAAATTGTCAAACAAGTAATGCTGAGCCTTTTGTAAAAAAATGATTTGAGTGTTCAGGCTTCTTTTTTTAATTTTTAATTTATTTTTGGCTGCACTGTCTTCATTGCTGCACATAGACTTTTTCTAGTTGTAGTGCTCAGGCTCCTCATTGCAGTGGCTTCTCTTGTTGCAGAGCATGGACTCTAGTAGTTGGGCTTCAGTGGGTTTCAGAAGTTGTGGTGCATGGACATCATTGCTCCGTGGCATGTGGCATCTCTCTGGAGTCATGATCAAACCCATGTCCCCTACATTGGCAGGCAAATTTTTAACCACTGGACCACTAGGGAAGTTCAAGTCTTCTCTATGTTATATTTACATAGGTATTTAAGTATTATAGAAATTAAATAAAATTCTTAGAAATCTATTATTTCCTGGTATGATATTAGTCATAATTTTAATTATCTTAAATATTACACATTGCAAAGATAACCAAATTTCCTTGTATAATGACTTATCAGATCCTTAAGAATGGGCATTTTAAGGATTTACAGATAGTTAATTGTTTTATTCTGAAGCTTTTGCAGAAGTGTTCCTACAAAATTGTTTCATCTTCAGAGAAGTCCATAAAAAGGACTCTGACAGCATTCTAGAATACAAGTTTCAGATCATTTTACATTCATGAAACTAAACAGAGTAAGAATTCCAAAATAGTGGAAAAACTAGATTCAAATAGAGTAATTATTAATGATATTGAACCAAATAAACTGAGGAGGAAGATTATAATTTGTATGACTTTTTGTTCTAATACTACAGATTTCTTAACCTTTTTTTTCTAATATATTGCAGATTTCTTAATGTTTTGTTTTTGTTTACTTAAGAAATCTTTTCCTCAAGTAATCTATGACTTACACCAACTGATAAAGTATACCATTTTAAACAAAAATGGTATCTTTTTCTACATGATTTCTCCAGAATTCAGAAACCCTAAATATATTCTTTTCATGACAATATTTGTAGTCATTCACATATGTTCAATAAGAATCTGTTCTCCTCATAATGGAGCACAATTGGAAACATTGATTACATTACCAAGGCTTGGACTGGATTGTCCCATTTAACAGAGATGTACATAGACTCAACGAGTACCCTGCTTCCACGGTTCCAACAGAGCAATCATAAAAAAGAACTTCCATGGTCAATCACCATTCTTGCTGTATTTATATAAATAATATAGCCAAATTTAATGCAAAAAAATTTTTTACTGGGATTATTCCTTAAAAGCTTATGTTTGAAAAGCAAACATAATTATACAGAGAAAAGTTTTATTGGAACCTTTATTTGACTCTGGGCTTCCCAGGTTGCACTAGTGGTAAAGAATCTGACTGCTGATACAGGAGACAGGAAAGACATGGATTCAATCCCTGGGTTGGAAAGATCCCAACCCAGTATTCCTAATCTAGTATTCCTGACCACAGAATACCATGGACAGAGAAGTCTTGTGAGGTACAGTCCACAGGGTTACAAAGATTCGGACATGACTGAAGTGACCTAGCACACACACATATACCAGTAAACTGGACTGAATCCTGAATTTTTCTAGTTTCCTCAAATATCTGGCTACAACTGTCCAAACTAATGTTTCCAGCTTTCTCCCACCCTTCTAATTTGGAATCACTAAGAACAAAGACTGCCTTGAATCTCCTTAGAAGGGACTCTATCAGGTCGTCCTCTCTACCTAGATGGTAGCCAAACTCTTTAAGCCTTAGATATACATCTCACAGCTGAAGAAGAGTCATCTGACCTCTGGTCTTATAAAAATGCTGGATCTCCAGATCAAATCGAGATAAGCAGCACAGCACTCTATGTGTTCAGGCAGAGGACATATACCCCATCCTTCCCATCAAAGAGGTCCTAAGTCACCTCCCTGGCTTTTCTATCCACTCATGTGGCCACCAGAGGTGAGGGGTAAAGAAATGAAATGGTATATTAGCAAACGAGGAGCAATATGTCTTATCAGAACAGGACATGTGAAGCTGAGAGAAAGAGAGATGATGAAAAAGACTGTGCACAGCAAGCTAAGAAGTTGGGACCTTATTTTTTTTCTATTTTTTTTAAATTAATTTTTATTATTATTTATTTTGGGCTGTGCTGGGTCTTTGTTGTTGCCCAAAGACTTTCTCTAGTTGCAGTGCACAGTCTTCTTATTACAGTGGCTTCTTTTGGTCTAGGTTGGGCTTCAGTAGTTGTGGCACACAGGCTTAGTTGCCCTGCGGCATGTGGAATCTTTCCAGACCAGGGATCGAACCCATGTCCTCTGCATTGGTGGGCAGATTCTTAAGCACTGGACCACCAGGGAAGTCCAAGACTTTATCCTTGATGAGCAGAGAGAGGTGGTGAGCACAAGACTGACAAGGTGGGGTTTGTGCTGTAGAAATTTAACTGTGGGAGCAGCCATAGGAGGGATGGAATAGAGCCGATCTGACCTGGACAAGCAGGCCAGTTAGGAGTGAGTGTGTTCCTTAAACACTTACTGAATGGAAGCATCAGCTTGCCATCAGTCAGTCTGCTTAACTTTCACACCAGGAAAAACACCAAACCATATTTTCCAGGGATAAAACTAGAAATTAAAGATACTAAATTATCAAGTGATAATCAGCAGAGTTTAAGCAAAGACAAGCCTCGTCAAACCATGTGTACTCTCTCTCATGATGGGGATATGCTTGTAAAGCCAAATCAAGAGACCCTTACTCATCAGGTAAGCAGTAAACACACGCTCATCCCTCCATTCCTCTTCCATACCCAACTGCTTGAAAGATCAACTCCATGATTTAGATTCAACCTGAAAGCAGAGATAAAGTGCTAAAGGAAAGAAGTTGAGACAGAGGAGGTTTGAAAAAAGTGCACATTAGTTTTCCACATGATATTCTAGCTGGTTAAAAATATATCATTTAGGGCTTCCCCTGGTGGTCCAGTGGCTAAGGACACCGCCTTGCAGTGCAAGGGGCGCCGGTTTGATCCCTGGCCTGGGAAGATCCCACCGTGGAGCGGCTGGACGTGGATGAGCTGGAGCTCTGGGCGCATGCGCCCAGAGCCGGCCTGCAACGACAGAGGTGAGGGGTAAAGAAATGAAATGGTATATTAGCAAACGAGGAGCAATATGTCTTATCAGAACAGGACATGTGAAGCTGAGAGAAAGAGAGATGATGAAAAAGACTGTGCACAGCAAGCTAAGAAGTTGGGACCTTATTTTTTTTCTATTTTTTTTAAATTAATTTTTATTATTATTTATTTTGGGCTGTGCTGGGTCTTTGTTGTTGCCCAAAGACTTTCTCTAGTTGCAGTGCACAGTCTTCTTATTACAGTGGCTTCTTTTGGTCTAGGTTGGGCTTCAGTAGTTGTGGCACACAGGCTTAGTTGCCCTGCGGCATGTGGAATCTTTCCAGACCAGGGATCGAACCCATGTCCTCTGCATTGGTGGGCAGATTCTTAAGCACTGGACCACCAGGGAAGTCCAAGACTTTATCCTTGATGAGCAGAGAGAGGTGGTGAGCACAAGACTGACAAGGTGGGGTTTGTGCTGTAGAAATTTAACTGTGGGAGCAGCCATAGGAGGGATGGAATAGAGCCGATCTGACCTGGACAAGCAGGCCAGTTAGGAGTGAGTGTGTTCCTTAAACACTTACTGAATGGAAGCATCAGCTTGCCATCAGTCAGTCTGCTTAACTTTCACACCAGGAAAAACACCAAACCATATTTTCCAGGGATAAAACTAGAAATTAAAGATACTAAATTATCAAGTGATAATCAGCAGAGTTTAAGCAAAGACAAGCCTCGTCAAACCATGTGTACTCTCTCTCATGATGGGGATATGCTTGTAAAGCCAAATCAAGAGACCCTTACTCATCAGGTAAGCAGTAAACACACGCTCATCCCTCCATTCCTCTTCCATACCCAACTGCTTGAAAGATCAACTCCATGATTTAGATTCAACCTGAAAGCAGAGATAAAGTGCTAAAGGAAAGAAGTTGAGACAGAGGAGGTTTGAAAAAAGTGCACATTAGTTTTCCACATGATATTCTAGCTGGTTAAAAATATATCATTTAGGGCTTCCCCTGGTGGTCCAGTGGCTAAGGACACCGCCTTGCAGTGCAAGGGGCGCCGGTTTGATCCCTGGCCTGGGAAGATCCCACGTGCCGTGGAGCGGCTGGACTGATGTGTCCAATGACTGAGCTGGAGCTCTGGAGCGCATGCGCCCAGAGCCGGCGCTCTGCAACGACAGACGCCACCGCAATGGGAGGTCCACAGGAGCCAAAGAATGAAGACGAATGAAAATGGAGAAATGAAAGACCAATAGAAGTGGCCTGCCCACTCCCCTCCCTCCCCAACCCGACCCCCGCCCAAAGTAAATAAATAAATAAATCTTTAAAAATATATATATATATATCATTTACTGAGAATTGAAAAGGACAAGCCATAATAAAGAGGTGACAAAATTTGTGTTAAATAAAAATTTAAGGAGAGCTATTGATGAGTCAGGTAGGGCTCAGAGAAATAGCCTTCCTGGTTCCTGATACCTGCTTGACCCCGAGTATGATGATCTATCACACACAAGGCCAGAACTCAGGATGGCAGTAAAGAGAGAGAAGACAGCACTTCTAAAACATGTTTATTCTTAAGCCTCATTTGGGACATGTGAACTAATAGAAAAATATATATTGGTCTCTGCCTCTGGCTCCTGACACTGTGCTCCTAAATCCCTTGGGATTTCCTGGGCAACGGGAGTGCCTTTTGTTCTAATGAAGTGACTCTTGGTGGTTCCTTGGATGGTTTCAGGAGGAGGGCTGGTGACCAGACCAAGACCAAACCATGATTAGAAGCTTGGAATTTTTAGCACAGCTCCCCCTGCCACCTCCCAGGAAGGGTAGAAGGGCTGGAGACTGAGTGAATGATCAGTCATGTCTACATGATGAAGTCCCAGGAAAAATCCCCAGAATAAGACATTCAGAGAGCTGGGTTAGTGAACACATCCATGAGCTGGGCAAGTGACACACGTCTCAACTCAATGAAACAGAAGCTCCTGCTCTTGGGGCCCTCACAGACCTCGCCCTTTGCATCTCTTCATCTGGCTGCTCAGCTGTATCCTTCATCATGATACATTGACCTGATACATTGGTAAGTTTGCTTCCTTGAGCTCTGTGAGCTGTTCTGGCAAATGACCGACCCTAAGGAGGGAGTCATGAGAATCTCTGGTTTCCAGCCAGTCAGTCAGAAGCACACGTGACAGCTGGGACATGCAATGGGCTTCTGAAGTGGGGTTCCCAGAGCAGTCATGTGAGATGGAGCCCTTAACCTGTGGAGATCTGATGCTGTCTCCCAGCAGAGAGTGTCAGAGCTGGGTTATGCTGTAGGACACCAGGCTGGTGTTGGAGAGTTGATAGGTGTATGGAAAGTCTACACACCTGGCATCCACGGTGAAGTGTGATAGGAATGCAAAAGTAGAGGAGAAGGCCCTTGCCAGGCACTTGCTAAAATCACTGATTTCCAGGCCCTCCCATAAAGAGTCAGTCGCCCCATTGAGCACCATTTGACTCTTAAATTGGACAAGTTTGGCCCCTTAGCAGGAAGGGAATCATATCTGCCCACAGGAAGTCTTAGCTTCTGCCCTCACTCCAGTTTATTAGAATTAAGACAGTGTGCTGGACATGTATTAAGTTGGCTATCACTGCTGGGGGTTGCGGATATATGTATTCTTGCACTGAATCCTCCAATATCTTCATCAAGAAGAGTCTACCTATTCACCAGTTTTTTCAGATCAGAAAGCTGAGGTGTGAGAGGTTACAACATTTGGTCAAGGTCACAGAGCTAGTAAACAGCAAGGCCAGGCCCCAATTACAATCAGTTTCCTGAAGGAAGTCAGAAGCCTTGGATCAGTTCCTAGCTAGGCTGTCTCTAGGGGAGCTGACCATGTCTTGTGGACCTGAACCTCAGCTGGACCATGGGGCTATTTCTGACTCCCTAAGGGTCATTGTGAGAAGCAAAGGAGCATATGCAGAAGAGTTTCTTAAAGGGAAAGGGGCTCCAGTTGTGGAGTGCTCATTCCTCAGTGAGTTTTATCTGCCATTAGCACATTTGTAATTCACATGGACAGGTGCAGATAGAATTGTGATTAAGAAAATAGCAGAAAATAAATTTTATATTGGGATTTAAAATATTTTAAAATTGTCAATACAATGGTTGGCTTAATGGGGAGAAAATTAGCAGTAAGGCTAAGCTATACATGAGAAACCATGGGTTTTTGGCAAATGACCGACCCTAAGGAGGGAGTCATGAGAATCTCTGGTTTCCAGCCAGTCAGTCAGAAGCACACGTGACAGCTGGGACATGCAATGGGCTTCTGAAGTGGGGTTCCCAGAGCAGTCATGTGAGATGGAGCCCTTAACCTGTGGAGATCTGATGCTGTCTCCCAGCAGAGAGTGTCAGAGCTGGGTTATGCTGTAGGACACCAGGCTGGTGTTGGAGAGTTGATAGGTGTATGGAAAGTCTACACACCTGGCATCCACGGTGAAGTGTGATAGGAATGCAAAAGTAGAGGAGAAGGCCCTTGCCAGGCACTTGCTAAAATCACTGATTTCCAGGCCCTCCCATAAAGAGTCAGTCGCCCCATTGAGCACCATTTGACTCTTAAATTGGACAAGTTTGGCCCCTTAGCAGGAAGGGAATCATATCTGCCCACAGGAAGTCTTAGCTTCTGCCCTCACTCCAGTTTATTAGAATTAAGACAGTGTGCTGGACATGTATTAAGTTGGCTATCACTGCTGGGGGTTGCGGATATATGTATTCTTGCACTGAATCCTCCAATATCTTCATCAAGAAGAGTCTACCTATTCACCAGTTTTTTCAGATCAGAAAGCTGAGGTGTGAGAGGTTACAACATTTGGTCAAGGTCACAGAGCTAGTAAACAGCAAGGCCAGGCCCCAATTACAATCAGTTTCCTGAAGGAAGTCAGAAGCCTTGGATCAGTTCCTAGCTAGGCTGTCTCTAGGGGAGCTGACCATGTCTTGTGGACCTGAACCTCAGCTGGACCATGGGGCTATTTCTGACTCCCTAAGGGTCATTGTGAGAAGCAAAGGAGCATATGCAGAAGAGTTTCTTAAAGGGAAAGGGGCTCCAGTTGTGGAGTGCTCATTCCTCAGTGAGTTTTATCTGCCATTAGCACATTTGTAATTCACATGGACAGGTGCAGATAGAATTGTGATTAAGAAAATAGCAGAAAATAAATTTTATATTGGGATTTAAAATATTTTAAAATTGTCAATACAATGGTTGGCTTAATGGGGAGAAAATTAGCAGTAAGGCTAAGCTATACATGAGAAACCACATGCGTGTGTGCTCAGTTGCTTCTGTTGCATCTAACTCTTTGCATTCCTATAGACTGTAACCCACCGGGTTCCACTATCAATGAGATTCTCCAGGCAAGAATATTGGAGTGGGGCTACCCTGGTTGTCCAGTGGGTAAGGACACCGCCTTGCAGTGCAAGGGGTGCCAGTTCGAGCCCTGGCCTGGGAAGATCCCACGTGCCACGGAGCAGCTGGACTGATGTGTCCAATTACTGAGCTGGAGCTCTGGAGCGCATGCACCCAGAGCTGATTCTCTGCGACAACAGAGGCCACCACGATGGGAGGCCCACACGGGCCAAAGAACAAAGATGGATGAAAATAGATAAATGAAAGACCAATAGAAGTGTCCTGCCCGCCCCCCCCCTCCCCACCCCACCCCCCCAAAATAAATTAAAAAAAAAAAAAAAGAATATTGGAGTGAATTGTCATGACTTCATCTAAGGGATCTTCCTGACCCAGGGATCCTTCTGAACCAAGGACCCCGACCCATGCCACCTGCATTTCCTGCATTGCAGGCAGATTCTCTACCACTGAGCTACTGGAAAAACCACATAACTGAGTTTAATTTATTTAAAAACTGAAAAATGTATGAACATATCTGTCATAGTGTCATCCTAGGGGCAGTTGGCTGAGATCTAGTGTATCCTGGTCAAGCATTTACATCTCTTGGCTGGCTGTCACTTACAATTTCAAAGATCCTAGAGGCAGCTACTACAGGCTCTGAGCTGGCACTATCTCAAGCTACACTGGAAGGTTTGTTAATTAACAAAGTAATCTTACAAGGAAGTTTTATGAGATTAGTGGTATTCAAAGACATGGAGTTTTGAAGAAGAGTTTCTTAAAGGGAAAGGGGCTCCAGTTGTGGAGTGCTCATTCCTCAGTGAGTTTTATCTGCCATTAGCACATTTGTAATTCACATGGACAGGTGCAGATAGAATTGTGATTAAGAAAATAGCAGAAAATAAATTTTATATTGGGATTTAAAATATTTTAAAATTGTCAATACAATGGTTGGCTTAATGGGGAGAAAATTAGCAGTAAGGCTAAGCTATACATGAGAAACCACATGCGTGTGTGCTCAGTTGCTTCTGTTGCATCTAACTCTTTGCATTCCTATAGACTGTAACCCACCGGGTTCCACTATCAATGAGATTCTCCAGGCAAGAATATTGGAGTGGGGCTACCCTGGTTGTCCAGTGGGTAAGGACACCGCCTTGCAGTGCAAGGGGTGCCAGTTCGAGCCCTGGCCTGGGAAGATCCCACGTGCCACGGAGCAGCTGGACTGATGTGTCCAATTACTGAGCTGGAGCTCTGGAGCGCATGCACCCAGAGCTGATTCTCTGCGACAACAGAGGCCACCACGATGGGAGGCCCACACGGGCCAAAGAACAAAGATGGATGAAAATAGATAAATGAAAGACCAATAGAAGTGTCCCGCCTGCTCCCCTCCCCCCCCACCCCCCCCCCCCAAAATAAATTAAAAAAAAAAAAAAAGAATATTGGAGTGAATTGTCATGACTTCATCTAAGGGATCTTCCTGACCCAGGGATCCTTCTGAACCAAGGACCCCGACCCATGCCACCTGCATTTCCTGCATTGCAGGCAGATTCTCTACCACTGAGCTACTGGAAAAACCACATAACTGAGTTTAATTTATTTAAAAACTGAAAAATGTATGAACATATCTGTCATAGTGTCATCCTAGGGGCAGTTGGCTGAGATCTAGTGTATCCTGGTCAAGCATTTACATCTCTTGGCTGGCTGTCACTTACAATTTCAAAGATCCTAGAGGCAGCTACTACAGGCTCTGAGCTGGCACTATCTCAAGCTACACTGGAAGGTTTGTTAATTAACAAAGTAATCTTACAAGGAAGTTTTATGAGATTAGTGGTATTCAAAGACATGGAGTTTGGTTGAAGAATACTTTCTTGAGCAAGAATGTAGCATCTGGCTACTCCAGCAGCTTATACCCTCCAGAGTTCCAGGACTCCAGCCCTGTTCTATCACCATGTTTTCTGTGGACAGTCAGATGAATCCTTTCACTAGGCTACTGTGATCACAGTGCCTGAGGGACAAAGAGTTGGGACATCACAAACCTAAAGCCTAAAGCACAAATTGAATGATTGTTTTTGTCCCTGCTTGTTGTTAGTTGCACATGGGACAGAATTTAATTATGTGTTCAGGCAAACAGTATTTTTTGAACCTCCACTATGTGCAAATATTCTGGACACTTGGAATATAACCACAGACAAGATAAGGATGTAACAACGATTTTGACCAGAGGCCTGCTGTACTGTAAACATACCTCTTCCTGTCAAGGGTGTGTGGGAAGATACAGCCCTCACCTACTGCGAATGATCAAGGCCACCAACTTTTCCGGATAGGTGCCCATTAGCCACAAATGGTCAAACTAACTTACATTAATTCACAACAAGCCACCATGAAAAGTTAGTGACATTCATACTGAGATGGACAGGCCTTTATCTTCTCTTAGATACCTATAGAGCACTGGTCCTGGGGAAGGATGGAAGCTATCTGCCCCTGCCTCATGCCAAAGGACCATGCATGCTGCCTGGACCACCCACTGCAAACTCTGAACACTGCCCTTTCCTTCTGTGTTCTTTGTCACCATGTAGGCAGCCATGAATGGAAATTATTCTATTTTGTCTTCATTTTTAGTCCCTACATCAGTTTTCCTTTATTCTGGGTCAAAACTTGTGTCCAGAGCTTTCTGATGCAGCCTCCAACACACTACACTACAAATCTTCAGCCTTCAACCATGTCTGCAGAGTCTCTATTGCTGTAACTTTGACTCCTTTAATTCTAAATACACTGGATGACACTGAGTCATCCAATATGTTTAGTCATCTGATAAACAGCTCCTGTTGAGTCATCTGATAAACAGTTTAGATACATAAATGAGGCAGGCATAGAGCAAACTTCAGGTGTATGCAGTGAGGGACTGGAGTAGATTGAGGGAAGGATGGGAAGACCCTCTATAAAGAAACAAGTATCATGGTAATCGATATTTTGGTTTCCAGACTACCCAGTGCATACGAACGGAGACGAGCTAGAGCCAGTGGACTTAGCAATACCATAAAAGACTGAAGTAAGGAGTCGGCAAGGAAGAAGATGTGAAAGAATAAACTTGTTAAACATCAAAACCTACAAGCCTAAAGCACAAATTGAGGGACAAAGAGTTGGGACATCACAAACCTAAAGCCTAAAGCACAAATTGAATGATTGTTTTTGTCCCTGCTTGTTGTTAGTTGCACATGGGACAGAATTTAATTATGTGTTCAGGCAAACAGTATTTTTTGAACCTCCACTATGTGCAAATATTCTGGACACTTGGAATATAACCACAGACAAGATAAGGATGTAACAACGATTTTGACCAGAGGCCTGCTGTACTGTAAACATACCTCTTCCTGTCAAGGGTGTGTGGGAAGATACAGCCCTCACCTACTGCGAATGATCAAGGCCACCAACTTTTCCGGATAGGTGCCCATTAGCCACAAATGGTCAAACTAACTTACATTAATTCACAACAAGCCACCATGAAAAGTTAGTGACATTCATACTGAGATGGACAGGCCTTTATCTTCTCTTAGATACCTATAGAGCACTGGTCCTGGGGAAGGATGGAAGCTATCTGCCCCTGCCTCATGCCAAAGGACCATGCATGCTGCCTGGACCACCCACTGCAAACTCTGAACACTGCCCTTTCCTTCTGTGTTCTTTGTCACCATGTAGGCAGCCATGAATGGAAATTATTCTATTTTGTCTTCATTTTTAGTCCCTACATCAGTTTTCCTTTATTCTGGGTCAAAACTTGTGTCCAGAGCTTTCTGATGCAGCCTCCAACACACTACACTACAAATCTTCAGCCTTCAACCATGTCTGCAGAGTCTCTATTGCTGTAACTTTGACTCCTTTAATTCTAAATACACTGGATGACACTGAGTCATCCAATATGTTTAGTCATCTGATAAACAGCTCCTGTTGAGTCATCTGATAAACAGTTTAGATACATAAATGAGGCAGGCATAGAGCAAACTTCAGGTGTATGCAGTGAGGGACTGGAGTAGATTGAGGGAAGGATGGGAAGACCCTCTATAAAGAAACAAGTATCATGGTAATCGATATTTTGGTTTCCAGACTACCCAGTGCATACGAACGGAGAGACGAAGCTAGAGTCAGTGGACTTAGCAATACCATAAAAGACTGAAGTAAGGAGTCGGCAAGGAAGAAGATGTGAAAGAATAAACTTGTTAAAACTCATCTATTAAAGGAGAGCTACTAATTTCCAGTCAATATTAAAGAGGAGCCTTTAGAATAGAGAGTCATTAGAATAAGAATCTACATACTAAAGAGCTCATGGGATTCGTCTAGCCTAATATCCCATTTTGCCATTTGCAAAGGGAAAACTAAAGCCCTGAGACGACCTTGCTCAAGATTTACCAAAAAAAATATAGAATGACTGGTTAAGCTGAAACTTCAGATACACAATAAGCATTTTTCAGTATATGTCTCAAGTATTGCATGGGACACATTAATAATAAAAAATTATCTATTCTATATCTCATATATTTTATAAGCAATCCTACCTCCCTCTGCAAAGGTTACTGGGTCAGCTAGTGACACACCCAGAGCAAAATGGCCTCTGTCCTTCAGGAGGACAAGAATGACCGAAGGTGTTCAGGAGTCCATCACAGCTAATTCATCACCTCTGCTTATAAGTCCTGGAAAGGTCCTAAGTAAGATAATCTATGAAAAAGACATATTCCATTCAATGAGATATTTACCTTTTTAACCTTGACATAGCCAGTGTTGGTTTGGGGATCTGTTTCAATCTCCAAACGTCCCTCACTGTCCCCCTCTGTAATTCGATACACGATTTTTGAACTCCCAGTATGTGGTTCATCAGCATCAGTGGCCTGGATGATTAAGATGACAGATCCGATGGCTGTGTCCTCAGGGAAAGTTAGGTTTCCATACTAAGGAAATAGGGGAAGGAAACAATGAGAATGTCTATTGCCATCAAATACAATTGTCAAAGCAAGCTTGTCTCTGGTTGCAGAATGAACACAAGGCATAGTCAACATCAGTATTTACCAAGCATGTTGCTCCTATTGATGAGTAGGCTGTAGTTGGTTTTGACATCAGTCATACTTGTGGACTGATATCCATTATACAAAGAAACAATGTCTCAGAGAGCTACTGATTGGATTCTAAACAGATTCTTCCATTCACATGCAATATGTTAAATAACTGTAACTATCATTATAGCATTAGTAATGAGACAAATAGTTACTATGTACTGAGTTCCTACAATGTGGCAGGTACTTTACATATATTATTTTAATCAATTCTTAATCATTAGGGAATAGTGGTTAAGTACCTGTACTTTGGAGTCAAATGGCCTAAGTGTGACTCCTAGGATTGCCACTTATTACGTGGGTGAATCAAAATAAGTTACCTAATTTTTCATAGCCTCAGCTTCATTCTCTGTTCATTGGACATAATAATAATAATGACGATGATGATGATCATAATAATGATAATAGAAGTTACTACATGTTTTCTGAGGGGATTTGCAGAGATAATACATATAAAGCCCCTGAACGCCTGGCACATAATCAGTGCCCAATTAAGATAAGCAACAAGACAAATCACCCTACTAAGTAGCTGTATTATCATCTCCATTTGACAGAGAAGCAAAAGATTAGAGAGGTCAAACCCACTCAAGATCACACAGCTTTAGTTGGTCACAGAATTGGGATTCCATGCTTTTGCAACTCCAAAGTAGGAGCTTAATCCTTGGCCTAGACCCTCTTTCACTCCTCCATTAAAAACTCCCAGATCATGTCTTTTGGCATCATGATCCCAAAGATGATAACAGGCAGGGTCCAGCGGAAGACCCAGGCAGCAAACAAAGTGGACTCACTCTTTGTAGAGCTCAGTTTGCCTTTCCAGGCTCTGAGCTTCCCAAAACAGAACTCTTGTCCGCAGTCTAAAAGCACTGTCTAGATGTAATGCAAGGAAATGACAGCACAGGAAAGATCAAATGCCCAAGAGAATGGAGGCAGAGAAGACACAAGCTCTTAATCTCATGCTCGCTTAACCTCAGTGTCTGCTACACAATGGCATTTTGTCAAAGCAAGCTTGTCTCTGGTTGCAGAATGAACACAAGGCATAGTCAACATCAGTATTTACCAAGCATGTTGCTCCTATTGATGAGTAGGCTGTAGTTGGTTTTGACATCAGTCATACTTGTGGACTGATATCCATTATACAAAGAAACAATGTCTCAGAGAGCTACTGATTGGATTCTAAACAGATTCTTCCATTCACATGCAATATGTTAAATAACTGTAACTATCATTATAGCATTAGTAATGAGACAAATAGTTACTATGTACTGAGTTCCTACAATGTGGCAGGTACTTTACATATATTATTTTAATCAATTCTTAATCATTAGGGAATAGTGGTTAAGTACCTGTACTTTGGAGTCAAATGGCCTAAGTGTGACTCCTAGGATTGCCACTTATTACGTGGGTGAATCAAAATAAGTTACCTAATTTTTCATAGCCTCAGCTTCATTCTCTGTTCATTGGACATAATAATAATAATGACGATGATGATGATCATAATAATGATAATAGAAGTTACTACATGTTTTCTGAGGGGATTTGCAGAGATAATACATATAAAGCCCCTGAACGCCTGGCACATAATCAGTGCCCAATTAAGATAAGCAACAAGACAAATCACCCTACTAAGTAGCTGTATTATCATCTCCATTTGACAGAGAAGCAAAAGATTAGAGAGGTCAAACCCACTCAAGATCACACAGCTTTAGTTGGTCACAGAATTGGGATTCCATGCTTTTGCAACTCCAAAGTAGGAGCTTAATCCTTGGCCTAGACCCTCTTTCACTCCTCCATTAAAAACTCCCAGATCATGTCTTTTGGCATCATGATCCCAAAGATGATAACAGGCAGGGTCCAGCGGAAGACCCAGGCAGCAAACAAAGTGGACTCACTCTTTGTAGAGCTCAGTTTGCCTTTCCAGGCTCTGAGCTTCCCAAAACAGAACTCTTGTCCGCAGTCTAAAAGCACTGTCTAGATGTAATGCAAGGAAATGACAGCACAGGAAAGATCAAATGCCCAAGAGAATGGAGGCAGAGAAGACACAAGCTCTTAATCTCATGCTCGCTTAACCTCAGTGTCTGCTACACACATTATATTGTCATACCTTTTACCTTCACAAACCCTCCCGTAAATCAGTTCCCTTTCTTTGTCACAGTTTTATCCTTATTTTGATTTATGAACATCATCACAAGGCTCTGCGCTGCCTCATCACTGACTTCAAACATAACAATCTCATCAAAAGAGCTTCTCTCTTCTCCAGGATAAATAAACAGAGGCATCCATTTTAAGGGAAGCAATGATAGAATTACCCCCAATTTCAAAGCCGACATTAACCATAAACTAACTTGAATTCTTCTTGATGCATACTCGACTGACCTTTTTTTTTTTCCCTCCTGCTCTTTTTGCCTGGTTCTTCTAATTCTTGCAAGTGTCTTGGACATATTTATTTTGGCATAACCAGAGATTAGTTTATTCTTCACATTTACTCTTAACCAGTTATTGTGAGATGGTTTACATTGCTACTATTTTGCCAGATTTTAAATTTTGCCTAAAAATTCTGGTTTGAGAACTGAGCAATAATCTGTATTTTGTCCCATACACACAAAATATATAATGGCAAACTGCAAGCAGCCACTCAACTCTTTTCCATTTACAGAAGACTGTGGTTGTAACTTTCAAGCAGTCCTTGAAATAAATGAACCGTTGGCAAAAGTTTATAAGCAGATGCTTCCAGATACTCTCACAGTGAATGTTACTATTCCCTGAAGATTTCCACTGAAGATGACGTCTGAATTTACTACCAGTGCACTGACGAAGATACTACATCTGGTATTTTCCCTAACTACAGCTTGTGGCTTCGTTCCAAAAGTAGGGGGTCAGGTAATAGAAACAAAGTAAAAACAAGGTGACGACTACTCACATCTGACTTTTCAAAGATGGGGATCTGGTCATTGATATCAATAATGTTGATTTGCACAAAGCAGAGGGTCTTGAAATCTGAAAATCAAAGGCATATCACAAAAATGTTCACTGAAAATCATGCATTAAGGTTGGAAATCAGCACGAACACCAATCGGCAAGTAAGGTGACAGCCATGTCACAATTTTACCATTCATTTGTGATCTGTGTGGCAAGGAGTTTCTCTGCTTCCCATTCACACCCATGAGCAGACAGGGCTGAAGAAAATCTTGAGAGGCTCCCCTGCCCTTCCTGCTTCCTGTTCCCTCTACCTGCCTTCTCCTTGGTGAGACTTGTTCCCGAGTAAGGCTTTCTGTGAAGCAGCCTGCCTTGACTGGCTAGTGAAACTTATATAGCCTTCAAAGCCTACTGTAAAACTGTCTTAGAAAGCTTCTTTGAGCATCTTTAAAGGTTGTCTTCCCTTATCTGAATACTTGCAGTGCTCACTGTCCAGTACCTCTTCTGCCTCCATAAAGGGAATGCCCAAGAGAGGGAGGAAAGGTAAAATTCTGTGTGTGTGTGCTAAGTTACTTCAGTCATATCCAACTCTTTGCAAACCTATAGACTATAGCCCATCAGGTTCCATGGTCCATGGGATTCTCCAGGCAATAATACTGGAGTGTATTGCCATGCCCTCCTCCAGGGGATCTTCCTGACCCAGGATTTAACCTAGTTTGCTTACATGCCCTGCATTGGCAGGCAATTTTTTTACCCCCTGGGAAGTCCAAGATACAATTAGCCCTCTTCAAAGGGCCTGGCTGCCCAGAGGCAGCTCACAGAACCCTGGGAAGCAGCTCTGAAGAGTGGGCTTGAAAATTCAGAGATCGAGTCAGAGACAGCAGCACAACCTGAGTCCAAGATGAGATGGAGTGCTGGGTAAATGGGATCCCCAGGAAAACAGCCGCAGTGAAAGCCAATAGGATAGGACTTTTTGTTGAAGCTTCCATTATTCTATCATGAAGCGCTATATTATACAATGGTTAAGATCCTGGGTTCTGGAATTCCACTGTTCAAATTCTATCTCTGATAAGATGTGTGAGAGCTTGGGTATGTTACTCAAAATCTGTGTGCAGTAGTCAATTTATCTGTAAAGTGTAAATAGCAACAAAATCAAGGTTCTCATCATAATAGACACTGTTAGCACTCTCTATGTACCAGACACAATATTAAGTGCTTTGTTCACAGGACTCATTTCATCTTCATTCTGATTCTGTGGTATAGGTACTATGATTTTCACTTAATTCACAAATGGGGAAGCCAAAGGATACTTGACTAAGGTCATATGACTAACTAGTGGTCAAGTCAGAATTCAAATCCACGTGTTCAGACTTCCCTGGTGGTCCAGTGGGTAGGGACACCGCCTTGCAGTGCAAGGGGCGCCGGTTTGATCCCTGGTCTGGGGGGATCTCACGTGCCACAGAACGGCTAGACTGATGTGTCCAACTACTGAGCCGGAGCTCTGGAGCACATGCACTCAGAGCCGGTGCTCTGCAGCAAGAGAGGCCATTGCGATGGGAGGCCCACGCAGGCCAAAAGAACAAAGATAAATAGATGAAAGAAGTGGCCAAAACCAAAAAATCCATGTTCTCCTTTGTTCTCTCCATCCACTCTCCACCCTTCACCCTGCTCTGTGCCCTGGAGGCTGACCTTAGGAACTGGGCATCACTGGGCATCCTGGCCCTCTGTGTAGCAGTTGAGTTCTGCTATTGGGAGCTAACTGGGGGCAGGAGGAACAACATCAAGGCCATGCCCTCCGCCAGGGGATCTTCCTGACCCAGGATTTAACCTAGTTTGCTTACATGCCCTGCATTGGCAGGCAATTTTTTTACCCCCTGGGAAGTCCAAGATACAATTAGCCCTCTTCAAAGGGCCTGGCTGCCCAGAGGCAGCTCACAGAACCCTGGGAAGCAGCTCTGAAGAGTGGGCTTGAAAATTCAGAGATCGAGTCAGAGACAGCAGCACAACCTGAGTCCAAGATGAGATGGAGTGCTGGGTAAATGGGATCCCCAGGAAAACAGCCGCAGTGAAAGCCAATAGGATAGGACTTTTTGTTGAAGCTTCCATTATTCTATCATGAAGCGCTATATTATACAATGGTTAAGATCCTGGGTTCTGGAATTCCACTGTTCAAATTCTATCTCTGATAAGATGTGTGAGAGCTTGGGTATGTTACTCAAAATCTGTGTGCAGTAGTCAATTTATCTGTAAAGTGTAAATAGCAACAAAATCAAGGTTCTCATCATAATAGACACTGTTAGCACTCTCTATGTACCAGACACAATATTAAGTGCTTTGTTCACAGGACTCATTTCATCTTCATTCTGATTCTGTGGTATAGGTACTATGATTTTCACTTAATTCACAAAGGGGGAAGCCAAAGGATACTTGACTAAGGTCATATGACTAACTAGTGGTCAAGTCAGAATTCAAATCCACGTGTTCAGACTTCCCTGGTGGTCCAGTGGGTAGGGACACCGCCTTGCAGTGCAAGGCGCGGTTTGATCCCTGGTCTGGGGGGATCTCACGTGCCACAGAACGGCTAGACTGATGTGTCCAACTACTGAGCCGGAGCTCTGGAGCACATGCACTCAGAGCCGGTGCTCTGCAGCAAGAGAGGCCATTGCGATGGGAGGCCCACGCAGGCCAAAAGAACAAAGATAAATAGATGAAAGAAGTGGCCAAAACCAAAAAATCCATGTTCTCCTTTGTTCTCTCCATCCACTCTCCACCCTTCACCCTGCTCTGTGCCCTGGAGGCTGACCTTAGGAACTGGGCATCACTGGGCATCCTGGCCCTCTGTGTAGCAGTTGAGTTCTGCTATTGGGAGCACTGGTGGAAGACCTGAAGAAGGGCAGGAGGAACAACATCAAGGTCTAGTTTCCCACTGCCAGCAGCTTCCTCTATAGTCACAGGCCCAGGTCCCCTCCTTCAGGGAGCTGGCCTTTCCCTAACGGCTTCTCACCTTGGGGGTAAAAAAGATTCTCCACTGTGCTTTCACACTACTGCTGGTTTCCCATAACCCCTACCTGCAGTTTTACAAGCAATCCCTTCTTTACTCTCTTTTGGGTTACCTCTTTTGAGAGGTCTTCCTTTTCCTGTGATCCTGACAAACATACTCATAGTGCCTAGCTTCAGAGCTTGTTCTCAACACACCAGGCACAAGGCCAGGCATGTAATCTCAGAACCATATTATAAATAATTGGATGTTAATTAAGTTGGGTCCAGTCACCAGGACATCTGTAGATAGCAAGAATGGCTGGAGATTTGGAGAGATCCCAGGACCTGAACTTACTGGTTCCCTGTTCCACATAAACCTCATTTGGACCATCAGTGAGCCTTGTGGCTAACACACCTTCCCTGGTTTTATGTAAAGCTATGTGAATTACAACCTACCATATAATTTTCTATAATACACAATTGAATGTTTAATTCCATCAACACACATACATACATGTATATTTACCTATAAACATACTGCATAATCTGGTCTATATAGTCTATGGATATACTCATTTGCATAGACAATTTGTAGTCTGATTTCCACTTTATGCTCTTATCACCTCAAACTGCTTTGAGTTTCCATGCATTTTCACATTGGCTTTCTTCTCCTCTGTAAGCCTTTATACTCTTTTGTAACTTGTCATTGTCATCCATCAAAACTCACTTTAATGACACCTCTTCCAGAAAGCTTTATCAGTTCTCTCTCCCACTCCAGTGAGTCACTCATTGCCTTCATGGGCCACCTTGTACATACTTGTCATAATTTATTTATTCACTTGTCCACCTCCTCTACCAATAAATGCTCCTCGAGGACAGACACTGGGTCTTATTCATTTGTATATCTCTAGTAGCTTGAATGGTGCTTCAATCAAGGTAAATGCTGTTACCACTGGAAAAATGACTGGCTAACAATGTGAAAGTGTCAGCTCATCACAGATAGGAATGATTTATTACACCTACTTCTGTAGTACCTATTAGCTAAATGCTAGACATACGTTAGGCCCTCTATATTTGCAAAATGACTGTGCCTCAAATTTTCTGCTTTGGGGGCCTGCTAAATCCCATTCTCTTAGTTCTCTTCAGTATCTCAACATCTACATAAAGAAAAAAAAGTGTGAAACACAGTGTGAAATGGTGCTCTTGTCACCCTGATCATTTAATTTATATGCAGAGTACATCATGTGAAATGCCAGTCTGGATAAAGCACAAACTAAAATCAAGATTTCTGGGACAAATATCAGTAACCTCAGGTGTGCAGATGACACCATATTTATGGCAGAAAGTGAAGATAAACTAAAGAGCCTCTTGATGAAGGTGAAAGAGGAGAATGAAAAAGCTGGCCTAGAACTCAAAAAACGAAGATCATGGCATCCTGTCCCATCATTTCATGTCTAATAGATAGGCAAGCAATAGAAATAGTGGCAGATTTTCTTTTCTTGGGTTCCAAAATCACTGTAGATGGTGACCCTAGCCATGAAATTAAAAGACGCTTGTTCCTTGGAAGAAATGCTATGACAGACTAAGACAGCATATTCAAAAGCAGAGACGTCACTTCGCTGACAAAAGTCCATATAGTCAATGCTATGGCTTTCTCATATGGATATGAGTGCTGGACCATAAAGAAGGCTGAGCATCAAAAGATTGATGCCTTTGAACTGTGGTGTTAGAGAAGATTCTTCAGAGTCCCTTGGACTGCAAGGTGATCAGATCAGTCAATCCTAAAGGAAATCAACCCTGAATATTCATTGGAAAGACTGATGCTGGAGTTCCAATATTTTGGCTATCCGATGTGAAGAGCTGACTCATTGGAAAAGAGCCTGATGTTGTGAAAAAATAGAAGACAACAAGAGAAGGGGACAACAGAGGACAAGATGGTTGTATGGTGAGTCAGTGAGTCAATGGAAATGAGTTTGAGAAAGCTTTGGGAGATGGTGTAGGACAGGGAAGCCTGGCGTGCTGCAGTCCATGGGGTCACGTAGAGTTAGGCACCACTGAGCAACTGAACTGAACTGAAGTCAACCAGTTAACTCAAAGAAAGATTTTTAACCTAGATGTATTAACGACCCTAAAATAAGCCTGTCTCTGAGTTCAACTATGTTTGTGTATCTGTGTAATTTGTCTGAGAGAAATTTGTTTAGGAATACATAGTTTTCATCAGATTCTCAAAGAGTCTCATGACTTAACAAAGATTATAAGCCACTTGCTTTGAAATTGTATAAGCTATAAGGAAGAATGTCTCCTGATACTGTCAAATGGTCAGTTAGAAACTAAGAGAAGACAAAACTTTCCCCCAATTCCTTTTTTATTCACTGTGATACAGTAGACTTTTTTGGGTCTCAAAGGAAGACGAGAAATACAATTAACTTTCTTGTTTGTGGTCATGGTGGCCATGACAACATTGCTTGCCAACTCCTCACAACAGGGATCTTAACTGACAATGTGCTGCTGGGCTCTGACACCCATCACCGCATTTGCATCAAGGCCTTGCTTCTCACTGGCTTCCCCAGCAGTGTCTGAACAAAGCAGGCAGACCAAGGTAAGCCTACTTTTTTGGAGATGACAGATTCTTCTGACAGCCAACTTTGGACCTCCAATGAATATACCAAACTTTCCTTTGACTGAGAAGCCATGATATTCTCACCACTTTCCTTTCTTCCCTCATTCATTCAAGGTCAGGTTTATATTGAGGTCTGATGGCTCTCCCAGCCTTCTCTGTAACCCTCCCTATTTTTTTCACATAGGCAATTCCCCTAATAAAATCCTTATGTATTTAATTCCCTCTTGGTCATCTGCTTAGGAGAAAACACAATCAGGTTTTCTGAGCTGAAACTCTGACCATTACCATATTGGCTTCTGTGCTTGTTTTATGTAGGAAGCAAGAACTTTTCAATGGCAGCCTCTGTAATACACCCAGGCAATAGAGCAACCTAACAACCACAACTAGAAAGAAAACAAGTGTTTTCACTTGTCAAAGTGAAAGTGATACTAACCTTTGTCAGACACCTGTACTGTCAAGTTGTACTGTGGAGTGTCTCGCTTCTTCAAGGACTGCATGGCTAACTGAAACGTTCCTACATATGTGTGGATCAGGAAGAGTCCATCTCTAGGAACTTTGGGAGTTTGATCCACAATTTTGTATCCTAAAACACTGTTGACAGTATTTTCTTCATCCATGTCATGAGCAATAAGAGTTCCAATAGTGCTTCCTATAGAGAAGAAAAGAAGGAAGTCGTCCATTATTCCTTTTATTCTATTTTTAAAAAATGGTTTCACTGAACAATCAGGTTCCTAGAAAGCACTGGAAGCAACTGAGAAGCAGAACAAAGTTCTTAGATTTATGTTGGTCTTTCTTTCTTTCTTTCTTTGGCCACTTCTATTGGTCTTTCATCTATTTATTTTCATCCATCTTTGTTCTTTGGCCTGTGTGGGCCTCCCATTTCAGTGACCTCTGTTGTTGCAGAACACCGGCTCTGGGAGCATGCGCTCCAGAGCTCTGGCTCAGTAGTTGGACACATCGGGCCCACCACTCCGTGGCACGTGGGATCTTCCCAGGCCAGGGATCAAACCAGCACCCCTTGTACTGCAAGGCAGTCCTTACCCACTGGACCACCATGGAAGCCCAATTTTGGTGCTTTTAACCTTTTCAGTAGTATAATGTGTGAAACAGTCTCTTAATTGACTAGGGCCACCATAAAAAAATCACCACACAATGGATGGCTTTAACAACAGAAAAGTATTTTCTCAGTTTCTGGAGACTAGAAGTCTGAGGTCAAGGTATTAGCAGGACTAATTTCTTCACAGACCTCTGGCTTGTAGATGTCCATCTGCTGCATGTGTTTTCACATGGTATTCCCACATACCTGTCTCCATCCAGATTTGTTCTTCATAGAAGGACAGCAGCCATATTGGGTTAAGACCCACACTAATGACATTAAAGACCCTATCTCTAAATAAAATACTTCTTTAATATGTTGGGGGCTAGGACTTCACCATATGAATTTCAGAGGACCCGATTCAGGATCTTGAGATAAAATCACCCTGGATTTGGCTTGGGTCCTAAATCCGGTGGTTGATGTTCTTATAAGAAGAGAAGGCTGGGGCTTCCCCTGGTGGTCCAGTGGGTAAGGACACCGCCTTGCAGTGCAAGGGGCGCCGGTTCGAGCCCTGGCCTGGGAAGATCCCACGTGCCGCGGAGCGGCTGGACGGATGTGTCCAATCACCGAGCCGGAGCTCTGGAGCGCATGCGCCCAGAGCTGGTGCTCTGCAACGACAGACGCCACCGTGATGGGAGGCCCACAGGAGCCAAAGAATGAAGAAGAATGAAAATAGAGGAATGAAAGACCAATAGAAGTGGCCCGTCCACTCCCCTCCCTCCCCAACCTGACCCCCGCCCAAAATAAATAAATAAATAAATCTTTAAAAAAAAAAAAAAAGAAGAGAAGGCACACAGACACTTATGGAGAAGAAGGCAATGTGAAGAAGAGGGCAGAGATAGCAGCGATGCTAGAACTGTATATGTATCCCACTTGTGGAGCTTGGATTCATCCCCCTGTCAGCTCCCATTGCTTTGCATCTACTGATTTACAGGGAGATTTGAGGGTGTTTGTGAAAGGATAATGCAAGTACCTATGGGATGTCTATAATGGGGTTGCACTTGCAGATGTTTCTCACAGTCTGGGGAGGCCAGGCATCATGAATAATAGGGCAGAAGACAACCTATATCTAGTGTAGTAGCAGCTGCCACTTCTGGATCCTCACAAACAACCAAGTCACCTTTGGAACATGCATCTACCCTTGTTAGAAAAGCACATGTGTTTTGGAAAAAAAGCAACATCTCACTAAATTCTGTGATTGCTTGATGTCTGGGCATCCCTGCTCTGGACCTTTCCCCTGGCAGGTAAACATAACATGGAGGACACTGTTCTTGCCTCACTGCAAGAGGAAACCTCCAGTTACTGCTGATATCAATGACAGGGATATTCCAGCAGGGGACGCCACTCAGTGGGAGCAGAGACCTTTATGAATGAGCCAGGAGTGAAAGTGTCCTGCCTCTGAGTGACAAAGGCCAGGAACAAGTGACAAGAAAAATTGATTCAGAGGTATATACAGCATCTCTTGGTGCATGTAGAAATACTTTAGGGAGGTGAGACTTTTATGAGAGGATAAAGTTCTGCTAATGAACATGAAAGGTGTTGGGTGGCAAGTGGGATCTCAGAATTAATGTTGGCATTGCTGACCCCTAGGGACATGAGTCCCACAAGTTTCTGGTCATGTAAGACACCAAACAGGAGAATATAAATATATTAAGGAACAATTTACTCTTTTATTGAGCTAGATTGTAAGCCCCCCAAAAGCAGGGACATTTTTGTGCCTTTTAAGGCTATCTATAGAGAGAATAGGCTCTTTCTATGTTGATTTATAAGAATTCCTGGTCCATTAAGCCCAAAACTCAAGACTTTGTGAAATACTGTTCCAAAATAAATGATCACTTTTGGAAAGGCTGCACTCTTGAGCAATTTGTTTTACCAACAGTGACATCCTCACTAGCCTCAGAAATCTCCTTCTTAGTAAGGTGAACCACCACTATCATGGCCCATAGCAATCACTCCATCCCTGATACTGAGGCCTTGGTGTAACCTCCTCCTTTTAAGTGTGAGCTGGGCCTGCTGACTCATATCAAAGGAACATGGCAAAAGTTATGGGATGTCACTTCTGAGATTAGGTTATGAAAAAGTGACTTTCATCTTACTTGCCGTTTCTTTGAACCCTCTTCCTGGATGAAAGGCACTTATTTCACATCCAGATGCCTGACTCAGAGAAACTGAGACAATACATGTTGGTTGTTTTAAGCTGCTAAATTTGGGGATGATTTGTTATGAGGTATAGATGACTAATACACTAAATGGTGAGCCCTATGAAAAGACACTTGAAGTATCATCTACAGAGGTCTTCAGAGATCTTCTGCATCACCAATGGACTCAACGCTAAGGAGTAATAGACAAGAGGTGTCCCAAATCCATGGAAAATTTCAGAAACAGGTCTGTTAGCAGTTGTTCCTGTAAAGATATCAATGACAGGGATATTCCAGCAGGGGACGCCACTCAGTGGGAGCAGAGACCTTTATGAATGAGCCAGGAGTGAAAGTGTCCTGCCTCTGAGTGACAAAGGCCAGGAACAAGTGACAAGAAAAATTGATTCAGAGGTATATACAGCATCTCTTGGTGCATGTAGAAATACTTTAGGGAGGTGAGACTTTTATGAGAGGATAAAGTTCTGCTAATGAACATGAAAGGTGTTGGGTGGCAAGTGGGATCTCAGAATTAATGTTGGCATTGCTGACCCCTAGGGACATGAGTCCCACAAGTTTCTGGTCATGTAAGACACCAAACAGGAGAATATAAATATATTAAGGAACAATTTACTCTTTTATTGAGCTAGATTGTAAGCCCCCCAAAAGCAGGGACATTTTTGTGCCTTTTAAGGCTATCTATAGAGAGAATAGGCTCTTTCTATGTTGATTTATAAGAATTCCTGGTCCATTAAGCCCAAAACTCAAGACTTTGTGAAATACTGTTCCAAAATAAATGATCACTTTTGGAAAGGCTGCACTCTTGAGCAATTTGTTTTACCAACAGTGACATCCTCACTAGCCTCAGAAATCTCCTTCTTAGTAAGGTGAACCACCACTATCATGGCCCATAGCAATCACTCCATCCCTGATACTGAGGCCTTGGTGTAACCTCCTCCTTTTAAGTGTGAGCTGGGCCTGCTGACTCATATCAAAGGAACATGGCAAAAGTTATGGGATGTCACTTCTGAGATTAGGTTATGAAAAAGTGACTTTCATCTTACTTGCCGTTTCTTTGAACCCTCTTCCTGGATGAAAGGCACTTATTTCACATCCAGATGCCTGACTCAGAGAAACTGAGACAATACATGTTGGTTGTTTTAAGCTGCTAAATTTGGGGATGATTTGTTATGAGGTATAGATGACTAATACACTAAATGGTGAGCCCTATGAAAAGACACTTGAAGTATCATCTACAGAGGTCTTCAGAGATCTTCTGCATCACCAATGGACTCAACGCTAAGGAGTAATAGACAAGAGGTGTCCCAAATCCAGTGAAGGCATACAACTTCCAGAAATCACAGTGTTCTGTTAGCAGTTGTTCCTGTACAAAAGTAAAGCTATCCTGGCACAGTACAAAGAAAGGAAGCAAGTCAAGAACAAAAGGATGAAAGCAGGTAGGACTTGAACTTCATCTTCCAGCGTCATGAGCTTTTATCAGCTTCTAAGGGAGGCTCAGTTGCAAGCTATCAGACATGGAATGTGAATGCTTGTTTAAATTATTTAGCAAATTTGATAGGATTTCATCTGTCACTGACTCTGTTAGAAGGCAAGTAAGAATCTATGGGAAAACTTGCAAATCAGATAAGCTTATATGTGTTACACGTTAAGTGGTTATGGTGATACCTGGTAGGTATAAGGAAGTAGCAGTAGTCATAGTGGTGGCAGTAATAGTGTTACGAGTAGGGGTCATAGTTATAAAACTCCAACTTTAGAACATGTCTCAGACATTTTTTCAGCAGAAATGCTGTACCTGTGTGAGTCCCAAAGTGCATTCTAACTCTATGCTGTGTTGGACATGGACAACTCATCCCCAATCAGGTTTACCCACCCACCATTCACCCAACAGGGAGGAGAAAAGGATTACAAGGTTAAAGAAGACAGTTACACAGGTTCTTACCTATTTGTTCATTCTCCTGGACCTCAAGTACAGTCACTGGAGATGCACACGTAGGTGGATTATCATTAACGTCTTTAACTTTGACTTGAATTTTCAGTCCGCGTGCAAGTGGATTTCCATCCTCATCCCTTGCAACCGCATAAAAAACGTACTACAACAAGATCAGAAGTAAAACATGACTCCTTCATCATCCTCTTTAAAAGACACAGAAAACTATTTCAATGTTATCTCATTTATCCCCTTATTTTCAATTCATTTAGAACTGGGAAATGAGAAAATATGAAATGGATCAAATTAGTGGGGTCATTATCATGTCTTTGAGGGCAATAATGCACTGAGGCTCAGAATACAGTTTTGGGAGGTTAGGGATGGTGGTGCAGATGCTACATAAAATCATTTTTGCTCCCAGATATCCATGGGTACCATACCTTGTCATGTCACCTGTGAACCTCCCCTTAGTTTTACTCACTGCATCCTTTTTCTCTCGGTCCAAGGGCTCAGTCACATAAATATCTCCTTCCTGGTCGATTGAAAATGGGAATCGTAGGAGATTCTCCATGTTCTCTAAGGAGTATACTGCACCTGGATCATTCCATTGTACCTACAGGACCCAGAGCAGAAGGTGAGAAAAGATAGACCTGGACAGAGAGAAGTGGAAAGGAAATCAACAGGTTTATAGTTCTTTATTTGAAATTTCTGTCAACCTTGTTTGGATATCTGTGGTTTCTTACAACTACTAAATTTTTCATTTTTCTTTTTCAACTTAAAATATTCCCCCCCCCCTTTTTTTTCCTTTTTACTGAGCTATATTGCTCCAAATAAACAGACAGGGATATTTGTCTTTCCTAAAACAATTATTGGTGTGCTCCCATAAGAATATATGGGTTGGGATTCCCTGGTGGTCCACTGGGTAAGGACACTGCCTTGCAGTACAAGGGGCGCTGATTCGATCCCTGGCCTAGGAAGATCCCACATGCCGTGGAGCTGCTGGAACAATGTGACAAATACCGAGCCGGAGATCTAGAGTACATATGCCCAGAGCCTGTGCTCTGGGACGAGAGAGTCCACTGTGATGGGAGGCCCACACAGGCCAAAGAACAAAGACAAATAAACGAAAGATTAATAGAAGTGTCCGAAAAAAAAAAAAAAGAATCTATGGGTTGTTCTTTTGGAAGCCTGACTGTGAAGGCTTCCTGTCATGAAATACTAGTTCAAGAAACAAAACATACATAGTATGGTATTCTCCGAGGACTAAGCCATGATGAATGACAAGTTCCCAAAGTTGCCCTGGAAAGAGGGGAGAGACTTTCAACTCTTCATCATGCTCTTATCTTTGGAGACAAGCGATGCATAAATAAAGAACTTTCCTCCCTTAAACATTTAACCTGAAAGACTTTAGGGATAAGAATATTTGCCAACTCCTAGTGTTGTTTTGTAAAGAACCTGGTCAAAAACCAAAATCAGTAAACTCAATAATAAGACCCATCTACTTGCTACAGACAGAGCCTGGTCTGTATGATAATCTACTTACTACTAGTAATAGCACTTAGAGAGGGTTTTGCCCCATTCCAGACATAATTCCCAACATTTTAATGTATCTCATTAAATCTACAAATAGCCGCATGAGGTACAGTTATCCCCATCTGGGGAAACTAGGGCACAAAAAGTTTAAGTGATTTGCCTAAGGTTCTTCAGTGATTTGAAATTTCCACACTATTTTCTCCAACCAGCTTGGGAAGTGCACTCTGGAACCACCACTGTCCTTGTCTAGTTATGTAAGTGCCAAGCCAAAGACCACGGTCTTGCTTGTAAGTAAGCACCCCGTATGCCCTAAAAATTCAGCCCAAGTTCTTCCCTCTTGAGCTGCAACCTCCACTCTTCTTCCTCAGCTTAAAGAAACATGAAGTACTTTCCCCAAGCTTGGGTATTGGGTGTGGCTCCTTAGGTTCTCTTTTCTTGGACAGCCCTATAAATAAATAAGTATTTGCATTCTTTTTAGCATTTACAATTCCTTATGATGGCAACTTGAATAATAAATAGGAAGACATTAGTAAAGGAACCCAATCTGAAATTCTCAGGCTAATAAGTTCTGATATACTTTCCTATCTGGTAAAACACAATAGTCCCTGTTTTCATTTTTTTCCCCTGAAAGGAAAATTCATTAATTCAGCATTGAATAAATAGGAAGCATCTATACAACATAAGGAGTCCAGTGTGGCCCTCTGTGATGGCCTGGGGGCCTGGGATGTGGGGGATGAGAGGGGAGCTCAAGAGGGAGGAGATACATATATACAATTGGGACTAATTCTCATTGTTGTATGGTAGAAAACCAACACAACATTGTAAAGAAACTACTTTCAAATAAATAGAAAAATAAAAATTTAAAAAGGAGGCAAACACTTTTCACATTTAAAAAAATCAGTAAATAAAAACACTTTTATGTTAGACAATAGATATAGTCTATTGTCCATATGGGACAATGTGGGATGGGGCAATTCAGTACCCCTTAACAACAGTGTCATTAAAAAAACTTAGGAGCACTGGAGGCTAGAACTTCCTCATAACATTAATATCTTTTACCCAGTTTCACGGATACTAATTAACTTCCACAACACCCTCAAAGAGCTGTTACTATCTTCATTTTATTGGTTAGAAGTTCCCCTCAGCTTCTCATAAACAGTACGTGACTTGTCTATGATCAGTCTTTGAAGTAATGAAGCAAGAGTGTGATATTGTTTATCTGCTTCCAAATCCATTGCCCTTCCATTACCTCACAGATTTTATATCAAGAAACCTCCTGATTTCCCAGAAAAGGTCAGATTTGGTAGGCCCCAGACTGGATTTCCACAAGGTAAAGAAGGAAGAAGGAGCTCAGAGCGATATATCAGCCATAGAGGTGGGACCAGGGAAGAATCCGAATGGAGAGGAGAGGTACCTCCAGGGATGGAGTTGGGAGGTGGTGGGCCCAGAGATAACAGTTGTCTACTCAGCTCTTACGCTTGGCCAGTCCTCTCTATGCCCCTCGGCCTATGGTGGAATAACTCACATAGAGATTTTCCCCACAGGAATAAGAAGCAGCCTTTCAAAAATAATTCACAGTCCCAAATTCAAATCATGCACATGTACCATATACAACTCAACCATATCCTACCCTATTGATAGAGAACAACAAATAACAATGTTATCTACATAGAAGATGAAGGTGATGAAATTCTCTGTTAAAACTCAAATATATATATGAAAATATATATATATATGAATGTATATGAATCTAACCTGGGTTTCCCTAGTAGCTCAGGTGGTAAAGAATCTGCCTGCAATGCAGGAAACCTGGATTGGGTCCCTGGAAAAGGAAATGGCAACCCACTTCAGTATTCTTGACTGGATAATCCCATAAACAGAGAAGCCTGGTGGGCTATGTCACAAAGAGTCGGACACAACTGAAGCGACCCAGCACACTTGAATCTAAATTGGTACATTCCAGAGTTTACCTGTGATGGCACACTCCAGAGACTTGGGACCAGAGAATTTGTTTATTTATTTTTCTTTATAATGATGCTATGCAAAAATGTTGGTGAAGACCATGATGGTGGGCCACTGCAATGTGAGTGCATTAATTGGGCAGGCTCTTGGCATTCCCTGGGTACTACCTGAGTGATTTTGATCGGGTAAGGATTAGTCAAGTTTTCTTCTATTTCCACAGGTTCTGGCTCTTTCCAAATATTCTCCTTCACCGTAATATCCACAGATGCGCTGTCACTAAAGGCATGCTCCTTCTGGCCTCCCATGTCTGCCACTGAGACCACCAGATTGTAGGAAGGATTCTTCAAAGGATCCAATTCCTGGGATCCTATTGGAAGAAGGAGGGAAAAGGAAATGTCTCTGAAGATGATACAGATCAAGGCCCTTTGTACTGATTCAGAGTTTTCCATGAGGGCATTGCTTAACTTACCCTTTCGAGTAAGTGAAATTCCTCCTGTTTTATTGTTGATCTGAAAGTACATGACATCGTCGACCTTGGGAAGCTGCATGATAATCTGATAAAGAAGCTGGCCATTGGGTGTGGCTGGATCATCCAAGTCTGTAGCATTGACATACATGAAGGGCTTTCCTGTTGAACAAAATGTACCCATAAGGAAGAAAAAAAAAAGATATTAAATGAAACTCAAACCAACCATAGCCACATTTGCCTCCCAAGAGGCAGGAATAGAATGGAGCAATGTGCTATAACTCATATCAGTGGCAGGATACATCTTTACTCTGCTCCTTTTTCCTAGGATGAAGTTCATTAAAATATGGTCCATGAACCTGTAGGGGTCTTTGAGACTGTTTTTAAGGCCATACATGTGTAAAAACCCCTTCAAATCACAGGATTTGATGGCCATTAGGATAAAGGAGTACCCCTCAAAACATAGTATGGTTTTAGATGCCACATTGCAACTAGCAATTATCCCTTGTAGAGTTTTCTCTGTTATCAAAGGGTATTCACAATTATCTGAAAACACTATTACAGTACTCCCTTTCTAACTACATACCTCTGTAAGGAGAGTTTTTTCTTTAAGAATTTCAACCAAAAGAGTATAAAGAGATCTGTAAAGACTAAAACAATGCATTTTCTTAACAATTCCTTCTATCTTTGAAAATACACTTTTTATTAAAATATAATTATTACTTTAAATCAATTATTAAATGATTTTTTTAATTTCTCAGTTTTAATTCCAAATACAATAAATATTGGCAGATATAACCTGTGATACCTTGGAGCCAATTTGTGCAACCCAGTTGTATTTCCAGAAAGTTTGTGACTCTATTATTAACAAAATTGGTAGCTTTAAATAGGTTATGATGGAAGTACTTATACCACAGAAATCAACAAATACAAAAATCAACAACAATCAACAACAAATCAATCAACAAATCAGGGCTTTTTTCTTCCCAGAAAGACAGCTATTAAAATTCACCAGCACACCACTGGATATTGACCACATAGCCCAAAGTCCCTTGGAGTCTGTAATAGTTTTTAGGAGAATACAAGGGCCCTAAGACCAAAACGTTTGAGAATCATTGAACTAGAAAATCCTGTTGGCGAAGAATAAGACCTGGAAGATTATTATTTAGCAGAGTTCAGTAGTGAGCCTTTGGTATGCAACCTGAGGGACAGAGACACATGAAATTGCTCCATAGAATAAAGTGAAAGGAAGAGTCTTCCTGAGTTATTGGAAGTGGGCATTGAAAAGTGAGAGACAGAGAAGATTAAGTAACACAGGAGGAAACTGGAGAGTGAGTGGATGGAAATGGCCAAGAGCCTTTCTGAGAACTCCATCTAACATTCATGCTTACTTTGCACACTGTTAGGACATAAAGTTCATTTGTGCTTCTAAATCGTTAGGAAAGCCAGCCTACATATCTGTGCTTTGATGAAGGGCCTTCATGGAAATGAAAGGTAAAAGAGTGAAAGGATAAGTCATAGGTAGGAGCTGGAAGTAAGAGAAGAGAAAGAACTGGGAGTGAGCAGTGACCATGAAAATGTCACTGGGATTCCTGGGAGGATGTGGGGAAAGTCAGTTTACCCTTCCAATATCTTGAAAACACTATTACATACTCCTTTCTAACTACATACCTCTGTAAGGAGAGTTTTTTCTTTAAGAATTTCAACCAAAAGAGTATAAAGAGATCTGTAAAGACTAAAACAATGCATTTTCTTAACAATTCCTTCTATCTTTGAAAATACACTTTTTATTAAAATATAATTATTACTTTAAATCAATTATTAAATGATTTTTTTAATTTCTCAGTTTTAATTCCAAATACAATAAATATTGGCAGATATAACCTGTGATACCTTGGAGCCAATTTGTGCAACCCAGTTGTATTTCCAGAAAGTTTGTGACTCTATTATTAACAAAATTGGTAGCTTTAAATAGGTTATGATGGAAGTACTTATACCACAGAAATCAACAAATACAAAAATCAACAACAATCAACAACAAATCAATCAACAAATCAGGGCTTTTTTCTTCCCAGAAAGACAGCTATTAAAATTCACCAGCACACCACTGGATATTGACCACATAGCCCAAAGTCCCTTGGAGTCTGTAATAGTTTTTAGGAGAATACAAGGGCCCTAAGACCAAAACGTTTGAGAATCATTGAACTAGAAAATCCTGTTGGCGAAGAATAAGACCTGGAAGATTATTATTTAGCAGAGTTCAGTAGTGAGCCTTTGGTATGCAACCTGAGGGACAGAGACACATGAAATTGCTCCATAGAATAAAGTGAAAGGAAGAGTCTTCCTGAGTTATTGGAAGTGGGCATTGAAAAGTGAGAGACAGAGAAGATTAAGTAACACAGGAGGAAACTGGAGAGTGAGTGGATGGAAATGGCCAAGAGCCTTTCTGAGAACTCCATCTAACATTCATGCTTACTTTGCACACTGTTAGGACATAAAGTTCATTTGTGCTTCTAAATCGTTAGGAAAGCCAGCCTACATATCTGTGCTTTGATGAAGGGCCTTCATGGAAATGAAAGGTAAAAGAGTGAAAGGATAAGTCATAGGTAGGAGCTGGAAGTAAGAGAAGAGAAAGAACTGGGAGTGAGCAGTGACCATGAAAATGTCACTGGGATTCCTGGGAGGATGTGGGGAAAGTCAGTTTACCCTTCCAGAGTGTTCTAGAGCTGTGTGTGTGTGTGTGTGTGTGTGTGTTAGCTGCTCAGTCATGCCCTACTCTTGCAACCCCATGGACTGCAGCTGGCCAGGTTCCTCTGTCCATGGAATTCTTCAGGAAGGAATATGCTGGAGTGGGCAGCCATTCCCTTCTCCAGGGGATCTTCCTAACCCAGGGATGGAACCTGGTTCTCCCACACTAAAGGCAGATTCTTTAATGTCTGACTCACCAGGGAAGCCCCTCTAGAGCCGTAAGGTATTCTAAATTCTCACCTGAAAATGGTGACTTTTAACTGGGGGTGATTTTGCCCCCTACGAGATATTTGGCCATGTCTGAGGACATCTTTGCTATCACAGCTTGGAAGGGAAATGTTACTCCTGGCATCTGATGTGCAGACAGAGGTCAACGAAGCGCTAACATCCTATAACGCACAGAACAGCTCCAGACCAAACAAACAAACAAAAAGAGTTATTGAGCCTAAGATGTCAGTGGTGCCAAGGTTGAGAAATTGTGCCCTAAAGCAATGGAGATAATAAAACAACTCCCAGAGGAGTGCTGTGAAATTTAAATAAGACAAATACAATTTAAATAAGATAGGAAGCACTGAATGAATGATAGCTACAGCTGTTAGCCACACAAATCTGCCATTCTGCCTTTGACCCTTTCATCTTTCCATGGGTATCTTCAGGATCCTGCCTATTACCTGGGCGCGAATTCTGCCTGACTGAGCCTTCATACTTGCTCTGCAGAAACACAGGTCGATTGTCGTTGATGTCCTTGACTTCTATGGTGACAGGGACCGGACCCTCCACTGTATTGCCCTGAGCATCCAGGGCTGAAACCTGATGTGGCGGGAATTTGAGTCTGAACCTCATATCAACACCCTCCCGAGAACTCCATCTAACATTCATGCTTACTTAAGATAAAGGTAGGAAAGGTACTAGTGCTTTGATGAAGGGCCTTCATGGAAATGAAAGGTAAAGAGTGAAAGGATAAGTCATAGGTAGGAGCTGGAAGTAAGAGAAGAGAAAGAACTGGGAGTGAGCAGTGACCATGAAAATGTCACTGGGATTCCTGGGAGGATGTGGGGAAAGTCAGTTTACCCTTCCAGAGTGTTCTAGAGCTGTGTGTGTGTGTGTGTGTGTGTGTGTTAGCTGCTCAGTCATGCCCTACTCTTGCAACCCCATGGACTGCAGCTGGCCAGGTTCCTCTGTCCATGGAATTCTTCAGGAAGGAATATGCTGGAGTGGGCAGCCATTCCCTTCTCCAGGGGATCTTCCTAACCCAGGGATGGAACCTGGTTCTCCCACACTAAAGGCAGATTCTTTAATGTCTGACTCACCAGGGAAGCCCCTCTAGAGCCGTAAGGTATTCTAAATTCTCACCTGAAAATGGTGACTTTTAACTGGAGTGATTTTGCCCCCTACGAGATATTTGGCCATGTCTGAGGACATCTTTGCTATCACAGCTTGGAAGGGAAATGTTACTCCTGGCATCTGATGTGCAGACAGAGGTCAACGAAGCGCTAACATCCTATAACGCACAGAACAGCTCCAGACCAAACAAACAAACAAAAAGAGTTATTGAGCCTAAGATGTCAGTGGTGCCAAGGTTGAGAAATTGTGCCCTAAAGCAATGGAGATAATAAAACAACTCCCAGAGGAGTGCTGTGAAATTTAAATAAGACAAATACAATTTAAATAAGATAGGAAGCACTGAATGAATGATAGCTACAGCTGTTAGCCACACAAATCTGCCATTCTGCCTTTGACCCTTTCATCTTTCCATGGGTATCTTCAGGATCCTGCCTATTACCTGGGCGCGAATTCTGCCTGACTGAGCCTTCATACTTGCTCTGCAGAAACACAGGTCGATTGTCGTTGATGTCCTTGACTTCTATGGTGACAGGGACCGGACCCTCCACTGTATTGCCCTGAGCATCCAGGGCTGAAACCTGATGTGGACAGGAGAAGGAAACCTCTTTGGTAAGTCTGAACCTCATATCACACACCCAAAAGTCACCTGAAGGAAATCAGAGCCCAAACAACCAATAACCTGGTAACTACAGGGCAGAAAGACATCCACAAAAACCCAAATTGGGAGCTGCTAAAATAGAGCCCGTAACAGGGAAATCAAGCTAATTATGACTGTGTTTTTCCAGCAGTGGCATATGCTGGGCACTGATCATGCTTTTCTCTAAATCTTTAGAATCAAAATGAGAACACTTTGACCTTTTAGGGTATGGACATGTCGTGGCCTGTTACAGAGGCACATTAGAAGTCAGCACATTAGAGTCAATAGTAAAATTTACCAACAGAAAGCTTTTGGCCTGCTCTTTCCCCACAGTTAGCTCCCTACCATTGCTGTGTGTTCAGAGACAAACCATGAAAACTAAGGGGGAAAGAGAAGGAGAAGGGTCTCTTTCATCAGCCTCTGACTTTGGTCATCAGTTGCTTCTGCTTCTTGCAAGGCCCAAAGGGGCTCCATTTAGCACTGATGCTGCCTTCTCTGTGGATCCGGAGCCCTACCAACAGCCTTGGGGAGATATCAATGGAATGGAGAAGTACTGAGTGGTTTTGATCCAGGTGCCTAAGGATGGCCTTCCTTGGATGAGTAATGCCGTCTGAGAGCCTTGGCAATATAACTTGGGTTACTCTGGTCGAAGAGTCTAAAAAAGAGGATACCTTTGCCAAACCACTCTCTAGTTGGTTAAAAAAAAAAAAATGCACAAATGTAATTCAAAAACTGTCATTCGTGTCAGGAGAGCTAAAACAGGAGTCTATGCTAGGGATGAACATGGCAGTGATATTTCCAGGACAAAGCGTGCTCAGAGAGATTGGAGTTAGTGTCTTTGTCTGGTCTCAGCTCACCTGGAGGTTGTGAACAGCTCTTGTCTCCCTGTCCAGGGTCTTGTTATAATAGAGAAGTCCATCAGGCTGTATCTGAAATAGTCCATCCGTCTCCCAGTGAGTTTGAAAGTAAAATGGAATCTTTTCAGTCATGTCATCGCTTCTATGGTGACAGGGACCGGACCCTCCACTGTATTGCCCTGAGCATCCAGGGCTGAAACCTGATGTGGACAGGAGAAGGAAACCTCTTTGGTAAGTCTGAACCTCATATCACACACCCAAAAGTCACCTGAAGGAAATCAGAGCCCAAACAACCAATAACCTGGTAACTACAGGGCAGAAAGACATCCACAAAAACCCAAATTGGGAGCTGCTAAAATAGAGCCCGTAACAGGGAAATCAAGCTAATTATGACTGTGTTTTTCCAGCAGTGGCATATGCTGGGCACTGATCATGCTTTTCTCTAAATCTTTAGAATCAAAATGAGAACACTTTGACCTTTTAGGGTATGGACATGTCGTGGCCTGTTACAGAGGCACATTAGAAGTCAGCACATTAGAGTCAATAGTAAAATTTACCAACAGAAAGCTTTTGGCCTGCTCTTTCCCCACAGTTAGCTCCCTACCATTGCTGTGTGTTCAGAGACAAACCATGAAAACTAAGGGGGAAAGAGAAGGAGAAGGGTCTCTTTCATCAGCCTCTGACTTTGGTCATCAGTTGCTTCTGCTTCTTGCAAGGCCCAAAGGGGCTCCATTTAGCACTGATGCTGCCTTCTCTGTGGATCCGGAGCCCTACCAACAGCCTTGGGGAGATATCAATGGAATGGAGAAGTACTGAGTGGTTTTGATCCAGGTGCCTAAGGATGGCCTTCCTTGGATGAGTAATGCCGTCTGAGAGCCTTGGCAATATAACTTGGGTTACTCTGGTCGAAGAGTCTAAAAAAGAGGATACCTTTGCCAAACCACTCTCTAGTTGGTTAAAAAAAAAAAAATGCACAAATGTAATTCAAAAACTGTCATTCGTGTCAGGAGAGCTAAAACAGGAGTCTATGCTAGGGATGAACATGGCAGTGATATTTCCAGGACAAAGCGTGCTCAGAGAGATTGGAGTTAGTGTCTTTGTCTGGTCTCAGCTCACCTGGAGGTTGTGAACAGCTCTTGTCTCCCTGTCCAGGGTCTTGTTATAATAGAGAAGTCCATCAGGCTGTATCTGAAATAGTCCATCCGTCTCCCCAGTGAGTTTGAAAGTCACAGCAGGAGGACTGGCCTTAAACTGGGAAAAAGGCAAAGATTAGATTAAGTTGTAAGGAAAAACAATGTTGTAGAATATGTAGTAAGTCACCAATTTCAGGTAACATTTTCACTTGCATGATCACTAAAATAAGAATTTCTAAGCTTTCTAAATGATACATTCTAAAAGTTTGCTTGAATCCTAACATTCAAAATACATTTTCCTCAAGAAGCAATATATGCTATAATTCAGTATATTTAGCAAAACTAATGGATACTTTAAATTATAGCTAGAGTTTGATCAGATTTTTCAGGGAATATCTGAGAACTATAGTACTACTAGCTTCTAAGAAACATTAAAAAGCGCAACCTCATTGTTAGGACAAAAAGATATCATTTAGTAGTTCTAAAAATTGTGACAAAGATTAAGAGATATTTTAATGTTAAGGAAATCAGCTTTAAAGTAGCTTTATCTGGTAAGGATTCTGTGTGAAAATCTCACTTTTTCAGAAGTGAAGAAAATATCAATGATTACTCATAGGATAGCTATAGTAGTTTTAAGGCCACAGAAGAGAAAATTTACATAAAATAAAGCAGACATAAAAGTTGTTCAGCCTCATTAACAATTTTAATATATTTTTATATGTTCACAAATTAAAAATCAATAATAGCTAATGTTGTAAAAGCAGTTGTAAAGAATGTAAAGAAACATATATATTATTAATGGAAATATAAAGTAGCATAATCCTTTTGCAAATAACTTGAGGCATAAAATGTAAATAGCCTTTAGTAGCAAACATTACTAAACAGAATTTATCTGAAGGAAGTATTTTTAAAACAATGAATGACATCCTTGTAGTATACAGTAGTAGCCTTTTTTATAATACTGATAAAATTGAAAACTCTTAAATAGTAAAAACAAAAAGAAAAAAACCCATAAAATTATATAACACATAAACTTCATGAATTTTGAACATTAAAATGATCATTTTATAAATTATGAAGCAGCAAAACAAGCAACAATATGGTATAAAGTAAAAAAAGGAGAATCTAAAGGTAAATCTAGACTATAACTGTAAAAGTACCAAGAGTATTCATGTCAGGTAAGAAATGGAATTTTAAAAAAGAAACAAGTTGATGTATTAAATAGGTGAACTGTAGTGAAGAACTTTTGTGAGCATCAGCTTGTTGATATTACATTGTTTATATACCAAACAAAATGTTTCTATTTTGTGTTTTGAGTAAAAAGCCTGGACATCAGTGGAAATTTTCACTTGCATGATCACTAAAATAAGAATTTCTAAGCTTTCTAAATTCTAAAAGTTTGCTTGAATCCTAACATTCAAAATACATTTTCCTCAAGAAGCAATATATGCTATAATTCAGTATATTTAGCAAAACTAATGGATACTTTAAATTATAGCTAGAGTTTGATCAGATTTTTCAGGGAATATCTGAGAACTATAGTACTACTAGCTTCTAAGAAACATTAAAAAGCGCAACCTCATTGTTAGGACAAAAAGATATCATTTAGTAGTTCTAAAAATTGTGACAAAGATTAAGAGATATTTTAATGTTAAGGAAATCAGCTTTAAAGTAGCTTTATCTGGTAAGGATTCTGTGTGAAAATCTCACTTTTTCAGAAGTGAAGAAAATATCAATGATTACTCATAGGATAGCTATAGTAGTTTTAAGGCCACAGAAGAGAAAATTTACATAAAATAAAGCAGACATAAAAGTTGTTCAGCCTCATTAACAATTTTAATATATTTTTATATGTTCACAAATTAAAAATCAATAATAGCTAATGTTGTAAAAGCAGTTGTAAAGAATGTAAAGAAACATATATATTATTAATGGAAATATAAAGTAGCATAATCCTTTTGCAAATAACTTGAGGCATAAAATGTAAATAGCCTTTAGTAGCAAACATTACTAAACAGAATTTATCTGAAGGAAGTATTTTTAAAACAATGAATGACATCCTTGTAGTATACAGTAGTAGCCTTTTTTATAATACTGATAAAATTGAAAACTCTTAAATAGTAAAAACAAAAGAAAAAACCCATAAAATTATATAACACATAAACTTCATGAATTTTGAACATTAAAATGATCATTTTATAAATTATGAAGCAGCAAAACAAGCAACAATATGGTATAAAGTAAAAAAAGGAGAATCTAAAGGTAAATCTAGACTATAACTGTAAAAGTACCAAGAGTATTCATGTCAGGTAAGAAATGGAATTTTAAAAAAGAAACAAGTTGATGTATTAAATAGGTGAACTGTAGTGAAGAACTTTTGTGAGCATCAGCTTGTTGATATTACATTGTTTATATACCAAACAAAATGTTTCTATTTTGTGTTTTGAGTAAAAAGCCTGGACATCAGTGGAAAGGCAGAATAAGGATCTACAAAACACTTCCCTTCCATAAAAGTAAGGTGGGGCTTCCCTGGTGGTCCAGTGGCAAATAATCCATCTGCCAATGCAGGAGCCATGGGATCAGTCTCCGATCTGGGAAGACCGCACGTACCTTGGAGCAACTAAGCCCGCACACCACATCTATTGAGCCTGTGCTCTAGAGCCTGGGAGCTGCAACTACTGAAGCCGTGTGCCACAGCTACTGAAGCCCGTGCACCGCAGAGCCTGTGTGCTCCACAGAGCCTGTGTGCTCCACAGAAGTCACTGCAAGGACTGTGTACATACCCAGGAAAGACCTTCAAAGCCTTCATCTCTCACCTCGGGCTTCCCTGGTGGTCCAGTGGGTAAGGACACCGCCTTGCAGTGCAAGGGGCACCGGTTCGATCCCTGGCCTGGGAAGATCCCACGTGCGCTGGAGCGCTAGACCCATGTGTCCAATTACAGAGCCGGAGCTCTGGAATGCATGCGCCCAGAGCCAGTGCTCTGCGACAACAGCAGCCGCCGCGATGGGAGGCCCACACGGGCCAAAGAACAAAGATGGATGAAACTAGACAAATGAAAGACTAGTGGAAGTGGCCTGCCCACCCCCCTCCCTCCCCACCCCGCCAAAATAAGTAAATAAATAAATGTTAAAAAAAAAAAAAATTCCATTAAAAAAAAATCTCTCACCTCTGACTGATCTTGAGGCTGTGAGCAACCAGTGAAAGCTAAGCTAAGAGTTGTAACAGACCTAAATTCGTAAAGTAAAAAAATGAATTTTGAACATTAAAATGATCATTTTATAAATTATGAAGCAGCAAAACAAGCAACAATATGGTATAAAGAAAGGAGAATCTAAAGGTAAATCTAGACTATAACTGTAAAAGTACCAAGAGTATTCATGTCAGGTAAGAAATGGAATTTTAAAAAAGAAACAAGTTGATGTATTAAATAGGTGAACTGTAGTGAAGAACTTTTGTGAGCATCAGCTTGTTGATATTACATTGTTTATATACCAAACAAAATGTTTCTATTTTGTGTTTTGAGTAAAAAGCCTGGACATCAGTGGAAAGGCAGAATAAGGATCTACAAAACACTTCCCTTCCATAAAAGTAAGGTGGGGCTTCCCTGGTGGTCCAGTGGCAAATAATCCATCTGCCAATGCAGGAGCCATGGGATCAGTCTCCGATCTGGGAAGACCGCACGTACCTTGGAGCAACTAAGCCCGCACACCACATCTATTGAGCCTGTGCTCTAGAGCCTGGGAGCTGCAACTACTGAAGCCGTGTGCCACAGCTACTGAAGCCCGTGCACCGCAGAGCCTGTGTGCTCCACAGAGCCTGTGTGCTCCACAGAAGTCACTGCAAGGACTGTGTACATACCCAGGAAAGACCTTCAAAGCCTTCATCTCTCACCTCGGGCTTCCCTGGTGGTCCAGTGGGTAAGGACACCGCCTTGCAGTGCAAGGGGCACCGGTTCGATCCCTGGCCTGGGAAGATCCCACGTGCCGCGGAGCGGCTAGACCCATGTGTCCAATTACAGAGCCGGAGCTCTGGAATGCATGCGCCCAGAGCCAGTGCTCTGCGACAACAGCAGCCGCCGCGATGGGAGGCCCACACGGGCCAAAGAACAAAGATGGATGAAACTAGACAAATGAAAGACTAGTGGAAGTGGCCTGCCCACCCCCCCCCCTCCCCACCCCGCCAAAATAAGTAAATAAATAAATGTTAAAAAAAAAAAAGAAAAATTCCATTAAAAAAAAAAAAAATCTCTCACCTCTGACTGATCTTGAGGCTGTGAGCAACCACGAAGTGAAAGCTAAGCTAAGAGTTGTAAACTGGATGATCCTAAAATTTACGTAAAAATGTGAAAGACTCAAAGTAACCTAAACAACATTGAAAAAGAAGAACAAAGTTTGGGGAGTTAACATTGCCTAATTTCAAAATTTACTAGGAAGCTACCATATTATAGAGAGTGTGGTATTGGCATAAGAATAGACTCATATCAGTGGAATCAAAATCAGGAGTGCAGAAATAAACTTTTGTATTTATGGTCAAATAAATTTCCAACAAAGGTGTTAAAATAATTCAAGGGGGAAAGAGTAGTACCTTCAACAAATGATGCTTGAACAAATGGATACAAACATGCAAAAGAAAAAGAAGATCTCTACCTTGCACAAAGCAGAAAAATTAACTAAAAATAAAACAAAGACCTACATGTTAGAGTTAAAACTATAAAACCTTGAGAAGAAAACTCAGGCATAAATCTTTGGATGAGGCAATATTTTTTAGATATTATATTGAAGAAACAAACAGAAAATAAAACAAATTAATTAAACTTCAAAATTAAAAGCTTTTGTGCTTCAAATGATATTACCAAGAAAGTGAAAAGATAGCCTACAAAATGTGAGAAAGTACTTGCAAATTATGTGTATGATAGGGAACTTTCTGCAGAATATATAAACAGCTCTTACAACAATAAAAAGACAAAATCCAGTTAAAAATTGGCAAAGGATTTGAAGAGACATTTCTCCAAAGAACAGATACAAATAGTCAATAAGCACATAAGAAGATATTAACATTAGGGAAATGCAACATTAAGATTAATGCAATGTTGCAATTAAGGCAGTATTAACATTAGGGAAATGCAAACCCAAACCACAAATAAAACATTCTACTCCACCTAGGATAGCTTTAATAATAATAATAATAATAATAAAAGCAGTAACAAGTATTGTCAAGGATGTGGAGAAATAAGAACACTTATACAGTGCTGGTGAGAATGTAAAAGAGTTGGAGACTGGATGATCCTAAAGTTTACGTAAAAAGGTGAAAGACTCAAAGTAACCTAAACAACATTGAAAAAGAAGAACAAAGTTTGGGGAGTTAACATTGCCTAATTTCAAAATTTACTAGGAAGCTACCATATTATAGAGAGTGTGGTATTGGCATAAGAATAGACTCATATCAGTGGAATCAAAATCAGGAGTGCAGAAATAAACTTTTGTATTTATGGTCAAATAAATTTCCAACAAAGGTGTTAAAATAATTCAAGGGGGAAAGAGTAGTACCTTCAACAAATGATGCTTGAACAAATGGATACAAACATGCAAAAGAAAAAGAAGATCTCTACCTTGCACAAAGCAGAAAAATTAACTAAAAATAAAACAAAGACCTACATGTTAGAGTTAAAACTATAAAACCTTGAGAAGAAAACTCAGGCATAAATCTTTGGATGAGGCAATATTTTTTAGATATTATATTGAAGAAACAAACAGAAAATAAAACAAATTAATTAAACTTCAAAATTAAAAGCTTTTGTGCTTCAAATGATATTACCAAGAAAGTGAAAAGATAGCCTACAAAATGTGAGAAAGTACTTGCAAATTATGTGTATGATAGGGAACTTTCTGCAGAATATATAAACAGCTCTTACAACAATAAAAAGACAAAATCCAGTTAAAAATTGGCAAAGGATTTGAAGAGACATTTCTCCAAAGAACAGATACAAATAGTCAATAAGCACATAAGAAGATATTAACATTAGGGAAATGCAACATTAAGATTAATGCAATGTTGCAATTAAGGCAGTATTAACATTAGGGAAATGCAAACCCAAACCACAAATAAAACATTCTACTCCACCTAGGATAGCTTTAATAATAATAATAATAATAATAAAAGCAGTAACAAGTATTGTCAAGGATGTGGAGAAATAAGAACACTTATACAGTGCTGGTGAGAATGTAAAATAGTTGTTTCGCAGATCAATTTTACAGTTATTCAAAAAGTTAAACACTTCAGGTCAATCTGTGGCAGTAAACAACAGAACTAGAAAAATGAAAAAGTAAAATAAAGAGGAAAAAAGACGTTAACCACTGAATTAACTATGACCCAGAAATTTTACTACTAGATATATATCCAAGAGAATGGAAAACATGTAGGACATATGTACAAAATAAATGTACATGAACATCCATATTAGCATTACTTTGTGTTAGCCTTAAATGCCCATCAAATGATAAATGGATATTCAAAATATAGTATGTTCACACAATGGAATATTATTCAACAATAAAAAAGGAGTGAAGTACTAATATCTGCTACAATGGAGATTAACCTTGAAAATACAATGCTAATAAAAATATACTATTTACAAAAGGTCACATGCTACGTGACTTAATTTTTATGAAATGTCTGTAAAGGCAAATCTATAGAGACTGAAAGTAAGTTACTGTTACCAGGGTTTGAAACGAGAAGAGACAGTGACTGCTAGTGGGTACGGGGTTTCTGTGATGCTGGTGAAAGTGTTCTGGGATTAGACCATGGTAATGGTTGCACATTTTTGTGACATACTAAAAACCAATGAACTGGTCATTTTAAAGGGGTAAATCTTAAGATATGTAAGCTATATCTCATATATTACAAAGAGAAAAAAATTACCTATCTCAGAAATGTAGCATACAATTCTTTGACCTGGAAGCCCCTGAGAGTATGGAGCTAGGAATAGTAGCAAATCTTTGGTGAAAAAATTCCACAGATGTGTGGTTCTTACTTTACTTTTCTCTTCTCTTCTTTCCCTTTCTTTTCCTTCCTTCCTTCCTTTCTTCCTTCTTTCCTTCCTTCCTTTCTTTTCTTGTTTTCTTTCATTCTTGGAGGATGTGTTAATAATTCAAAGATCAGCCTCATGGGGGCAATAAGCTTGCTTTGTGTCTCCCTACCTTCAAGCAAGAGGCATTTCAAGTGGTGCAGATAAAGGCACTGGCACAACTCCTTTCTCCCACTATAATAAAGAGTTCAGAGTACATCTGACCAAGGTTGGGTTTTCCATAACATCTCTACATAAGAAGGTGGAGAAAGTGTGGTATGTTTCTTTTTTTTTTTTTTTTTCCTGAGATGTCAGATTTCATTTACTTTTTGCTATGTAAACTACTTTTTAAGGTAAATTGAAGCACAATATTACATAAATCATAGGTGTACAACATACTGACTCACAATATTGAAAGATTATATTCCATTAATAGTTACAACAAAATACTGGTCATATTCCCTGTGTTGTACATTACATCCTTATAGATTATTTCTTGTTCAGTTGCTAAGTCATGTCCGACTCTGCGATCCCATATATTGAAGCATCCCAGGCTTCCCTGTCCTTCACTATCTCCCTGAGTTTGCTCAGATTCATGTCCATTGAGGTGGTGATGCCATCTAAGCATCTCATCCTCTGTCACCCTCTTCTCCTGCTCTCAATCTTACCCAGCATAAGGGTCTTTTCCAGTGAGTCGTCTTTTTGCATCAGGTGGCCAAAGTATTGGAGCTTCAGCTTCAGCATCAGTCCTTCCAATGAATATTCAGGGTTAATTTCCTTCAGGATTGACGGGTTGTATCTACTTGCTGTCCAAGGGGGTTTTATACATACACAATAGTTTGTACCCCTTAATCTTCTACTTCTATCTTTCCCCTCACCCCCTCCTCCCGAGCACAGGTTTATTCTCTGGGCCTGGGAGTCTTTTTTGCTATATTCACTAGTCTGACTTTTTTTTTCAGAATTCACATATAAATGATTTCATGCAATATTTCTCTTTCTCTGTCTGATTTATTTCACTTAGCGTAATACCCTCCAAGTCCATCCATAATGTTGCAAATGGCAACTTTTCATCCTTTTTATGGAAGTGAAAGTGTTAGTTTCTCAGTCATGTCTGACTTTTTGCAATTCCATGGACTGTAACCTGCCAGGCTTCTCTGTCCATGAGATTTTCTAGGCAAGAATATAGGAGTGGTTTGCATTTCCTTCTCCAGAGGATCTTCCCAACCCAGGGACTGAACCCAGTTCTCCTATATTGCAGGCAGATTCTTTACAGTCTGAGCCACCAAGAATATTCTTTTTATGGCTGAGTAGTATTCCATCATGTGTGTGTGGGTGTGTGTATCACATCTTCTCTATCCATTCATCCACTGATGGGCACAGGTTGCTACCATATCTTTTGACTGTGAATAATATTTCTATGAATATTGGAGTGCATGCATCTTTATGAATTAGTTTTTTCAGTTTTTTAACATACACACAAGAGTGGAATCACTGGGTCATACGGCAGTTCTATTTTTAGAGAAATCTTCATATGATTTTCCTCAGTGGCTAGACCAATTCACATTCCCCACCCCACCCCAAATGCACAAGTGTTCCCTTTTCTCCACATTCTCACCAACATGTTTTATGTTCTTTCTGATGATAGTCATCCTGACAGCTTGAGGTAATATCGTTTTGCCATTTTAATTTGAATTTCTCAAGACTACACCTTCAAGGATCATTTCTATAGTTTATTAATTTACATTTCTCCAATGATTAACAATGTTGAACACCTTTGCATGTGCCTATTGTCCTTTTACATGTCCTCTTTAGAAAAATGCCTATTTCAGTCTTCTACACGGTTTTTAATTGGGTTGTTTGTTTTCTGATGCTGAGTTGTATCTTGGATATCAACCCCTTATCAGTTATATCACTTGCAAATATTTTTCCCATTCTGTAGGTTGGTTTCTCATTTTGTCAATGGTTTCCTTTGCTGTGCAAAAGCTTTTGAGTTTACTCAGGCTTCATTTGTTTATTTTTGTTTTCATTTCCATTGCTTTAGGAGACAGATTCAAAAACATTACTGTGAGTTCTATCAAGGAGTGTTCTGTTTGTGTTTTCATCTAGGAGTTTTATGGTCTTGGTCTTACATCTAGGCTTTTAAGCCATTTGAGTTCATTTTTGTAAATGGTGTTAGGTAGCATGACATACTTGACTAGAACATGAGAACAACAGTGTTGTAATATCAGTTATGCCATCAACTTATTTAAGCCTCAGTTTCCCTATCTGCAAAGCAAGCAGTTGGTTACAACATCTCTCTAGGATGTATTCTAGCACAAAGACTCTGAGATTCTAGAAGGAAATCACCTTCATCTCTTACTTCTTCACTCTAACACACACACACACACCCCCCCATAAACAAGAAACGTTCAGCCATGACAACTGCTATCATTTCCTGCCAAGAAGAGATAAGCTTTGGAGTGTGAGAGATGGAAAAAGAACAGAAAAAAAAATGGAGCAGCCCAAGGAATGATTTTACTGGCTTGGATCCTCAGAGACAGTGAAAGGACCCTAAGAAGCAATTTCTAGGTTCGTGATGTTTGTAAGCTGGAGATTGCCTCTGTATATAGTTCTGATCCAGTTCAATGAAACGTGAACCTGTACTCACAGAACACCCATTCCACTCTGTCTGAAGAAGTGATCACAGACTCTCTGGCCCCACAGATACATTTTGCTGTGATTATAGGATGATTTTTAAAATAGTTTTCTAACAGTATTCTTGGATCAGGAAATTTCACACAAATATAAAAATTTCTTTTATGGAAAAATCAGAAAATCTTACCGTCGAACACAAATTCTGACGTGAGAAGCTATTTGGAATTGAATTCAGCCTATGACCAATACACCCTCATTCTGTTACCATGTTCTCTGTGTCCCACAGGCTGGAACCAAATAGCAGAAGACTTTTAATTTCACATTTGCACAGTTGGGAGTTTTTCTACATCAGTTTTTTGCTATTGCCTTTCTTATCCCAAAATAGTATCATACATCACTTAGCTGGCCCCTGTGGGCAGATGAGGTACTCACTACAGACGGGCCTTCATACTTGAGCACTGGATTAGCACCTGTGAGGAAGACTCCCCAGGCTACATGACTCCAAGCATGGGCTCAAACATTACTGTGAGTTCTATCAAGGAGTGTTCTGTTTGTGTTTTCATCTAGGAGTTTTATGGTCTTGGTCTTACATCTAGGCTTTTAAGCCATTTGAGTTCATTTTTGTAAATGGTGTTAGGTAGCATGACATACTTGACTAGAACATGAGAACAACAGTGTTGTAATATCAGTTATGCCATCAACTTATTTAAGCCTCAGTTTCCCTATCTGCAAAGCAAGCAGTTGGTTACAACATCTCTCTAGGATGTATTCTAGCACAAAGACTCTGAGATTCTAGAAGGAAATCACCTTCATCTCTTACTTCTTCACTCTAACACACACACACACACCCCCCCATAAACAAGAAACGTTCAGCCATGACAACTGCTATCATTTCCTGCCAAGAAGAGATAAGCTTTGGAGTGTGAGAGATGGAAAAAGAACAGAAAAAGAAATGGAGCAGCCCAAGGAATGATTTTACTGGCTTGGATCCTCAGAGACAGTGAAAGGACCCTAAGAAGCAATTTCTAGGTTCGTGATGTTTGTAAGCTGGAGATTGCCTCTGTATATAGTTCTGATCCAGTTCAATGAAACGTGAACCTGTACTCACAGAACACCCATTCCACTCTGTCTGAAGAAGTGATCACAGACTCTCTGGCCCCACAGATACATTTTGCTGTGATTATAGGATGATTTTTAAAATAGTTTTCTAACAGTATTCTTGGATCAGGAAATTTCACACAAATATAAAAATTTCTTTTATGGAAAAATCAGAAAATCTTACCGTACCGAACACAAATTCTGACGTGAGAAGCTATTTGGAATTGAATTCAGCCTATGACCAATACACCCTCATTCTGTTACCATGTTCTCTGTGTCCCACAGGCTGGAACCAAATAGCAGAAGACTTTTAATTTCACATTTGCACAGTTGGGAGTTTTTCTACATCAGTTTTTTGCTATTGCCTTTCTTATCCCAAAATAGTATCATACATCACTTAGCTGGCCCCTGTGGGCAGATGAGGTACTCACTACAGACGGGCCTTCATACTTGAGCACTGGATTAGCACCTGTGAGGAAGACTCCCCAGGCTACATCTCCAGACTCCTATAGTCATGGGCTCCGAAACTTCTCCACCTAGCTAACCCCACAGATTAAATTCAATAAGCCTAACCCTTATTTTCCTGTAAACTCTCCCCCCTTCTCTCTATCCCTCCCCCTCTGCCACTTTTGAATGACACCACTAAGCAGTCAGTCAAACAATCCAGAGACCCAAGAGTTACCTTGAACACTTCCTCTCACTGCCTGCACTCACTCAGTAACCAATTCCAGCAGGTGTGACCTCCTCACACTGCTTCCACCCTCCTCCTTCCCACCACTCCCCTTTACATTTCCTTCAACCAGGCCTCCATCACTTCCCACTGGTCTAGGACAATCAGTGGCCCAAGAGCCTTCCTGCCTCTAGGCTCACCGCCTTCAACATACACTCACAGTGATCACAAAGTAGGTTTGTGCAAGCACAGCCTAATTCCTACACAATTCTTTAACCTCCCAATGGGCCCTGCAGCCAAGCACAGGGTCAACCACCAGTCTGGACTCCCACTTCCATCCCCACCCTCAGCAGTCTCCCACTCTATACCACCTGCCATCGTTCACCTTTCTTGCTGCATTCATGCCCCCACTCTTTTTCTCATAGCATACTCAGGGCCTGCTTTCTGTTTGTGAGGGTCTGTTCAACTTTAAATACTCAGTTCAGGGGCCAATGAAAGCCTTCTCTGTTCAACCACTACCAGCCACACTGAAAATCGACCCCTCTTTCTCCACCTGCAGTTGGTCCCCTCTGCAGCCCACAAGACTCTAATCAGAACCCTTTGCTGCATTGTCTGCTTACTTGTTAGTGTCCTCCTACTACCCTATGAGCTGTCTGGGGACAGGAATGGTGGCAGCATCATCTTGCATCCACAGGACCCAGCATGGCCCCTAGTAAAAGTAGGCACTTTCTACACAGTTAATAAAAGAAGACGAACATGCACTTATCCCACAGTGTTCTTAAGAAACATAAAAATACCATGAGTTAAAATGAATTTTCCAAATGTAAATGAGAAATCTGTAACTAAGATCCCTGGAGAGCAAGAAAGCTAGTTAACCAGGAGATCATCCCTTATGTGAGCCCTTGCCATAGACTCCCAACCAGTTAATGGCATCGCCTCCTGTTTCCGACCCCTCCTGCCCTTTGTAGCCCTGAATGGAAACTTGATTCAGGCCCTCTCCTTTGGAGAGAAAATCTAAACGCCTTAGAAGCCAGGGCCTCTGCTGTCTCTGAGCCTCCTCTCCTACCTTTTTTTCTGGGCTCTCTGCTTCCCCGCGACAGTGGCCTTCTGCCAGAACTCTCTGCACACCCTTCCCTCTGCACAGGGCAGGTGTTCAAGCTGTGCCTTTGCTGGAATGTTCTTTTCTTCTGTCTGAGAGCTTCCAGCTCTCAAAACATTTGCTCCTCCCTCAGTGTCCGTCTTCCCCGACTGGAGAGGTCAAAGCCTCTATAACACCACACAGCTGGGGGACAGAAATACCTATGCACCCACACTAGTTCATATAATAGGGTCACTTTGCACTAACTTGGTATCAAGTGAGAGAAGGCAGTATGAGGCAGCTTTCAGTCTCTCTGTGAATGGGAACTGTCCAACAAAAGAAATGTTTGGCAGTTGTGTGCAGTTCAGTTACTGAGTTGTGTCTGACTCTTTGCGACTCCATAGACTGCAGCCCACCAGGCTTCCCTATCCTTCACTATCTCCTGGAGCTTGCTCAAACTCCTGTCCATGGAGTTTGCGATGCTATTCAACCATCTTGTTCTCCGTCATCCCTTTCACCTTCTGCCTTCTATTTTTCCCAGCATTAGAGTCTTTTCTAATGAGTCGCCTCTTCACATGAGGTTGGAGCTTCAGCTTCAGCATCAGTCCTTCTAATGAATATTCAGGGTTGATTTCTTTTAGGATTGACTGGCTTGATCTCCTTTCAGTTCAAGGGACTACCAAGAGTCTTCTCTAGCACCACAGCTCAAAGGTAACAATTTTTTGGTGGTCAGCCTTCTTTATAGTTCAACTCTTGCATCCATACATGACTACAAGAAAAATCATAGCTTTGACTATAATGGCCTTTGTTAGCAAAGTGATGTCTCTGGTTTTCTGATACACTGCCTAGGTTTGTCATAGCTTTTCTTTCCAGGTGCAAGCAAGCATTTTGCAGTAGGTGCAAGGTCAATGCAGTAGGATGTTTTTCTCCCTCTCTCCATTACATTTCCAAGATTATTTCAGTATTCTTACAGCTGAAGTCTCTTGCCCCCCAGAGCCCTGCAGTCCACTCTCAATTTGATGTTTCCCTCAGCTAAGTACACAAGATGACTGTCTCCCAGAGTGTGTTGGCCAACACATGGAGGAGGCCCAGAGATGCACTCAGAGGAGGCAGTGAAGAAAGCAAGCTGTTCCAGCATTACTCCACAGAACTCTCATCTACAGACACTTCAAGCAGCCAGGTCACTGAAAAGACGAATGCTCAGGTGGCCATCCCACTTCAGAGACTGGGAGGAGTCCACCCCGGGAGGAAAGGTAGAGCCTAAAGGCACTAAGGTCCCGCCTCAGAGATGGGACTATTCGCCCCAGATACCATTGAAGAAATTTGAATGAGGTTGTCATGTATGACATCTTGTATTATCGAGGCCACTCATCTCTGTGTTTAACTTGGCTCCTGAAATCATTCTTGATAATGAGATCTACTATGCCTCTATTTTATTTCTGCATGTACAGAAGATAAAGAAGCAAGTCCACTGAGAGCTTGCAAAATCAAGACAATAGTTATCAAGAGTAGCCATTACCTGGAATATGATTTGACTTGCTTGGCCTTCAAAAACTGAAAATGTCATGGGCTTTAGGGGTCCACTAAACTGTCCCTTTTGGCCATATCCAGTTGTCTGTTAAAAAAAAAGAAAAAGAGAAAATTAGCAACACCATGTACTATGAATGGATATGTGTCACATGCTGATTTTCTTATAGTTCAAGGACTGCTATATAAAGTCTAAGATTCTAACTTAGCTCAAAAAAAAAAAGTGAAATCAAATCAAAATAAGTAAATAGGTTCTGATATTTGTTGAGCTTCTACTATATCAATAGGTTTGCCAGCAGCTTAATATTGCTTTTTTTCATTCCGGTGATTCAAACAACCACCCTGTGGGGAGAATTAACAATCCTGTGTTATATAAATAAGGCTCACAGAGGATTAGCTGCTTAACTAGAGTAGAGCCCATAAGCAGTTCACGCAGTACGCACACTGGGTTCTAGCTGAAGGAAAACTGGTGATCGTCCTGCAATGCCACTATGCCATTCAGTTCCATATGACTTACACCACCCTCTTAAAACCCTTCCATTCCACTCTTGTTAGTTTATAAGGAGACCCATGGAAGACTTCCAGCATGCTCGAGTTCAGACACCTCAAAGACAATTGAATTCATAAGGAAAAAATAGACATGTTTATTTTTGACCCAGAGTGTGTTGGCCAACACATGGAGGAGGCCCAGAGATGCACTCAGAGGAGGCAGTGAAGAAAGCAAGCTGTTCCAGCATTACTCCACAGAACTCTCATCTACAGACACTTCAAGCAGCCAGGTCACTGAAAAGACGAATGCTCAGGTGGCCATCCCACTTCAGAGACTGGGAGGAGTCCACCCCGGGAGGAAAGGTAGAGCCTAAAGGCACTAAGGTCCCGCCTCAGAGATGGGACTATTCGCCCCAGATACCATTGAAGAAATTTGAATGAGGTTGTCATGTATGACATCTTGTATTATCGAGGCCACTCATCTCTGTGTTTAACTTGGCTCCTGAAATCATTCTTGATAATGAGATCTACTATGCCTCTATTTTATTTCTGCATGTACAGAAGATAAAGAAGCAAGTCCACTGAGAGCTTGCAAAATCAAGACAATAGTTATCAAGAGTAGCCATTACCTGGAATATGATTTGACTTGCTTGGCCTTCAAAAACTGAAAATGTCATGGGCTTTAGGGGTCCACTAAACTGTCCCTTTTGGCCATATCCAGTTGTCTGTTAACAAAGAAAAGAGAAAATTAGCAACACCATGTACTATGAATGGATATGTGTCACATGCTGATTTTCTTATAGTTCAAGGACTGCTATATAAAGTCTAAGATTCTAACTTAGCTCAAAAAAAAAAAGTGAAATCAAATCAAAATAAGTAAATAGGTTCTGATATTTGTTGAGCTTCTACTATATCAATAGGTTTGCCAGCAGCTTAATATTGCTTTTTTTCATTCCGGTGATTCAAACAACCACCCTGTGGGGAGAATTAACAATCCTGTGTTATATAAATAAGGCTCACAGAGGATTAGCTGCTTAACTAGAGTAGAGCCCATAAGCAGTTCACGCAGTACGCACACTGGGTTCTAGCTGAAGGAAAACTGGTGATCGTCCTGCAATGCCACTATGCCATTCAGTTCCATATGACTTACACCACCCTCTTAAAACCCTTCCATTCCACTCTTGTTAGTTTATAAGGAGACCCATGGAAGACTTCCAGCATGCTCGAGTTCAGACACCTCAAAGACAATTGAATTCATAAGGGGAAAAAATACATAGACATGTTTAGTATTGTGATTGCCTGGCACACAGCACAAGGAGCCCACATTTGCTAAATTAGCATATCCTGAACTTTGTCCTAAGCACATTTAATCTACAGGGTAAATTCTTATCACTAGCTCTGTTTCACTGCTCATGAGACTGAGACACCAAAAGATTAAGCAATTTGCCCAGACAGTGCAGAAAGCAAAATCTGAACCTGCAATTCCAGGCTACTCTTAGCCACCCTTAGCCATTACCCCACTACCCCAGGGAAGGAGCAAAAGTGGCCAAGACAACCTGGTAGGAAATTTGCCCACTGCAGGATTCTCTTTGTCTAAAAAAAAAAAAAAATTCCTGTTGACCGGAAACACTATAAATATGCTCCCCATAGCTAAAACAATTTTTTTTTAATTTAATTTTATGTTTTAAAAATTTTTACAGAGTTTTGTTGTTCACAGGCATGTATGCTTCCAGATCAGGTATATGCATATCCCTGGCACCCTCCCTCCTCCCGTTCCTCCCATCCCACCCCTCCAGGCCACAGCACCCCACCCTTGCAGGATCTCCTATTCCCGCAGGGCAATGACAATAGCTATCTTTTTCACACATGATAGTATAGGTTTCCATGTCACTCCCTCTATGCCTCCCACCCACTGTTCATTCCCCACAGTGTCCATATGTCTGTTCTCCATATCTGTTTTTCCATCACTTCACTGCATGTGTTACCATTACCCTCCAACTAGATTCCATATATATGTGTTAGTATATTGTACTTCTCTTTCTCTTTTTGACTTACTTCGCTTTGTATAATAGGTTCTAGATCCATCCACCTCATTAGGACTGATTCTTCTGCATTTCTTTTTACAGCTGAGAAGTACTCCATTGTATATATGTACCAGAGTTTTTTTATCCATTCATTCGTCGATGGACCTCTAGGTTGCTTCCATGTTCTAGCTATTGTATAGAGAGCTGCAATGAACATTGGGGTACAGGTGCCTCTTTCAGTTTTGATTTCATCATAGTATAAGCCTAATAGTGGGATTGCTGGGTCATATGGTGCATCTATTTTTAGTTTGTAAGGAATCCCCGTACTGTCTTCCACAGTGGCTGTATCAATTTACATTCCCACCAGCAATGCAAGATTTTTTATTGTCTGTCGATTTGTTGATGATGGCCATTCTGACTGGTGTGAGGTAATATTTCATGGTAGTTTTGATTTGCATTTCTCTAATAATAAGTGAGATTGAGCATCGCTTCATGTGTTTTTTGGCCATCTGTATGTCCTCTTTGGAGAGGTGTCTGTTTAGGTCCTTTTCCCATTTTTTGATTGGCTTGTTCATTTTCCTGATGTTGAGTTGTCTGAGTTACTTGTAGATTTTGGAGATTAATTCTTTGTCTGTTATTTCATTTGCTATGATTTTCTCCCATTCTGTGGGTTAGACAACCTTTTTGTTTTTACAATTTCTTTTGCTGTACAAAAGCCTTTAAGTTTCATTAGGTCCCACACGCTAATTTTTGGTTTTAGTTCCACTATTTTAGTAGGTGGGTCATTGAAGATCTTGCTTTGGTTCATGTCCTTGAGGGTTTTACCTATATTCTCCTCTTAAGAGTTTTATGGTTTCTGTTCTTACATTTAGGTCTTTACTCCATTTTGAGTTGATCTTTATGTATGGTGTCAGGGAATACTCCAATTTCATTTTTCTGCATGTAGCTGTCCAATTTTCCCAGCACCATTTGTTGAAGAGGCTGTCTTTGTCCCATTTTAGATTTTCACCTCCTTTGTCAAAAATAAGGTATCCATAGGTGTGTGGGCCTATCTCTGGGTTCTCTATCTTGTTCCATTGGTCGATGACTTCTGTTTTTGTGCCAGTACCATACTGTCTTAAGGACTGTTGTTTTATAGTAGAGTCTGAAGTTGGGGAGGCTGATCCCTCCAGCTCCATTCTTCTTCCTCAGGATTTGACTATTCAGGGTCTTCTGTGTTTCCATATGAACTGTGTTATTCTTTGGTCTAGTTCTGTGAAAAATGTCATTGGTAATTTGATACAGATTGCGTTGAATCTGTAAATGATATTTGGTAGTATGTTCATTTTCACAATATTGATTCTTCAGACCCAGGAACATGGAATATCTCTCCATCTGTTTAAGTCTTCTTTAATTTCTTTCATAAGTGTCCTGTAATTTTCAGTGTACAGTTCTTTTGTTTCTTTGGGTAGGTTTATTCCTAGATATTTGATTCTCTTGGTTGCAATGGCAAAGGGGATTGCCTCTTTGATTTCGTTTTTTGATTTTTCATTGTTTGTGTATAGGAATGCCAGTGAGTTCTATATATTGATTTTGTATCCTGTGACTTTGCTGAATTTGTTAATTAGCTCTAGTAGTTTTGTAATAGTGTCTTTGGGGATTTCTATGTATAATATCATGTCATCTGTGAATAGAGAGAATTTGACTTCTTCCTTTCCAATCTGGATTCCTTTTATTTCTTTTTCTTCTCTTATTACTGTTGCTATAACTTCCAAGACTATGTTGAATAAGAGTGGTGAAAGTGGACACCCTTGTCTTATTCCTGATCTTAGACAGAATGCATTCAGTTTTTCACCATTGAGGATAACGTTCACTGTGGGCTTCTCATAAATGGCTTTTATTATGTTGAGATAGGTTCCTTCTATGCCCATTTTTTGAAGAGCTTTTGTCATAACTGGGTGTTGAATTTTGTCAAAGGCTTTTTCTGCATCTATTGAGATGATCATGTGATTTTTGTCTCTCAATTTATTGATATGGTATATCACATTGATTAATTTGTGGATATTGAAGAATCCTTGCATGCCTGGGATGAACCCAACTTGGTCATGATGCATGAATTTTTTGATATGATGTTGAATTCTGTTTGGCAGGATTTTGTTGAGGATTTTTACATCCAAATTCATCAGTGAAATTGGTCTGTAATTTTCTTTTTTTGTGTTGTCTTTGCCTGGTTTTGGTATCAGGGTGATGGTGGCCTCATAGAATGTGTTTGAAAGTGTTCCTTCCTGTGCAAATTTTTGAAAGAGTTTTAGAAGGGCAGGCATTAACTGTTCTTTAAATCTGTGTTATTCTTTGGTCTAGTTCTGTGAAAAATGTCATTGGTAATTTGATACAGATTGCGTTGAATCTGTAAATGATATTTGGTAGTATGTTCATTTTCACAATATTGATTCTTCAGACCCAGGAACATGGAATATCTCTCCATCTGTTTAAGTCTTCTTTAATTTCTTTCATAAGTGTCCTGTAATTTTCAGTGTACAGTTCTTTTGTTTCTTTGGGTAGGTTTATTCCTAGATATTTGATTCTCTTGGTTGCAATGGCAAAGGGGATTGCCTCTTTGATTTCGTTTTTTGATTTTTCATTGTTTGTGTATAGGAATGCCAGTGAGTTCTATATATTGATTTTGTATCCTGTGACTTTGCTGAATTTGTTAATTAGCTCTAGTAGTTTTGTAATAGTGTCTTTGGGGATTTCTATGTATAATATCATGTCATCTGTGAATAGAGAGAATTTGACTTCTTCCTTTCCAATCTGGATTCCTTTTATTTCTTTTTCTTCTCTTATTACTGTTGCTATAACTTCCAAGACTATGTTGAATAAGAGTGGTGAAAGTGGACACCCTTGTCTTATTCCTGATCTTAGACAGAATGCATTCAGTTTTTCACCATTGAGGATAACGTTCACTGTGGGCTTCTCATAAATGGCTTTTATTATGTTGAGATAGGTTCCTTCTATGCCCATTTTTTGAAGAGCTTTTGTCATAACTGGGTGTTGAATTTTGTCAAAGGCTTTTTCTGCATCTATTGAGATGATCATGTGATTTTTGTCTCTCAATTTATTGATATGGTATATCACATTGATTAATTTGTGGATATTGAAGAATCCTTGCATGCCTGGGATGAACCCAACTTGGTCATGATGCATGAATTTTTTGATATGATGTTGAATTCTGTTTGGCAGGATTTTGTTGAGGATTTTTACATCCAAATTCATCAGTGAAATTGGTCTGTAATTTTCTTTTTTTGTGTTGTCTTTGCCTGGTTTTGGTATCAGGGTGATGGTGGCCTCATAGAATGTGTTTGAAAGTGTTCCTTCCTGTGCAAATTTTTGAAAGAGTTTTAGAAGGGCAGGCATTAACTGTTCTTTAAATCTTTGGTAGAATTCACCTGTGAAGCCATCTGGCCCTGGGTTTTTATTTTTGGATAGATTTTTAATCATGAATTCGATTTCTGAGCTTGTGATTGGGTTGTTCATAGTTTCTATTTCTTCCTGGTTGAGTCCTGGGAGATTAATCTTCTCTAAGAAACTGTCCATTTGCTCCTGGTTGTCCATTTTGTTACCATATAGTTGTTCATAATAGTCTCTTAGAATCCTTTGGATTTCTACATTATCTGTTGTAATCTCTCCTTTTTCATTTTTGATTTTGTTGATCTGGTTCTTCTCGCTTTTTTTCTTAATGAGTCTGGCCAGTGGTTTGTCAATGTTGTTTATCTTTTCGAAGAACCAGCTTTTTGATTTATTTATTTTTACTATTGTTTCTTTCATTTAAAACAAGTCTTAACTGACACAGTAATTATGATTGTATAGACTCCTAGCTCATCAGTTTCTTTCAAGGTGTATCTTACTCTGAGGGCTCATCCTCCCTTCTGCCTCTTTCCACATCTTCTCCAGCTCCATCAGCTCCTCTGGAAGGCAGGGCAAAAGATGTGGGCACTATGGTGGGTACAGGAAAAGGTCAATGCCTTTTGAGGGGCTACTGCTTAATAACATCCTGCTTTCATGAACTTTATGCTCACATCAGTGAGTAGTCTGTCCTTTAGCTGACCATATCAGTGATGGCGCCTACCAGAAAACTACATTAATAGGGTAATCCTCACAAACAAGGCTGTTTTTTTCTTAGCAGTCTTTGCAACAAGCTGGCTCACCTATCGATATGGTATATCACATTGATTAATTTGTGGATATTGAAGAATCCTTGCATGCCTGGGATGAACCCAACTTGGTCATGATGCATGAATTTTTTGATATGATGTTGAATTCTGTTTGGCAGGATTTTGTTGAGGATTTTTACATCCAAATTCATCAGTGAAATTGGTCTGTAATTTTCTTTTTTTGTGTTGTCTTTGCCTGGTTTTGGTATCAGGGTGATGGTGGCCTCATAGAATGTGTTTGAAAGTGTTCCTTCCTGTGCAAATTTTTGAAAGAGTTTTAGAAGGGCAGGCATTAACTGTTCTTTAAATCTTTGGTAGAATTCACCTGTGAAGCCATCTGGCCCTGGGTTTTTATTTTTGGATAGATTTTTAATCATGAATTCGATTTCTGAGCTTGTGATTGGGTTGTTCATAGTTTCTATTTCTTCCTGGTTGAGTCCTGGGAGATTAATCTTCTCTAAGAAACTGTCCATTTGCTCCTGGTTGTCCATTTTGTTACCATATAGTTGTTCATAATAGTCTCTTAGAATCCTTTGGATTTCTACATTATCTGTTGTAATCTCTCCTTTTTCATTTTTGATTTTGTTGATCTGGTTCTTCTCGCTTTTTTTCTTAATGAGTCTGGCCAGTGGTTTGTCAATGTTGTTTATCTTTTCGAAGAACCAGCTTTTTGATTTATTTATTTTTACTATTGTTTCTTTCATTTAAAACAAGTCTTAACTGACACAGTAATTATGATTGTATAGACTCCTAGCTCATCAGTTTCTTTCAAGGTGTATCTTACTCTGAGGGCTCATCCTCCCTTCTGCCTCTTTCCACATCTTCTCCAGCTCCATCAGCTCCTCTGGAAGGCAGGGCAAAAGATGTGGGCACTATGGTGGGTACAGGAAAAGGTCAATGCCTTTTGAGGGGCTACTGCTTAATAACATCCTGCTTTCATGAACTTTATGCTCACATCAGTGAGTAGTCTGTCCTTTAGCTGACCATATCAGTGATGGCGCCTACCAGAAAACTACATTAATAGGGTAATCCTCACAAACAAGGCTGTTTTTTTCTTAGCAGTCTTTGCAACAAGCTGGCTCACCTATCAGAAAAAAAAGGATCAGTCTCAGTTGCAAGGTTCAGAGTTAGGTTGGGCTCTCATATCAGGGCTATTTGAGCTATAAAGATTTCAAAATGCATGGGCACAGCATGAGTCATCAAGCCATATGGCCTGGACTGGGAAGAATGCGATGGTGGAGACTTGTGCAAAGAGTTGGAGGAATAGAACACACCATCTTCCAAAAAGAGGTGAAAGGCAGGAAGAGAATGGGACTGATACTTTTGAGTGTTTCCTGTTATGGAGTTAGACCCTCCAAACATGTCATTCTTAAAATCCTCATCAATATCAGGGAAGTGTCTTGAGGGAATTCCCCAGGCAGAGGCAGAGATAGTGCTACAGTGTGAGGGTCAAGGCCAGGTGTGTTGGACTACCAAGCCCCAACTCTCTACCACGATGCTCCAGTGCCTTCCAGGACAGCAAAGGACACATGCAATCTTCAGATCTGCCTGCCTAGTAGCCGCCTTCATTGTACTCTACAGCAAGAGTTCCCTGCATTGGTTATGTAGTATGTATTTCAAGCTCTTCATTCTGGTGGAAGAAGCAAAGTCCCAGGCAAAACTCTAAAAGAGTCGGCTTCTCCTTGATTTCCCTGTATCCCTCCTCAGCACTCTCCCAAACCCTGTCTTTGGTGCTCTTACAATATAATCATACAGTCTTTATAACCCCCTACGAGAACCAGTTCTCAGGAAAGAACAGGAGACCCACTCCTAGTACGGAAAAAATGACTGTCTGTCATATCAAATTGCTACCACAGTTGAATAAAGCCTTATGCTGAAGGAAATAAGCACCAAATGAACCTTCAGCCTTCACAGGAGAGTGTCTGGGCATAGTGTTGAGTGGGAACAGATGAGAAATGGCTTCTCCCAATGCCCCTGAGATCACACCCCACAGGCTGCAGCCTCCCTCCTTTGCCCAGAGACAGCTGTGCACATGGATGTCTCCTGGAGAGCGCTTTTGCTGCCTGCAGTGGTTTGGGCCATGTTTTTGCTCCAGGTAGAAATCCCACTGGGGTGAGAGTAAGGAAAAGGAAAACTTACTTTCACCCTCTATCTAGGAAAAAGAAAGCACATCCCCTTCTCAGACAAGAAGTTGATGAGCCAGCTAATGTCATCTTAGCATGATAGAACCTTCTGTCTCTCTTAGAGTTCACTGTTGTTCGCTAATATAAATCCATAATAGAACGTGAAAGTGAAGTCACTCAGTCGTGTCCGACCCTTTGCAACCCATGGATGAGCCATGGAATTCCCCAGGCAAGAATACTGGAGTGGGTAGTCTTTCACTTCTCCATAGGATCTTCCCAACCCAGGCATGGAACCCAGGTCTCCCACATTGCAGGTGGATTGTTTACCATCTGAGTCACCAGGGAAGCCCCCAAGTCTGTAATCATGTATTTAAATTTATACCTTGTTCCTGGCACTGTGCTATGGTCTGAGGTTGCAAAGATAATTAAAACACAGTCCTCCTCATGCGGGTTAGGGTCTGTATGAGTTAGATGCTGAATACTTCAAATGTGGAAGTAATAATAATAACTGATATTCATCAAATTCTTAGACTGTGCCAGTCACTGATCCAAGGGCTTTATATTATCTCATTTACTTGCCACATAAGGCCAGTACTCTTATTAGACCCATGTTATAGGGCAGAAAACCAGGGTTCAGGGCTTAGTAGCTCAGCCCAATTCCTATCACTAGTCAACAGCAGTGCCAAGTTGGAACTAGGCACTGATTTCACCATTCTTGTGGGTAATATAGATATCAAAGCATGTACAAGAATGTAGGAAGAAGAGAAAAGTCACGTGGTAATATGTGGCATTCCTAGGGACAAGCTTTGAGCTGCAGTCTGTGCAGATGCACATTGCTCTTAAGATTCAAATTGCAGCTTCCGCCCCCCACCATGAGGAATGCTCTGGTAGGTTTACAGCATGGCTGTGTGTCATTCTAAATATTTTGAACTGTGTGGGCTCTCAGGAGCTCTCTGGAACTTGAAATTCAATATGTTATATTTGGGTTTTAGATGAAAGGAACCAAGACTGGAGGTAAGAAGATTGAGTAACTCCCTTCTAAGGAGAAAACAAACACTTCCCCTAACTTTGCTTCATAGCACAACAAAGTTGGCAAGTGTATGACCCTCATGAGCCTCATGACAAAAGGGAAAACAGCATCCCTCTGTCTATCCAAGGTCTGAGCTTGTTTCCCCACGTTCCATCCAGCTCTGACTTCTAGAAGCCTGATTCGACAGGGTTAGCTTAACAAGTGACGAAGGACAAATTTGGCCAGAAAACTCCAGGCCATATATGGCAAGAATACTGGAGTGGGTAGTCTTTCACTTCTCCATAGGATCTTCCCAACCCAGGCATGGAACCCAGGTCTCCCACATTGCAGGTGGATTGTTTACCATCTGAGTCACCAGGGAAGCCCCCAAGTCTGTAATCATGTATTTAAATTTATACCTTGTTCCTGGCACTGTGCTATGGTCTGAGGTTGCAAAGATAATTAAAACACAGTCCTCCTCATGCGGGTTAGGGTCTGTATGAGTTAGATGCTGAATACTTCAAATGTGGAAGTAATAATAATAACTGATATTCATCAAATTCTTAGACTGTGCCAGTCACTGATCCAAGGGCTTTATATTATCTCATTTACTTGCCACATAAGGCCAGTACTCTTATTAGACCCATGTTATAGGGCAGAAAACCAGGGTTCAGGGCTTAGTAGCTCAGCCCAATTCCTATCACTAGTCAACAGCAGTGCCAAGTTGGAACTAGGCACTGATTTCACCATTCTTGTGGGTAATATAGATATCAAAGCATGTACAAGAATGTAGGAAGAAGAGAAAAGTCACGTGGTAATATGTGGCATTCCTAGGGACAAGCTTTGAGCTGCAGTCTGTGCAGATGCACATTGCTCTTAAGATTCAAATTGCAGCTTCCGCCCCCCACCATGAGGAATGCTCTGGTAGGTTTACAGCATGGCTGTGTGTCATTCTAAATATTTTGAACTGTGTGGGCTCTCAGGAGCTCTCTGGAACTTGAAATTCAATATGTTATATTTGGGTTTTAGATGAAAGGAACCAAGACTGGAGGTAAGAAGATTGAGTAACTCCCTTCTAAGGAGAAAACAAACACTTCCCCTAACTTTGCTTCATAGCACAACAAAGTTGGCAAGTGTATGACCCTCATGAGCCTCATGACAAAAGGGAAAACAGCATCCCTCTGTCTATCCAAGGTCTGAGCTTGTTTCCCCACGTTCCATCCAGCTCTGACTTCTAGAAGCCTGATTCGACAGGGTTAGCTTAACAAGTGACGAAGGACAAATTTGGCCAGAAAACTCCAGGCCATATATGGGAAGAAAAGTACAGAGCAGAGGAGGGTGAAAAATGGAGAAAATGCTTTTCTTAATTTTGGTGGTAATTTCTTATGGTTAAAAAAATAATAATAAAATCAATATTAAGGGACATAGACTAACACAGGTATCAGTATACTTTTCTTTCCAGAGTCTCTGAGCTGTATGTAAAGGTCTAAAACTGAGTAGATGAATTTGTTTAATATTTGCCCATGAAGGAGAATTGGCTTATAAGAACTGAGGAGAAAGCTCTTTCCTGGCTGAAGGTTAGACATATGACTTGTAGCCATTTCATCAAAAATTACCCATTAGGGTAAACTGTGTCCTTTGTTCACAATAAGTTAATTTTTTATAGACTTTTTTAAAAGCAATGATAACTGTTGTTTCCTTATGGGGTAGAAATATTCCACTGAATAAAGAAAGAACATTTTCTTCTCTTACCAAGTAAAGTGTAAGGAAACACAAGCAGTGTAGCCAGGCTTGCATCGTCATAGTTTTATTTATTCAAACTCCTGTGAATAAACCAGAGATAAGCTGATTAGTTCCCATTGTGTTAAAACCGTGTTTATCTAAGCATAAAGGATCATTGGATGATACTGAGTTATAAACCTTGTAGAATGTCATCCCTGAAGGCCAGCGTCTCCTCTGTGGAATAGCCTGGTTTTCCAGAAGTTTCCTGATAACCTCATCCCCAGCAACCACAAGTCAACATCCTGAAACAAGCTTGTGCTAACTCCATCTATCCTGCTTCACCTTATTAGTCTTCTTCACTAAAGGGTCTTACATAGAGAATTCCCTGGTGGTCCAGTGCGTAAATATTTGACTTTCAAAGCAGGGGACATGGTTTCAATCCCTGGTGGGGAATCTAAGAGCATAAACACCATAGGGCTAAGCCCAACTCAAGAAGCCTGTGTGCAAGAAGCTCCTCCCCGTTATATGGACATAAGAGTATCACAAATGCCAAAATAGAACTAGATGTTAAAACTTTAGTGTTTCTGATTCAAAGGTGCAAATATATGAGGTTCTTCAAGGAGAAAGAACCCAAGAATGTTCAGAATCCTTCATTCAAAGATCTCACTGGTCACCTCTTTGGTCTTCTAAACCTTGCTATTAACTATACAACACACCTAAGGAAAAAGTGTACTTATTACTCCCAAGGCAATCTAATAAAAATCCAGACTCTGCCTCTTTTCTCTTCTGCTCAATATTTTTGTGCCTTCACATTTCACACACAAAGTTTGACTTTCACCCTAAGATACAACATGACAGATTTTTTTTCTCATTCTTATTTTTTCATGACTAACTGATTTTAAGATCTGAGACAAATTTTCCACATGGCCTGTAAAGCAGGATTCTTGCCTACCATAATACTGGATTGCTAAAACAAAAAAAAACAAAAAAAAGGAAAAAAAGACTGAATTCACTTCACTAAAATTCCGATTATTTTATTGCCTCTAGGAAATGTGGATGATCTTGTTTCGCTTCTTTTTAATAATTTTTTTAAGTTTTCTACATTGCATTTACATCACTGATATAATCAGCATGGGAAAATGCTTATAAAAGTCTAACTACTCTGAAAATTGAAACCCTCAAAGTTTTTAATTCTTTGCCTTTGGATAGCTTATATTTGAACTGTAGGAAAGGTCAAAGTACTATCATATTTTAGTTCACAAATATCCTGGGAAATAAAGATAGAAATCAATTCTTATCAAGCATCTCTAGGGTGGATTAGTGGAGGGGCCTTTACAGACAGAATGACAGAGGCTTAGAAGGTACACTCTGAGTCAGTGTCTGGACCGGAAACTCAGCTCGGCCTTTCATTAGCCGCATGGCCACGTATGTACTACTTAATCACTCTGTGCCTTGGGTTCCTCAAATGAAAAATGCATAGCAATTTCTTGATAATAAGTGAGTGCTCTTAGGAGTTTCTCAAAGACATAATGAGTTAGGAAAGGTTACTCATGGATTTATTTTATACATGAGGTAACTGAAGTTCAAACTTAAGCCATTCACCTGAAGACACACAGCTAGGAAGTGACATTGCCTTGTTGCCAACCAGATCTGTCAGAGGCCAGAGTCCAAAGAACCACTCTTTCTGCTCTGCCTTATACTGTGTGATAGCTGAAGAGAGGTTGATGGAGGTAGGAGATCCATAAAATGTACATATTGTTTGTACATGCTATATAAATGAAGCTAATTGTCCCAAGGATACAGCTATTCTAAAGAGCTAGGACTAAAACCCTTCCGGACAGTTAGGTCTGCAAATTCGGTGAATGTTTAGAAATGAGTTTTTGCATCAGAATTAGTCTGGTCTATGTGTCCAAACATCATTTTAGAATTGGCTCTTTGTCAAACACAAACAGGACGCTTTTTCCTACTGCTTGAGACTGCTTGTGTGGTTTGGCAACACCCAGAAACAAATAACAACCCCGGGTTCTAGCATATTGTAATGTATCTAAAATGAATAAATGACTATTATTAAGTCCAGTATTTTAAAATATTAATATGCAATATTTACTTTAATATAAGTAAAATGAACACAATCAGCTATCAACTACTATTAGCTTAAGAGAAGTAAAAATACAGACAATAATGACACATTTGGGGATCTTTCTCCTCAAACCCCTCAGCATGAAGATCTTTTCACTGCTGGTCCTCATTTGTTCTTCTGGCCTTATCTCACACAGCCGCCACACCCAGGAAGGCTGAGCAGCCCGAGGACTTTGCTCCCAGCTTCCCTGTCTCTCTGAGTTTCCCTGTCTCCGTGCTTTGGCACTGGCTGTTCTTCCCACCCAGAAAACGCCCCCACCCAGAGTAAATGACAATTGATATTTGCTGAATCAAACTGGATTGAGATTATGCTTTTTCACTTTTAGTTACATACCTGACCATCTAGGACCAACTTTTATTTATTTGAAAATCACTGAATTTAACAATTCTCTTATGTGCCAGATACTGTGCTAAAAACTGAGATAACCAAATAAGGAACACAAGATCTGCTTCATGGAGCTAGAACCTATGTGCTTCATGCAATCTCTCCGATTTCCAGCCAGAACCTCCCAAAGCCCCTCTTGCCTTTTTCATATTTACATATCTACATAGCTGCCTTATGTCCAAAGACATCTTGTTGCCTATACCATGTGTGATAGCTGTCAGAGGCCAGAGTCCAAAGAACCACTCTTTCTGCTCTGCCTTATACTGTGTGATAGCTGAAGAGAGGTTGATGGAGGTAGGAGATCCATAAAATGTACATATTGTTTGTACATGCTATATAAATGAAGCTAATTGTCCCAAGGATACAGCTATTCTAAAGAGCTAGGACTAAAACCCTTCCGGACAGTTAGGTCTGCAAATTCGGTGAATGTTTAGAAATGAGTTTTTGCATCAGAATTAGTCTGGTCTATGTGTCCAAACATCATTTTAGAATTGGCTCTTTGTCAAACACAAACAGGACGCTTTTTCCTACTGCTTGAGACTGCTTGTGTGGTTTGGCAACACCCAGAAACAAATAACAACCCCGGGTTCTAGCATATTGTAATGTATCTAAAATGAATAAATGACTATTATTAAGTCCAGTATTTTAAAATATTAATATGCAATATTTACTTTAATATAAGTAAAATGAACACAATCAGCTATCAACTACTATTAGCTTAAGAGAAGTAAAAATACAGACAATAATGACACATTTGGGGATCTTTCTCCTCAAACCCCTCAGCATGAAGATCTTTTCACTGCTGGTCCTCATTTGTTCTTCTGGCCTTATCTCACACAGCCGCCACACCCAGGAAGGCTGAGCAGCCCGAGGACTTTGCTCCCAGCTTCCCTGTCTCTCTGAGTTTCCCTGTCTCCGTGCTTTGGCACTGGCTGTTCTTCCCACCCAGAAAACGCCCCCACCCAGAGTAAATGACAATTGATATTTGCTGAATCAAACTGGATTGAGATTATGCTTTTTCACTTTTAGTTACATACCTGACCATCTAGGACCAACTTTTATTTATTTGAAAATCACTGAATTTAACAATTCTCTTATGTGCCAGATACTGTGCTAAAAACTGAGATAACCAAATAAGGAACACAAGATCTGCTTCATGGAGCTAGAACCTATGTGCTTCATGCAATCTCTCCGATTTCCAGCCAGAACCTCCCAAAGCCCCTCTTGCCTGCATTTCATTATTTATGCCATATTTACATATCTACATAGCTGCCTTGACTAGGAAAAAAAAAATCCTTCAAGGCAGACGCGTTATTTTAAAATTATATTTCTTTAACCTCTCCCAACTCTTCATACTATGAGTTGCATACATTAAGCCCTCAACAGATGTTTATTAAATTCTAAAACATTTGTGATTGTCTAAAGTTGGTTTCTATGACTTTCTCCAACAGGTAAGAGCATTCAGAATAAAGAGAAAACATTTAAGGAAATTAACTTCAGATCTAAAGATTTACTTTGATACAAAGTAATAAATTTTATTGTTGATGAAAAGGATTATTTCCCTTTAAATACATAAATGTTTCTGCTCAGTAAATAGGAAAGAACTGGTTGATAAATACCATTCCCATGTAAAATGATTTATTTGTATCACTTCTAATCTTCCTAAGACATGTAAGTTGAATGACAAAAAAGCAAATGAAATAAATGCCTTATTTTAACCAGATGCTCAAACAGGCCACCATTTGAGGTGCTTAATGAAACCTAAAATGTAAACGAAGCATTACACTCATCCTTTATTTTGTCATTTACCCTTGCTTTCACACCTCACAGAAGGGTTTCTGGTGGGAAACAGAAGTAATTTCTTTCCATTCCCATGCCCAGGGTCTCCTGATTTCTTTGTGAACATATCAGTCAGTCACACAATGCAATTGTTAGACAGGTTGGTATGAAGCCTGTCTCCTCCACCAACTCATGTCTACTCCTCTGTAAAGCGAGGATAATAACAGTATCTATTTTGCTATGGGACTCAATAAGTTAATATTTTGAACAGATAACATTTTTGGTCAAATAAATGCTTTAAACACTGTCCTACAAGACAGCTCCTGTCACAATTCCCAGCTTTCGATGGCCCTGGCCACAAGGATACTCAAGAAGCAGCCTTCACGGCAGCCCCCTCTGGGCCAAGTGAAGTGGCCAAGCAAGGCCTTTGTCTGAATGATCCGAGGCAAACTACACCACTGCTAGGATTATGCCAGGGGAGGACTCCAACCTCACAGTCAAGTCTTGCCCATCTTTCCTCTTTGCACACACATAACTTCACTAATGGACATCGCGTCCTGGCTGGAGGATGGTTTAGAACTGAAATCACCTCAATCCACCAAACCATACACACTTGATAGACGACCTCACAAACCCAACTTGGCAAAGGATTGGGGTAGAAATTCAGGTAAGTCAGTGACATTTTATCTGAACTACCTGAAATAGTTGATCCAACCATCTGCTGGGAATTTTTGCTGTCTGTCAGGGTCTCCCTTAAGTACAAAACCTGAGTTCACTCAGTTTCTATGGCAACTATCTGAGAGGCCAAGGACATCCTTAGCAACAGAGGTCAAAGGTTTGGGGACATTTTGAAAAGCCACCACCACTTGCTTTAACCGTGGACCATTTACAAAGGCGGAATCAGGGCTGCTGGCCCTGAGGATTAGGGCTGATGGCTTTAAGTCACTATAGCCCAGGAAGCACTGAAATCCGTCCATCTCCTGAATCTGTGTCCAGCCAGGGAAACAGCACAAAGGCAGCTGACACTAACTGGAAGCCCTTTGTCTCAGCACATGTAGAGACTTTTATACAAATTATTGATTTTTCGTAAGAACCCTACAAAGCAAGCACTGTTAACATTTCTGTCTTAAAGGGGTTTTACCTGGTGGCTCCGTGGTAAAGAACCCACCTGCCAATGCAGAAGACATGGGTTCAGTCCCTGATCCAGAAGGATCCCTCATGCCGTGAACAAGTAAGCTTACATCACGAGATTTAAAATAACCAGCCCAGGGTCTCCTGATTTCTTTGTGAACATATCAGTCAGTCACACAATGCAATTGTTGGACAGGTTGGTATGAAGCCTGTCTCCTCCACCAACTCATGTCTACTCCTCTGTAAAGCGAGGATAATAACAGTATCTATTTTGCTATGGGACTCAATAAGTTAATATTTTGAACAGATAACATTTTTGGTCAAATAAATGCTTTAAACACTGTCCTACAAGACAGCTCCTGTCACAATTCCCAGCTTTCGATGGCCCTGGCCACAAGGATACTCAAGAAGCAGCCTTCACGGCAGCCCCCTCTGGGCCAAGTGAAGTGGCCAAGCAAGGCCTTTGTCTGAATGATCCGAGGCAAACTACACCACTGCTAGGATTATGCCAGGGGAGGACTCCAACCTCACAGTCAAGTCTTGCCCATCTTTCCTCTTTGCACACACATAACTTCACTAATGGACATCGCGTCCTGGCTGGAGGATGGTTTAGAACTGAAATCACCTCAATCCACCAAACCATACACACTTGATAGACGACCTCACAAACCCAACTTGGCAAAGGATTGGGGTAGAAATTCAGGTAAGTCAGTGACATTTTATCTGAACTACCTGAAATAGTTGATCCAACCATCTGCTGGGAATTTTTGCTGTCTGTCAGGGTCTCCCTTAAGTACAAAACCTGAGTTCACTCAGTTTCTATGGCAACTATCTGAGAGGCCAAGGACATCCTTAGCAACAGAGGTCAAAGGTTTGGGGACATTTTGAAAAGCCACCACCACTTGCTTTAACCGTGGACCATTTACAAAGGCGGAATCAGGGCTGCTGGCCCTGAGGATTAGGGCTGATGGCTTTAAGTCACTATAGCCCAGGAAGCACTGAAATCCGTCCATCTCCTGAATCTGTGTCCAGCCAGGGAAACAGCACAAAGGCAGCTGACACTAACTGGAAGCCCTTTGTCTCAGCACATGTAGAGACTTTTATACAAATTATTGATTTTTCGTAAGAACCCTACAAAGCAAGCACTGTTAACATTTCTGTCTTAAAGGGGTTTTACCTGGTGGCTCCGTGGTAAAGAACCCACCTGCCAATGCAGAAGACATGGGTTCAGTCCCTGATCCAGAAGGATCCCTCATGCCGTGAACAAGTAAGGCCCTGTGCCACACTATTGAACCTGTGCCTGAGAGCCTGGGAGCTACAGCTTCTGAGCCCACATGCCACAGACACTGAAGCCCAGGCCCTGGAGCCCATGCTCCACAACAAGAGAAGCCACCGCAATGAGAAGCCCATGCACTGCAACCAGAAGAGGAGCCCTCTCTCACCACAACTAGAGAAAAGGCCACAGAGCAATAAGACCCAGCACAGCCAAAAATATAAAAATCAATAAAATTATTTTAAAAGTGTAAAAAAGTTTATCTCGTAAAGGTCAAAATTCAAGAAGGGCCAAAGAAGTTACACGACTTGCCAAGATCACACTGCCTAGCTAACTTCACTCGCATGATCTTATTTATATATTATTCTCTCTCTGAAAGCACAAACATCTTCACAAAGAAAACGTCTACTGCCATTGAATCTGTTACATATCTTTCTTTCTTTCCTTTTTTCTAATTTTGGCCTCATTTTCTTTTTATTGGTCTTTCATATATTTATTTTCATCCATCTTAATTTTTTGGCCTTTGCTGGTCTCCCATCGTGGTGGCCTCTCTCGTTGCAGAGCATCGGCTGTGGGCACGTGAGCTCCAGAGCCCTGGCTCGGTAGTTGGACACATCAGTCCAGCTGCTCCACAGCACGTGGGATCCTCCCGGGCCAGGGATCAAACCAGCGCCCCTTACACTGCTAGGCAGACTCTTTACCCACTGGACCACCAGGGAAGCCCTGTTACACATATTTCTAACAGTTCAAAATGTTTTTCATTCCATGACAGCTCTTCCACTTCAGATGCTGACATGAGTCCGCCTTCTCAGAGGACTGTCAGCCTTGGAGATCCGGCTCCTCAGCACAGCTATTTCTGCATGCTAGCCTCTCTGCTTCTCCTTCCCTCTCGACCTTCGCCAGAGCAGTCTCTTATTTTCCAGTCAGGCTAAGTGTTATGTGCTGAATAGTGTTCCTTGCCTCAAAATTCATGTCGCAGTCCTAACGTCCAAGTACTTCAAAATGGGACTTTGATGGGAGACACGGTCTTTACAGAGGTAAGGAAGTCAGAATGAAGACATTGGGGGGCCCTACCCCAATATGGCTGGTGTCCTCATCCAAAGGGGAAGCTTGGACTCAGGCACACACATAGAGGAAAGACAACATGAAGGCATACAGGGGAAGACGAGTCAAGGCGAGAGCCTGAAACCAATTCTCACGGCCCTTGGAAGGAATCTGCCCAGCAGACACCTTGATTTTGGACTTCAAGGCTCCAGAGCTGTGAAACAATACCTGTCTGTTGTGTCAGCCTCTCTATCTCCGGCGCTTTGTTATAGCAGCCCTGGCAGCTCACAGATCAAGGAACTCTAGTTTTGATTGAAAAGGCACTGCCACCCCGGGACAGAGGCGGCCTCTGAGGGACTTCAACCAGGGACTGTACGTGCAGTGGCCACAGCACCCCAGGAGCTCCACTCCAAGCCGACTGAACCTCCGGCTGGGCTCCAGTGACTTCAAGAGGCAGTTTTAGAGTCGCCTGTCATTTCCCCATTTATCTGAGTATGGACAGGGAATTTCTAGGTCCCAGGTCTTAAAACTTGCAAGGAAATCGATACAAGCATTGATTTTTTTCCCTTCTACAAAAAGCTAAGTGATAGGCAAACCTTAAGTCAGTCATCACTCAGCCTTATTCTTTACAGAAAGAAAAGTTGGAGAGGTCAAGGATAAACCTATGACTGATTTGGGATTATGTGTAGTCGTAAACAACAAAGCTCTGTAAAAGACGTACAACAATAACTTTGCTGTACACCTGAAATTTAGGCAACATTGTAATCCACTATACCTTCACATCCCCCCCTCAAAAAAAAAAAAAAAAATAAGCTGGGCTTCCCAGGAATCTCAGTGGTAAAGAATTTGCCTGTCAATATAGGGGACATGGGTTCAGTCCCTGAGCCGGCAAGTTCCCACATGCTGCGAAGCAACTAAACCCATGAGCCACAACTATGGAGCCTGTGTTCTAGAGCCTCGGAGTCACAACTCTTGAGCCACGGGCCACAGCTATTGAAGCCCATGTGCCCTCGAGCCTGAATTCCACAGCAAGAGAAGTCACTGCACCAAGAAGCCTGCCCACCTCAACTAGAGAGTAACCCCCACTCCCTGCACCTAGAGAAGAGCCCACAGCAGCAGTGGAAACCCAGAAGAGCTAAAAAGAAAGAAAGAAAGAAAGAAGTACAAAAGAAAAGTTAAGGGCTTTGAATTAAAGTAATCCACCATGCTCTAAGGTTGAACCATGCCTTTCCAAAGAACAATAAAGGTACAGAAGGAGAGGACTACAAAATTTGTTCCCAAATAGCACAGGTGATGTGGCCAAGGAAAGAATGTGATTAGAATTTATAGCACTGCCACGACCAAATAGTGCCAAATATCCTGTGCACCATTTAGTTCACTTCTGCATTGTCTATTTCTAAGAGCAGTATAAATTATACAACAAGGCCCGATATGGATAAAACTCAGATTAAAAGCTTGCTCACATTGTTCATCAAGTAATGTTCAGATCAATCACACCCATCTTTGTGGTCTCGCTTACAGATCTCTGGCACCAATTACATTCCTTAAGGTTTAGAAAAAAAGTCACAGACGGATCTGACCAATTTGCACTCTTGGCAAATTAAAGAGCCCATTAAAGTGGCTACTCATAAGCTACTAATTTGCTTCTAGGTTTGCCAGAAGCAAACCGGAAGGTGTCAATTCTGGGCTGCTGCCTTGCCTTCAGACTGAGTAGAAAGGAGGAAGGAAGGACCTCAGAAGGAAAAGGAAGAGTGGATTCCCCTCTCTCCACCCAATGCACACATAAATGTAGGCACTCTGTTCTCTCACTGAACTTTACAATAGAAATATGCCAATCGCTCACCCTGTTAAAATCTGGATTTACATGTATGCAAAATTGAGGGTGATTTGTTACTTATTCAATCGGTTGGGTAAATAGTCTTATAGGAGCATAGATGGTTCTTCAAAAAACACATTAAATTTCTCTGATTGACTGAAATACAAATTTTAAATATAATCATTAAAGAAAGTAATAATGGGTCTTCCTGGTGGTTCCTGCTGACACTGCCTTGCAGTGCAAGGGCGCTGGTTCGATCCCGGGCCACAGCTATTGAAGCCCATGTGCCCTCGAGCCTGAATTCCACAGCAAGAGAAGTCACCGCAAGAAGCCTGCCCACCTCAACTAGAGAGTAACCCCCACTCCCTGCACCTAGAGAAGAGCCCACAGCAGCAGTGGAAACCCAGAAGAGCTAAAAAGAAAGAAAGAAAGAAAGAAGTACAAAAGAAAAGTTAAGGGCTTTGAATTAAAGTAATCCACCATGCTCTAAGGTTGAACCATGCCTTTCCAAAGAACAATAAAGGTACAGAAGGAGAGGACTACAAAATTTGTTCCCAAATAGCACAGGTGATGTGGCCAAGGAAAGAATGTGATTAGAATTTATAGCACTGCCACGACCAAATAGTGCCAAATATCCTGTGCACCATTTAGTTCACTTCTGCATTGTCTATTTCTAAGAGCAGTATAAATTATACAACAAGGCCCGATATGGATAAAACTCAGATTAAAAGCTTGCTCACATTGTTCATCAAGTAATGTTCAGATCAATCACACCCATCTTTGTGGTCTCGCTTACAGATCTCTGGCACCAATTACATTCCTTAAGGTTTAGAAAAAAAGTCACAGACGGATCTGACCAATTTGCACTCTTGGCAAATTAAAGAGCCCATTAAAGTGGCTACTCATAAGCTACTAATTTGCTTCTAGGTTTGCCAGAAGCAAACCGGAAGGTGTCAATTCTGGGCTGCTGCCTTGCCTTCAGACTGAGTAGAAAGGAGGAAGGAAGGACCTCAGAAGGAAAAGGAAGAGTGGATTCCCCTCTCTCCACCCAATGCACACATAAATGTAGGCACTCTGTTCTCTCACTGAACTTTACAATAGAAATATGCCAATCGCTCACCCTGTTAAAATCTGGATTTACATGTATGCAAAATTGAGGGTGATTTGTTACTTATTCAATCGGTTGGGTAAATAGTCTTATAGGAGCATAGATGGTTCTTCAAAAAACACATTAAATTTCTCTGATTGACTGAAATACAAATTTTAAATATAATCATTAAAGAAAGTAATAATGGGTCTTCCCTGGTGGTCCTGCGGGTAAGGACACTGCCTTGCAGTGCAAGGGGCGCTGGTTCGATCCCTGGCCTGGGAAGATCCCACATGCTGTGGAGCAGCTGGACCAAGGTGTCCAATTACTGAGCTGGAGCTCTGGAGTGGATGCACCCAGAGCTGGTGCTCTGCGACAACAGAGGCTACCGCGATGGGAGGCCCACACAGGCCAAAGAACAAACATGGATGAAAATAGATGAATGAAAGACCTAGAGAAGTGGCCCGCCCGCCCCCTCCCTCCCCCAACCCCACCCCGACATAAGAAAGTAATACTGAATTCTAGGAATATTTCAAGAAGTCTGCTCATACTTACTTCCACCCAGCACTACCCCCCAGAGTGAGCTAGGGAAGGGGCAGCTGGGGTGAGGACACCACATGGAAGGGAGGCCGCTACGTGGGAACATAGATGTTCCCCATGCCCGTGGTGCTTCTCTGATCTCTAAGCAAATTGACATTAAGGATGACAGTGTTGAATTTTCTCAGGTTGAGACCTTACAAGGGAGATTTGTAAGGACTTTCTTTCCTCCATATCTAACAACATCAAAAGTGTCTTTTCTGGCCCCAAAGCAGAGTTGTTGTTGTTGGATTTTCTAGGCAAGAACACCAGTTGCCATTTCCTTCTCCAAGGGATCTCCCAGATCCAGAAATCGAACCTGCGTCTCCTGTGCTGCAGGGGGTCTCCTGCATTGAAGATGGATTCTTTCCCGACTGAGCCCCAGAAAAGAGGCTGGCAACCATTATTTCTCAGAAAAGTACCTTAATTATTTCTGACAAAGTGTTTCCTCATGAATTGCACAAGTGAATATTTTGTCAAGATCATACATTCTGGCTTTAGATTTCAGTATTATTTAGATCTAATCTAAATGAGATCCCATCCCATATAATTTAAGGTTTCTCTGGTGGCTCAGACAGTAAAGAATCTGTCTGAAGTTCAGGAGACCCAGATTCGATCCCTGGGTCTGGAAGATCCCCTGGAGAAGGAAATGGTAACCCACTCCAGTATTCTTGCCTGGAGAATTCCATGGCTAGCGGACAAGTCCATGGGGTCGCAAAGTGTTGGACATGACTGAGTGACTAATACTTTCACTTCCACATACAGTTTAAACACTGAGATTTAAAATGAAACAAATATTCACCATAATGCTAGCTCATTCATGAGGTGACCTTCAGCAAGGACTCTAATAACAAAAGTGTTCAGTCACCCTCAAGTGTGGAAGGCTAGCTTTCTGATTTCTACAATTAATTCATAACTGACAACTGGGAAGGACAAGAACGTAAGAGGAAAATAAATTTAATTCTATCTTCAGAAAGAATGCTATACCACTATGAAATCTCACTCATGAGTTATTTTTTTAATAATTGAAACTGTTAAAAAAAAGCTATAATTTAGTGAATATTTACTAAGTCGCATACTTTGAATGACTGTTTTCATTAAGTTTCACAGCAGTCCTATAAGGCAAGGCCTGTTGTAATCCTTCAGGGGAGGAAACAGCTCAGTGAGGCTGAGGAAGGACTGTCAATCTGATTGCAGAGAGCATGCCCATAACTCTCTGCATGAGGAAGATAGTTCATGCTGAGTTTTAAACATTCTTTAAGGGCACAAATTTACCCTTCTGATTTTTCACTCAGAAACACAAGTCTTAATGTTTTAAAATAATTAAAATGCAGTAAGAAATCATGGATTCAGAATATCATAGGAGAGAGTATTCAATGTTGATCTTACAAAATATTGTAAGAGAAATTAGGCTTTATTTATTTGTTATGTACACAATGACCGAGGATAGTTTGGTCTGTTACACATGCTTAAGTGAAAAACTCAAGTTGATGTACAAGAGTTAAAACCTCAACCACTGGGTGAATATCTGTTTTTACTAATTTAACATTTCTTATATCTAAATAAACATTCTTGTTTGTTCCCAAATGTAACAAGTAGGTAGATAGATATTCTCCTTACAAACTTTAGTACCTCTTTGCTTGTTCAATCATTGAGGAGAACACAGAACAACTACCCATTCTAAATTCAACAGCAGGAATTTCTGAAGGAATATGATTTTATGCCAACAAATAAATTGTATATTTCTATCCATGTGTACTAACAGCCAGAATGGTACTTGTCAGCCTTAGAGAAAGGAGCACAATAGTACTCAGCTTTCCTTCTCAAAGTCACCTCTCTTGACCTGGAAAAGTGAGAGCCCCCTCTTCTTTCCAGAGAGTTCCTTTGACAAATGAATAGGAAGGCGAGTTGCTGCCGAGATATATTTTGCCTTTTATAAAAGCAGGGAGGAGCTACTGGAAATACAATCTTCACCCTGAACAATGATAATAACTTTTCCCAGGGGACATCTTAACAAGTCTAAAAAAATACTACACCTACTTGTCACCAGAAGACATATGTGAACTGATTTTTTAAAATAATTGAAATTTGTTATTTTTTAATAATTGAAACTGTTAAAAAAAAGCTATAATTTAGTGAATATTTACTAAGTCGCATACTTTGAATGACTGTTTTCATTAAGTTTCACAGCAGTCCTATAAGGCAAGGCCTGTTGTAATCCTTCAGGGGAGGAAACAGCTCAGTGAGGCTGAGGAAGGACTGTCAATCTGATTGCAGAGAGCATGCCCATAACTCTCTGCATGAGGAAGATAGTTCATGCTGAGTTTTAAACATTCTTTAAGGGCACAAATTTACCCTTCTGATTTTTCACTCAGAAACACAAGTCTTAATGTTTTAAAATAATTAAAATGCAGTAAGAAATCATGGATTCAGAATATCATAGGAGAGAGTATTCAATGTTGATCTTACAAAATATTGTAAGAGAAATTAGGCTTTATTTATTTGTTATGTACACAATGACCGAGGATAGTTTGGTCTGTTACACATGCTTAAGTGAAAAACTCAAGTTGATGTACAAGAGTTAAAACCTCAACCACTGGGTGAATATCTGTTTTTACTAATTTAACATTTCTTATATCTAAATAAACATTCTTGTTTGTTCCCAAATGTAACAAGTAGGTAGATAGATATTCTCCTTACAAACTTTAGTACCTCTTTGCTTGTTCAATCATTGAGGAGAACACAGAACAACTACCCATTCTAAATTCAACAGCAGGAATTTCTGAAGGAATATGATTTTATGCCAACAAATAAATTGTATATTTCTATCCATGTGTACTAACAGCCAGAATGGTACTTGTCAGCCTTAGAGAAAGGAGCACAATAGTACTCAGCTTTCCTTCTCAAAGTCACCTCTCTTGACCTGGAAAAGTGAGAGCCCCCTCTTCTTTCCAGAGAGTTCCTTTGACAAATGAATAGGAAGGCGAGTTGCTGCCGAGATATATTTTGCCTTTTATAAAAGCAGGGAGGAGCTACTGGAAATACAATCTTCACCCTGAACAATGATAATAACTTTTCCCAGGGGACATCTTAACAAGTCTAAAAAAATACTACACCTACTTGTCACCAGAAGACATATGTGAAACATCAGCAACGCTTTAAAATGCTTCATTAAAAAAAAAGAAAACCCAAGTCTTTTCTCAATATCTCATATTTTGGAACTCCACTTTTCTGGCATAGAATTCGTTTTCTCCCACAATGGTAGATGCAGTTACTGCAGCACTACTGTTGGTTTTTTCCCTACAGAATCAAACAACAGCTTCTCAGTTTGACCTGCATTACCTACTTGAACTTTCTCATGGAAAGTAGAGTTAACATTCATTAAACATCTAGTGTGTGCTAAACAATGTACTGAATTCTTTACATGCTGATCTAATGCATAATTTGCTCTCACAACTACTTGGTTAGGCAAGCATCTCCATTTTATAGGTGAGAAATTTAAGGTTCAGGGAACTTATGCAATCTGCTCAGTATCCACTGAATAGTAAATGATGAAACTGGCCTAACCCATGCCCAACCCTGACGGCTCATAAACTCTATACTCTACAGTCATCATAAACCTTCACTCAGCAAGATTCATTTCATTTCCTGGTGAGAGCTAAATGCCATCCATTTTCCATGTCAACTAAATATATGCTTTTATCTTTCAGATTATTCCTCTTTAACTATCTAAGTTTTTGAGGAAAAATAAAAACAAGGACATATTAGAGAATACATTGTCCTTCTGTTGCTTGGTATCCACCATCACAGAGGGCATCTGTTTCAAAGTCACTCACAATGAAGGAAAAACTGAGACAGAGACAGGGACTGGGCCTTTGACACTAATAAGCTGCACATGTCCTGACATCTCAAAATGATCATTCATTAGCTGATGTTAAATCCACAGATGTGGCCAAAAGAAGGACCAAAATCTGACCAACACACACAGCAACCTTGCTATCCCAGTTGGGAAGGCAGATCTGTCTTTCTGTTTTCAATTCATATTGCACTACATCTAAGAAAGGACTTGCTTTTCCTCCAATGAATTTCCCTTTCCCTACTCTGTCCCAAACAGTTCTACGAATCCTAAATTGAATCTCGCTCTCTAAGAAGTAAATAAAATGCTTAGTTTTTTGAAGACAACAACTGAGAGATGACACTTTGTGAAAACGAGATTCTAGCCCTGATTTCTTGAGAGTAAGAGCTCCATGGCTTCCCTGGTGGTCCAGTGGGTAAAGAGTCTGCCTTGCACTGCAAGAAGCACTGGTTCGATCCCTGGCCTGGGAAGATCCCACATGCCGCAGAGCGGCTGGACCCGTGTGTTCAATTATGAGCCAGAGCTCTGGAGTTCATGCACCCAGAGTCAGTGCTCTGCAGCAAGAGAGGTCACTGCAATGGGAGGCCCACACAGGCCAAAGAACAAAGATGGATGAAAATAAATAAATGAAAGACCAATAAAAGAGGCCAAAATTTTTTCAAAAAGAGCCACAGGGCCTCTCAGGGCTGGGCATTTTTTTATATTTTAATAACAAAGAATGGGTGAAGTTCACATTAAACATCAAAAAAAAAATATTATACTTTCAAGCTTATTATACTTTCAACCTAAACCTCTTCATGAAATGGATTTATAAAAGATACAGACTAATACACAGACATTATGACAGAAATTATGCACCACAAGCATAACTTATCCCACTGGGTATAAACCTTCCTTCCCAGCAAATGCTGCATAGCACCCTTCAAGGAATAAATCTGCCCAGCAACTTAAGTATGCCCCTTAACCATCTATTCTGTTGTTCTTAAAGAAATACATTACTAACAAAGTTAAGACACATCAACGCTTACCTTTCTGTAACAAAACAGTTGTTAAGAGTTATTTTATTCTATTCATCTGTTGAGACTCTTGCTGGGAAGTAAGGCTCTTCTCCAGAGGGCACTCCCTCTGCACTTCTCTGCTTCCCCAGCCTCTCCCTCCACCTTCAGTCAAACATTAACCACCAATTGCTTTTATTGATTTTCAGGAACCATCAGACTATCATAAATGGTATTGTACTCCAGAAAAGAAATACATTGGTCCTAAAAGAAGTTAGTTCACAACTTATACATCTCAAAACAAATTTCTGAATTTGGGGATGTAGATTAAATAAAATAGAAGACAAGCAGAAGTTAAAGTGGAAAAATATTCTGTATATTTAACTCTATGTAGAGTGTGAGCTCCATGGTATCAAAGAGCTTCAACCATATTTTGCTCTTCCACCACGTAACACAGAAGAATACTTGACAATTTTTTTAGATTCCACCTTAAACACAAGCACAGGGAACCATGTCTGAGCAGTGACTCGGTCCACTGATAACCAGTCACAAGAGACTGTAAGAAGCACTGGTTCGATCCCTGGCCTGGGAAGATCCCACATGCCAGAGCGGCTGGACCCGTGTTCAATTATGAGCCAGAGCTCTGGAGTTCATGCACCCAGAGTCAGTGCTCTGCAGCAAGAGAGGTCACTGCAATGGGAGGCCCACACAGGCCAAAGAACAAAGATGGATGAAAATAAATAAATGAAAGACCAATAAAAGAGGCCAAAATTTTTTCAAAAAGAGCCACAGGGCCTCTCAGGGCTGGGCATTTTTTTATATTTTAATAACAAAGAATGGGTGAAGTTCACATTAAACATCAAAAAAAAAATATTATACTTTCAAGCTTATTATACTTTCAACCTAAACCTCTTCATGAAATGGATTTATAAAAGATACAGACTAATACACAGACATTATGACAGAAATTATGCACCACAAGCATAACTTATCCCACTGGGTATAAACCTTCCTTCCCAGCAAATGCTGCATAGCACCCTTCAAGGAATAAATCTGCCCAGCAACTTAAGTATGCCCCTTAACCATCTATTCTGTTGTTCTTAAAGAAATACATTACTAACAAAGTTAAGACACATCAACGCTTACCTTTCTGTAACAAAACAGTTGTTAAGAGTTATTTTATTCTATTCATCTGTTGAGACTCTTGCTGGGAAGTAAGGCTCTTCTCCAGAGGGCACTCCCTCTGCACTTCTCTGCTTCCCCAGCCTCTCCCTCCACCTTCAGTCAAACATTAACCACCAATTGCTTTTATTGATTTTCAGGAACCATCAGACTATCATAAATGGTATTGTACTCCAGAAAAGAAATACATTGGTCCTAAAAGAAGTTAGTTCACAACTTATACATCTCAAAACAAATTTCTGAATTTGGGGATGTAGATTAAATAAAATAGAAGACAAGCAGAAGTTAAAGTGGAAAAATATTCTGTATATTTAACTCTATGTAGAGTGTGAGCTCCATGGTATCAAAGAGCTTCAACCATATTTTGCTCTTCCACCACGTAACACAGAAGAATACTTGACAATTTTTTTTTTAGATTCCACCTTAAACACAAGCACAGGGAACCATGTCTGAGCAGTGACTCGGTCCACTGATAACCAGTCACAAGAGACATGGGAAATGATTCAAACAGGGTTTTAAACCCAAAGATACAATCTGGCTGCACCTGCTTCTAAACCCCAAGGATCCTCTTCAAAGTCTCCATGAAACAACCAGCAGTAGCCTTCCCTCAAACACAAACCACGTCCTTTTTTTCACTTCTCTGAGAATGGACTTGCTTAAGAACAAGTTACTACTTTTTTCCCCTCAACCTGAGGTTTCCAATTAAACAATAAAAGCCTATGGTCCAGATGTTTTAAGTCAAGAGCTCTTTTTGATAGATTCTTCATTCCCATCCCTCAGTCACTCTGGAAATCTACACTAATGATGAGAACCAAGGTCATTTTGTGTCAAATGTGATAGTCATTCTGATATTCATTTCTGGGTTTCTCCTGAGCTGTGTTGTATTTTCCATCTGTTTCTAGGTACGCATCTAGCACAATCAAAGAGAAAAGAGAAGAGCCCACTGTCTAGCTGGGATTCTTCCTTCTCTATCCCCGTGAGAAGACTAAGCTCCATTTGTCTTGGGGATCCTGAAGTGAAACCACCTGCCTGTGTGCCAGTGGTTAGCATACTCAGCAGACCAGCAGACACAGAAAGGATCCTTCTTTTTCTGTCTCATAACAAGACCACATTTATAAAAATAAGTTCAGTAAGGTTAAGCAACTTTTACATTCTTAACACCTCTGCCCTCCCGTGAACCAAATAAAATGACCTCGTTCCACAAAATCAAATAACTTTCACTGGTATATTTTACTTCCCAAATCAATGGCCAAGACTCTCATGGTGTTGCTCTGAAAAGAGTTTGCTTCTTCTTCAGAAACTTCGTTCGGTTCATAAGGCTTTTTATGAATTTGGGGATGTAGATTAAATAAAATAGAAGACAAGCAGAAGTTAAAGTGGAAAAATATTCTGTATATTTAACTCTATGTAGAGTGTGAGCTCCATGGTATCAAAGAGCTTCAACCATATTTTGCTCTTCCACCACGTAACACAGAAGAATACTTGACAATTTTTTTTTTAGATTCCACCTTAAACACAAGCACAGGGAACCATGTCTGAGCAGTGACTCGGTCCACTGATAACCAGTCACAAGAGACATGGGAAATGATTCAGACGGTTTAACCAATGATACAATCTGGCTGCACCTGCTTCTGAAACCCAAGGATCCTCTTCAAAGTCTGCATGAAACAACCAGCAGTAGCCTTCCCCTCAAACACAAACCACGTCCTTTTTCTCACTTCTCTGAGAATGGACTTGCTTAAGAACAAGTTACTACTTTTTCCACTCAACCTGAGGTTTCCAATTAAACAATAAAAGCCTATGGTCCAGATGTTTTAAGTCAAGAGCTCTTTTTGATAGATTCTTCATTCCCATCCCTCAGTCACTCTGGAAATCTACACTAATGATGAGAACCAAGGTCATTTTGTGTCAAATGTGATAGTCATTCTGATATTCATTTCTGGGTTTCTCCTGAGCTGTGTTGTATTTTCCATCTGTTTCTAGGTACGCATCTAGCACAATCAAAGAGAAAAGAGAAGAGCCCACTGTCTAGCTGGGATTCTTCCTTCTCTATCCCCGTGAGAAGACTAAGCTCCATTTGTCTTGGGGATCCTGAAGTGAAACCACCTGCCTGTGTGCCAGTGGTTAGCATACTCAGCAGACCAGCAGACACAGAAAGGATCCTTCTTTTTCTGTCTCATAACAAGACCACATTTATAAAAATAAGTTCAGTAAGGTTAAGCAACTTTTACATTCTTAACACCTCTGCCCTCCCGTGAACCAAATAAAATGACCTCGTTCCACAAAATCAAATAACTTTCACTGGTATATTTTACTTCCCAAATCAATGGCCAAGACTCTCATGGTGTTGCTCTGAAAAGAGTTTGCTTCTTCTTCAGAAACTTCTGGTACTTTTTAATAATGTATGCAAGGTATGCTTAAATCTATAAGGTTTTCTTTAAAAGAATGTGTGTATAGGGCTTTCCCAGTGGTCCAGTGGGTAAGGATACTGCCTTGTAGTGCAAAGGGCCCCAGTTCAATCCCTGGCCTGGGAAGATCCCACGTGCCATGGAGTGGCTGGACCGATGTGTCCAACTACTGAACCGGAGCTCTGGAGCGCATGCGCCCAGAGCCGGTGCTCTGTGACGACAGCGGCCGCCGCGATGGGAGGCCCACACGGGCCAAAGAACAAAAATGGATGAAAATAGATAAGTGAAAGACCACTAGAAGTGCCCCCCCCTCAAAAAAATGTGTATATATGTATCACTTTTGATTACTGTTTCTTAGCAATGATTAAAATTATAGAATCAGGACTCCAGCCCTGGTCTGTCTGATTCAAAGCCTAACATATTCATCAGAGCTGTTGAATCTGCCAGAGCATTTTTCTTCTGGTTCCATGTAAGTAATAAAAAATTCTATAGGACGAAATCCCTTTGTGTGACTCTGTTCATGATGACAGATGGCCAAGTTCCTAAAATGGACTTCCCTTTATATGTTTTATGCTCCTTCTAGGCTCTAGCTTCCTAGCTTCTCAAGTCAGAGAATTAGATTGATTAAACTCTAAAAAGACCAAAATTACCCGCCAAGAAATCAACATGTGATTGCATCTCTGTATCATAAAGGTTTTTCCTGTGCTCTCAATGATAATAGGTTAGCATGGTTTTCAGAGTTATGTGTTTCATCATTTATATATCAAATTTAAATGTATACATTATAAAGTTATCTAGGTTTACAATTCTATATAAAAATTATGAGGATTTATAATTCTAGATTAAATTCTGCCCTCTGTTTTCTGGTGAACACCTTTGCATTTTGGTGCCCATTTTCATGTAAAAATGAGGCATTTCTAGTTTAGTAGTTTATTACTGACTTAGTAATAAGGAAATTTTAATTGATATAGATTACTAATTCTTTTTATCAGAACAAAGTACTTATAAATTATTTATATGATGAAACAAGTGAAGAATTGGAAAAGTTTGAGCAAATACTTCTGAATAACAGCTTCATGGTATTAAAATATATTAATAGTAATTAATCCTGTTTTAACCATTCTTCCAATTAGCCAGAGAAAATGCATAAGTAATGTTTGATTTATGGACTGTGTTTGTTAACAAGGAATAAAGTTTGGATAGCTTCCCAGACAAAAACGTAATGAAAATTTGAGATGATTCTTAAAATTCAAAATATGTTACATTTCTAATATTCTTATTATTTACAACTCAAAGTAAATGAAATTTATGAATACTAAGTTTTTCCATTTTTCATTCACTTGCACTTTAACTTGGAATTTCTTTGCATTACATATCATGTATTTTAAGAACCTTTTATCATCATCTATCAACACACAGCCTCCTATAAAAAGGTATTATAAAAATATACATATATAGAACAATAATACTTTTAATTACTTGATATCTATCTTACACATGTTAATGATAGCAGAAACTGTCTTCCATTAGCATTCAGTAAATGCTTTTTTAATTTTTTTATTTTTATAGCTAATTTTTATATTTATTATTTATATTCATCCATCTCTATTCTTTTTGGCCTGTGTGGGCCTCCCACTGCAGTGGCCTCCCCCGTCACAAAACACCAGCTCTGGGGGCATGCACTCCGGAGCGCTGCTCACAATTGGACACACGGGCCCAGCTGATCCGCGGCACATGGGATCTTCCTGGGCCAGGGATCGAACTGGTACCACTTGCACTGCAAAACGGACTCTTCCCGCACTGGACCACCAGGGAAGCCCTCAGTATATGCTTTTTATTTTATTTATTCACTCTTTGTCATGACTGAGCAATTGAACTGAGCTGGATTCCTGATGCAAGTAATCACATGGACTGTTCTCTGTGAAACACAGCTTAGGGATTCTGTGCTTTATCTGCCAGGAAATATTCTTTAGAAGGCTTGTAGTTGATATTAATTTCCCCCCACCACTTCTGCAGGATCTGTCTCAGACCACACTGCAGTTGGGTTGATGTTGTGCACGCAGACTGAATCTGGCAAACACAAAGATGCTCATCTTGCCTCACATTTTTTTCAGTCTACTGAACATTTTATTTGACCTCAGATTTTTTTTCTTAATTTCAAGTAATTCCAATAATCTTATTGGTGTTCTGAGGCCTATCTCTGTCTCTCTTATCTGAGTTCACCAGTATGGGTCCTTGCTCACATCCAATTCCATGCTCAGACTATGGCATCTTGTTTCCACCTCCTGTATCCTGTGGAAGCTGCATTTGCCAAGGTAATAACAACCCTCCGATAGTCAGCATTGCTGCACATTCTTATTATTTACAACTCAAAGTAAATGAAATTTATGAATACTAAGTTTTTCCATTTTTCATTCACTTGCACTTTAACTTGGAATTTCTTTGCATTACATATCATGTATTTTAAGAACCTTTTATCATCATCTATCAACACACAGCCTCCTATAAAAAGGTATTATAAAAATATACATATATAGAACAATAATACTTTTAATTACTTGATATCTATCTTACACATGTTAATGATAGCAGAAACTGTCTTCCATTAGCATTCAGTAAATGCTTTTTTAATTTTTTTATTTTTATAGCTAATTTTTATATTTATTATTTATATTCATCCATCTCTATTCTTTTTGGCCTGTGTGGCCTCCCACTGCAGTGGCCTCCCCGTCACAAAACACCAGCTCTGGGGGCATGCACTCCGGGCGCTGCTCACAATTGGACACACGGGCCCAGCTGATCCGCGGCACATGGGATCTTCCTGGGCCAGGGATCGAACTGGTACCACTTGCACTGCAAAACGGACTCTTCCCGCACTGGACCACCAGGGAAGCCCTCAGTATATGCTTTTTATTTTATTTATTCACTCTTTGTCATGACTGAGCAATTGAACTGAGCTGGATTCCTGATGCAAGTAATCACATGGACTGTTCTCTGTGAAACACAGCTTAGGGATTCTGTGCTTTATCTGCCAGGAAATATTCTTTAGAAGGCTTGTAGTTGATATTAATTTCCCCCCACCACTTCTGCAGGATCTGTCTCAGACCACACTGCAGTTGGGTTGATGTTGTGCACGCAGACTGAATCTGGCAAACACAAAGATGCTCATCTTGCCTCACATTTTTTTCAGTCTACTGAACATTTTATTTGACCTCAGATTTTTTTTCTTAATTTCAAGTAATTCCAATAATCTTATTGGTGTTCTGAGGCCTATCTCTGTCTCTCTTATCTGAGTTCACCAGTATGGGTCCTTGCTCACATCCAATTCCATGCTCAGACTATGGCATCTTGTTTCCACCTCCTGTATCCTGTGGAAGCTGCATTTGCCAAGGTAATAACAACCCCCTCCGATAGTCAGCATTGCTGCACATTACCAGATCTCTCACAACATGTGACACTGCCAGTACATCTCCCTGAACTGGCTTTACCCTTGGTTTATTTGCCAGTACCCTGTCCAGTACCCTGCCTCTCGAGCCAGTCCCTGACAGTTCCATTTGTAAGCCTCTTCAGATGCCTTGGGTTAATCTCAGGCTATCTCAGGCTCTTCTAGGAGGTTAGTATTTTTCCCATCTGTCCACCAAAGTCCCAAGTCTCTCAGCCTAGCTCTCTCCCCTGACCTGGGTTTCAGTCTTTTTAGCCCAATCAATTACTGCCCTTTATATACATATGTCCCAAATGCACTACAAACTCAACATATCCAAAATTAACCTCACTGTTTTAATCTCGCCCAAACGAATTCTTCTGGAACACCACCCCTTCATGTTAGCTGTGATAGTCACCAAGGCTTAGCCAGTGTGCTGTGATTGATTACTGATTCCTATCTTGGGTACAAATAGGAGACTGACAGTGAGTACACCTGGGAATCACCAAACTTGCCCAGGAGGACTCTGTGACTTGGACAGTGGGGGCTCAGTTAACACTGGTTCCCCTTCTCTACTTATGGGTCTCTCACTAGAAAATACAAAAACATTGGGATTGGCTCTGAGAATATTGTCCTTATGAAATATTTTCTGGGGGAAAGTAGTATTCTCAACAAATAGAGATGAAACAACTGCATACCCACATGCAAAGGAATAACATCAGCTCCTGTGTCACACCATCCAGAAAAATTAACTCAGAGTGGATTAGACACCTGAGAGTAAGAACTCCATAAAACTCTTAGAAGGAAACAGTAATAAACCTGGATGTCCTTGGATTTGGCAATAGTTTCTGAGATATAACATCAAAGCACAAACAATAGAAAAACAAATTGGACGTCATCAAAATTATGAATTTGTGCTTTAAAAGAAAAAAAAAAAAAGAACGAGTGCTTCAAAAAACAACTTTCAAATGTGAGGGATTTCCCAGGTGGTTCAGTGGCAAAGACTCTGTACCCCAATGCACGGCCCCCAGGTTCGATCCCTGCTCAGGGATCACACATGCCACAACTAAGCGTTTGCATGCTGCAACTATTAATAAGATCTCACATGCCACAATGAAGATCCAGTGCAGTCAAATAAATAAAAATAAAATTCTTAAGTGAAAAGGCAGCCTACAAGATGCGAGAGAATATTGCAAATTGTGTGTCTGAAAAGGGAATTGTAGCTAGAATATATTTTTAAAAAGCCTCAGAACTTAAAAAATCACTAGATAAAAACCCCATCAAAGGCTTTCCTGGTGGTCCAGTGGGTAAAGAGTCTGCCTTGCAGTGCAAGCGCTGGCCCTGGAAGATCCCAGGTGTCCTGGAGCAGCTGGCATGCCTTAGCAGTCAGCGGCTGAATCAATTACTGCCCTTTATATACATATGTCCCAAATGCACTACAAATCAACATATCCAAAATTAACCTCACTGTTTTAATCTCGCCCAAACGAATTCTTCTGGAACACCACCCCTTCATGTTAGCTGTGATAGTCACCAAGGCTTAGCCAGTGTGCTGTGATTGATTACTGATTCCTATCTTGGGTACAAATAGGAGACTGACAGTGAGTACACCTGGGAATCACCAAACTTGCCCAGGAGGACTCTGTGACTTGGACAGTGGGGGCTCAGTTAACACTGGTTCCCCTTCTCTACTTATGGGTCTCTCACTAGAAAATACAAAAACATTGGGATTGGCTCTGAGAATATTGTCCTTATGAAATATTTTCTGGGGGAAAGTAGTATTCTCAACAAATAGAGATGAAACAACTGCATACCCACATGCAAAGGAATAACATCAGCTCCTGTGTCACACCATCCAGAAAAATTAACTCAGAGTGGATTAGACACCTGAGAGTAAGAACTCCATAAAACTCTTAGAAGGAAACAGTAATAAACCTGGATGTCCTTGGATTTGGCAATAGTTTCTGAGATATAACATCAAAGCACAAACAATAGAAAAACAAATTGGACGTCATCAAAATTATGAATTTGTGCTTTAAAAGAAAAAAAAAAAAAGAACGAGTGCTTCAAAAAACAACTTTCAAATGTGAGGGATTTCCCAGGTGGTTCAGTGGCAAAGACTCTGTACCCCAATGCACGGCCCCCAGGTTCGATCCCTGCTCAGGGATCACACATGCCACAACTAAGCGTTTGCATGCTGCAACTATTAATAAGATCTCACATGCCACAATGAAGATCCAGTGCAGTCAAATAAATAAAAATAAAATTCTTAAGTGAAAAGGCAGCCTACAAGATGCGAGAGAATATTGCAAATTGTGTGTCTGAAAAGGGAATTGTAGCTAGAATATATTTTTAAAAAGCCTCAGAACTTAAAAAATCACTAGATAAAAACCCCATCAAAGGCTTTCCTGGTGGTCCAGTGGGTAAAGAGTCTGCCTTGCAGTGCAAGGGGCGCTGGCCCTGGAAGATCCCAGGTGTCCTGGAGCAGCTGGACCAATGTGTCCAATTGCAGGCCAGCGCTCTGGAGCACATGCGCCCAGAGCCGGTGCATTGCAACGAGAGAGGCCACTGCAATGGAAGGCCCACACAGGCCTAAGAATAAAGACAGATGAAAATAAATGAATAAAAAAACAATAAAAGGGGCCCAATTTTTTAAAAAAAAAATCAGAAATGGACAAAGGACCAGAATAGACTTTTTTAAAGAAGGTATACAAATAGCTAACAACCGTATGAAAAGATAATCAACGTCATTATGAGTAAGCAAAATGTAAATAAAAACCACAATAAGATACTACTTTATATCTGTTAAGATAGCTAGAAAAAAGGTCATATAATATTGAGTATTAGAGCGCATGTAGACAAATCAGAATCTTTGTGTACTTCTCGTGGGAACGTAAATGATAAAGTCATTTTGGAATAAAATCTGGAAATTGCCTCAAACTTAGACCAGTAGACCTAGCAGTGTCACTCTTACGTATGTATCTAAGAGAAAATAAAAACACATGTCCACATAACAATGTATGCATGAGCATTTATGGCAGCATTCTTCATAAAAACCACAAGTAAAACCAAACAAGTGTCTACTCAACTGACATACGGATACGCAAATTATGGTACATCCAGGTGAAGGGGTCTTTTTCAGCCATAAAAAGAAATAGAGCTCTAGGATATGCTACAACACGAATGAAGTAAAAGGAGCAGACAAAAAAGATCAAATACTGTATGATTCTATTTAAGTGAAATGCCCAGAACAGACAACTGTGTACAAAGTCGATTAATGGTGGCCTGAGGCCAGGGAGTGAGGGAATGGGGTCGGAGGGTTACAGTCAAAGGATATGGGGTTTCTTCTGCTGATGATGAAAATATTCTAAAGTTCATGGCAGTGATGGTTGCACAAGTAGGTAAATATGCTTTAAAAAATTATTAGATTCTTTGCTTTAAGTAGGTGAATTTTACGTACATTGATTTTATCTCAGGAAAGCTGTTCCCAAAAAATGACGAGGCAATCTGTGCAACCAAACCCACCCTGATACAAAATACAAGACACAGGCCAAACATTTGCAGTTACCTCAAACAACACACTTCAGAACTAATTAATTGTGTTCTGGCATCATGATGCTTTCAGGGTTTTTAATCAAGTTATTCCCACCTAAATCTATTGGTTTTACTCATTATTTGATCTCATCTTTCATGTTTTATTTTTAAAAAGGGGAATAAGAACAGTTCGGTACTTGAAGAGTCTCTGTCCTTAGCAAAGAAGGAAGGAAAAGAGGAGCACAGGGCTTTCTGTTTCTCTCCTAGCCTCTCAGGTCAGGCACTTCAGCCCTAGAGAAACCCTTTGAATTCACTGCAGCCTCAAAAGCAGAAGACTATTTTCTTTCAACGTGTCCAAATCTAGTAACAAGGGGAAGACAAACGGAGATTTGTTTTCTCCCTTAAAGTGTTCCAGCTCAGAGTAATAGTAAGCCTAGTTTCACGCAGGCACGCAAGAATAACCTAGGAGAATTTCTGGGAAAGCTCTGTGATCCTCACCAATATTGCAGTTGCCACATGAGAAAATTCAGGTATGAACTCTCACACCTGAGACCCACTTAATTCTCCATGCCTAGCCTTTCTTCAAGAGCAGCCCACAGTGCCAAGGACGAAGGAGGGAAGAGGGAGCCGCTGGGAGAGATTCTCAGGGCCCACCAAAGAGCACTCAGGTCTCCCTCACAAAGCCCGTGGGAGGCCCCATAGACCATCTCGAGAGAATAAATTGTTGGAGCCCCACTCACCCCGTGCCCCCTATTTTAGACCTCATGAGCTTGTCTGGTGTGTCCCAGAGGCAGGACTCCAGGGGACTATTTTTCTCCCTATCCCCTCAGCTCTGCTCCTCAGGATGAGAAACAAAGGGGATTGCCTAGAGCCAGCACTACAGCCAAACAGATTTACCTCCCAGACAGAGGTGGCGGTACCTTCTCTTACTTACTACATTATACCAAAGAAAACTAGTAACAGTGACCAACAAGGACTTGACTAAAAGTTCACCGAAACCCACCACTCTTTTCTACCCTCAATTCTTTGAAGTTGTTTTGATTTTATCTCGGGTTCCAAAAATGACGAGGCAATCTGTGCAACCAAACCCACCCTGATACAAAATACAAGACACAGGCCAAACATTTGCAGTTACCTCAAACAACACACTTCAGAACTAATTAATTGTGTTCTGGCATCATGATGCTTTCAGGGTTTTTAATCAAGTTATTCCCACCTAAATCTATTGGTTTTACTCATTATTTGATCTCATCTTTCATGTTTTATTTTTAAAAAGGGGAATAAGAACAGTTCGGTACTTGAAGAGTCTCTGTCCTTAGCAAAGAAGGAAGGAAAAGAGGAGCACAGGGCTTTCTGTTTCTCTCCTAGCCTCTCAGGTCAGGCACTTCAGCCCTAGAGAAACCCTTTGAATTCACTGCAGCCTCAAAAGCAGAAGACTATTTTCTTTCAACGTGTCCAAATCTAGTAACAAGGGGAAGACAAAACGGAGATTTGTTTTCTCCCTTAAAGTGTTCCAGCTCAGAGTAATAGTAAGCCTAGTTTCACGCAGGCACGCAAGAATAACCTAGGAGAATTTCTGGGAAAGCTCTGTGATCCTCACCAATATTGCAGTTGCCACATGAGAAAATTCAGGTATGAACTCTCACACCTGAGACCCACTTAATTCTCCATGCCTAGCCTTTCTTCAGGAGCAGCCCACAGTGCCAAGGACGGAGGAGGGAAGAGGGGAGCCGCTGGGGAGAGATTCTCAGGGCCCACCAAAGAGCACTCAGGTCTCCCTCACAAAGTCCGTGGGAGGCCCCATAGACCATCTCGAGAGAATAAATTGTTGGAGCCCCACTCACCCCGTGCCCCCTATTTTAGACCTCATGAGCTTGTCTGGTGTGTCCCAGAGGCAGGACTCCAGGGGGACTATTTTTCTCCCCTATCCCCTCAGCTCTGCTCCTCAGGATGAGAAACAAAGGGGATTGCCTAGAGCCAGCACTACAGCCAAACAGATTTACCTCCCAGACAGAGGTGGCGGTACCTTCTCTTACTTACTACATTATACCAAAGAAAACTAGTAACAGTGACCAACAAGGACTTGACTAAAAGTTCACCGAAACCCACCACTCTTTTCTATCTCCTGAGTTTTTTGAAACAAGTAGTAAATAAACTGATGTTCTTAACCAAGGCTGCATAGAGTCATAGGGATTCCAACTGGATTGGTGTTTGGTGACCTGACAACAGCCATTTCTATGATCTCCTTGGTACCAAGGGCAAGTGAGGCTGAGGCCCACCGATCCATTGCCCTTTACCAGCACTTTCCTAACTGGTCTCGGCATATTACCATTGAATCCTCACAACGATCCTGTGAGGCCATTATTTTTGTTACTTTACAAATAAGGAAACCAAAGAACAGAGAAGACAAAAATAGACTCTCCAAGTCTTGAATTCAGGTGTGATTTAAAAAAAAAAGAAAGAAAAAAAAAAAAAAAAACAACTTTACACTTAACCTGGGCAGAGCTCCTTTAACAGTTCACAGAGAACGTCTCCTCCGCTCTACTCACCTACCAGGCACCACTATCAGGCGGCGGCTCAGAGGCATCAGCTCACAGAACCACAGCCCTGACATCTACTCTCCCACCCTGACAACGTTCTCAGCAGCTGTCTGCTTTTTTGAGTTATTTCACCAGAAATTCTGTGCTAGCTGCAAAACCTCGCTGGTATCAATTCCATTCATGGATAATATCAATTATTTTATCCCATTCCCATTCATGGATAACACCAACGATTTCATCCTGTAAAGCATCTTCTATTTTATCTCTAAAGCACGGATCTCCTCCCCAGCTGCCATCCCTCTAGACCTCCCCCTGACCTTACTTGCAGGGGAGTGGGAGCATCACCTGGCTGACCTGGATCCAGTCGCTCTCTCAGCTGGTCTGGAGGAAAGTCACCTTCTCTCAGAGCTAAGGAGGAAGTGGTTAGCTTTACTGGAGCTCAGATCAGCCCATCCCAGCCCAGAAGCTAATATAGTTCAAAGAATTAGACATGAGGCCAGGTGCACTTTCCCCCCGGCAGTCACGCGATTATCCCTGATTTGCTGGGTCTTTTACATGTTGTTTGTTGTTTAGTTGCTCAGCCATATCTGATTCTTTTGCAACCCGTGGACTGCAGCAGGTCAGGCTCCTCTGTCCACAGGATTTTTCAGGCAAGAATACTAGAATGAGTTGCCATTTCCTTCTCCAGGGGAGTCTTCCTGACCCAGGGGTCCAACCACCGTCTCCTGCTTAGCAGGTGGATTCTATACCCGCGAGCCACATGGAAAGTGCCTCACCCTGGTTACTGAACATTCTCTTCATTACTGGGGTATCATGTGGTTCCAAGTACAGTGAAATCGCTGTACTGATCTTCCTTCTGGAATTTAACAGGGACCTTGGACTTTGAAATTAATTTTCTTCTGTCTTTGCAATACAGGACTTTTGGTCCCTTTCTTTGTTGATCATGAGGAGAAAAATGGAGGGAGAATTGCCATGGAGCCACTCCAAGGGGGTTCAGTGTCAGTGACACAAATTCTGAGTCTGACACAGGCAACGAGGACTTTTTTCTCCCTATTTTTATTCAGCTCCCTAATAAGTTTACTCCTCTTTGAGTCAGAGTGTTTAAGACCACAGACTTTGGAGACTGACAAATTAGGATCTGAATCCCAATTCCAATGCTGTTCTTTGACTCCTATATTTATCACCAACAAGGATTTGGAGATCTTAGACTATACCTTCCATACCTGAACCCCCTACTCTGTGCTCGTAACAGCACTGGCACAATTAAGGAGGCTAAAAAATTAAGGTGCAATAGGGGTGTTTGTAGGGAGCTCTTAACTTGGCTTATAAATGGTACCATGATATTTAAGAATATACTGAAGGTAGAAAGAAGAGATTCCAACATCTTCCATTAATTACTTGTCTAAAGAATCTTTCAACTCTACCTACCTTGAGAGTGTTTGCCATCTGCCTCCCAACCTCATTCAGACCAAAACCCAACAGCAATTAGACTTATTTATCACAAGCCTAGGAGACTTAATCACCCTATCTTGTGGTATTATAAAAACTGCAAGGAAGTGTTTCCCTGGTGGTCCAGTGGGTAGGGACACCGCCTTGCAGTGCAAGGGGCACCGGTTCGATTCCTGGCCTGGGAAGATCCCACGTGCCACGGAGCGACTGGACTGATGTGTCCAACTACCAAGTCAGAGCTCTGGAGCACATGTGCCCGGAGCCGGTGCTCTGCGACAAGAGAGGCCACTGAGATGGGAGGCCCACACAGGCCAAAGAACAAAGATGGATAGATGAAAGACCAATTGAAGTGGCCCAAAAAAAAAGCATTAATAATAATAATAATAATAATAATAAAAGAACTGCTAGGAAACTAAAGTTACTGTCATTAACACAGCAAACTAAATCCAAAGGAAGCTACAGAAAGTTAAGTTAAAATTCTCATATACATTTCTTTTTTAAAAGCTAAAACACAGCAAACATTAGTGAGGAAGTTTGAAATGAGTCATTGGACATCTCAGTGAACACAATTTGGACTTATTTCTCACCAAATGACTCCTGAAAGTGCAGTGGGAACTCTGATTTCTCTTAGTAACTGAATAGAGACTTGCCTGGGCTTTTTAACCCTGCAGCAATGTTTTTATATTGTGTGGAGGTATGACTCTCCCAAGTAGGACACTTGCACAGTTTTCAAGGGTGGATCACCACGATGGTGAGGTCAGTCACCTGGAGCCACGCATTCTGGAGTACAAAGTCAAGTGGGCCTTAGGAAACACTGCTGTCAATAAAGCTAGTGGATCCGATGGAATTCCAACACAGTTATTCAAAAACCTAAAAGATGATGCTGTCAAAGTGTTGCACTCAATATGTCAGCAAACCTAGAAGACCAGCAGTGGCTGCAGCTTTAACTTGGCTTATAAATGGTACCATGATATTTAAGAATATACTGAAGGTAGAAAGAAGAGATTCCAACATCTTCCATTAATTACTTGTCTAAAGAATCTTTCAACTCTACCTACCTTGAGAGTGTTTGCCATCTGCCTCCCAACCTCATTCAGACCAAAACCCAACAGCAATTAGACTTATTTATCACAAGCCTAGGAGACTTAATCACCCTATCTTGTGGTATTATAAAAACTGCAAGGAAGTGTTTCCCTGGTGGTCCAGTGGGTAGGGACACCGCCTTGCAGTGCAAGGGGCACCGGTTCGATTCCTGGCCTGGGAAGATCCCACGTGCCACGGAGCGACTGGACTGATGTGTCCAACTACCAAGTCAGAGCTCTGGAGCACATGTGCCCGGAGCCGGTGCTCTGCGACAAGAGAGGCCACTGCGATGGGAGGTCCACACAGGCAGAAGAATAAAGATGGATGAAAGACCAATTGAAGTGGCCCAAAAAAAAAGCATTAATAATAATAATAATAATAATAATAAAAGAACTGCTAGGAAACTAAAGTTACTGTCATTAACACAGCAAACTAAATCCAAAGGAAGCTACAGAAAGTTAAGTTAAAATTCTCATATACATTTCTTTTTTAAAAGCTAAAACACAGCAAACATTAGTGAGGAAGTTTGAAATGAGTCATTGGACATCTCAGTGAACACAATTTGGACTTATTTCTCACCAAATGACTCCTGAAAGTGCAGTGGGAACTCTGATTTCTCTTAGTAACTGAATAGAGACTTGCCTGGGCTTTTTAACCCTGCAGCAATGTTTTTATATTGTGTGGAGGTATGACTCTCCCAAGTAGGACACTTGCACAGTTTTCAAGGGTGGATCACCACGATGGTGAGGTCAGTCACCTGGAGCCACGCATTCTGGAGTACAAAGTCAAGTGGGCCTTAGGAAACACTGCTGTCAATAAAGCTAGTGGATCCGATGGAATTCCAACACAGTTATTCAAAAACCTAAAAGATGATGCTGTCAAAGTGTTGCACTCAATATGTCAGCAAACCTAGAAGACCCAGCAGTGGCTGCAGGACTGGAAAAGATCAATCCTCATTCCAGTTCCCACGAGGGATAGTCCTAAAGAATGTGCTAACCATTGGACAGTTGCACTCATCTCTCATACTGGTAAGGTCATGCTTAAAATCTTGCCTGCTAGGCTACTTGAAACAAAAACTACGTGAAACAAGAACTTCCAGATGTCCAAGCTGGGTTTAGAAAAGACAGAGAAACCAGAGATCAAATTGTCAACACTCACTGGATCATACAGTAAGCAAGAAAATTCCAGAAAAACTTCTACCTCTGTTTCATTGGCTATGCTAAAGCCTTTGACTGTGTGGATCATAACAAAACTGTGGAAAGCTCTTAAAGAGATGAGAATACCAGACCATCCTACCTGTCTCGTGAGAAACCTGTATGCAGGTCAAAAAGCAAAGTTAAAACCCTATATGGGGGCTTCCCTGGTGGTCCAGTGGGTAAAGAGTCCACCTTGCAGTGCAAGGGGTGCTGGTTCAATCCCTGGCCTGGGAAGATCCCACGTACTGAGGAATGGCTGGACCAGTGGGTCCAATTATGAGCCAGCGCTCTGGAACACATGTGCCCAGAGCTGGTGCTCAGCAACAAGAGAGGCCACTGAAATGGGAGGCCCACACAGGCTAAAGAATAAAGATGGATGAAAATAAATAAACAAGCAAACAAACAAACAAAAAAACAATAAAAGAGGCCAAAAATTTTTTTAAAGTAGAAATATATATATATATATATATAAACTCTATATGGAACAAATGATTGCTTCAGGATCGAGAAAGGGGTGCAACAGGGCTGTCTGTTGTCACTGTTTCTTTAACTTATACACAAAGCACATGATGAGAAATGCTGGGGTAGGTGAGTTACAAGCTGGAGTCAAGAAAGTCAGGAGAAACTTTAACATCCTCAGATATGCGGTTACTACCACTCTAATAGCAGAAAGTGAAGAGGAGTTAAAGAACCTCTTGATGAGGGTGAAGGAGGAGAGTGAAAAAGCTAGCCTAAAACTAAATATTACAAAAGCTAAGATCATGGCAGTTTCTAAAGGGAACCCTCTTTAGGGACTGAGGGCATGAAAAGTGTTGCACTCAATATGTCAAACCTAGGACCAGCAGTGGCTGCAGGACTGGAAAAGATCAATCCTCATTCCAGTTCCACGAGGATAGTCCTAAAGAATGTGCTAACCATTGGACAGTTGCACTCATCTCTCATACTGGTAAGGTCATGCTTAAAATCTTGCCTGCTAGGCTACTTGAAACAAAAACTACGTGAAACAAGAACTTCCAGATGTCCAAGCTGGGTTTAGAAAAGACAGAGAAACCAGAGATCAAATTGTCAACACTCACTGGATCATACAGTAAGCAAGAAAATTCCAGAAAAACTTCTACCTCTGTTTCATTGGCTATGCTAAAGCCTTTGACTGTGTGGATCATAACAAAACTGTGGAAAGCTCTTAAAGAGATGAGAATACCAGACCATCCTACCTGTCTCGTGAGAAACCTGTATGCAGGTCAAAAAGCAAAGTTAAAACCCTATATGGGGGCTTCCCTGGTGGTCCAGTGGGTAAAGAGTCCACCTTGCAGTGCAAGGGGTGCTGGTTCAATCCCTGGCCTGGGAAGATCCCACGTACTGAGGAATGGCTGGACCAGTGGGTCCAATTATGAGCCAGCGCTCTGGAACACATGTGCCCAGAGCTGGTGCTCAGCAACAAGAGAGGCCACTGAAATGGGAGGCCCACACAGGCTAAAGAATAAAGATGGATGAAAATAAATAAACAAGCAAACAAACAAACAAAAAAACAATAAAAGAGGCCAAAAATTTTTTTAAAGTAGAAATATATATATATATATATATAAACTCTATATGGAACAAATGATTGCTTCAGGATCGAGAAAGGGGTGCAACAGGGCTGTCTGTTGTCACTGTTTCTTTAACTTATACACAAAGCACATGATGAGAAATGCTGGGGTAGGTGAGTTACAAGCTGGAGTCAAGAAAGTCAGGAGAAACTTTAACATCCTCAGATATGCGGTTACTACCACTCTAATAGCAGAAAGTGAAGAGGAGTTAAAGAACCTCTTGATGAGGGTGAAGGAGGAGAGTGAAAAAGCTAGCCTAAAACTAAATATTACAAAAGCTAAGATCATGGCATCTGGCACCATTACTTCATGGCAAATAGAAGGGGAGAAGGTGGAAGCGACAGATTTCCTCTTCCTCTTTTAGGGCTCTAAAATCACTGAGAATGGTGACTGCAACCTTGAAATCAGAAGACAATTATTTCTTGGCAGGAAAGCTATGACAAATCTGGACAGTGTGTTGAAAAGCAGAGACATCAATCACTTTGCCAACAAAGGTCCATATAGTCAAGGCTATAGTCTTCCCAGTGGGCATGTACGGTTGTGAGAGCTGGATCATAAAGAAAGCTGAGCAGCAAAGAATTGATGCCTTTGAACTGTGATACTGGAGAATATTCCTGAGAGCCCCTTGGGGTGCAAGGAGATCAAACTAGTCAATCTTAAAGGATGTCAAACTCATTGGAAACTCATTGGAAACTCTTTGGAAGGACTGATGCTGAAACTTAAGCTCCAGTATTTTGATCACCTGAGGCGAACAGCCAACTCATTGGAAAAGTCCCTGATGCTGGGAAAGATTAAGGGCAGAAGGAGAAGAGAACATCAGAGGATGAGATAGCTGGGTGGCATCACCAATGCAATGGACATGAACTTGGGCAAACTCCAGGAGATGGTGAGGGACAAGGAGACCTGGCGTGCTGCAGTCCATGGGGTCACAAAGAGTCAGAAATGACTGGGCAACTGAACACAAAATTAATAATACTATTTTTTCAATTTTGCATGGAAACAAATACCAAGAGCAAAGTAAAAAGAAATGATACACTAGGGAAAAAACATATGCAACATATAACAGTGAAATGATTAAAATATCTAATGTATAAGAGCTTCTAAAAACAGAAAAATTAAGACTTAGAAAGTAGACAAATGGACAAGAAGTATGAAGACTAGTTTATAGGAAAGAAATGTAAATGACACTAAAACCTATGAGAATAACACTGTGCCTCACTAAAAATAAGAAAAAGATAGGTGAAAGACTATTTCTTAACTATCAGATTAATAAAAACTAAGATGCATGTCCTGTTGGAGAGATGATGGGGAAAGAACTGACCTCATACTGCTAGTGGGACTGCGAAATGGTATTATTAAATACAACCATGTGGATGGGAATTCTGCAAAGTTAGCAAAACTACATTCACCCTTTGTCTTAGAAATTTCACTTCTAGAAATATATCTCATAGATACTTTGGGAAAGTACCATCTCTTAAGCAATGAGAAGCCCTAAAACCAGCATGTGATCTTTAAACATCATTTCTCACAAAAGGAGCTAGGTCTCCTTGCAGAAATTGCTGATTCTAGGTTTGGAGCAGAAAATGTACAAAATGTACCTAGAACATTTGTCATAATAGACAGCAAAGAACTTATCAAAACTACTGGAGATTTATCAAAGAATTCAGCAAACAGAAAGAGCTGGATCATAAAGAAAGCTGAGCAGCAAAGAATTGATGCCTTTGAACTGTGATACTGGAGAATATTCCTGAGACCCCCTTGGGGTGCAAGGAGATCAAACTAGTCAATCTTAAAGGATGTCAAACTCATTGGAAACTCATTGGAAACTCTTTGGAAGGACTGATGCTGAAACTTAAGCTCCAGTATTTTGATCACCTGAGGCGAACAGCCAACTCATTGGAAAAGTCCCTGATGCTGGGAAAGATTAAGGGCAGAAGGAGAAGAGAACATCAGAGGATGAGATAGCTGGGTGGCATCACCAATGCAATGGACATGAACTTGGGCAAACTCCAGGAGATGGTGAGGGACAAGGAGACCTGGCGTGCTGCAGTCCATGGGGTCACAAAGAGTCAGAAATGACTGGGCAACTGAACACAAAATTAATAATACTATTTTTTCAATTTTGCATGGAAACAAATACCAAGAGCAAAGTAAAAAGAAATGATACACTAGGGAAAAAACATATGCAACATATAACAGTGAAATGATTAAAATATCTAATGTATAAGAGCTTCTAAAAACAGAAAAATTAAGACTTAGAAAGTAGACAAATGGACAAGAAGTATGAAGACTAGTTTATAGGAAAGAAATGTAAATGACACTAAAACCTATGAGAATAACACTGTGCCTCACTAAAAATAAGAAAAAGATAGGTGAAAGACTATTTCTTAACTATCAGATTAATAAAAACTAAGATGCATGTCCTGTTGGAGAGATGATGGGGAAAGAACTGACCTCATACTGCTAGTGGGACTGCGAAATGGTATTATTAAATACAACCATGTGGATGGGAATTCTGCAAAGTTAGCAAAACTACATTCACCCTTTGTCTTAGAAATTTCACTTCTAGAAATATATCTCATAGATACTTTGGGAAAGTACCATCTCTTAAGCAATGAGAAGCCCTAAAACCAGCATGTGATCTTTAAACATCATTTCTCACAAAAGGAGCTAGGTCTCCTTGCAGAAATTGCTGATTCTAGGTTTGGAGCAGAAAATGTACAAAATGTACCTAGAACATTTGTCATAATAGACAGCAAAGAACTTATCAAAACTACTGGAGTTTTATCAAAGAATTCAGCAAACAGAAAGAGTCTCTCAGAGGCAAAAGATGGCAATTTTGGAAAACCAACAAGAATAATGACTGCAGTGAACTGAAACACATCAAATATGTCAAAATCCATGAGGCTGTAATTATACTAATAACAAAAACTCATTGATCACCCTTGGAGGATGCCTGAGAACAAATTCATCATTCTGAACAGATGTAAGAATCAAGGAATTAATTCGGTATTGCTGTATAAACTGTATCTTGTGGTAACCAAATAGTTTTATAGTTTTATTTTTATAAATGGTTTTAGTTTCTCTTTATAGAAGCCTTTCATTGAATAAATGAAAAAATGACAGAATTAGACTATTAGCATTTTTTAACCCCTACTAAAATATGAATTTAATCAAAGACGATGAACTACAACAGACAGACAGAATGTCACCACATTGCCCCCTGAAAGAAGTACGTGATATTGCTTATGAAGAATTTTTGATGGAAAATTATATATAAATCAGATCACACCTTCCACTCTAGACTATAGGTCTAAAGAATTAGTGTACAGGAAATTCTGGTGAGAAAAACAAATTACAGATGAAATGACATGACACCGGGGTTGAAAAATAGGAAGTGTGAACAGCTATGGCAGAGATGACTGTTTCTTCCATGTATAAACTGAAAAGTAAAACAGATTGAACAGTTATAGATTAAAAGAAAATTACAAGAAGGCATGGACCAATTCTCTGTTGCTGTTTTGTTTTTTTTTCCTTTTGGGCACCATGGGGGGTATTAGCTCCCCAACCAGGGACAGAACCCAAGTCAGTGAGAGTGCAGAGTCCTAACCACTGGACTGCTGTGGACTTCCAAAAACCAATTCTTTAAATATATGTATAGGTAAATTCCATTTTTAGGAATGAAAATGGTTATATGGTTTTAGTTCTCAAAGGGTGCTTGTTTAGCTATATGTATACAAAGTTACGAATGAAGTAGTTTGCTGTCTTAGATTGGCTTCAAAAGAATCTGTGGGGGAGGGTAGTGTGGTACAAGTCAGCAGAAATAAAACAAGATGAGGCACAAGCTGGTAAGTGTCAAAGCAACTGGGCAACGATGGCACATGGGAGTTTGTTACATGATTCTATTTTTGTTAATTTTGACAGGGATTCCTTTGTAGCTCAGCTGGTAAAGAATCCGACCCCAGTTTGATCCCTGGGTTGGGAGGTTCTCCTGGAGAAGGGACAGGCTACCCACTCCAGTATTCCTGGGTTTGCCTGGTGGCTCAGGTGGTAAAGAATCTGCCTGCAATGTGGGAGACTTGGTTCAACAGAAAGGCCACCCACTTCTAGCATCCTTGCCTTGGAGAATTCCATGGCTTGTGCATGGGTCACGAAGAGTCAGGCACTACTAAGAGACTTTCGATTCAAAAAAAATTAGAAAACTTTAAAATGGGAAAATTTTAATTACACACACACACACCCTGACTTTCCCTACCTTCTTGTTCTTGTTTTGAGCAAAGGAGCTGGGTCAGTAAGGGATGAGTGATGACTTTTGTTGTTGCTGCTGTGCAGACCATCAGGGCATTTCTTTCTGTAGAGACAGTGCTGAGCACATTCTCTTTGGAAATTTTCCAGAGAAGAGACTGTGCCACCATAACCCCATGTGCTGATCCTCTACTTTCACATTCTGAATCTGGCCTTTCAAAAAATGTACATGGAGACTTCTGAGTTGGAAGGTGAATTTGGAGGTCAGAGTACTACACTATTAGAACTGAAACATGAACTTGCTTCTCCTTTGTTAGCATCTAAATGAGGCAAGGATTGCGGCCAGTGGGCGTAGAGTGAAGCAGAAGTGTCTGTAAGTGTAGCATGCTCATAAGCACAGGAGCTCGTGGCCTGGAGCTAAAGGGGTGTAGAGGGAAGGGATAGGTTGTCCACTTGAGAGTCTCAGGGACTTGCATATTGGAGATGTCTTTAGCCTATCACAGTGCAATTTGAGATTCTGTGTCTCCAATGGCCAGAGAAACCCAAGCTAATGGCAGGGTTACAAACAACTAGACCCACTGCCATTCAGGAATTATCATTCCAGACCAGGTACCAAGCATTTTATACTAATGTCCTCATTGGATCGTTACAGTCTCCCTTTCCCCATGGCACAGGCATTACCATCAAACAGATGAGGCACAAGCTGGTAATGTCAAAGCAACTGGGAAGATGGCACATGGGAGTTTGTTACATATTCTATTTTGTTAATTTTGACAGGGATTCCTTTGTAGTTCAGCTGGTAAAGAATCCGACCCCAGTTTGATCCCTGGGTTGGGAGGTTCTCCTGGAGAAGGGACAGGCTACCCACTCCAGTATTCCTGGGTTTGCCTGGTGGCTCAGGTGGTAAAGAATCTGCCTGCAATGTGGGAGACTTGGTTCAACAGAAAGGCCACCCACTTCTAGCATCCTTGCCTTGGAGAATTCCATGGCTTGTGCATGGGTCACGAAGAGTCAGGCACTACTAAGAGACTTTCGATTCAAAAAAAAAAATTAGAAAACTTTAAAATGGGAAAATTTTAATTACACACACACACACCCTGACTTTCCCTACCTTCTTGTTCTTGTTTTGAGCAAAGGAGCTGGGTCAGTAAGGGATGAGTGATGACTTTTGTTGTTGCTGCTGTGCAGACCATCAGGGCATTTCTTTCTGTAGAGACAGTGCTGAGCACATTCTCTTTGGAAATTTTCCAGAGAAGAGACTGTGCCACCATAACCCCATGTGCTGATCCTCTACTTTCACATTCTGAATCTGGCCTTTCAAAAAATGTACATGGAGACTTCTGAGTTGGAAGGTGAATTTGGAGGTCAGAGTACTACACTATTAGAACTGAAACATGAACTTGCTTCTCCTTTGTTAGCATCTAAATGAGGCAAGGATTGCGGCCAGTGGGCGTAGAGTGAAGCAGAAGTGTCTGTAAGTGTAGCATGCTCATAAGCACAGGAGCTCGTGGCCTGGAGCTAAAGGGGTGTAGAGGGAAGGGATAGGTTGTCCACTTGAGAGTCTCAGGGACTTGCATATTGGAGATGTCTTTAGCCTATCACAGTGCAATTTGAGATTCTGTGTCTCCAATGGCCAGAGAAACCCAAGCTAATGGCAGGGTTACAAACAACTAGACCCACTGCCATTCAGGAATTATCATTCCAGACCAGGTACCAAGCATTTTATACTAATGTCCTCATTGGATCGTTACAGTCTCCCTTTCCCCATGGCACAGGCATTACCATCACAATTTTACAGTGAGAAAAAGGAGATTCAAAGAGGTTGAGTTATTCTCTCAGGGTCACACTGCCGGCAAGTGACTTCCTTTGTCCTCTCACTTAGAGAATTCTGCCTGCAAAACCCTTCCTGCACTGTCTGGGTTTGGCAGGCCACAGGTGGCATTTTGTGGACCCCGCTGACTGGCAGGCGTCCCACACAGAGCATCTCCTGGGTGAAAATCCTACCCGTTGAAATAAGGACCACAGCACCATCAGGGAAAGGATGAATAGCTGCTACCAAAGGCAAATGAGTTCCTAAGACCACTTAGTCTCAGCCGCTTAACTGTGTAGCAGGAAGCTCCGCAAGCCGCTGCTGCTGCTGGGCGGTCAGTAAGGAGAAAGGATATTTCAGCAGCTCCTTTTGTCCCATTACCTTGTATCACTTTTAAATAGACCACAAATGATATTTTTATAGACAAATGCAGCCTCTCTTCTCTTGTGGCAAGTAATGCAGTAAGGACTCATTCATTTGGCCTTCTATGGATTAGAAAGAAGTGCACCGCTTTGCGTAAAGACAGACGGCTAATGGGAAGCTGCTGTCGAGCACAGGGAGCTCAGCCTGGTGCTCTGTGCTGACCTAGAGGGGCGGGAGGAGGGAGGGGCGGGAGGGAGATTTAATAGGGAGGGGAGATACCTGTACACGTAGCCGATTCACTTTGTTGTACAGCAGAAACTAACACAACATTGTAAGCAACTAGTTTCCAATTAAGAAAAAAAAAAAAAAAAAGTAGTGATAAATACAGTGAGCACTGATGACTGAAGGTGACCCGAAGGCAGCGAGAAATCCTAAAGACGTTTATGATCCGTCAAAATGCAATTATATTCTAGAGGCAGATCATCAAATATCTCTTATTGAATCAAATTTATCTGACAACTGTTCAGTCTCATATGGTCATGAGAAATCTATATAACCAGAATACTTGACTGGCCAGAAGAAATACATTCTGTGACCCTGCTGGCTTTTCTGCCATTGGATACTGATAAACACAGCCTCCACCATATATATTTATTTTATCACATGAACAGTTGAAGACAGATAAAGCTGAACTGGAATGAATCTGGTAGAAATGACAAAGAAATAGTCCTTTCAATAATGTATCATATCAGATGACCCTGGTGATGCAATGGTTAAGAATCCGCATTTCGGTGCAAGGGACACAGGTTCAATGCCTGATCCAGAAAGATCCCACGTGCCTCAAGGCAACTAAGCCCATGTGTCAAAGCTACTGAAGTTGAAGGTTTCATGCTCAGCAACCGCAGTGGGAAGCCCACACACCACAACGAGAGTGTAGCCCTACTCGCTTCGATTAGGGAAAGCTCACAAGCAGCAACAAACACCAGCAAAGTCAAAAATAAATGCATGGGTAAGTAAAATTTGAAAAAATATGTCATTTGTAGGAAGAAATTTAGGGAGACCTCCCAAAGCTATTATCATATTTAGGGAAATAATATATGTAAATTCTTATATATGCCCAATAGGTAAGGGCTTAAAAGTGTCAGCTGTTATTATTACTGTTATGTTATAATTATTAAAGTGATCCTTGCCTTGTAGGTCCTTCTAATAGAATTATGTTGATGGAAACTGTCTTGTCTTCTATTTTGTCTTCAGAAAAGGAGTGGGTGTGTGTCTTTGATCTTAGTTTAAGATTCCTTTGAGTGTAATACAATCTAATAATGACCATGATATTCCCTGTTTTACGCTTCTCATTTATCCCAAATAAGGAAATAATGAAGAACAGGCACAAGCCCAAAAGACTACAGGATTTCTAAAATGCAGAATCATTGTGAAAAAAAAAAGCGCTACCAACAGGTTGTCAAGTGAAGTCCCTCAGATGACACAAGTCAGCAGAGAATGCTGATACTCTTATTGTCTCACCAGAAGCAGTCAGGGTTCTCCAACGGAGCAGAACCAATAGAAAGTTTTCTTTGAAGGAATTGGCTCATTCAGTTACAGAGGCTGGCAAATTCAAAATCTGCAAGGTAGGTCATCAGGCTGGAGAATCAGGAAGAGCTAATGCTGCAGTTCAAGTCCAAAGGCCATTGACTGACAGAATTCACTCTTACCTCTGAGGAAATCAGTCTCGCCCTATTCAGGCCTTCAAATGATTGGGCAAGGCTCACCACAGCAGGGAAAGCAATCTCCTTTATTCAAGCCCACCAATGGAAATTTTAATCACATCTCAAACCACTATCAGAGAAACACATATGTTTGGCAACATATCTGGGCAGTATGGCCCAGGCAAATTGTCTCTTCACTTGTCACAGTTTCTCTCTCTTTTTTTAATTCCATACATCTTCCCTCCCTAGGAAGTGGGGGTACACATGTAAACCTATGGTTGATTTGGGTCAATGTGTGGCAGTAAACAACAAAACTCTGTAAAAAATATAATAATGACAATAAATAGAATTTGTATGGAACTAAATGTGTTTCTTTTAATGGCTGAGTAATATTCCATTGTGTATATGTACCACAGCTTCTTTATCCGTTCATCTGTTGATGGACATCAAGGTTGATTCCACATTCTAGCTACTGTAAAGAGTGCTGCAGTGAACAATGGTGTACATGTGTCTCTTTCAAGTTTTATTTCTACCAGGGTATATGCCTAATAATGGTATTGCTGAGTCATATGGTGGCTCTTTTCCCAGCTTTTTGAGGAATCTCCACACTGTCTTCCACAGTGGCTGTATCAGTTTACATTCCCACCAACAGTGCAAGAGTGTTGCGCTTTTCTCCACACCCCATCCAGCATTTATTATTTGTAGACTTTTTGATGATGGCCATCCTGACTGGTGTGAGATGGTATCTCATTGTAATTTTGATTTGCATTTCTCTAACAATGAGTGCTGTTGAGCATCTTTTCATGTGTTTGTTGGCCATCTGTATGTCTTCTTTGGAGAAATGTCTGTTTAGGTCTTTCTCCCATTTTTTGATTGGGTTGGGGTTTTTTGTGTTTTATTTGGTGTTGAGTTGTCTGAGTGGCTTGTATATTTTGGAAGTTTCCCCCCTTTTTGAAGGAATTGGCTCATTCAGTTACAGAGGCTGGCAAATTCAAAATCTGCAAGGTAGGTCATCAGGCTGGAGAATCAGGAAGAGCTAATGCTGCAGTTCAAGTCCAAAGGCCATTGACTGACAGAATTCACTCTTACCTCTGAGGAAATCAGTCTCGCCCTATTCAGGCCTTCAAATGATTGGGCAAGGCTCACCACAGCAGGGAAAGCAATCTCCTTTATTCAAGCCCACCAATGGAAATTTTAATCACATCTCAAACCACTATCAGAGAAACACATATGTTTGGCAACATATCTGGGCAGTATGGCCCAGGCAAATTGTCTCTTCACTTGTCACAGTTTCTCTCTCTTTTTTTAATTCCATACATCTTCCCTCCCTAGGAAGTGGGGGTACACATGTAAACCTATGGTTGATTTGGGTCAATGTGTGGCAGTAAACAACAAAACTCTGTAAAAAATATAATAATGACAATAAATAGAATTTGTATGGAACTAAATGTGTTTCTTTTAATGGCTGAGTAATATTCCATTGTGTATATGTACCACAGCTTCTTTATCCGTTCATCTGTTGATGGACATCAAGGTTGATTCCACATTCTAGCTACTGTAAAGAGTGCTGCAGTGAACAATGGTGTACATGTGTCTCTTTCAAGTTTTATTTCTACCAGGGTATATGCCTAATAATGGTATTGCTGAGTCATATGGTGGCTCTTTTCCCAGCTTTTTGAGGAATCTCCACACTGTCTTCCACAGTGGCTGTATCAGTTTACATTCCCACCAACAGTGCAAGAGTGTTGCGCTTTTCTCCACACCCCATCCAGCATTTATTATTTGTAGACTTTTTGATGATGGCCATCCTGACTGGTGTGAGATGGTATCTCATTGTAATTTTGATTTGCATTTCTCTAACAATGAGTGCTGTTGAGCATCTTTTCATGTGTTTGTTGGCCATCTGTATGTCTTCTTTGGAGAAATGTCTGTTTAGGTCTTTCTCCCATTTTTTGATTGGGTTGGGGTTTTTTGTGTTTTATTTGGTGTTGAGTTGTCTGAGTGGCTTGTATATTTTGGAAGTTAATTATTTGTCAGTTGTTTCATTTGCTATTATTTTCTCCCATTGTGAAGGTTGCCTTTTTATCTTGTTTGTAGTTTCTTTTGCTGTGCAAAAGATTTTAAGTTTCATTAGGTCCCACTTGTCTATATTTGTCTTTATTTCCATTACTCCAGGAGGCAGGTCATAGAAGATCTTGCTTTGATTGATGTCATTGAGTATTCTGCCTATGTTTTCCTCCAAGAGCTTTATGGCCTCTGGTCTCACAGTTAGGTCATTAATCTATTTTGAGTTTGCCTTTGTGTATGGTGTTAGGGAGTGTTCCAAATTCATTCTTTTACATGTAGCTGTCCAGTTTTCCCAGCACCACATTTTTTTTGAACATTTTATTTTTATTTTTTATTTATTTATCTTTTGGGGGTGGGGTGGGGAGGGAGGGGGACAGGCGGGCCACTTCTATTGGTCTTTCATTTATCTGTTTTCATCCGTCTTTGTGTTGGCTCCTGTGGGCCTCCCATCGCGATAGCCTCTGTCATCGCAGAGCACCGGCTCTGGGCGCATGCGCCCCTGAGCTCCGGCTCGGTAATTGGACACATCAGTCCAGCCGCTCCATGGCACGTGGGATCTTCCCAGGCCAGGGATCGAACTGGCGATCCTTGCACTGCAAGGCAGTGTCCTTACCCACTGGACCACCAGGGGAAGCCCAGCACCACTTATTGAAGAGGCTGTCTTTACCCCATTGTATATTCTTGCCTCCTTTGTCAAAAATAAAATTCCCATAAGTGCATAGGTTTATCTCTGGGCTCTCTATCATGTTCCATTGGTCAATATTTCTGTTTTTGTGCCAGTACCATACTGGCTTGATGACTGTCACTTCGTAGTATAGTATGAAGTCTAGAAGGTTGATTCCTCCAGCTCCTTTCTTCTTTCTCAAGACTACTTTTGTTATCCAGGGTCCTTTGTGTTTACAGAGCCCTCCGTTCAAGCAGCTGTGGGAGTTGGAGAACAGGGGTTCCGAGAGCACTCTAGGAGCACACCCTCAGTCCGTGGACTGCCCCTCACCACTGGGCTGCCTTATTTCACCCGGTTCACACTTCCAGAGCCCTCCAAGCCATTGTGGGAGCTGGGGAACGAGGGCTGCGGGAATGCTTAAGCAATTCACTCAGTCTTCAGGGAGTTTATGGCCTGAAAGTTTCCTTTTGCTTTCCCTATGAATCTGTCGTTCTCCTTAGCTGCCCTTGTTAGGGTACTCCCTGAGCTCAGAGCCTCTTCCTGCTTCTTCTCAACCCTCCCTCCCTCAGAGTTCAGGCATTTCTCCAGCATTCCTGCGACTTCTCTTTTCTCTTTTTATGTCTCTATCTTTCTCCTACCTTATTCTAGGTAGCCCAGTTTACCCACTGGATGTTTGCAGTCTTCCTTTGTTGTCTAGGGGGTTGGATTGTAGGGGTTGTTTCATATCTTGATTAGTTTCTGGAGTCTTTTGGGGAGCTGGAAGTAATCCTGTCTTACTCCTCTGCCGTCTTCCCGGGTAGAGTAATCTTGTTTGTAGATTTTTCGCTCTCAGTACTTTAAATATGTCTTGCCATTACCTTCTGGCCTACAGAGTTTCTGCTGAAAGATCAGCTGTTAAACACATGGGGTTTCCCTTGCATGTCACTAGTTGCTTTTCTCTTGCAGCTTTTAGTATTTTTGTTTAGTGTTTAATTTGTGTTAGCTTAATTAGTATGTGTTGGCGTGTTTCTTCTAGGGTTTATCCTGTATGGGACTCTGTACTTCTTGGACTTGATTGAATATTTCCTTTCCCATGTTGGGGAAGTTTTCAACTATAATCTCTTCAAAAATGTCTCAAACGCTTTCTTTTTTTCTTCTTCTTCTGGAACCCCTATAATTCAAATGTTGGTCTGTTTGATATTATCCCAGTGGCCTCTGATACTATCCTCACCTCTTTTCATTCTTTGAGCTTTATTCTGTTCTTCAGCAGTTACTTCCATTATTCTATCCTCCAGTTCACTTATCCATTCTTCTGTTTCAGATACTCTGCTCTTGATTCCTTCTACACTATTTTAAGTTCAGCAATTGAGTTGTTTATCTCTATTTGTTGTTTTTTAAGTTCTTATATTTCTTTGTTCAGAGTGTTAGTTGAGTCTTGCATTTTATCTAATAGTCTATTTTCAACGTTTTGGATCATCGTTAGCATCATTCTTCTGAAATCTCTTTCAGAAAGTTTGTCTAATTTCCCCTCATTTATTTGCATTTGTGCACTTGCCGATTGTTCCTTCATTTGTGAGGAAACCAACAATGAAATCTACCAGTTAAGAACCAAAGTAACTAAAGCACAAGTTGGATAACAATGCTAGAGCAAGGTCTCAATTGGGGATAAGGCAATGAAAGTGAAACAGACTAAGAAATATGATGAGGAAAAGGAAGAAGTGAAAAGAAGGATAGAAAAGAATAGTAATGCAAAGTTAAATATAGGACAATGAATATTTGTATGTATTGAAGTTTAGTGCAATAGGAAAAGAACTTTAGAGAAAGCAAAGGAATAGTTGTAGAAAAAATAATAATACATATAAACAATTTAAAAATTAAAATTTTTAAATTTTTATATATATATATAAAAATAAAACAAAACAACAAAATAATAATAATAATAAAAACAAAACCTCCACAGAACCACAGAAAGCCAGTGTAGCATCAGAGGTATATAACCAAAATAAAATGTGTGGTTTTAAAAAATTTTTGTAAACTTGAATATATTTAATAGTACTATATTTAATATAATATGGTCCAGTGGGTAAGGACACTGCCTTGCAGTGCATGGGGCGCCAGTTCGATCCCTGACCTGGGAAGATCCCGCATGCCGTGGAGCGGCTGGACCTATGTGTCCAATTACCGTGCCGGAGCTCTGGAGCACATGAGCCCAGAGCCAGTGTTCTGTGACAACAGAGGCCACTGCAATGAGAGGCCCTCACGGGCCAAAGAACAAAGATGGATGAAAATAGATATATGAAAAAATAATAGAAGTGGCTCACCTGCCCCCTCCCTCCCCACCCCACCCCCAGAAATAAATAAATAAATAAATCTTTTAAAAAAAATTAAAACAAAGAGAGAGAAATATATATAAAAATAAAACAAAACAACAAAATAATAATAATAATAAAAACAAAACCTCCACAGAACCACAGAAAGCCAGTGTAGCATCAGAGGTATGTAACCAAAATAAAATGTGTGGTTTTAAAAAATTTTTGTAAACTTGAATATATTTAATAGTACTATATTTAATATAATATTATTAAATATATAATATATCAACTTGAATATATTTAGTAGATAAGATTGGTAGCTACAACAGCACAGTGCAAAGGAGAAAAAAGAAAAGGAGGTAGGGGAGAGTGAAGCAAATCTAGAGGCTAATTCAGTGCAAGTCAAAATGTAAAAATAGTAAATGTTCTTGTTTTGGGGACTCTTGTCATCTTTTAGCCATCTTTCCCTTGCTGACTATTCAGGAATTATGGCCCTGTCAGTCTTTTTCTTGCCTCTGGCAGCGGTCAGATCTGAAGGCCTCTTTTACTGTTTTTCTGTAGTTCTACCTGTTCAAGCACTAAAAGGCCCGCCCTGGCTGGGGTGGGTCAGGCTCTTGATTGTTAATGCAGTTACCTCTGTTGCTGGGTGGAGCTATGTTCCCTCCTTGAACTTTGACATGAGGCCTAACTATGGTAGGGGTAATGAAAACACTTTCCAAAAGCACGTATTCCCGCATGCTCTATCAGGAGGACTGCTGCAGTGTTGCTGATCCCTCTGCTGGCCACCATCAACCCCACCCCCGCCCACCGACACCCCCCGTACTGCCGGAGACTTCAGAACACTCAGAAGTGAGTCTGGCTCAGTCTCAGGTGGGGTCACTGCTCCTTTCTCCCACATCCTGGTGGGCACAGAGTCTATCTCCCCAGTCCTACTCAGCAGCTCTATGATCGGGTTAATGACAACCTCCTTCAAGAGGAATTAAGCGCAACATCTTTCTGAGGATTGCACTAGGCCACTTTTAACCCAAAGAGGCACATGGACTCTCAAAAGTAGGTCTGGCTCCGTCTCTTGTGGGGATCACTGTTCCTTTCCTGGGTCTTGGTGTGTAAAAACAGGCTTTGCATGCTTGGCCCACCCAATCTCTCTGGTGGGTTTGAGGTTTGATGTTTTAAAAGCGTGATTGCACCCCTCCTACCATCTTGTTGTGGCTTCTCCTTTGCTCTTGGATATAGGGGGGGTATCTTTTCTGTTATTAACCAACAGGAAAGTACAAAACGCCTCGCCTAAACTAGCTTCTGGGGTACTCTTCTATCCCCATTCCAGTTCCTTTAGCTGGAAGCTTTCTCTATCCCTTCTTTCTTTAGTAAAACTTTTCCTGCACAAAGTTCTGAGTGACCAAAGCCAAGTCTCTGATCCCAGTGTGAAATCTTCTCCTTCGGAGATTAAGAATCTGACACTGTTCATGGTAACCTATCTAATGCCATCTATCATATGTGTGTGTGTGTGTGTGTGTGTGTGTGTGTGTGTATGTACTGAAGTTGAGGCACCAATGTTACTGAATTATCTTAACAAAAAAGATCAGATGAAATGTACAGTTGGAGTAGGTGGGAAGGAGGGAGGAAACAAGTGGTTGCCCATATGAAAACCAGAATGCAGTCAAAAAAGAAAGCAGGAAGGGGTACTGGCTAAGCCAAACAATAAATACTACTTTTCTTCATTGAAAACTTTCCCAGATACTGTCTGATAATGCATTGTGAATCTCCAGTAAGCAGGAATAGAGCATGCAATATTTTTCACACCTATGTGTCCAAGATACCTTTAAGTGCATTTTACAGGATTGAGGTTCCATAGAACAAGTTTTGGGAAATGCTCTCACATGCCAATAAAAAGAACTTAGTACTTGTACGATAACAAGTTTGAGCCTAGTTGACTCTTTTCTTCGGTATGGAAACTAGACACAGCTTACATAAAGGGCAAGGATTCATGCATGTCACATTCATCCAAGCACTGAACTGAAGTGAAGCTGGACTTCTCAAGTTCTGTTATTTTTAAAGATTTATTTATTTATTTATTTATTTATTTTGGGCAGGGTTGGGGAGGGAGGGGAGCGGGTGGGCCACTTCTATTGGTCTTTCATTTCTCTATTTTCTTCCATCTTTGTTCTTTGGCTCCTGTGGGCCTCCCATCACAGTGGCGTCTGTCGTTTCAGAGTGCTGGCTCTGGGCGCATGCGCTCCAGAGCTCCGGCTCAGTCATTGGACACATCAGTCCAGCCGCTCTGCAGCACGTGGGATCTTCCCAGGCCAGGGATCGAACCGGCGCTCCTTGCACTGCAAGGCGGTGTCCTTATCCACTGGACCACCAGGGAAAGCCCTTCTCAAGTTCTTATTGGGAAGCTTGGGGTCATATTCAAGTAATTCACTTTCATAAAATCACACACTTAGTGATGACTTCACATAAGCCAGGCAGAAATATCATTCACAAATTTTGAGGGGTGCACATATAGTGAACTTAAACTAAGTTTTAAGTTTAAGTGAATCTTAAACTAAGATTATGGCATCCAGTCCCATCACTTCATGCAAATAGATGGAGAAAAAATAAACAATGGTAGATTTTTATATTCTTTGGCTCCAAAATCACTGCAGACAATGACTGCAGCCATGAAATTGAAAGACACTTGCTCCTTGGAAGACAAGTTATGACAAACCTACACAGCATTTTAAAAAGCAGAGACATCACTTTGCTGATAAAGGTCCATATAGTCAAAGCTATGGCTTTCCAGTAGTCATATATGGATATGAAACTTGTTCCATAAAGAAGACTGCCAAACAATTGATGCCTTTGAACTGTGGTGCTGGAGAAAACTCTTGAGAGTTCCTTGGATAACAAGGAGATCAAACCAGTCAATCCAGGAATAGAGCATGCAATATTTTTCACACCTATGTGTTCCTTTAAGTGCATTTTACAGGATTGAGGTTCCATAGCTTTTGGGAAATGCTCTCACATGCCAATAAAAAGAACTTAGTACTTGTACGATAACAAGTTTGAGCCTAGTTGACTCTTTTCTTCGGTATGGAAACTAGACACAGCTTACATAAAGGGCAAGGATTCATGCATGTCACATTCATCCAAGCACTGAACTGAAGTGAAGCTGGACTTCTCAAGTTCTGTTATTTTTAAAGATTTATTTATTTATTTATTTATTTATTTTGGGCAGGGTTGGGGAGGGAGGGGAGCGGGTGGGCCACTTCTATTGGTCTTTCATTTCTCTATTTTCTTCCATCTTTGTTCTTTGGCTCCTGTGGGCCTCCCATCACAGTGGCGTCTGTCGTTTCAGAGTGCTGGCTCTGGGCGCATGCGCTCCAGAGCTCCGGCTCAGTCATTGGACACATCAGTCCAGCCGCTCTGCAGCACGTGGGATCTTCCCAGGCCAGGGATCGAACCGGCGCTCCTTGCACTGCAAGGCGGTGTCCTTATCCACTGGACCACCAGGGAAAGCCCTTCTCAAGTTCTTATTGGGAAGCTTGGGGTCATATTCAAGTAATTCACTTTCATAAAATCACACACTTAGTGATGACTTCACATAAGCCAGGCAGAAATATCATTCACAAATTTTGAGGGGTGCACATATAGTGAACTTAAACTAAGTTTTAAGTTTAAGTGAATCTTAAACTAAGATTATGGCATCCAGTCCCATCACTTCATGCAAATAGATGGAGAAAAAATAAACAATGGTAGATTTTTATATTCTTTGGCTCCAAAATCACTGCAGACAATGACTGCAGCCATGAAATTGAAAGACACTTGCTCCTTGGAAGACAAGTTATGACAAACCTACACAGCATTTTAAAAAGCAGAGACATCACTTTGCTGATAAAGGTCCATATAGTCAAAGCTATGGCTTTCCAGTAGTCATATATGGATATGAAACTTGTTCCATAAAGAAGACTGCCAAACAATTGATGCCTTTGAACTGTGGTGCTGGAGAAAACTCTTGAGAGTTCCTTGGATAACAAGGAGATCAAACCAGTCAATCCTAAAGGAAATCAACCTTGAATATTCATTGGAAGGACTGATGATGAAGGTGAAGCTTCAATATTTTGGCTCCCTGTTGTGAAGAATCAACTCATGGGAAAAGACCCTGATGTTGGGAAAATAAGAAGGCAGAAGGAGAAGGGAACACCAGAGGACAAGATGGTTGGATGGCATCACTGAGTCGATGGGCATGAGTTTGTGCAAGCTCTGGGAAATGGTGAAGGACAGGAAAGCCTAGCGTGTTGCAGTCCATGTGATCTCAAAGAGTTGGAAACCACTTAATGATTGAACAATTATCTATGTGATGGGAATACATTTCTCTATGACACCGAGTTGTGGGAAATTAGATGTTCATTTTTTAAAATAAAATTTAATCGTCATCCAGCCGTGTTTCACCAAGGCTGGTCTTTTGAAGAGACCACCACTCTTTAGGCTTATTCATGACACCATGGCACTTTCTCAAGACCTAAACAGCTGGTCTTTAGGGAATGGTTATCCTCATCGCTATTGTGCTTTCTGATACACAGTACCTTCCCTGGGTGCTGCCCCCACCTTGTATTGGGAACTGATGCTCTAGATGGGCTCCTGAGGTCCCTCCCCCCATAGTGCTTTTCTCCCCTAGCCTCATGCTCAGCTGGGGCTCTCAGTGTGGCCCCCCAAATCTTTTAGCATCTGCCTCTGCTAAGTAGAGATAAAGCACAGTGGTGGCACAGTGCAGTGGCACATTGGGAGCCTGGGATAGCCCCATGGAAGCCCCATCCCCTCCCCAGGATCTGGTTTTCTAACTCCATTTAACATTGAGTTACTTCCCTTTCTTACTTCAAAGTGTCAGCACCTCCATCTCCTACTCCTCTGACTCTTAGTGATCCAGCATTTGGAGTAAGGGGAGTACAGCTCAGTAACGAGACTTCAGTCTCCCGGTGGTTTCGGAGATCCCAGGGCACTGTTCCCAGGGGGTCTGATTCAGTTCCAGAGTGGTGGGGCCCAGAATAGACTGAAAAACCCAAAATTGATGCCTTTGAACTGTGGTGCTGGAGAAAACTCTTGAGAGTTCCTTGGATAACAAGGAGATCAAACCAGTCAATCCTAAAGGAAATCAACCTTGAATATTCATTGGAAGGACTGATGATGAAGGTGAAGCTTCAATATTTTGGCTCCCTGTTGTGAAGAATCAACTCATGGGAAAAGACCCTGATGTTGGGAAAATAAGAAGGCAGAAGGAGAAGGGAACACCAGAGGACAAGATGGTTGGATGGCATCACTGAGTCGATGGGCATGAGTTTGTGCAAGCTCTGGGAAATGGTGAAGGACAGGAAAGCCTAGCGTGTTGCAGTCCATGTGATCTCAAAGAGTTGGAAACCACTTAATGATTGAACAATTATCTATGTGATGGGAATACATTTCTCTATGACACCGAGTTGTGGGAAATTAGATGTTCATTTTTTAAAATAAAATTTAATCGTCATCCAGCCGTGTTTCACCAAGGCTGGTCTTTTGAAGAGACCACCACTCTTTAGGCTTATTCATGACACCATGGCACTTTCTCAAGACCTAAACAGCTGGTCTTTAGGGAATGGTTATCCTCATCGCTATTGTGCTTTCTGATACACAGTACCTTCCCTGGGTGCTGCCCCCACCTTGTATTGGGAACTGATGCTCTAGATGGGCTCCTGAGGTCCCTCCCCATAGTGCTTTTCTCCCCTAGCCTCATGCTCAGCTGGGGCTCTCAGTGTGGCCCCCCAAATCTTTTAGCATCTGCCTCTGCTAAGTAGAGATAAAGCACAGTGGTGGCACAGTGCAGTGGCACATTGGGAGCCTGGGATAGCCCCATGGAAGCCCCATCCCCTCCCCAGGATCTGGTTTTCTAACTCCATTTAACATTGAGTTACTTCCCTTTCTTACTTCAAAGTGTCAGCACCTCCATCTCCTACTCCTCTGACTCTTAGTGATCCAGCATTTGGAGTAAGGGGAGTACAGCTCAGTAACGAGACTTCAGTCTCCCGGTGGTTTCGGAGATCCCAGGGCACTGTTCCCAGGGGGTCTGATTCAGTTCCAGAGTGGTGGGGCCCAGAATACACTCCCAGAGAGTGATCCAGCTGGTCTTCTGACCATACCTGATGGGCGCTAGCCTTGACCTGAGGACAAAAGCCAGACGAGACTCTGGGTGGGAGGTCTGGTGGATAGAAAGAGCTCTGTCTTTTGAGATGTCATAGCTAGTCTCCCAGATTCCAAAAATGGACAACATGCTTCTAAAGTAGCAACATAACAAGGCAACCAATATGGTTAAATTTTCATATCATCAGATTTGCCATGATTCACTTCTGTAGAGCTGTATTTTGAAATACAGAGAAGAGAGTCTCTGTGTTTCTATTTTATTTGTATTTCTTTGTGTCTCTTTTGTGGCCAGGCAGGTATAGGCAGGACTTTGGCCAAATGTCTAGGTTTCTAATTCATGGTTCTGACAGGCTGTGGGCTTGAAGAGATAAGAATCAACTGGACGCCGAGGTTGGACAGGGGCCTGTATTCATGTGGCTTGCCTTCTCCAGAGCACAGTTGTGAATCTGTAATTGATTTGGGGATCTTTTGTGACTTTCAGAATGGTATCTTTTTAATTTTTGGTCAGCGCCCTTCCTTCCTGCTTCTCCAAATTCCACGCAGGCATCTGTATTTCTATTGTTTCATAAATCTTGGTGTTCAAGAAATGAATGGCTGTCCACCAGGGCTGCAGAAACCCCCTCAGCTCAGGGAAGCCTCAAATGATTGCTCTTTAATTCCAAAAATTTAAGCACAGATGGTTCAGTGGTAAAGAATCTAAAGCAATACAGGAGACACAAGTTTGATCCCTGGGTCAGGAAGATACCCTGGAGAAGGGAATGACTACCCACTCCAGTTTTCTTGCCTGGAGAACTCCAGTGGCAGAGGAATCTGGTGGGGTACAGTCCACGAGGTTGTAAAGAGTCGGACACAACTGAGCGACTAACGTACATATATGGCCAGGTGGTGGGGTAATTCAGGGCCCATTTTGGTGATGGGTTTCGGAAAGGAGTAATCAAGGCTTTGCTGAGAGCCTCACGAGGCTTGGATATGACTTGCTTCCTGGAGTGTCAGGTTTGAGGATGAATGACCCGCACTCTGCATACAATAAGCTGGGAGCAATGAGAATGGGCAGTGGGAATGCTCCTGGTACTGAGGATGGTGTTCTCTAGACTATGAACCAGGAGTCAGGACACTGGGGCCTGGGACTAGCCTCAACTCTTCCATGAATGTCTTGTCCCCTCTAGGCTTTAGGATATTTTTCTCTGGAAAGTGAGGAGCGTTGGGATAAATCTACTGATTCAAAGATAAACATTTACTGAGCTTGATGATGCATCAGGCTCTGTGCTGGAGGGATGCGACATTAAATAAGCCTGATACATGCCCTTGTAATGACACTTTCCAAGGTTTCCTGATGCTCCTGCATTCTATGAGTCTGTAAACGATGCCTACAACAGCAGTTCTTGAACAGTGTGCTTTCACAAGCATTACCACATCTGCACCATGAGGTGTGTCACTCTTCCCACTGCATGGGGGGCAAGTGACTTGTCTAAGAATACACAGTTGTGAAGCAGCAGTTCTGGATGTGAATCCTGATTTTCTGACTCCTGGTCCTGTGCTCTCTGCTCTGTAGCTTGCTGTCTCTGACTCTGCTCCTTCCTTCCAGATTTTTCCAACCAATGAATCATAGCCATCATTTGCCAAGCACGTACTTTGGGTCCTGCTACATGCATTATCTCACAGAAATCTCACAGCAATGCTACTCAGTAGCATGTTACTGTCATTTAGGGGACCGGCTCAGAAAGTCAAGTGCCTTGCAGAGAGTCAAAGATGGTTCAGTGGTAAAGAATCTAAAGCAATACAGGAGACACAAGTTTGATCCCTGGGTCAGGAAGATACCCTGGAGAAGGGAATGACTACCCACTCCAGTTTTCTTGCCTGGAGAACTCCAGTGGCAGAGGAATCTGGTGGGGTACAGTCCACGAGGTTGTAAAGAGTCGGACACAACTGAGCGACTAACGTATATATATGGCCAGGTGGTGGGGTAATTCAGGGCCCATTTTGGTGATGGGTTTCGGAAAGGAGTAATCAAGGCTTTGCTGAGAGCCTCACGAGGCTTGGATATGACTTGCTTCCTGGAGTGTCAGGTTTGAGGATGAATGACCCGCACTCTGCATACAATAAGCTGGGAGCAATGAGAATGGGCAGTGGGAATGCTCCTGGTACTGAGGATGGTGTTCTCTAGACTATGAACCAGGAGTCAGGACACTGGGGCCTGGGACTAGCCTCAACTCTTCCATGAATGTCTTGTCCCCTCTAGGCTTTAGGATATTTTTCTCTGGAAAGTGAGGAGCGTTGGGATAAATCTACTGATTCAAAGATAAACATTTACTGAGCTTGATGATGCATCAGGCTCTGTGCTGGAGGGATGCGACATTAAATAAGCCTGATACATGCCCTTGTAATGACACTTTCCAAGGTTTCCTGATGCTCCTGCATTCTATGAGTCTGTAAACGATGCCTACAACAGCAGTTCTTGAACAGTGTGCTTTCACAAGCATTACCACATCTGCACCATGAGGTGTGTCACTCTTCCCACTGCATGGGGGGCAAGTGACTTGTCTAAGAATACACAGTTGTGAAGCAGCAGTTCTGGATGTGAATCCTGATTTTCTGACTCCTGGTCCTGTGCTCTCTGCTCTGTAGCTTGCTGTCTCTGACTCTGCTCCTTCCTTCCAGATTTTTCCAACCAATGAATCATAGCCATCATTTGCCAAGCACGTACTTTGGGTCCTGCTACATGCATTATCTCACAGAAATCTCACAGCAATGCTACTCAGTAGCATGTTACTGTCATTTTCCAGAGGAGGAAACCAGGGCTCAGAAAGGTCAAGTGCCTTGCAGAGAGTCACACAGCTCATCAGTGGCATTTGATCCCAGGTCTGTCTGGGGCTGCCATACTGTATAGCCTTCCTGGGCTCATTGAGACACAACTGGGAAGATGCTAGACACTGTTCTCTCCTAGAGAGCTGAAGGTGGCGCCTTTGTGTCTTCACTGGTTCCCTCTGGAGAAAATTGAAAGAGCCAGAGGACTTGAGGGAGCTGTGAAGAGGCCTTGGTCAGTGCCTCCTTCTGGGCTGGAGGTCCTGAGTTGGAGGGCTTCATGGGGAAATATGACAGACTTCCAAGACTCCAGAGACATCCTAGGACTCAGGCCCAGAGGCCCCAGAAGGAGTCAGCTGGAAGGTAGGAGTGCTCTGTCATTTTTCAGAAGGGATGATTTGGACTGCTTGGGGAAGATGCTTCTTGGGGACAAGGTCCTCCCTTTCCCCTGTGCCTGCCATCCTGGGCTCCCTCCTCCCATCCTCTAAACCCCAAAGGCCTTCCCTCTTCCTAAACACTGCCTGTGGTGCTCCCTTCACCCAGGGCTTGGAGGATCTGAGGTCACATTAACCTCTGGTTGGGCAGTGCCCTCACCTCAGAGCTTCTGCTTGGTCTCATGCCTTTTTGGAAAGGCTGAAAATTAATGGGGTGCACACCAATAGACAGATGGGGACTATGTGTGGGCTTAAAGGAAAAGTAACTAGCTCAACTCACTAACCACCAGAAGGAGTTGAGCCTGAAGCCTGGACTTGGTTCCCAAGGGCAGCATGCAGAGCTGGTCCCAAAATCTGGGGGAACCAGGGCTCACAACTTAGTTTGTTTTAGGCAGTTCCTCTCTTCGACAACCACCAAAGGAAGCCAGTAGTCCTGTCTCCATGCTATCAATGAGAAACCTTGAACCTGGAGAGGTTAAATAACCTTCCCAAGACCACTTGGCTAGAGGAGAATTCAAGTTCAGGATCCTCTGGTTTCCTCTGATGCACCTCAGTTTTTCCTCATATTGCTACCAGTGAACCTGACTTAGGGTTCACAGGGCCTGCAGGCTAAGTCACTACAATCGTGTCTGACTCTTTGTGGCCCTATGAACTGCCCCACGAGGCACCTCTCTCCATGGAATTCTCCAGGCAAGAATACCGGACAGGATTGCTCTGCCCTCCTCCAGGGGATCTTCCCGACTCAGGGATCGAACCTGCATCTCTTATGTCTCCTGCATGGGCAGGCATGTTTTTTACCACTAGTGCCACCTGGGTTCACAGTAGAGAGCAGTGAACGATGTGAGTGAATCTTGGATGGGTTCTTATGGTTGCCTGCCTCCTAAAGAGAACTAATTGTCTATTGATAGCTGACCCTCCAGGCACTGGCTTTTTATTATCATGCAAGCAGCCCCTTTGCTAGGAAGTGCCTGTGATGTGCAGAGGCTTTGGAGGGACCTTTAAGGAAACCAGTAGCAGCTCTAGTGGAGTGAGCAGTCAGCCTAGAGACTAACTGTAAGTGGCAGGGTCCCGAGCGAGGAGGCTCTGATAGTTGATGAAGTCACCGCTGAGGGACAGACGCTAATGGACAAAGGTCACGGCCTCGTGAGAGGGCTGGGCAGATGCGGCTCATCCTCTAAACCCCAAAGGCCTTCCCTCTTCCTAAACACTGCCTGTGGTGCTCCCTTCCCACTGAGGTCACATTAACCTCTGGTTGGGCAGTGCCCTCACCTCAGAGCTTCTGCTTGGTCTCATGCCTTTTTGGAAAGGCTGAAAATTAATGGGGTGCACACCAATAGACAGATGGGGACTATGTGTGGGCTTAAAGGAAAAGTAACTAGCTCAACTCACTAACCACCAGAAGGAGTTGAGCCTGAAGCCTGGACTTGGTTCCCAAGGGCAGCATGCAGAGCTGGTCCCAAAATCTGGGGGAACCAGGGCTCACAACTTAGTTTGTTTTAGGCAGTTCCTCTCTTCGACAACCACCAAAGGAAGCCAGTAGTCCTGTCTCCATGCTATCAATGAGAAACCTTGAACCTGGAGAGGTTAAATAACCTTCCCAAGACCACTTGGCTAGAGGAGAATTCAAGTTCAGGATCCTCTGGTTTCCTCTGATGCACCTCAGTTTTTCCTCATATTGCTACCAGTGAACCTGACTTAGGGTTCACAGGGCCTGCAGGCTAAGTCACTACAATCGTGTCTGACTCTTTGTGGCCCTATGAACTGCCCCACGAGGCACCTCTCTCCATGGAATTCTCCAGGCAAGAATACCGGACAGGATTGCTCTGCCCTCCTCCAGGGGATCTTCCCGACTCAGGGATCGAACCTGCATCTCTTATGTCTCCTGCATGGGCAGGCATGTTTTTTACCACTAGTGCCACCTGGGTTCACAGTAGAGAGCAGTGAACGATGTGAGTGAATCTTGGATGGGTTCTTATGGTTGCCTGCCTCCTAAAGAGAACTAATTGTCTATTGATAGCTGACCCTCCAGGCACTGGCTTTTTATTATCATGCAAGCAGCCCCTTTGCTAGGAAGTGCCTGTGATGTGCAGAGGCTTTGGAGGGACCTTTAAGGAAACCAGTAGCAGCTCTAGTGGAGTGAGCAGTCAGCCTAGAGACTAACTGTAAGTGGCAGGGTCCCGAGCGAGGAGGCTCTGATAGTTGATGAAGTCACCGCTGAGGGACAGACGCTAATGGACAAAGGTCACGGCCTCGTGGAGATGGGCATGAGGCACGCATCTGTGAGTCACTCTGGGAGAGACTCACAGGCTTACCCTGAAACCTGGGGAGCTGAACCTAGCTGTCACCAGAGCCACTCTCCTATAAAACACATGATTAATTACGATAAAAGCTTCTTACAAATGTGAGGCTCCAAGCTGGGTTTGCAATTAGCCTGAAGAGAAGGTGCTTCACATTCAATTAATTTTTATCTGACCTGCCTGATCCCCTGCAGCAGAGCTCGGCTCCCGCTGCTGCAAGGACTCCATTCTCTGTCAGGGCCAGAGCGAGCTGCAGTGCCAGGACCTTCCAGAGCGGAGAGTGGATTTGTGAGCTGAGCAAATGGAGCAGATGGGAAATAATGAGCTTCACTCTCCTCTGTCCCACCCCCAAGAGACCTGGGGAATTCTATGATCCAGCCTCTTCTTTGGAATTTGAAATATAAATCAGGTGGCACAGCGTTTTCCTCAAGAAAGCACCATCTGTTGGGGAAAAATTTCCAGCATCCAGAGATGATGTTGCTCCTGTACTGACAGAGGGACAGGGGTGGGCATACAAGCTGTGGGTTCCTGATGTTTTCTCTGATGCCCTGGCTTTGATAGGCCTGGGTCCTGGTTGTCCCCTCGCCTGTGCCCGCTGAGGGTCAGCGTGCATGCTGGTGTGGATGAGGCTGACTCCAGGCCACACAGCCAAGCCGGCTCTGGTGAGAAGCATCACATCTTGGGGCAGAATCAGGTCAGTGGAGTGAGCATGGAATGTTAATGTGATCCCCAGAATGGTCTCCTGATCTAAAGTCTCCCCGAAGTCCTACCATGTCGGGGAGAACGGCATGGTCACAGGAACCTGAAAGCACTGACCCTTGTTGAAAGCAGTCAGATGTGATTGGGGAAGAAAATGAAATTGTTCACTAGAGAGAAAAGTTCCAGGTGGTTGTTGGGATGACATTTGAATGGAATGTGGGGATTTGGGGTCACTTTATTCAGCTTTCAAGTGTGGCTGAGGTACAGTGGAATGCCACATCCCAGGAAGCCTGGAAGTTTGCTGTTTCAGGAAGAAGGGTTCAGAACTCTTACCTCCTAATCAGATCCACGCAAAAAGCTTGAGTCAGACCTGGTTCCACCTCCTCCATGATGAGTCATCTTGGGGAGGTTACTTAACCTTCTATCTTACCCCTATAATATGAGGGTAATAACCATCTCCCTGTTAGGGCTGATTGAGGGTCAAATGGAATCATATGGTACCAGCATACCCAGAGGTTGGCTACAGGGCTGTCCTGAGCCCTCCAGCCTGAGAGACTCAGTTTTTCCTTGACATCCCAAAAGCCCTTCCTGGGGTCCACTCCACATGCTCTGGCTCCTCCTACCTCCCTCTCTGGAGGGCGTTTAGAATTCTTGGGGGGATGTTGTCTTCCTCCTGGTGATTTCTCCCTCTGATTTCCTGCCTCTGAAGAATTTCCAAGCCCTTTCTGCATCTTTCCTGCTATAATTGCCCTCCTGTGACTCAGCACCATCATTTACTAGGAAAAGTTTCGTTAGTCTTTTTCAAAGTCTTTCCATTGCTAAAAAATTGTCATGCAGTTTTTGGTTGTGGGAAAAATTTCCAGCATGAGATGATGTTGCTCTGTACTGACAGAGGGACAGGGTGGGCATACAAGCTGTGGGTTCCTGATGTTTTCTCTGATGCCCTGGCTTTGATAGGCCTGGGTCCTGGTTGTCCTCGCCTGTGCCCGCTGAGGGTCAGCGTGCATGCTGGTGTGGATGAGGCTGACTCCAGGCCACACAGCCAAGCCGGCTCTGGTGAGAAGCATCACATCTTGGGGCAGAATCAGGTCAGTGGAGTGAGCATGGAATGTTAATGTGATCCCCAGAATGGTCTCCTGATCTAAAGTCTCCCCGAAGTCCTACCATGTCGGGGAGAACGGCATGGTCACAGGAACCTGAAAGCACTGACCCTTGTTGAAAGCAGTCAGATGTGATTGGGGAAGAAAATGAAATTGTTCACTAGAGAGAAAAGTTCCAGGTGGTTGTTGGGATGACATTTGAATGGAATGTGGGGATTTGGGGTCACTTTATTCAGCTTTCAAGTGTGGCTGAGGTACAGTGGAATGCCACATCCCAGGAAGCCTGGAAGTTTGCTGTTTCAGGAAGAAGGGTTCAGAACTCTTACCTCCTAATCAGATCCACGCAAAAAGCTTGAGTCAGACCTGGTTCCACCTCCTCCATGATGAGTCATCTTGGGGAGGTTACTTAACCTTCTATCTTACCCCTATAATATGAGGGTAATAACCATCTCCCTGTTAGGGCTGATTGAGGGTCAAATGGAATCATATGGTACCAGCATACCCAGAGGTTGGCTACAGGGCTGTCCTGAGCCCTCCAGCCTGAGAGACTCAGTTTTTCCTTGACATCCCAAAAGCCCTTCCTGGGGTCCACTCCACATGCTCTGGCTCCTCCTACCTCCCTCTCTGGAGGGCGTTTAGAATTCTTGGGGGGATGTTGTCTTCCTCCTGGTGATTTCTCCCTCTGATTTCCTGCCTCTGAAGAATTTCCAAGCCCTTTCTGCATCTTTCCTGCTATAATTGCCCTCCTGTGACTCAGCACCATCATTTACTAGGAAAAGTTTCGTTAGTCCAGGTGATTGTGTTCAGTGAAGGTCTGGGCCTAATCTGGGCTGATTCAAGAGAGTTTACAGCAGAGTTCAGAGAACAACTAAAACTGAGCATGAGGTACTACCCTTCTCTTGTCTCAGCCATTCTACAGAGCATCTCAGTCATCATCTGTTTCAGTTAGCTATTGCTGCATAACAAATTACCCAAGCATAGTGATCACAATTGTATGCATTGGCCATTGAGGATCCACCACGTAGTTCTCCTGGTTTCAGCTGGACTCTCACGTGGATCATCAGCTTACAAATGGTCAGTTTGCTGATCTTGGCCAAATTCTTTCATGTCCAGGGACATACCTGGGGTACATTGACTCTGTTCATATAGGCAAGTGAGTGGAAGCATGCAAAGTTTCTGAGTTGTAGACTTAGAAATGGCACTTCATTACCTTACCACATTGTGTCTCTCAAAGCAACTCATAGAATCAATCCAGATTCAAGGAGGGAAAAAATAAATCTACTTTTGGATATGAGTAGCTAGAAAGCCACTTGGCAAAGAGTGTGAATACATGACAGAAGGAAGTATTATATCCATGTTTTGTTAACCTCTTGCTCCATCTATTCCCCTCAAGTATTTTCCCTTGTCTCATTGTGGGATCTTTAGTCTCTCCTTCTGGGCTGTGTAGATCTCCTTCTAAGAGATCATTTCTCCCTCTTCTAGTTTCCTCAACTTTTCTTCCTATTTGAAGAAGATTCTGACTTCCTATACCTTTACTATGCAGAATGTTTATTTTCCTTGGTACACAGTGTTTTCCTTTCCGATCACATTCTCACCAAAAAAATTGATCCTAAGTGTGTTGATTAAAGTGTTCCACTGGTTCTCAATCTGGCCATCAGAGTCATGCAAAGCTTTCCAGCAGGTAAAGAGTTCACCTTGTAGTGCAAGTGTTATAGTCCCTGATCGCGCGTCAAAAACAAAGACCAAATTTAAAGAAAAGCTTTTTAATTGCACAGGTAACTGGATGGGGCTCATGCATGAAGTTGGTGGCGGAGCCCTGAACAGCATTTTCACAGGTATTTTATAGGTAACAAATAGGACACACAAGCAGCAGGGGACTTGGTTCAACTGCCAATTCTGACCACAGAAGAAAACAATTTCAGGATGTGGGGTGACTGTTGGCTCGCTGCTACACATCCTGTCTAGCAGGCACCACCGTGGCAAGGCCTAACAGGGTCAGCAGGTTTACAGAAGCCAGAGTGTAGCCATGCTAGAACTAAGGATAGGTTACAACATTTCCCCCTTTTCTTGTGACTGAATCAAATCATTGATTCTTCCTTGAGTCTAAGAGGGATGGACCTATATGCTGAGCGTAACATCAAAATCTTTACTTTGTTAATGTGTTGTCTTACAAAACTGACAAGAGTATTTATCAAGCAGGGACTTACAAGTAAAGCCACCAACATCAGGACTAAAGGGCTGGCTAACGCTGTTAGCAGGGTCGTTAGCCAAAGGGACCAATTGAACACTCTTTGATACCAGCTCCCGGAAGACTCTTTAGCTTGTTCACCGCCACGTATATTTTCTCTAACCATGGCCAGGGTGTCTCTAATCACACCAAATTTATTAGCATAAAAACAGCAGGTCTCTCCCAGAGCTGCACACAGGCCTCCTTCTTTCATGAAGAGGAGGTCTAGTCCGCGCCTGTTCTATAATGCCACCTCTGCTAGGGAGTCTACTGCCACCTGCAACCAGTCTATGGAGGATGTGAGATGTTTGAGGTTCGTGTCCACCTGGCTTCCTAGCTCCTTATAGTTCTGGCCACTCACTATTAAGGAGGCTATACTCATTGCGGTGGACCTTGCAATGCTCAATCCTACCAGTAAGGGAATTAGAAGTGGGGCTGCTTGTTTGCCTCGCTGTGGCACTAGCAGGTGCTCTCGTCCAGATTCTCTACTATAGAGGGAGATTTAGTGCTTTTTTAAATATGAGGAGATGCAAGGATTGAGATAATAAAATCTATTCCTAAAAGCATCCACTTATCTAAAGACCTGTTCCACCAGATTCTTTGGAACACAGAGTGCCTCTACTCCACCCTGATCTCCATCAGGGGATATTGAAGGCCAGCAGCTCTCAACAGCACAGGGTCTGATCTCTGCAGAGGCAGAGGGCAAAATGGCTTTGTTGTCCAGTCATTGGCAACGTCCCACGTTGCTGGGAAGGCTCATTCCCAGTTCTGAAGGTTTTGTTGATAGGCCACTCAATGTGCTATATGGACTAGGTCTTAATCAAAGTTCTCTGGACACCTGTCTCCTAGTTATGGTCCAGGAAAGTATTTTCTGTCGTTGCATCTTTTCCTACTTAGAGTTATACTATTACAATCATTGGTCATATACTTAGTTAAACATTTGACTAATAAGTGAAAGTTCAAGAGGTCAAGAAAACATTATAAAAGATCATACGAGTCAGGTCCAGCATCTTGGGGGAGCTGTCTACTTCCGATGTCATCTTCTTCTTGTCCTAGTATAGTGCAGTTTTTCTGTTCCAGCATCGTTTTAAGGTGAGTTGAGGTCAGCAGACATCTCTATGAGTCAGGTGTAGGGATCTTTGGAGGTGGGAATCAATCCAAGAGTCAAACTGTCCTTTAATTTCACTGTGCCTGGACTAGTTAAGAGTACCTGAAAAAAGGTCTTCCCATCCAGGTTGAAGACATTCCAGTCTTGTTTGTCTGATCTTCATCCAAAGATACCCAAAGAGCTGAAGCTACTGAGGTCAAGCTTCAGAAACAAACCTAGACTGTCCTTTAATAAAGAACTGCCCAGAAAATGAGTCTTAATAGATATATATCTCTATTAACAAACTGGGGTTTAACATCAATTGAGACATCTTTTTCTCTGTAAAATTACCTTCAATTTTTTTCAAGTATAACCAAATTAAGACTTACTTTTAATGTAGTCCTGGCCTCAAAATCTTAGCCTGATTGTTTATATTACTATAATTAATTGTAGACCTTTTCTGTCTTGTTGAAACTTTATATAAAGCCTCACAATAAACTTTTAAAATATGGCCTTTCAGGGCTAGGAAAGTTATGCTAAGGGCTTGTCACAGATTTTATCAACAGATATAACTGAAATTTTCCCTTCTCAAGTTTTCAAAATTTTTTAGACTTCTGTACCTGTTAGTGAGATAACTTTCTTAACTTATCTGATAAAGTTATTGAAAGCTAAGAAATTCTAGTCTCTGGAGAGGTCAGAGACAGAAAAAAGTTAGATGTTTCAATTTGTTCATAAATTATAATTTTCTAAATTAGTATTAAATCATAACTAGTTTGAGGGGACGATTTTCTTATACCTGGAAAACACAGATTCAAACTAGCAATTTTCAGATAGAAGTCATAAAAATATAAGAATATTTGTCAGTTCATTCAGTCCTTTTGTTCTAAGAGTCCTTTCTATGTCATACCTGTCAGTTCGGGGTCCGTAGAGACCGTTTTCTTTTTGACTAATAAGTGAAAGTTCAAGAGGTCAAGAAAACATTATAAAAGATCATACGAGTCAGGTCCAGCATCTTGGGGGAGCTGTCTACTTCCGATGTCATCTTCTTCTTGTCCTAGTATAGTGCAGTTTTTCTGTTCCAGCATCGTTTTAAGGTGAGTTGAGGTCAGCAGACATCTCTATGAGTCAGGTGTAGGGATCTTTGGAGGTGGGAATCAATCCAAGAGTCAAACTGTCCTTTAATTTCACTGTGCCTGGACTAGTTAAGAGTACCTGAAAAAAGGTCTTCCCATCCAGGTTGAAGACATTCCAGTCTTGTTTGTCTGATCTTCATCCAAAGATACCCAAAGAGCTGAAGCTACTGAGGTCAAGCTTCAGAAACAAACCTAGACTGTCCTTTAATAAAGAACTGCCCAGAAAATGAGTCTTAATAGATATATATCTCTATTAACAAACTGGGGTTTAACATCAATTGAGACATCTTTTTCTCTGTAAAATTACCTTCAATTTTTTTCAAGTATAACCAAATTAAGACTTACTTTTAATGTAGTCCTGGCCTCAAAATCTTAGCCTGATTGTTTATATTACTATAATTAATTGTAGACCTTTTCTGTCTTGTTGAAACTTTATATAAAGCCTCACAATAAACTTTTAAAATATGGCCTTTCAGGGCTAGGAAAGTTATGCTAAGGGCTTGTCACAGATTTTATCAACAGATATAACTGAAATTTTCCCTTCTCAAGTTTTCAAAATTTTTTAGACTTCTGTACCTGTTAGTGAGATAACTTTCTTAACTTATCTGATAAAGTTATTGAAAGCTAAGAAATTCTAGTCTCTGGAGAGGTCAGAGACAGAAAAAAGTTAGATGTTTCAATTTGTTCATAAATTATAATTTTCTAAATTAGTATTAAATCATAACTAGTTTGAGGGGACGATTTTCTTATACCTGGAAAACACAGATTCAAACTAGCAATTTTCAGATAGAAGTCATAAAAATATAAGAATATTTGTCAGTTCATTCAGTCCTTTTGTTCTAAGAGTCCTTTCTATTGATCTTTTTTGAAGAGGAACTATTTTTAGAAACCTTAGAATTATGACAATATTTTAAGATAGCAGCTAGAATTATAACTGATAACATTTTATCTAAACATCAGAATTTCAGAAACCTTTATATCTTTTTTAGGATATCTATATTAGTAGCATTTATCATATAACCAGAGACTTAATTACTCATTTGACAATATTTCCCATATAGTTCAACACACAAAATGAACTTAATTAGTGTATTGTCTTTCTTTGAGATGTTTCAGGGGCCCTCTGAAGCATCACAAAGTTAACCAGAAATCAAAAATACTTCATGAGAATAACTTAGGAAGTTTTGTCAACAAATATCAAAAAAAGGTTTAGAACACTCAGATAGCATTATAGATCATTGTGAAGCAACAGTTATTCTCATAGTCAAAGCCAAATATACAACAGACATTTTAAGAGGTAAATAAACTTAGATCTATTATCAAAGACAGTTCAGCATCTATTTATTTAAAGGTAAAGTTAATTGGATTCTAAGCATTGTCAGTCCTAACCATGCATAAAAACTCTTTTCTCGGGGTTCACGTTCCACAAACTTTCTTACCATTTTCTGTAACCATCTGTTTGTTCTCTCATCTTGAAGTAGCCATCTGTAAGTCAGACCAACTTTCTTTTCTCTTCATAAAATAAAATTCCATTTTTTTATACCTTTTTACTGGAAACACATTCTACTTTCTTTGATCAAGAACTGGTCTTTATATTAGCAGTCTATAATTGGTAAGCATAAATACCAGTGATAATCCTTGCTGAAAAATTTGTAACAGATATAATATTTAACTTATATTAAGCTTAGGCACAATGAAAATATTCTGAATGACTCTCAGACAGGTCTATATTAGATAAACAAACAACCATTAATACAGCTGGGAATCACACTCCAAATGAAAAGACAGAGATGTCTAGAAACTGAAAGCCAAGTGGCAAGAGCACCCCAAAAGATGGCAAAGCAACGAATGCCCAGATGTCAAAACCAAATGGAAATAAAATTGTCAAAGGATTGACTTTCATTCAGTCCTTTTGTTCTAAGAGTCCTTTCTATTGATCTTTTTTGAAGAGGAACTATTTTTAGAAACCTTAGAATTATGACAATATTTTAAGATAGCAGCTAGAATTATAACTGATAACATTTTATCTAAACATCAGAATTTCAGAAACCTTTATATCTTTTTTAGGATATCTATATTAGTAGCATTTATCATATAACCAGAGACTTAATTACTCATTTGACAATATTTCCCATATAGTTCAACACACAAAAATGAACTTAATTAGTGTATTGTCTTTCTTTGAGATGTTTCAGGGGCCCTCTGAAGCATCACAAAGTTAACCAGAAATCAAAAATACTTCATGAGAATAACTTAGGAAGTTTTGTCAACAAATATCAAAAAAAGGTTTAGAACACTCAGATAGCATTATAGATCATTGTGAAGCAACAGTTATTCTCATAGTCAAAGCCAAATATACAACAGACATTTTAAGAGGTAAATAAACTTAGATCTATTATCAAAGACAGTTCAGCATCTATTTATTTAAAGGTAAAGTTAATTGGATTCTAAGCATTGTCAGTCCTAACCATGCATAAAAACTCTTTTCTCGGGGTTCACGTTCCACAAACTTTCTTACCATTTTCTGTAACCATCTGTTTGTTCTCTCATCTTGAAGTAGCCATCTGTAAGTCAGACCAACTTTCTTTTCTCTTCATAAAATAAAATTCCATTTTTTTATACCTTTTTACTGGAAACACATTCTACTTTCTTTGATCAAGAACTGGTCTTTATATTAGCAGTCTATAATTGGTAAGCATAAATACCAGTGATAATCCTTGCTGAAAAATTTGTAACAGATATAATATTTAACTTATATTAAGCTTAGGCACAATGAAAATATTCTGAATGACTCTCAGACAGGTCTATATTAGATAAACAAACAACCATTAATACAGCTGGGAATCACACTCCAAATGAAAAGACAGAGATGTCTAGAAACTGAAAGCCAAGTGGCAAGAGCACCCCAAAAGATGGCAAAGCAACGAATGCCCAGATGTCAAAAACCAAATGGAATAAATGTCAAAGATTGACTTCTCAGTTCCACCAGACCCGTGACCTGGCCGAATCAGTGCTAGTAACCTTTACAGTTCTGACATAGTTTAAGCAATTTCTTATTGGATTCCTGTAAAGAACTTACTCTGTTTCCACCTTCGGATACCAAGATATCAATTTGGGCATTTTAAGTTGAGACCTGTTTTAGTGTCCTAATTACTGGGAGGGCGCAGGTATCCTGCTCACCACCAAATAAAACTCAGAATCTCAACCAATATGGGAGATTCTAGATTCAGGAGGGACTTACTCAAATTTGTCTGCACTCCCCGAGGAGGCGGATGGGCACAAGGGGCCACTGCTGGGACCAAGACTCCCGGTTCCTGGAGGAGTCCAAGTGAAGGAGGAAAGTCCACTCTGGGTCATTTAGTCAAAGGAGCCCTCAGATGACCAATCTATGCCAAATGTGGGTCGCTCTAGGGAACAAAATGTGGTTAGGTTTCTCTTATGGTCCGGATCTCCCGACTGGCGAACTGCATCCTGGAAATCTTTTAAATGGCTCAGAATTAGTTGTAATGGAGTCACAAGATCTGAACAGGCTAGACCCATGGTAACAGAGACAAATGCAAAGACACACACGGGCAAAAACACTGCCAGAACAAAGAAGCAGTTTAGGGGACCAGATGACAGGATGTGACTGGGTCCTATCCAGGGAAGGCAGGGAGTATGTCAGCAGAAAGAGACAGATTTGGAAGTCTCCGAATGCTCTGCTGAGAAGCAACAGAAACCATTCTTAGCAGAAAGAGGTGAAGTTGCCTGTCTCCCGTGATCAGCACGGAGGAGTTAGAATGATCTTCCTCAGGGCCCTGGAACGTCTTCCGGGCATACGTCCCTTAAGGAAAGACCCGTTTAAATGAAACACAGATACACACTAACGTTAAGACTCCGAGACAAATAACAGGACGGCCGCCACAAAAGCTCAGACTCAGATCAATCCACTATTCAAGGGAGTCCACTGGCGTCCCAGGGATCCCCTGACTCAGGGTCTTTCCTTGCGTCCAACAGACCACAAGAGTCTTCCATATAAGTGCACTTATCAGATGGCAAAGCGACGCATGCCCAGATGTCAAAACCCAAATGCAATAAATGTCAAAGATTGACTTCTCAGTTCCACCAGACCCGTGACCTGGCCGAATCAGTGCTAGTAACCTTTACAGTTCTGACATAGTTTAAGCAATTTCTTATTGGATTCCTGTAAAGAACTTACTCTGTTTCCACCTTCGGATACCAAGATATCAATTTGGGCATTTTAAGTTGAGACCTGTTTTAGTGTCCTAATTACTGGGAGGGCGCAGGTATCCTGCTCACCACCAAATAAAACTCAGAATCTCAACCAATATGGGAGATTCTAGATTCAGGAGGGACTTACTCAAATTTGTCTGCACTCCCCGAGGAGGCGGATGGGCACAAGGGGCCACTGCTGGGACCAAGACTCCCGGTTCCTGGAGGAGTCCAAGTGAAGGAGGAAAGTCCACTCTGGGTCATTTAGTCAAAGGAGCCCTCAGATGACCAATCTATGCCAAATGTGGGTCGCTCTAGGGAACAAAATGTGGTTAGGTTTCTCTTATGGTCCGGATCTCCCGACTGGCGAACTGCATCCTGGAAATCTTTTAAATGGCTCAGAATTAGTTGTAATGGAGTCACAAGATCTGAACAGGCTAGACCCATGGTAACAGAGACAAATGCAAAGACACACACGGGCAAAAACACTGCCAGAACAAAGAAGCAGTTTAGGGGACCAGATGACAGGATGTGACTGGGTCCTATCCAGGGAAGGCAGGGAGTATGTCAGCAGAAAGAGACAGATTTGGAAGTCTCCGAATGCTCTGCTGAGAAGCAACAGAAACCATTCTTAGCAGAAAGAGGTGAAGTTGCCTGTCTCCCGTGATCAGCACGGAGGAGTTAGAATGATCTTCCTCAGGGCCCTGGAACGTCTTCCGGGCATACGTCCCTTAAGGAAAGACCCGTTTAAATGAAACACAGATACACACTAACGTTAAGACTCCGAGAGACAAATAACAGGACGGCGGCCGCCACAAAAGCTCAGACTCAGATCAATCCACTATTCCGAAGGGAGTCCACTGGCGTCCCAGGGATCCCCTGACTCAGGGTCTTTCCTTGCGTCCAACAGACCACAAGAGTCTTCCATATAAGTGCACTTATCAGACAGAGCAAGTCCCTACTTACCTCTGGAGGCAGGCAAGAAGTTCACAAAGTGAAGCTTGTGAATATCAAAAAAATCCTTTTTGAGGGTGGGACTGGTAACCCGGCTCAGAGACGTGGACAATCCTGTTTCAGGCTTCTCACGCTCCTGGGATGTGGACAGCCTTGTTTCAGGCTCTCACGATTTCCGGATAGACAATCAGGACTTACAACTGGCCTGAGGCCGTGGGCAACCCTGTTTCAGATTCCTCACAGTCCTCAATGTGGATAGCCCTGTTTCAGGCTTCTCACAATCCCAGACGAGCCCCCAAATGTTATAGTCCCTGATCGCACGTCAAAAACAAAGACCAAATTTAAAGAAAAGCTTTTTAATTGTGCAGGTGCGGAGCCCCGGCCTGTTACCTGCGCAATTAAAAGGCTTTTCTTTAAATTTGGTCTTTGTTTTTGACGCGCAATCGGGGACTACAACACAAGGGGCACCAGTTTGATCCTTGGTCCGGGAAGATCCCGGGTGCCATGGAGCGGCTGGACGGGTGTGTCTGGTTGTGAGCCTGTGTTCTGGAGCGCATGCGCCCGGGGCAGGTGCTCTGCTGCGAGGGAGGCCACTGTGGTGGGAGGCCAACACAGGCCACAGGATGGAGATGTATGAAAATAAATAAATTTTAAAAGTTTTTAAAAGAGGCCAAAAAAATTCAAAATAAAAAAAAAAAGTTACTGATGCCTTCAGTCCCAGTCCCAGATCTAAGCTAGGTTTTGCATGTTGGTATTTAAAAATATTCTCTCTAGGTGGTTCTTGTATGTAGCTATGGCTGAAAACCACTGGATTAAACTAAAGCACAATGTATCTCTGACATAAATTTTGCTTCTTCTTTAAAATATAGGCATCTTAGAAGCTGGGTGTTGTTTTGTTTTTTTTTGTCTTTTTAATGTGAAAATTTCTCTTCACATTCCACTGTGTAGTGTCCAGGGCACTTCAGGTACTCAGATCAATCCACTATTCAAGGGAGTCCACTGGCGTCCCAGGGATCCCCTGACTCAGGGTCTTTCCTTGCGTCCAACAGACCACAAGAGTCTTCCATATAAGTGCACTTATCAGACAGAGCAAGTCCCTACTTACCTCTGGAGGCAGGCAAGAAGTTCACAAAGTGAAGCTTGTGAATATCAAAAAAATCCTTTTTGAGGGTGGGACTGGTAACCCGGCTCAGAGACGTGGACAATCCTGTTTCAGGCTTCTCACGCTCCTGGGATGTGGACAGCCTTGTTTCAGGCTCTCACGATTTCCGGATAGACAATCAGGACTTACAACTGGCCTGAGGCCGTGGGCAACCCTGTTTCAGATTCCTCACAGTCCTCAATGTGGATAGCCCTGTTTCAGGCTTCTCACAATCCCAGACGAGCCCCCAAATGTTATAGTCCCTGATCGCACGTCAAAAACAAAGACCAAATTTAAAGAAAAGCTTTTTAATTGTGCAGGTGCGGAGCCCCGGCCTGTTACCTGCGCAATTAAAAGGCTTTTCTTTAAATTTGGTCTTTGTTTTTGACGCGCAATCGGGGACTACAACACAAGGGGCACCAGTTTGATCCTTGGTCCGGGAAGATCCCGGGTGCCATGGAGCGGCTGGACGGGTGTGTCTGGTTGTGAGCCTGTGTTCTGGAGCGCATGCGCCCGGGGCAGGTGCTCTGCTGCGAGGGAGGCCACTGTGGTGGGAGGCCAACACAGGCCACAGGATGGAGATGTATGAAAATAAATAAATTTTAAAAGTTTTTAAAAGAGGCCAAAAAAATTCAAAATAAAAAAAAAAAGTTACTGATGCCTTCAGTCCCAGTCCCAGATCTAAGCTAGGTTTTGCATGTTGGTATTTAAAAATATTCTCTCTAGGTGGTTCTTGTATGTAGCTATGGCTGAAAACCACTGGATTAAACTAAAGCACAATGTATCTCTGACATAAATTTTGCTTCTTCTTTAAAATATAGGCATCTTAGAAGCTGGGTGTTGTTTTGTTTTTTTTTGTCTTTTTAATGTGAAAATTTTCTCTTCACATTCCACTGTGTAGTGTCCAGGGCACTTCAGGTACTCAGTAGACATGAGTCATCATCACTGTTACTTGTATCAAGGATAAGATGGTGTAGTGGTAAGGAGCGTGGCCTCTAAAGTCAGACCACTTCACTTCTCTCTGCCACAGTTTCCTCATCTGTAAAATGAGGATAATTAAAATTCTTCATAAGTATCTACTTACCTCATAGGATCATTGCAGAGATTAAACATTTCAATGATAGAACTTTTATTTTTTTTTAAGATTTATTTATTTATTTATTTTGGACGGGGGTTGGGTTGGGGTGGGAGGGGAGCGGGCGGACCACTTCTATTGGTCTTTCATTTCTCCATTTTCATCCGTCTTTGTTCTTTGGCTCCTGTGGGCCTCCCATCATGGTGGCCTCTGTTGTCACAGAGCACCGGCTCTGGGCGCATGCGCTCCAGAGCCCCGGCTCGGTCATTGGACACATCGGTCCAGCCGCTCCGCCGCACGTGGGATCTTCCCAGGCCAGGGATTGAACCAGCGCCCCTTGCACTGCAAGGCGGTGTCTTTACCCACTGGACCACCAGGGGAAGCCCTCAATGATAGAACTTTGACCCAGAGTACATAGTCAGTAAATGGTGGACGCTGTGTAATTACTGTTTTATTCTTTCAGCACCCCATTTTTTAACTGAGCACAGTTTTTTTCTCCTTGGACCAGTTTCCAAATCAAAAATGATGACAATGGATGGGGAGAGGTGGCGGTGCAGTTTCCCTGGAGCGTGCTGGGGTTGGGAAGATACAGAAGAGAGCTTGTTTGCGGCGGGGTGGGGGTGCCTCTCAGCTCTGCCAAGTCTAGATTAGTCACAGCATTAAGAAAATTCTCTGGCAAACTTGGGAATCTTCTTTCTCTTCCAAGCTGAGGTTTTCTTCAGCCCAAACATCCATTTTAATGGAGGCAACTTCAAACTTGGGTGTTTACCTGGGGAGGGCATACCTGGTACATTCAGCTCAGTTCAGAGGTCCTGGAGATATTGGATGTGCACAAGGATGTGAGACTCTGCTAGGAGCCTGGACGGGGTCTGAGTGCCAGCCTGGGGGGTGGGTGTGGTCAGCGCACAGTGAATGGTGGTATGAAGGAGGACATCTTGGAATCACAGGGCGAGTCAGCAGGGCTCTTTGATATCCACGCCCACATAAAGAAAAAAGAATCTTCAACTCTGAAGTCACATAGCTGGTGACTGGTAGAGCTCAGAGTAGCAGGAATCATGGGGAGATTAACTGCCACTGTGTCCTTCCTTGTGTCAGGCTGGTGTTGGGTCTTTATCTTTGCCACCCTAGTTATGACTTACCATTGGTGGCCTGCCTCTCAGAGAGCAAATCTTTGGAATGCCTCTTCCACAATCTGTGAGCAACCGTTAGTCTAAATTTGGGGTGGCAGCGATAAGAGGCCAGGCAGATGGCCTGGATGAGAGCCTTTCCAGGGCCTTAGTAAGAACCTACAACCGACAATTGTTGAGAGGCTACAATGAATGGGGAATATGGGCCTGTGTTGCCACCAGAAGCATCCCCAAATCTCTTCAAAAGAGAAGGCAAGTGTTGCAGTCTGCAGGCTTGAATGTTGATCTGTGTGAGCATTCCTCCCCACAGGTTACTGTAGTCAGAGGTGAAATAAAGGAACAACATGTAATGTTGCACACCTACCATCACAGGCTTATTCTGTCAGAGACATTTTTCTGATCTTCTTTCTTCCCTTACCTCTTGGGCGCAGCATGAAGAGAAATCACTAGTCACACGGAGGCCCAAGACCTATATTCAAATTGAGGTTCAGCTCTTAGCTAATGAATACTGCGACAAGTCACTTACCTGAAGAGTTTCTTCATCTGTGAAATGGAAATAAAACAATATTTACCTTGGAAGTGCTAAAAGCATCTTAGATAAATTGTCCCTATTTTGTGAATCAATGGATTATTTCTCTCATGAAAGAAGAAATAAAATTGTACCTTTGATAGGGACAGAGTAGAATAGTTAGGTAGTTGTGGAGTCCTAGTAGGGGACTGTAGGTGGAAAGGTGAAACCTGGAAAAAGTTGGGAGGCCAGTAGTTAACGATAACTCAAGACTCGACGGCGTCAGTTCAGAGGTCCTGGAGATATTGGATGTGCACAAGGATGTGAGACTCTGCTAGGAGCCTGGACGGGTCTGAGTGCCAGCCTGGGGTGGGTGTGGTCAGCGCACAGTGAATGGTGGTATGAAGGAGGACATCTTGGAATCACAGGCGAGTCAGCAGGGCTCTTTGATATCCACGCCCACATAAAGAAAAAAGAATCTTCAACTCTGAAGTCACATAGCTGGTGACTGGTAGAGCTCAGAGTAGCAGGAATCATGGGGAGATTAACTGCCACTGTGTCCTTCCTTGTGTCAGGCTGGTGTTGGGTCTTTATCTTTGCCACCCTAGTTATGACTTACCATTGGTGGCCTGCCTCTCAGAGAGCAAATCTTTGGAATGCCTCTTCCACAATCTGTGAGCAACCGTTAGTCTAAATTTGGGGTGGCAGCGATAAGAGGCCAGGCAGATGGCCTGGATGAGAGCCTTTCCAGGGCCTTAGTAAGAACCTACAACCGACAATTGTTGAGAGGCTACAATGAATGGGGAATATGGGCCTGTGTTGCCACCAGAAGCATCCCCAAATCTCTTCAAAAGAGAAGGCAAGTGTTGCAGTCTGCAGGCTTGAATGTTGATCTGTGTGAGCATTCCTCCCCACAGGTTACTGTAGTCAGAGGTGAAATAAAGGAACAACATGTAATGTTGCACACCTACCATCACAGGCTTATTCTGTCAGAGACATTTTTCTGATCTTCTTTCTTCCCTTACCTCTTGGGCGCAGCATGAAGAGAAATCACTAGTCACACGGAGGCCCAAGACCTATATTCAAATTGAGGTTCAGCTCTTAGCTAATGAATACTGCGACAAGTCACTTACCTGAAGAGTTTCTTCATCTGTGAAATGGAAATAAAACAATATTTACCTTGGAAGTGCTAAAAGCATCTTAGATAAATTGTCCCTATTTTGTGAATCAATGGATTATTTCTCTCATGAAAGAAGAAATAAAATTGTACCTTTGATAGGGACAGAGTAGAATAGTTAGGTAGTTGTGGAGTCCTAGTAGGGGACTGTAGGTGGAAAGGTGAAACCTGGAAAAAGTTGGGAGGCCAGTAAGTTAACGATAACTCAAGACTGCTGCTCCTTATTCAATAAAGCAGGAAGAGCTGGGGAATGAGGAGCTAATGATGTATGCCTTGTGTCTGCATCTGCGTCTACTTGAGGAAGGTGATCTTCCACCCTCCTATATATATGGTGATGCCCACCCAAAGAGGAGGAGCAGAGCTTTCCTGCCTGTCCATTTGCACCTCTAACAAGTGCCCTATCCTAATAAATCCTCTTCTTGCCTATCACTCTGCCTCTCGCTGAATTCCTTTTGTGTTGAGTCATGAATAACCTGAGCTTCAGTGAGTCCAGACATTGGGTGAGTGCTGGATTAAGCCCCGGCCACGTGGGTTCTAGTCCCAGACAGGGTTTTGGCGGGATTCAAGTCCCAAACAGGGTTTTGGCTGGAACTCAAGCTCCAGCCACGTGGGGTTCAAGTCCCAAACAGGATTTGATCAGGTCTGGGCCCTGGGTTTAAGTCTCAAATCAAGGTAGAACCCTTTCACCTTGAAATTGACAGCTGGTGCTTTCCTCAGACAAGAAGCTTCTCTGAAGGACTACAGAAGATCCCTGGTGCTTGGTATTATGACCTAGGTACTTCCTTCCTCAATCTGTGATGAATCTTCATCAAGCATGTGTGTGTGTGTGTGTGTGTGTGTTTGTATGTCTGTAAGAGAAAGAAATTGTGACAGTGAAGAGACAATTTTCCTGGGCTATACTGCCCCGATATGTTGCCAAACATGTGTGTTTCTCTGATGGTAGTTTGAGATGTGATTAAAATTTCTATTGGTGGGCTTGAATAAAGGAGATTGCTTTCCCTGCTGTGGTGAGCCTTGCCTAATCATTTGAAGGCCTGAATAGGACGAGACTGATTTCCTCAGAGGTAAGAGTGAATTCTGTCAGTCAATGGCCTTTGGACTTGAACTGCAGCATTAGCTCTTCCTGATTCTCCAGCCTGATGACCTACCTTGCAGATTTTGAATTTGCCAGCCTCTGTAACTGAATGAGCCAATTCCTTCAAAGAAAACTTTCTATTGGTTCTGCTCCGTTGGAGAACCCTGACTGCTTCTGGTGAGACAATAAGAGTATCAGCATTCTCTGCTGACTTGTGTCATCTGAGGGACTTCACTTGACAACCTGTTGGTAGCGCTTTTTTTTTTCACAATGATTCTGCATTTTAGAAATCCTGTAGTCTTTTGGGCTTGTGCCTGTTCTTCATTATTTCCTTATTTGGGATAAATGAGAAGCGTAAAACAGGGAATATCATGGTCATTATTAGATTGTATTACACTCAAAGGAATCTTAAACTAAGATCAAAGACTCACACTGATTCAGTAGTTGTGGCACATTGGCTTAGTTGCACTAGGCATGTGGGATCTTTCTGGGCCAGCAATTGAACCTAGGTCTCATGAACTGACAGCAGATTTTTAACCACTGTGCCACCAGGGAAGTTTGAAAATGTACATTTTGAAAGGACTATTTCTTGGTAATGTTCTATCAGCTTCATTCCAGTTTAGTTTTATCCAGGTTTTTTCTTTCTTTCTTTTTTTATTTTTTGGGCTCTAAGTCATCATTTATTTTCATCCATCTTTATTCTTTTGGCATGTGTGGTCCTCCCAATACAGTGACCTCTCTCCTTGCAGAGCACCACCTCTGGATGCATGCGCCCCAGAGCGCTGGCTTATAATTGGACACAGTGATCCAGCCTGCGGCACATGGGATCTTCCCTGACTAGAGATCGAACTGATGCTCCTTGCACTGCAAGGTAGACTCTTTACCCACTGGACCACCAGGGAAGCCCATTCAGTTCAGTTTTATCTATCTTTAGATCTTCACGTGGAGAGTGTATTTGTACAATGGAGATTGTGTTTATCAGTATCCAATGGCAGAAAAGCCAGCAGGGTCACAGAATGTATTTCTTCTGCCCAATCAAGTATTCTGGTTATATAGATTTCTCATGACCATATGAGACTGAACAGTTGTCAGATAAATTTGATTCAATAAGAGATATTTGATGATCTGCCTCTAGAATATAATTGCATTTTGACAGATCATAAACGTCTTTAGGATTTCTCGCTGCCTTCGGGTCACCTTCAGTCATCAGTGCTCACTGTATTTATCACTACTTTTTTTTTTTTTTTAAATTGGAAACTAGTTGCTTACAATGTTGTGTTAGTTTCTGCTGTACAACAAAGTGAATCAGCTACGTGTACAGGTACCTCCCCTCCCTATTAAATCTCCCTCCGCCCCTCCCTCCTCCCGCCCCTCTAGGTCAGCACAGAGCACCAGGCTGAGCTCCCTGTGCTCGACAGCAGCTTCCCATTAGCCGTCTGTTTTCACGCAAAGCAGTGCACTTCTTTCTAATCCATAGAAGGCCAAATGAATGAGTCCTTACTGCATTACTTGCCACAAGAGAAGAGAGGCTGCAGTCAAAGATTGACATGATTCAGTAAAGACTATGTTCGGTCACATTGGCTTAGTTGCACTAGGCATGTGGGATCTTTCTGGGCCAGCAATTGAACCTAGGTCTCATGAACTGACAGCAGATTTTTAACCACTGTGCCACCAGGGAAGTTTGAAAATGTACATTTTGAAAGGACTATTTCTTGGTAATGTTCTATCAGCTTCATTCCAGTTTAGTTTTATCCAGGTTTTTTCTTTCTTTCTTTTTTTATTTTTTGGGCTCTAAGTCATCATTTATTTTCATCCATCTTTATTCTTTTGGCATGTGTGGTCCTCCCAATACAGTGACCTCTCTCCTTGCAGAGCACCACCTCTGGATGCATGCGCCCCAGAGCGCTGGCTTATAATTGGACACAGTGATCCAGCCGCTTTGCGGCACATGGGATCTTCCCTGACTAGAGATCGAACTGATGCTCCTTGCACTGCAAGGTAGACTCTTTACCCACTGGACCACCAGGGAAGCCCATTCAGTTCAGTTTTATCTATCTTTAGATCTTCACGTGGAGAGTGTATTTGTACAATGGAGATTGTGTTTATCAGTATCCAATGGCAGAAAAGCCAGCAGGGTCACAGAATGTATTTCTTCTGCCCAATCAAGTATTCTGGTTATATAGATTTCTCATGACCATATGAGACTGAACAGTTGTCAGATAAATTTGATTCAATAAGAGATATTTGATGATCTGCCTCTAGAATATAATTGCATTTTGACAGATCATAAACGTCTTTAGGATTTCTCGCTGCCTTCGGGTCACCTTCAGTCATCAGTGCTCACTGTATTTATCACTACTTTTTTTTTTTTTTTAAATTGGAAACTAGTTGCTTACAATGTTGTGTTAGTTTCTGCTGTACAACAAAGTGAATCAGCTACGTGTACAGGTATCTCCCCTCCCTATTAAATCTCCCTCCCGCCCCTCCCTCCTCCCGCCCCTCTAGGTCAGCACAGAGCACCAGGCTGAGCTCCCTGTGCTCGACAGCAGCTTCCCATTAGCCGTCTGTTTTCACGCAAAGCAGTGCACTTCTTTCTAATCCATAGAAGGCCAAATGAATGAGTCCTTACTGCATTACTTGCCACAAGAGAAGAGAGGCTGCATTTGTCTATAAAAATATCATTTGTGGTCTATTTAAAAGTGATACAAGGTAATGGGACAAAAGGAGCTGCTGAAATATCCTTTCTCCTTACTGACCGCCCAGCAGCAGCAGCGCTTGCCGAGCTTCCTGCTGCACAGTTAAGCGGCTGAGACTAAGTGGTCTTAGGAACTCATTTGCCTTTGGTAACAGCTATTCATCCTTTCCCTGATGGTGCTGTGGTCCTTATTTCAACGGGTAGGATTTTCACCCAGGAGATGCTCTGTGTGGGATGCCTGCCAGTCAGTGGGGTCCACAAAATGCCACCTGTGGCCTGCCAAACCCAGACAGTGCAGGAAGGGTTTTGCAGGCAGAATTCTCTAAGTGAGAGGACAAAGGAAGTCACTTGCCGGCAGTGTGACCCTGAGAGAATAACTCGACCTCTTTGAACCTCCTTTTTCTCACTGTAAAATTGTGATGGTAATGCCTGTGCCATGGGGAAAGGGAGACTGTAACGATCCAATGAGGACATTAGTATAAAATGCTTGGTACCTGGTCTGGAATGATAATTCCTGAATGGCAGTGGGTCTAGTTGTTTGTAACCCTGCCATTAGCTTGGGTTTCTCTGGCCATTGGAGACACAGAATCTCAAATCGCACTGTGATAGGCTAAAGACATCTCCAATATGCAAGTCCCTGAGACTCTCAAGTGGACAACCTATCCCTTCCCTCTACACCCCTTTAGCTCCGGGCCACGAGCTCCTGTGCTTATGAGCATGCTACACTTACAGACACTTCTGCTTCACTCTACGCCCACTGGCCACAATCCTTGCCTCCTTTAGATGCTAACAAAGGAGAAGCATGTTCATGTTTCAGTTCTAATAGTGTAGTACTCTGACCTCCAAATTTACCTTCCAACTCAGAAGTCTCCATGTACATTTTTTGAAAGGCCAGATTCAGAATGTGAAAGTAGAGGATCAGCACATGGGGTTATGGTGGCACAGTCTCTTCTCTGGAAAATTTCCAAAGAGAATGTGCTCAGCACTGTCTCTACAGAAAGAAATGCCCTGATGGTCTGCACAGCAGCAACAACAAAAGGCATCACTCACCCCTTACTGACCCAGATCCTTTGCTCAAAACAAGAACAAGAAGGTAGGGAAAGTCAGGGTGTGTGTGTGTGTAATTAAAATTTTCCCATTTTAAAGTTTTCTAATTTTTTTTTTTGAATCGAAAGTCTCTTAGTAGTGCCTGACTCTTCGTGACCCATGCACAAGCCATGGAATTCTCCAAGGCAAGGATGCTAGAAGTGGGTGGCCTTTCTGTTGAACCAAGTCTCCCACATTGCAGGCAGATTCTTTACCACCTGAGCCACCAGGCAAACCCAGGAATACTGGAGTGGGTAGCCTGTCCCTTCTCCAGGAGAACCTCCCAACCCAGGGATCAAACTGGGGTCGGATTCTTTACCAGCTGAGCTACAAAGGAATCCCTGTCAAAATTAACAAAAATAGAATGATGTAACAAACTCCCATGTGCCATCGTTACCCAGTTGCTTTGACAGTTACCAGCTTGTGCCTCATCTTGTTTCATTTCTGCTGACTTGTACCACACTACCCTCCCCCACAGCCAGAATGAATTCTTTTGAAGCAAATCTAGGACAGCAAACTATTTCATCCATAACTTTGTATACATATCATTAAACAAGAACCCTTTAAGTACTAAAACCACATAACCATTTTCACTCCTAAAAGTGGAATTTACCTATACATATGTTTAAAGAATTGGTCTGTGGAAGTCCACAGCAGTCCAGTGGTTAGGACTCTGCACTCTCACTGACTTGGGTTCTGTCCCTGGTTGGGGAGCTAACATTCCCCCATGGTGCCCAAAAGGAAAAAAAAACAAAACAGTAACAGAGAATTGGTCCATGCCTTCTTGTAATTTTCTTTTAATCTATAACTGTTCAATCTGTTTTACTTTTCAATTTATGTATGAAAGAAACAGTCATCTCTGCCATAGCTTTTCACACTTCCTATTTTTCAACCCCGGTGTCATGTCATTTCATCTGTAATTTGTTTTTCTCACCAGAATTTCCTGTACACTAATTCTTTAGACCTATAGTCTAGAGTGGAAGGTGTGATCTGATTTATATATAATTTTCCATCAAAAATTCTTCATAAGCAATATCACGTACTTCTTTCAGGGGGCAATGTGGTGACATTCTGTCTGTCTGTTGTAGCTCATCGTCTTTGATTAGATTCATTTTCCAGTAGGGGTTGAAAAATGGTAATTGTCTAATTCTATCACTTATTCAATGAAAGGCTTCTATAAAGAGCAACAAGCCATGGCCTGACTCTTCGTGACCCATGCACAAGCCATGGAATTCTCCAAGGCAAGGATGCTAGAAGTGGGTGGCCTTTCTGTTGAACCAAGTCTCCCACATTGCAGGCAGATTCTTTACCACCTGAGCCACCAGGCAAACCCAGGAATACTGGAGTGGGTAGCCTGTCCCTTCTCCAGGAGAACCTCCCAACCCAGGGATCAAACTGGGGTCGGATTCTTTACCAGCTGAGCTACAAAGGAATCCCTGTCAAAATTAACAAAAATAGAATGATGTAACAAACTCCCATGTGCCATCGTTACCCAGTTGCTTTGACAGTTACCAGCTTGTGCCTCATCTTGTTTCATTTCTGCTGACTTGTACCACACTACCCTCCCCCACAGCCAGAATGAATTCTTTTGAAGCAAATCTAGGACAGCAAACTATTTCATCCATAACTTTGTATACATATCATTAAACAAGAACCCTTTAAGTACTAAAACCACATAACCATTTTCACTCCTAAAAGTGGAATTTACCTATACATATGTTTAAAGAATTGGTCTGTGGAAGTCCACAGCAGTCCAGTGGTTAGGACTCTGCACTCTCACTGACTTGGGTTCTGTCCCTGGTTGGGGAGCTAACATTCCCCCATGGTGCCCAAAAGGAAAAAAAAACAAAACAGTAACAGAGAATTGGTCCATGCCTTCTTGTAATTTTCTTTTAATCTATAACTGTTCAATCTGTTTTACTTTTCAATTTATGTATGAAAGAAACAGTCATCTCTGCCATAGCTTTTCACACTTCCTATTTTTCAACCCCGGTGTCATGTCATTTCATCTGTAATTTGTTTTTCTCACCAGAATTTCCTGTACACTAATTCTTTAGACCTATAGTCTAGAGTGGAAGGTGTGATCTGATTTATATATAATTTTCCATCAAAAATTCTTCATAAGCAATATCACGTACTTCTTTCAGGGGGCAATGTGGTGACATTCTGTCTGTCTGTTGTAGCTCATCGTCTTTGATTAGATTCATTTTCCAGTAGGGGTTGAAAAATGGTAATTGTCTAATTCTATCACTTATTCAATGAAAGGCTTCTATAAAGAGAAACTAAAACCATTTATAAAAATAAAAGTATAAACTAAAACCATTTGGTTACCACAAGATATAGTTTGTACAGCAATACCAAATTAATTCCTTGATTCTTACATCTGTTCAGAATGATGAATTTGTTCTCAGGCATCCTCCAAGGGTGATCAATGAGTTTTTGTTATTAGTAAACTTAAAGCCTCATGGATTTTGACATATTTGATGTGTTTCAGTTCGCTGCAGTCATTATTCTTGTTGGTTTTCCAAAATTGCCATCTTTTGCCTCTGAGAGACTCTTTCTGTTTGCTGAATTCTTTGATAAAACTCCAGTAGTTTTGATAAGTTCTTTGCTGTCTATTATGACAAATGTTCTAGGTACATTTTGTACATTTTCTGCTCCAAACCTAGAATCAGCAATTTCTGCAAGGAGACCTAGCTCCTTTTGTGAGAAGTGATGTTTAAAGATCACAAGCTGGCCTTAGGGCTGCTCATTGCTTATGAGTTGGTCACTGTTTCTAGGCTGTTTCAGTGGCCAAATGATGAAAATTATTTAGAAGAAAATACATCTTTAGTTCCTATTGAAATTTTGAATTTAATTTTAGTATTTCAAGACTTTTATGTAACTTTCTTGTTTTTGTTTTTGCATGTTTTCATTCTTCTGCTTAAAATTTTGATTCCAAGCAATGTTAATATAATTACTTTGGCTTCACTATGTTTCAGAATGATGCTATCAATACCATTGCTAGAAGGATGATTTCTAAAAACTGTTTAAGATTTTTAAAGTGTATTTTGTCCTTAGGATCTAACCCACCAGGGTTCAGGGTGATACTGCTCTTTTAAAATCACTTGGTTAGCTTCTTCCAGGATATTCTTCTAACTCAGTACATAGTGCAGTTTGGTTGTTTCATTTGCTATCCATTTTTAAGAATGGTTTTCTTTTAACTTTGGCCAAATTTTCTTGTAGTTATGTAAAGAATTTACATGGTTCTAATGTCAAATCTATACAATCAATTATATTGAGAAGACTAGCTTCTGTTCTTATTCTCCCCATTTTGATCCCTAGCTTCCCCTATGGTAACTATTAAATAAATGTGCTTTATCCTTCTATTTTTCTAAAATATATGTAAATGCACACCTATATGTGTTTACATAATTGTATATAATACATGAATTTGTGTCTTTCCCTTCTTTAATATTAGATAAATGGTAGCATAGTATTAAATATATATACTTTCTTTTGTTTTTATTTATTTAAAAGTTTTTATTTTTTATTGAAGTGTAGTCAATTAATAAATGATGTCGTGATATGTGATAGTTTCAGGTGAATAATGAAGGGACTTAGTCATGCATATACATGTACCCATTCTTCCCCAAACTCCCTTTTCATCCAGGTTGTCACCACAAAGTTCTATGTGGTTTAAGTAGGTCCCTGTTGGTTAATCATTTTAAACACAGCAGTATGTACATGTCCATTCCAAACTCTGTAACTATCTCTTCCTCCATCCTTACCCTCAGCAACCATAAGTTTGCTATCTAAATCTGTGAGTCTCCTTCTGTTTTGTAAGTAAGTTAATTTGCATCATTTGTTTTTAGATTCCACATGTAAAAAATGTCATATGATATTTTTCCTTCTCTCTTTAAATTTACTTCGCTCAGTATGACAATCTCCAGGTACAACGATGTTGCTACAAATAGCATTATTTCATTCTTTTTAATGGCTGAGTAATAGTCCATTGTATATATGTACCACTTCTTCTTTATCTGTTCCTCATATGGACATTTAGGTTGTTTCCATGTCTTAGCTATTGTAAAGAGTGCTGCAATGAACATTGAGATGAAACCAAAATTTTGATTCCAAATATAATTACTTTGGCTTCACTATGTTTCAGAATGATGCTATCAATACCATTGCTAGAAGGATGATTTCTAAAAACTGTTTAAGATTTTTAAAGTGTATTTTGTCCTTAGGATCTAACCCACCAGGGTTCAGGGTGATACTGCTCTTTTAAAATCACTTGGTTAGCTTCTTCCAGGATATTCTTCTAACTCAGTACATAGTGCAGTTTGGTTGTTTCATTTGCTATCCATTTTTAAGAATGGTTTTCTTTTAACTTTGGCCAAATTTTCTTGTAGTTATGTAAAGAATTTACATGGTTCTAATGTCAAATCTATACAATCAATTATATTGAGAAGACTAGCTTCTGTTCTTATTCTCCCCATTTTGATCCCTAGCTTCCCCTATGGTAACTATTAAATAAATGTGCTTTATCCTTCTATTTTTCTAAAATATATGTAAATGCACACCTATATGTGTTTACATAATTGTATATAATACATGAATTTGTGTCTTTCCCTTCTTTAATATTAGATAAATGGTAGCATAGTATTAAATATATATACTTTCTTTTGTTTTTATTTATTTAAAAGTTTTTATTTTTTATTGAAGTGTAGTCAATTAATAAATGATGTCGTGATATGTGATAGTTTCAGGTGAATAATGAAGGGACTTAGTCATGCATATACATGTACCCATTCTTCCCCAAACTCCCTTTTCATCCAGGTTGTCACCACAAAGTTCTATGTGGTTTAAGTAGGTCCCTGTTGGTTAATCATTTTAAACACAGCAGTATGTACATGTCCATTCCAAACTCTGTAACTATCTCTTCCTCCATCCTTACCCTCAGCAACCATAAGTTTGCTATCTAAATCTGTGAGTCTCCTTCTGTTTTGTAAGTAAGTTAATTTGCATCATTTGTTTTTAGATTCCACATGTAAAAAATGTCATATGATATTTTTCCTTCTCTCTTTAAATTTACTTCGCTCAGTATGACAATCTCCAGGTACAACGATGTTGCTACAAATAGCATTATTTCATTCTTTTTAATGGCTGAGTAATAGTCCATTGTATATATGTACCACTTCTTCTTTATCTGTTCCTCTATTGATGGACATTTAGGTTGTTTCCATGTCTTAGCTATTGTAAATAGTGCTGCAATGAACATTGAGATGAAACCAAAAGGTTGGATTATGGTTTTTCACTGGATACATACCCAGAAGTGGGATTGCAGAGTCATGTGGTAGTTCTATTTTTAGTTTTTTAAGGAACCTCTATACTGGTCTCCATAGTGGCGAAATACATGCTTTTCAATCTTGCATTCTTCACTTAATAGTTATCCTAGAAATTGCTCCATAATGGTATATGGAAGTCATCCTTACTCCTTTTAACCATAAACTGTTTACTGAGTAGATATACCATATTTTATTCAACCAGAACCTTATTGTTGATATTTTGGTTACGTCTGTTTTTTTGTTATTGTTATTTTTTTTTTGGTAAAAAGTAATGCTCCAATAAATAGCCTTGTACATACACATTTGGAAACTTTCCCAAAGTATCTATGGGATATATTCCTAGAAGTGAGATTTCTAAGACAAAGGGTGAATGTAGTTTTTCTAACTTTGCAAAATTCCCATCCACATGGTTGTATTTAATAATACCATTTCACAGTCCCACTAGCAGTATGAGGTCAGTTCTTTCCCCATCATCTCTCCAACAGGACATGCATCTTAGTTTTTATTAATCTGATAGTTAAGAAATAGTCTTTCACCTATCTTTTTCTTATTTTTAGTGAGGCACAGTGTTATTCTCATAGGTTTTAGGGTCATTTGCATTTCTTTCCTATAAACTAGTGTTCATATTGCTTGTCCATTTGTCTAATTTCTAAGTCTTTATTTTCCTGTTTTTAGAAGCTCTTATACATTATTTTGATCCTTTCACAGTTATATGTTGTGCATGTTTTTTTCCTAGTGTATCATTTCTTTTTACTTTGCTTTTAGTATTCGTCTCTATACAAATTTGAAAAAAGGTCCTATATTGCAAAGACAGAAGAAAATTAATTTCAAAGTCCAAGGTCCCTGTTAAATTCCAGAAGGAAGGTCAGCATATCTGCAGCCCTGTACTGGGAACCACATGATACCCCAGTAATGAAAAGAATGTTCAGTAATAAGGGAGAGGAGCTTTCCAGGTGGTTTGCAGGTAAAGAATCCACTTGCCAAGCAGGAGACAGTGGTTGGATGGTGGTTGGGTCAGGAAGAATCCCCTGGAGAAGGAAATGGCAACCCATTCTAGTATTCTTGCCTGAAAAATCCCATGGACAAGAGGAGCCTGACCTGCTGCAGTCCATGGGCTTGCAAAAGTATCAGATACAGCTGAGCAACCAAACAACAAAGAATATGTAAAAGACACAGCAAGTCAGGGATAATTGAGTGACTGCTGGGGGAAAGTGCCCTTGGCCTCTTGTCTAATTCTTTGAACAATACTGGCCGCTGAATTGGGCTGAGCCGAGCTGAGCTCCAGTAAAGCTAACCACTTCCTCATTCACTCTGAGAGAAGGTGACTTTCCTCCAGACCAGCTGAGAGAGTCACTGGATCCAGGTCAGCCAGGTGATGCTCCCACTCCTCTGCAAGGAAGGTCAGGGGAAGGCCTAGAGGGATGGCAGCTGGGGAGGAGATCCGGGGAGAACGTGTGTGGGATAAAATAGTCGGTGTTAAATGTGAGTGGATATGACACCGGGGCAGGTTTTTCAGCTAACATAGAATTTCCAGTGAAATAACTCAGAAAAGGTGGAACTGAGGGACAGCTGCTGAGAACGTTGTTGGGGTGGGAGTGTAGACGTGAGGGCTGTGGTTCTGTGAGCTGATGCCTCTGAGCTACCACTGAATAGCAGTGCCTGGTAGGTGAGTAGAGCCGCAGAGATGTGCTCTGCGAACTTAAATGAGTTACACCCAGGGTTGCTGTCAAATGTTTTTCTTTTTTCTTTCTTTTGATTCATATCTGGATTCAGATTTGAAGATTCTGTTTTTATCTTCTTTGTTCTTTGGTTTCCTTATTTGTAAAGTAACAAAAATAATGGCCTCACAGGATCGTTGTGAGGATTCAATGGTAATGTGCCGAGACCAGTTAGGAAAGTGCTGGTAATGGGCAATGGATCGGTGGGCCTCAGCCTCGCTGTGCCCTTGGTACCAAGGAGATCATACAAATGGTTGTTGTCAGGTCACCAAACACCAATCCAGTTGGAATCCCTATGACTCTATGCAGCCTTGGTTAAGAACATCAGTTTATTTACTACTTGTTTCAAAAAACTCAGGAGATAGAAAAGAGTGGTGGGTTTCAGTGAACTTTTACTCAAGTCCTTGTTGGTCACTGTTACTAGTTTTCTTTGGTATAATGTAGTAAGTAAGAGAAGGTACCGCCACCTCTGTCTGGGAGGTAAATCTGTTTGGCTGTAGTGCTGGCTCTAGGCAATCCCCTTTGTTTCTCATCCTGAGGAGCAGAGCCGAGAGGATAGGAGAGAAAAATAGTCCCCCTGGAGTCCTGCCTCTGGGACACACCAGACAAGCTCATGAGGTCTAAAATAGGGGGCACGGGGTGAGTGGGGCTCCAACAATTTATTCTCTCGAGATGGTCTATGGGGCCTCCCACGGGCTTTGTGAGGGAGACCTGAGTGCTCTTTGGTGGGCCCTGAGAATCTCTCCCCAGCGGCTCCCCTCTTCCCTCCTCCGTCCTTGGCACTGTGGGCTGCTCCTGAAGAAAGGCTAGGCATGGAGAATTAAGTGGGTCTCAGGTGTGAGAGTTCATACCTGAATTTTCTCATGTGGCAACTGCAATATTGGTGAGGATCACAGAGCTTTCCCAGAAATTCTCCTAGGTTATTCTTGCGTGCCTGCATGAAACTAGGCTTACTATTACCCTGAGCTGGAACACTTTAAGGGAGAAAACAAGTCTCCCTTTTGTCTTCCCCTTGTTACTAGATTTGGACACGTTGAAAGAAAATAGTCTTCTGCTTTTGAGGCTGCAGTGAATTCAAAGGGTTTCTCTAGGGCTGAAGTGCCTGACCTGAGAGGCTAGGAGAGAAACAGAAAGCCCTGTGCTCCTCTTTTCCTTCCTTCTTTGCTAAGGACAGAGACTCTTCAAGTACCGAACTGTTCTTATTCCCCTTTTTAAAAATAAAACATGAAAGATGATATCAAATAATGAGTAAAACCAATAGATTTAGGTGGAAATAACTTGATTAAAAACCCTGAAAGCATCATGATGCCAGAACACAATTAATTAGTTCTGAAGTGTGTTGTTTGAGGTAACTGCAAATGTTTGGCCTGTGTCTTGTATTTTGTATCAGGGTGGGTTTGGTTGCACAGATTGCCTCGTCATTTTTTGAGAACAGCTTTCCTGAGATAAAATCAATGTACATAAAATTCACCTACTTAAAGCAGAGAATCTAATAATTTTTTAAAGCATATTTACCTACTTGTGCAACCATCACTGCCACGAACTTTAGAATATTTTCATCATCAGCAGAAGAAACCCCATATCCTTTGACTGTAACCCTCCGACCCCATCCTCTCACTCCCTGGCCTCAGGCCACCATTAATCGACTTTGTACACAGTTGCCTGTTCTGGGCATTTCACTTAAATAGAATCATACAGTATTTGATCTTTTTTGTCTGCTCCTTTTACTTCATTCGTGTTGTAGCATATCCTAGAGCTCTATTTCTTTTTATGGCTGAAAAGATCCCTTTACCTGGATGTAGCACAATTTGTGTATCCGTATGTCAGTTGAGTAGACACTTGTTTGGTTTTACTTGTGGTTTTTATGAAGAATGCTGCCATAAATGCTCATGCATACATTGTTATGTGGACATGTGTTTTGCTTTCTTATTAGATACATACGTAAGAGTGACACTGCTAGGTCTACTGGTCTAAGTTTGAGGCAATTTTCCAGAATTTTATTCCAAAATGTCTTGCGTGGCCTGCATTGGAGGATCACAGAGCTTTCCCAGAAATTCTCCTAGGTTATTCTTGCGTGCCTCTGAAACTAGGCTTACTATTACCCTGAGCTGGAACACTTTAAGGGAGAAAACAAGTCTCCCTTTTGTCTTCCCCTTGTTACTAGATTTGGACACGTTGAAAGAAAATAGTCTTCTGCTTTTGAGGCTGCAGTGAATTCAAAGGGTTTCTCTAGGGCTGAAGTGCCTGACCTGAGAGGCTAGGAGAGAAACAGAAAGCCCTGTGCTCCTCTTTTCCTTCCTTCTTTGCTAAGGAGAGAGACGCGTCAAGTACCGAACTGTTCTTATTCACCTTTTAAAAATAAAACATGAAAGATGATATCAAATAATGAGTAAAACCAATAGATTTAGGTGGAAATAACTTGATTAAAAACCCTGAAAGCATCATGATGCCAGAACACAATTAATTAGTTCTGAAGTGTGTTGTTTGAGGTAACTGCAAATGTTTGGCCTGTGTCTTGTATTTTGTATCAGGGTGGGTTTGGTTGCACAGATTGCCTCGTCATTTTTTGAGAACAGCTTTCCTGAGATAAAATCAATGTACATAAAATTCACCTACTTAAAGCAGAGAATCTAATAATTTTTTAAAGCATATTTACCTACTTGTGCAACCATCACTGCCACGAACTTTAGAATATTTTCATCATCAGCAGAAGAAACCCCATATCCTTTGACTGTAACCCTCCGACCCCATCCTCTCACTCCCTGGCCTCAGGCCACCATTAATCGACTTTGTACACAGTTGCCTGTTCTGGGCATTTCACTTAAATAGAATCATACAGTATTTGATCTTTTTTGTCTGCTCCTTTTACTTCATTCGTGTTGTAGCATATCCTAGAGCTCTATTTCTTTTTATGGCTGAAAAAGATCCCTTTACCTGGATGTAGCACAATTTGTGTATCCGTATGTCAGTTGAGTAGACACTTGTTTGGTTTTACTTGTGGTTTTTATGAAGAATGCTGCCATAAATGCTCATGCATACATTGTTATGTGGACATGTGTTTTTATTTTCTCTTAGATACATACGTAAGAGTGACACTGCTAGGTCTACTGGTCTAAGTTTGAGGCAATTTCCAGATTTTATTCCAAAATGACTTTATCATTTACGTTCCCATGAGAAGTACACAAAGATTCTGATTTGTCTACATGCTCTCTAATACTCAATATTATATGACCTTTTTTCTAGCTATCTTAACAGATATAAAGTAGTATCTTATTGTGGTTTTTATTTACGTTTTGCTTACTCATAATGATGTTGATTATCTTTTCATACGGTTGTTAGCTATTTGTATACCTTCTTTTAAAAAGTCTATTCTGGTCCTTTGTCCATTTCTGATGTTTTTTTTAAAAAAATTGGGCCCCTTTTATTGTTTTTTTATTCATTTATTTTCATCTGTCTTTATTCTTAGGCCTGTGTGGGCCTTCCATTGCAGTGGCCTCTCTCGTTGCAATGAACCGGCTCTGGGCGCATGTGCACTGGCTTGCAATTGGACACATTGGTCCAACTGCTCTGTGACACCTGGGATCTGCCAGGGCCAGCACCCCTTGCACTGCAAGGCAGATTCTTCACCCACTGGACCACCAGGAAAGCCTTTGATGGGGTTTTTATCTAGTGATCTTTTAAGTTCTGAGGCTTTTTAAAAATATGTTCTAGCTACAATTCCCTTTTCAGGCACATGATTTGCAATATTCTTTCCCATCTTGCAGGCTACCTTTTCACTTAAAAATTTTATTTTTATTTATTTGACTGCACTGGATCTTCATTGTAGCATGTGAGATCTTATTAATAGTTGCAGCATGCAAATGCTTAGTTGTGGCATGTGTGATCCCTGAGCAGGGATCGAACCTGGGGGCCGTGCATTGGGGTACAGAGTCTTTGCCACTGAACCACCTGGGAAGTCCCTCACATTTGAAAGGTTTTTTTTTGAAACACTCGTTCTTTTTTTTTTCTTTTAAAGCACAAATTCATAATTTTGATGACGTCCAATTTGTTTTTCTATTGTTTGTGCTTTGATGTTATATCTCAGAAACTATTGCCAAATCCAAGGACATCCAGATTCATCACTAATTGTTTTATGGAGTTCTTACTCTCAGGTCTCTAATCCACTCTGAGTTAATTTTTCTGGATGGTATGACACAGGAGCTGACATTATTCCTTTGCATGTGGGTATGCAGTTGTTTCATCTCTATTTGTTGAGAATACTACTTTCCCCCAGAAAATATTTCATAAGGACAATATTCTCAGAGTCAATCCCAATGTTTTTGTATTTTCTAGTGAGAGACCCATAAGTAGAGAAGGGAAACCAGTGTTAACTGAGCCCCCACTGTCCAAGTCACAGAGTCCTCCTGGGCAAGTTTGGTGATTCCCAGGTGTACTCACTGTCAGTTTCCTATTTGTACCCAAGATAGGAATTAGTAATCAATTACAGAACACTGGCTAAGCCTTGGTGACTATCAGGGCTAACATGAAGGGGTAGTGTTCCAGAAGGATCCATTTAGGTGAGATTAAAACAGTGAGGTTAATTTTGGATATGTTCACTAGTAGTGCATTTTGAACATATGTATACAAAAGGCAAAAATTGGTTGGGCAATAATTGATTGGGCTAAAAAGACTGAAAGCCAGGTCAGGGGAGAGAGCTAGGCCGAGAGACTTGGGACTTTGGTGGACAGATGGGAACAGATCCAACCTCCTAGAATGAGTGATGAGACAAGATAACCTGAGATTGACTCAAGGACTCTGATGAGGCTTATAAATGGGACTGCCAGGGACTGGCTCAAGAGGCAGAAAAGAAACCAACATTAAAGCCAGTACCAGAGAGATGCACCGATAGTGTCACATGTTGTGAGAGATCTGGTAAGGTGCAGCATCTGTGATTATCAGAGAGGGTTGTTATCACTCTCAATTACAAAAAGATGAACAACTTGAGAGTTGTGCGTTGTTTTCTTTGGGACATAATTAGGACTCCAACCCAGAAGGCAACACCCCAGATAAGCTCTGAGAGACTGTTCCAAAGAGGCAGTGGGAGCAAGATCAATATTTAAGAATTTTAGTGAGGGGGGAGTTCAATATCATTAAACAGACATTTTACAAAGCGTTCATTTTTGATGACGTCCACTTTGTTTTTCTATTGTTTGTGCTTTGATGTTATATCTCAGAAACTATTGCCAAATCCAAGGACATCCAGATTCATCACTAATTGTTTTATGGAGTTCTTACTCTCAGGTCTCTAATCCACTCTGAGTTAATTTTTCTGGATGGTATGACACAGGAGCTGACATTATTCCTTTGCATGTGGGTATGCAGTTGTTTCATCTCTATTTGTTGAGAATACTACTTTCCCCCAGAAAATATTTCATAAGGACAATATTCTCAGAGTCAATCCCAATGTTTTTGTATTTTCTAGTGAGAGACCCATAAGTAGAGAAGGGGAACCAGTGTTAACTGAGCCCCCACTGTCCAAGTCACAGAGTCCTCCTGGGCAAGTTTGGTGATTCCCAGGTGTACTCACTGTCAGTTTCCTATTTGTACCCAAGATAGGAATTAGTAATCAATTACAGAACACTGGCTAAGCCTTGGTGACTATCAGGGCTAACATGAAGGGGTAGTGTTCCAGAAGGATCCATTTAGGTGAGATTAAAACAGTGAGGTTAATTTTGGATATGTTCACTAGTAGTGCATTTTGAACATATGTATACAAAAGGCAAAAATTGGTTGGGCAATAATTGATTGGGCTAAAAAGACTGAAAGCCAGGTCAGGGGAGAGAGCTAGGCCGAGAGACTTGGGACTTTGGTGGACAGATGGGAACAGATCCAACCTCCTAGAATGAGTGATGAGACAAGATAACCTGAGATTGACTCAAGGACTCTGATGAGGCTTATAAATGGGACTGCCAGGGACTGGCTCAAGAGGCAGAAAAGAAACCAACATTAAAGCCAGTACCAGAGAGATGCACCGATAGTGTCACATGTTGTGAGAGATCTGGTAAGGTGCAGCATCTGTGATTATCAGAGAGGGTTGTTATCACTCTCAATTACAAAAAGATGAACAACTTGAGAGTTGTGCGTTGTTTTCTTTGGGACATAATTAGGACTCCAACCCAGAAGGCAACACCCCAGATAAGCTCTGAGAGACTGTTCCAAAGAGGCAGTGGGAGCAAGATCAATATTTAAGAATTTTAGTGAGGGGGGAGTTCAATATCATTAAACAGACATTTTACAAAGCGTTTTCAGTTAGTCTTGTGCATCTGATGTCACCACGAAGAGATTTAGTGCTCTTCTAAATATGAGAAGATGCAAAGATTGAGATAATAAAATATGTTTCTAAAAGCATCCACCCAACATGGGAAAATAAATAGTCAACCAAGTCCAAGAAGCACAAAGAATCCCATGCAGGATAAACTCAGAAGTAACACACCAAGACACATATTAACCTCACACAAATTAAACAGATCGAATACTAAAAGCAGCAAGGAAGAACCAACTAGAGACATACAAGGGAAACCTCATATGTCTAACAGCTGACCTTTCAGCAGAAACTCTGCAGGCCAGAAAGGCATGGCAAGACACATTTAAAGCACTGAAACAAAATAATCTGCAACCAAGAATACTCTACCCTGCAAAGGTAAAGCTAGCAGAAGAAGAAGAATCATAAAGATCAGAGAAGAAATAAATGAAAAAGAAATGCAAGAAACAATAGTAAAGACAAATAAAACTAAAAGTTGGTTCTTTGAAAAGATACACAAAATCTAAAAACTGCTGGCCATTCTCATTAAGAAAAAAAGAGAGAAGAACCAGATTAACAAAATCAGAAATGAAAAAGGAGAGGTTACAACAGACAATACAGAAATACAAACGATTGTAAGAGACTATTATGAACAACTATATGGCAACAAACTGGACAACCTGGAGGAAATGGACAGATTCTCAGAGAATGTCAATCTTCCAAGACTGAACCAGGAAGAAATAGAAATTATGAACAACCTAATTACAAGCACAAGATTACAAGACCAACATTGAATGCTCTCATCCATGATATTCTGAATCCATGATTTCTTACTGCATTTTAATTACTTTAAAACATTAGGACTTGTGTTTCTGAATGAGAAATCAGAAGAGTAGATTTGTGCCCTTAAAGAATGTTTAAAGATTTATTTATTTATTTATTTTGGGGGTGGGGTGGGGAGGGAGGGGGCGGGTGGGCCACTTCTATTGGTCTTTCATTTGTCTATTTTTCATCCGTCTTTGTTCTTTGGCCCATGTGGGCCTCCCATCGCGGTGGCCTCTGTTGTCACAGAGCACTGGCTCTAGGTGCATGCACTCCAGAGCTCCAGCTCAGTAATTAGACACATCGGTCCAGCCACTCTGCAGCACGTGGGATCTTCCCAGGCCAGGGATAGAACCAGTGCCCCCTTGCACTGCAAGGCAGTGTCCTTACCCACTGGACCACCAGGGAAGCCCCTAAAGAATGTTTAAAAGTCAGCATGAGCTATCTTCCTCATGGAGAGGTTCCAGGCATGGTCACTGCAATCAGATTTACAGTCCTTCCTCAACCTTACTGAGCTGTTTCCTGTCCTGTAGGATTATAACAGGTCCTGCCTTATAGGACTGTTTTGAAATTTAATGAAATAAGTCATTCAAAGTACGTAGCTTAGTAAATGTTCACTAAATGCTAACTTTTTTTTAAAGTTTCAATTACAAAAATTACAACTCATGAGTGAGATTTCATAGTGGTATAGCATCCATTATGAAAATAGAATTAAATTTATTTTCCTCTTTCCTCTTGTCCTTCCCAGTTGTCGGTTATGAATTAATTGTAGAAATCAGAAAGCTAGCCTTCCACACTTGAGGGTGACTGCACATTTTTATTACTAGAGTCCTTGCCTGAAGGTCACCTCATAAATGAGCTAGCATTTCGATGAGTATTTGTTTCATTTTAAATCTCAGTGTTTAAACTATATGTGAAAGTGAAAGTATTAGTCACTCAGTCGTGTCCAACACTTTGCAACTCCATGGACTTGTCCTCTAACCATGGAATTCTCCAGGCAAGAATACTGGAGTGGGTTGCCATTTCCTTCTCCAGGGGATCTTCCAGACCCAGGGATCGAACCTGGGTCTCTTGAACTGCAGGCAGATTCTTTACTGTCTGAGCCACCAGAGAAGCTTTACATCATATGGGATGGGATCTCATAAAGCCAGAATGTATGATCTTGACAAAATATTCACTTGTGCAATTCATGAGGAAACACTTTGTCAGAAATAATTAAGATACTTTTTTGAGAAATAATGGTTTCTAGCCTCTTTTTTGTGGCTCAGTCGGGAAAGAATCCACCTGTAATGCAGGAGACCCCCTGTAGCACAGAAGACCCAGGTTCTTTTTCTGGGTCTGGGAGAGAGAGCCCTTGGAGAAGGAAATGGCAACCAGTATTCTTCCCTAGAAAATACAACAACAACAACCCCACTTTGGGGCCAGAAAAGACTCTTTGGACGTTGTTAGATATGGAGGAAAGGAAGTCCTTACAAGTCTCCCTTGCAAGGTCTCAACCTAAGAAAATTCAGCACTGTCGTCCTTGATGCCAATCTGCTTAAGATGTCAGAGAAGGGCTTCCCTGGTGGTCCAATGGGTAAGGACACCACCTTGCAGTGCAAGGGGTGCCAGTTTGATCTCTGGCCTGGGAAGATCCGACTTGCTGTGGAGCGACTGGACCAATGTGTCCAACTCCCGCACCAGAGTTCTGGAGCACATGCGTCCAGAGCCGGTGCTCTGCAGCAAGAGAGACCACTGAGATGGGAGGTCCACACAAGCCAAAGAACAAAGATAAATAAATGAAACATCAAAAGAAGTGGCCGAAAAAAAAAAAAACCCTTTAAAAAAAAAAATGTCAGAGAAGCACTATGGACATGGGTACCATCTATGTTCCCACGTAGGGGCCTCCCTTCCCTCTGGCATCCTCACCCCAGCTGCCCCTTCCCTAGCTCACTCTGGAGTTGTCGGTTATGAATTAATTGTAGAAATCAGAAAGCTAGCCTTCCACACTTGAGGGTGACTGCACATTTTTATTACTAGAGTCCTTGCCTGAAGGTCACCTCATAAATGAGCTAGCATTTCGATGAGTATTTGTTTCATTTTAAATCTCAGTGTTTAAACTATATGTGAAAGTGAAAGTATTAGTCACTCAGTCGTGTCCAACACTTTGCAACTCCATGGACTTGTCCTCTAACCATGGAATTCTCCAGGCAAGAATACTGGAGTGGGTTGCCATTTCCTTCTCCAGGGGATCTTCCAGACCCAGGGATCGAACCTGGGTCTCTTGAACTGCAGGCAGATTCTTTACTGTCTGAGCCACCAGAGAAGCTTTACATCATATGGGATGGGATCTCATAAAGCCAGAATGTATGATCTTGACAAAATATTCACTTGTGCAATTCATGAGGAAACACTTTGTCAGAAATAATTAAGATACTTTTTTGAGAAATAATGGTTTCTAGCCTCTTTTTTGTGGCTCAGTCGGGAAAGAATCCACCTGTAATGCAGGAGACCCCCTGTAGCACAGAAGACCCAGGTTCTTTTTCTGGGTCTGGGAGAGAGAGCCCTTGGAGAAGGAAATGGCAACCAGTATTCTTCCCTAGAAAATACAACAACAACAACCCCACTTTGGGGCCAGAAAAGACTCTTTGGACGTTGTTAGATATGGAGGAAAGGAAGTCCTTACAAGTCTCCCTTGCAAGGTCTCAACCTAAGAAAATTCAGCACTGTCGTCCTTGATGCCAATCTGCTTAAGATGTCAGAGAAGGGCTTCCCTGGTGGTCCAATGGGTAAGGACACCACCTTGCAGTGCAAGGGGTGCCAGTTTGATCTCTGGCCTGGGAAGATCCGACTTGCTGTGGAGCGACTGGACCAATGTGTCCAACTCCCGCACCAGAGTTCTGGAGCACATGCGTCCAGAGCCGGTGCTCTGCAGCAAGAGAGACCACTGAGATGGGAGGTCCACACAAGCCAAAGAACAAAGATAAATAAATGAAACATCAAAAGAAGTGGCCGAAAAAAAAAAAACCCTTTAAAAAAAAAAATGTCAGAGAAGCACTATGGACATGGGTACCATCTATGTTCCCACGTAGGGGCCTCCCTTCCCTCTGGCATCCTCACCCCAGCTGCCCCTTCCCTAGCTCACTCTGGAGGGTAGTGCTGGGTGGAAGTAAGTATGAGCACACTTCTTGAAATATTCCTAGAATTCAGTATTACTTTCTTTAATGATTATATTTAAAATTTGCATTTCAGTCAATCAGAGAAATTTAATGTGTTTTTTGAAGAACCATCTACGCTCCTATAAGACTATTTACCCAACCGATTGAATAAGTAACAAATCACCCTCAATTTTGCATACATGTAAATCCAGATTTTAACAGGGTGAGCGATTGGCATATTTCTATTGTAAAGTTCAGTGAGAGAACAGAGTGCCTACATTTATGTGTGCATTGGGTGGAGAGAGGGGAATCCACTCTTCCTTTTCCTTCTGAGGTCCTTCCTTCCTCCTTTCTACTCAGTCTGAAGGCAAGGCAGCAGCCCAGAATCGACACCTTCCGGTTTGCTTCTGGCAAACCTAGAAGCAAATTAGTAGCTTATGAGTAGCCACTTTAATGGGCTCTTTAATTTGCCAAGAGTGCAAATTGGTCAGATCCGCCTGTGACTTTTTTTCTAAACCTTAAGGAATGTAATTGGTGCCAGAGATCTGTAAGTGAGACCACAAAGATGGGCGTGATTGATCTGAACATTACTTGATGAACAATGTGAGCAAGCTTTTAATCTGAGTTTTATCCATATCGGGCCTTGCTGTATAATTTATACTGCTCTTAGAAATAGACAATGCAGAGGTGAACTAAGTGGTGCACAGGGTATTTGGCACTATTTGGTCGTGGCAGTGCTATAAATTCTAATCACATTCTTTCCTTGGCCACATCACCTATGCTATTTGGGAACAAATTTTGCAGTCCTCTCTTTCTGTACCTTTACTGTTCTTTAGAAAGGCATGGTTCAACCTTAGAGCATGGTGGATTACTTTAATTCAAAGCCCTTAACTTTTCTTTTGTGCTTCTTTCTTTCTTTCTTTCTTTTTAGCTCTTCTGGGTTTCCACTGCTGCTGTGGGCTCTTCTCTAGGTGCAGGGAGTGGGGGCTACTCTCTAGTTGAGGTGGGCAGGCTTCTTGGTGCAGTGACTTCTCTTGCTGTGGAATTCAGGCTCGAGGGCACATGGGCTTCAATAGCTGTGGCCCGTGGGCTCAAGAGTTGTGGCCCCGAGGCTCTAGAGCACAGGCTCCATAGTTGTGGCTCACGGGTTTAGTTGCTTCGCAGCATGTGGGAACTTGCCGGATCAGGGACTGAACCCATGTTCCCTATATTGACAGGCAAACTCTTTACCACTGAGATTCCTGGGAAGCCCAGCTTATTTTTTTTTTGAGCGGGGGATGTGAAGGTATAGTGGATTACAATGTTGCCTAAGTTTCAGGTGTACAGCAAAGTTATTGTTGTACGTCTTTTACAGAGTTTTGTTGTTTATGGCTACACATAATCCCAAATCAGTTATAGGTTTATCCTTGACCTCTCCAGCTTTTCTTTCTGTAAAGAATAAGGCTGAGTGATGACTGACTTAAGGTTTGCCTATCACTTAGCTTTTTGTAGAAGGGAAAAAAATCAATTTTTTGATTTCCTTGCAAGTTTTAAGACCTGGGACCTAGAAATTCCCTGTCCATACTCAGATAAATGGGGAAATGACAGGCGACTCTAAAAATGCCTCTTGAAGTCACTGGAGCCCAGCCGGAGGTTCAGTCGGCTTGGAGTGGAGCTCCTGGGGTGCTGTGGCCACTGCACGTACAGTCCCTGGTTGAAGTCCCTCTGAGGCCGCCTCTGTCCCGGGGTGGCAGTGCCTTTTCAATCAAAACTAGAGTTCCTTGATCTGTGAGCTGCCAGGGCTGCTATAACAAAGCGCCGGAGATAGAGAGGCTGACACAACAGACAGGTATTGTTTCACAGCTCTGGAGCCTTGAAGTCCAAAATCAAGGTGTCTGCTGGGCAGATTCCTTCCAAGGGCCGTGAGAATTGGTTTCAGGCTCTCGCCTTGACTCGTCTTCCCCTGTATGCCTTCATGTTGTCTTTCCTCTGTGTGTGTGCCTGAGTCCAAGCTTCCCCTTTGGATGAGGACACCAGCCATATTGGGGTAGGGCCCCCCAATGTCTTCATTCTGACTTCCTTACCTCTGTAAAACCGTGTCTCCCATCAAGGTCCCTTTTTGAAGTACTTGGACGTTAGGACTGCGACATGAATTTTGAGGCAAGGAACACTATTCAGCACATAACACTTAGCCCGACTGAAAAATAAGAGAATGCTCTGGCGAAGGTCCGAGAGGGAAGGAGAAGCAGAGAGGCTAGCATGCAGAAATAGCTGTGCTGAGGAGCCGGATCTCCAAGGCTGACAGTCCTCTGAGAAGGCGGACTCATGTCAGCATCTGAAGTGGAAGAGCTGTCATGGAATGAAAAATATTTTGAACTGTTAGAAATATGTGTAACAGGGCTTCCCTGGTGGTCCAGTGGGTAAAGAGTCCGCCTAGCAGTGTAAGGGGCGCTGGTTTGATCCCTGGCCCGGGAAGATCCCACATGCTGCGGAGCACCTGGATGGATGTGTCCAACTACCAAGCCGGAGCTCTGGAGCTCACGTGCCCACAGCCGATGCTCTGCAACAAGAGAGGCCACCACGATGGGAGACCAGCAAAGGCCAAGGAATTAAGATGGATGCAAATAAATACATGAAGGACCAATAAAAAAAAAAAAAAAAAGAGGCCAAAATTAGAGAAAAAAAAGAAAGATGTAACAGATTCAGTTGACAGTAGAGGTTTTCTTTGTGAAGATATTTGTGCTTTCAGAGAGAGAATAATATATAAATAAGATCATGCGAGTGAAGTTAGCTAGGCAGTGTGATCTTGGACAAGTCTTGTAACTTCTTTGGCCCTTCTTGAGTTTTGACCTTTACAAGATAAACTTTTTTACACTTTTAAAATAATTTTATTGATTTTTATATTTTTGGCTGTGCTGGGTCTTATTGCTCTGTGGCCTTTTCTCTAGTTGTGGTGAGAGAGGCCTCCTCTTCTGGTTGCAGTGCATGGCCTTCTCATTGCGGTGGCTTCTCTTGTTGTGGAGCATGGGCTCCAGGGCCTGGGCTTCAGTGTCTGTGGCATGTGGGCTCAGAAGTTGTAGCTCCCAGGCTCTCAGGCACAGGTTCAATAGTGTGGCACAGGGCCTTACTTGTTCATGGCATGAGGGATCCTTCTGGATCAGGGACTGAACCCTTGTCTCCTGCATTGGCAGGTGGGTTCTTTACCACGGAGCCACCAGGCAAAACCCCTTTAAGAGAGAAATGTTAACAGCGCTTGCTTTTGTAGGGTTCTTACGAAAAATCAATAATTCGTATAAAAATCTCTACATGTGCTGAGACAAAGGGCTTCCAGTTAGTGTCAACTGCCTTTGTGCTGTTTCCCTGGCTGGACACAGATTCAGGAGATGGACGGATTTCAGTGCTTCCTGGGCTATAGTGACTTAAAGCCATCAGCCCTAATCCTCAGGGCCAGCAGCCCTGATTCCGCCTTTGTAAATGGTCCACGGTTAAAGCAAGTGGTGGTGGCTTTTCAAAACGTCCCCAAACCTTTGACCTCTGTTGCTAAGGATGTCCTTGGCCTCTCAGATAGTTGCCATAGAAACTGAGTGAACTCAGGTTTTGTACCTGAGGGAGACCCTGACAGACAGCAAAAATTCCCAGCAGATGGTTGGATCAACTATTTCAGGTAGTTCAGATAAAATGTCACTGACTTACCTGGATTTCTACCCCAATCCTTTGCCAAGTTGGGTTTGTGAGGTCGTCTATCAAGTGTGTATGGTTTGGTGGATTGAGACGATTTCAGCTCTAAAATATCCTCCAGCCAGGACGCGATGTCCATTAGTGAAGTTATGTGTGTGCAAAGAGGAAAGATGGGCAAGACTTGACTGTGAGGCTGGCGTCCTCCCCTGGCATAATCCTAGCAGTGGTGTAGTTTGCCTCGGATCATTCAGACAAAGGCCTTGCTTGGCCACTTCACTTGGCCCAGAGGGGGCTGCCGTGAAGGCTGCTTCTTGAGTATCCTTGTGGCCAGGGCCATCGAAAGCTGGGAATTGTGACAGGAGCTGTCTTGTAGGACAGTGTTTATAGCTCTGACTAATCAGACGTTTGGTGGCAGAAGAAATTCTTATTTGACAAAGAAATATTATCTGTTCAAAAAATTGACTCGTTGAGCTCCATATCAAAGTCGATACTATTATTGTTCTCGCTTTGCAGATAAAGTAGACATGAGTCGGTGGGAGAGCCAGGTTTCAAACCCCTTTCAAGAGGCCTTACTTGTTCATGGCATGAGGGATCTTTGGTTAACCCCCCATTGGCAGGTGGGTTCTTTACCACGGAGCCACCAGGCAAAACCCCTTTAAGAGAGAAATGTTAACAGCGCTTGCTTTTGTAGGGTTCTTACGAAAAATCAATAATTCGTATAAAAATCTCTACATGTGCTGAGACAAAGGGCTTCCAGTTAGTGTCAACTGCCTTTGTGCTGTTTCCCTGGCTGGACACAGATTCAGGAGATGGACGGATTTCAGTGCTTCCTGGGCTATAGTGACTTAAAGCCATCAGCCCTAATCCTCAGGGCCAGCAGCCCTGATTCCGCCTTTGTAAATGGTCCACGGTTAAAGCAAGTGGTGGTGGCTTTTCAAAACGTCCCCAAACCTTTGACCTCTGTTGCTAAGGATGTCCTTGGCCTCTCAGATAGTTGCCATAGAAACTGAGTGAACTCAGGTTTTGTACCTGAGGGAGACCCTGACAGACAGCAAAAATTCCCAGCAGATGGTTGGATCAACTATTTCAGGTAGTTCAGATAAAATGTCACTGACTTACCTGGATTTCTACCCCAATCCTTTGCCAAGTTGGGTTTGTGAGGTCGTCTATCAAGTGTGTATGGTTTGGTGGATTGAGACGATTTCAGCTCTAAAATATCCTCCAGCCAGGACGCGATGTCCATTAGTGAAGTTATGTGTGTGCAAAGAGGAAAGATGGGCAAGACTTGACTGTGAGGCTGGCGTCCTCCCCTGGCATAATCCTAGCAGTGGTGTAGTTTGCCTCGGATCATTCAGACAAAGGCCTTGCTTGGCCACTTCACTTGGCCCAGAGGGGGCTGCCGTGAAGGCTGCTTCTTGAGTATCCTTGTGGCCAGGGCCATCGAAAGCTGGGAATTGTGACAGGAGCTGTCTTGTAGGACAGTGTTTATAGCTCTGACTAATCAGACGTTTGGTGGCAGAAGAAATTCTTATTTGACAAAGAAATATTATCTGTTCAAAAAATTGACTCGTTGAGCTCCATATCAAAGTCGATACTATTATTGTTCTCGCTTTGCAGATAAAGTAGACATGAGTCGGTGGGAGAGCCAGGTTTCATACCAGCCAGTCTAACAATTGCATTGTGTAACCAACCAATTTGTCCACAAAGAAATCAGGCAACCCTTGGTCATGGGAACGGAAAGAGATTACTTCTGTTTCCCACCAGAAACTCTTCTGTGAAGGATGAAACCAAGTATAAATGACAAAATAAAGGATGAGTGTAATGCTTCGTTTACTTTTTAGGTTTCATTAAGCACCTCAAATGGTGGCCTGTTTGAGCATCTGGCTAAAATAAGGCATTTGTTTTAATTTCCTTTTCTGTCATTCAACTTACATGTCTTTGGAAGATTGGAAATGCTAAAAATAAGTCATTTCATGTGGAGATGGTATATATCAACCAGTTCTTAACCTATTTACTGACCAGAAATGCTTGTGTATTTAAAAGAGAAATAATCGTTTTCATCAACAATAAAAATTCATTGCTTTACATCAGAGTAAATCTTTAGATCTCAGGTTAGTTTCCTTTCATGTTTTCTGTTTGTTCTGAAAGCTCTTACCAGCTGGAGAAAGTCATAGAATACCAACGTTAGATAATCACAAATGCTTTAGAACTTAATAAACATCTGTTGAGGGCTTATAATGTATGTAAGTCATAGTATGAAGAGTTGGGAGAGGTTAAAGGAATATAATTTTAAAATAAGGCCTCTGCCTTGAAGGATTTCTTGTCCATGCAGCAGCATAGACATGTAAATAAGTGATTAAAAAAAAGAAAAAATGGGGCTTCACTGGTGGTCCAGTGGGTAGAGAGTCCGCCTTGCAGTGAAAGGGGCACTGGTTCAATCCCTGGTCCAGGAGGATCCCACATGCCAGGGAGCAGCTGGACCAGTGTGTCCAATTACGAGCCAGAGTTCTGGAGCACATGTGCCCAGAGAAGGTACTCTGCAACCAGAGAGGCCACTGTGATGGAATGCCCACACAGGCCAAAGAATAAAGATGGATGAAAATAAATGGATAAAAAGATCAATGAAAAGAGGCCAAAATTTTAAAAAAAAAAAGTGAAATGCAGGCAGGAGGGTCTTTGAGAGTTACTGGCTGGTCATCAGAAAGATTGCATGAAGCACATAGGTTCTAGCTCCATGAAACAGATCTTGTACCCCTTATTTGGTTACCCCAGTTTTTAGCACAGTATCTGGCACATAAGAGAACTGTTAAATTCAGTGATTTTCAAATAAATAAATGTTGGCCCTAGATGGTCAGGTATGTAACTAAAAGTGAGAAAGCATAATCTCAATCCAGTTTGATTCAGCAAATATCAATTGTCATTTACTCTGGGTGGGGGCGTTTTCTGGGTGGGAAGAACAGCCAGTGCCAAAGCATGGAGACAGGGAAACTCAGAGAGACAGGGAAACTCGGAGCAAAGTCCTCGGGCTGCTCAGCCTTCCTGGGTGTGGCGGCTGTGTGAGATAAGGTCAGAAGAACAAATGAGGACCAGCAGTGAAAAGATCTTCATGCTGAGGGGTTTGAGGAGAAAGATCCCCAAATGTGTCATTATTGTCTGTATTTTTACTTCTCTTAAGCTAATAGTAGTTGATAGCTGATTATGTTCATTTTACTAATATTAAAAAAAGCCTAGACTAGGGCTTCCTTGGTGGTACAATGGATAAGAATCTGTCTTCCAATGCAGGAAACATGAGTCCAATTCCGAGTCTGGGAAGATTCCATATGACTTGGAGCAACTAAACCTCTGTGCAGCAATTAACACCCAGCACAGCCAATAAATAAATTAAAAAATGAACAAATGAATAAATAAAATGCTTAAAATATTTCTTAAAGGACTAGAATTAATAATAGTCTCTTATTCATTTTAGATACATTGCAATATGCTAGAACCCGGGGTTGTTATTTGTTTCTGGGTGTTTCCAAACCACACAAGCAGTCTCAAACAGTAGAAAAAATGTCCTGTTTGTGTTTGACAAGGAGCCAATTCTAAAATGATGTTTGGATACATAGACAAGATTAATTTTGTTGCAAAAGCTCATTTCTAAACATTCACAGAAGTTGTAGACCTAACTGTGCGGAAGGGTTTTAGTCCTAGCTCTTTAAAATAGCTGTATCCTTGGGCTTCCCTGGTGGTCCAGTGGGTAAGGACACCGCCTTGCAGTGCAAGGGGCGCCGGTTCGATCCCTGGCCTGGGAAGATCCCACGTGCTGCCGAGCGGCTGGATCGATATGTCCAATTACTGAGCCGGAACTCTGGAGCACATGCACCCAGAGCCGGTGCTCTGTGACGACAGAGGCCACAGTGATGGGAGGCCCACATGGGCCAGAGAGCAAAGATGGATGAAAATAGAGAAATGAAAAACCAATAGAAGTGGCCCGCCCACCCCCAAACCACCCCCCCTAAAAAAAAAAATTTAAAAAATAAATAAATAAATAGCTGTATCCTTGGGACAATTAGCTTCATTTATATAGCATGTACAAACAATATGTACATTTTGCTTCATTTATATAGCATGTACAAACAATATGTACATTTTATGGATCTCCTACCTCCATTGGCCTCTCTTCAGCTATCACACAGTATAAGGCAGAGCAGAAAGAGTGGTTCTTTGGACTTTGGCCTCTGACAGATCTGGCTGGCAACAAGGCAATGTCACTTCCTAGCTGTGTGTCTTCAGGTGAACGGCTTAAGTTTGAACTTCAGTTTCCTCATGTATAAAATCAATCCATGAGCAACCTTTCCTAACTCATTATGTCTGTGAGAAACTTCTAAGAGCACTCACTTATTATTGAGTGATTGCTATGCATTTTCCATTTGAGGAACCTGAGGCACAGAGTGATTAAGTAGTACATATGTAGCCATGCGGCTAAAGGCCAAGCTGAGTTTCCCATCCGCACTCTGACTCAGAGTGCACCTTCTAAGCCTCTGTCATTCTGTCTGTAAAGGCCCCTCCACTAATCCACCCTAGAGATGCTTGATAAGAACTGATTTCTATCTTTATTTCCCAGGACATTTGTGAAACTAAAATATGATAGTACTTTGACTTTTCCTACAGTTCAAATATAAGCTATTCCAAGGTAAGGAATTAAAAACTTTGAGGGTTTCAATTTTCAGAGTAGTAAGAATTTTATAACCATTTTCTCATGCTGATTATATTAGTGAGGTAAATGCAATGTAAAAAAACTTTTAAAAAATGATTAAAAACATATGAAACAAGATCATCCACAATTCCTAGCGGAAATAAAATAACTAGAATTTTAATGAAGTGAATGCATTCTTCATTTCCTTGTTTTTTTTTGTTTGTTTGTTGCTTTGTTTTGTTTTAGCAATCCATTATTATGACAGGTAACAATTCTGCTTGAGAGGCCATGTGGAAAACTTGTCTCAGATCTTAAAATCGGTTAGTCCTGAAAAAATAAGAGTAAAAAATATTCAGTTAGTCAAGTTGTGTCTTAGGGTGAAATTTATACTTTTTGTGAAATGTGAAGGCACAAGGAAAAAGGGAGAATAATATTGAGAAGAAGAGAAGAGGGGCAGAGTTTGGATTCTTATTGGGTTGCTTTGGGAGTAATTAGTACATTTTTTCCTAAGGTGTATTGTATAGTTCACAGCAACCCAAAAGAGGTGGCTCTTTAGGAAACCAAAGAAGTGGCTGGTGAGATCTTTGAATGAAAGACTGTGAATATGCTTGGGTTCTTTCTCCTTGAAGAATCTCATATATTTCCAACTTGGAGTCAGAACCGTGAAAATTTTAGCGTTTTGTTTTATTTTAGCATTTGTGAAACTCCTCCTGTATAGGCAGCGAAAGGGGCTTATTGAGTTGGGCTTAGTTGCCCGGTGACATGTAGGTTCTTAGTACTCCCACTAGGGATTTAACCTACACCCCCTACATTGGAAGGCAATTTTTTTTTTTTTTTTTTTTGCAGGTTAGGGAAGGAGGGGAGTGGGCGGGCCACTTCTATTGGTCTTTCATTTCTCTATTTTCATCCATCTTTTTGTTCTTTGGCCCGTGTGGGCCTCCCATCACTGTGGCCTCTGTTGTCGCAGAGCACCGGCTCTGGGCACATGCGCTCCAGAGCTCTGGCTCAGTAATTGGACACATTGATCCAGCTGCTCCGCGGCACGTGAGATCTTCCCAGGCCAGGGATTGAACCGGCGCCCCTTGCACTGCAAGATGGTATCCTTACCCACTGGACCACCAGGGCAGTTCCTGGAAGGCAAATTTTTAAACACTGCAGGGAAGTTCCTATTTAAGACTTTTAAGAGAAGACGAAGGTGAAGCAGTAATGATGGAGTTAGCACAAGCTTGTTTCAGGATATTGACTTGTGATTACTATGAATGAGGTATCAGGAAACTTCTGGAAGACAAGGCTCTTCCACAGAGAAGAGGCTGGCCTTCAGGGATGACATTCTACTGTGTTTATAACTGAATATCATCCAGTGATCCTTTATGCTTGGATAAACATAGTTTTAACAGGATAGGAACTAATCAGCTTATCCCTGGTTTATTCACAGGAGTTTGAGTAAAGAAAAATATGACGATGCAAGCCTGGCTACACTGTTTGTGCTTTCTTACACTTCACTTGGTAAGAGAAGAAAATGTTCTTTCTTTGTTCAGTGGAATATTTCTACCCGATACTAGGGAATCAGCATCTATCAGAGTTTGGATTCTTATTGGGTTGCTTTGGGAGTAATTAGTACATTTTTTCCTAAGGTGTATTGTATAGTTCACAGCAACCCAAAAGAGGTGGCTCTTTAGGAAACCAAAGAAGTGGCTGGTGAGATCTTTGAATGAAAGACTGTGAATATGCTTGGGTTCTTTCTCCTTGAAGAATCTCATATATTTCCAACTTGGAGTCAGAACCGTGAAAATTTTAGCGTTTTGTTTTATTTTAGCATTTGTGAAACTCCTCCTGTATAGGCAGCGAAAGGGGCTTATTGAGTTGGGCTTAGTTGCCCGGTGACATGTAGGTTCTTAGTACTCCCACTAGGGATTTAACCTACACCCCCTACATTGGAAGGCAATTTTTTTTTTTTTTTTTTTTTGCAGGTTAGGGAAGGAGGGGAGTGGGCGGGCCACTTCTATTGGTCTTTCATTTCTCTATTTTCATCCATCTTTTTGTTCTTTGGCCCGTGTGGGCCTCCCATCACTGTGGCCTCTGTTGTCGCAGAGCACCGGCTCTGGGCACATGCGCTCCAGAGCTCTGGCTCAGTAATTGGACACATTGATCCAGCTGCTCCGCGGCACGTGAGATCTTCCCAGGCCAGGGATTGAACCGGCGCCCCTTGCACTGCAAGATGGTATCCTTACCCACTGGACCACCAGGGCAGTTCCTGGAAGGCAAATTTTTAAACACTGCAGGGAAGTTCCTATTTAAGACTTTTAAGAGAAGACGAAGGTGAAGCAGTAATGATGGAGTTAGCACAAGCTTGTTTCAGGATATTGACTTGTGATTACTATGAATGAGGTATCAGGAAACTTCTGGAAGACAAGGCTCTTCCACAGAGAAGAGGCTGGCCTTCAGGGATGACATTCTACTGTGTTTATAACTGAATATCATCCAGTGATCCTTTATGCTTGGATAAACATAGTTTTAACAGGATAGGAACTAATCAGCTTATCCCTGGTTTATTCACAGGAGTTTGAGTAAAGAAAAATATGACGATGCAAGCCTGGCTACACTGTTTGTGCTTTCTTACACTTCACTTGGTAAGAGAAGAAAATGTTCTTTCTTTGTTCAGTGGAATATTTCTACCCGATACTAGGGAATCAGCATCTATCATCGCTTTAAAACAAGTCCATAAAAAATTAACTTATTGTGAACAAAGGACACAGTTTGCCCTAATGGATTATTTTTGATGAAATGGCTACAAGTCATATGTCTAACCTTTATCTCTAACCAGGGAGATGCTTTGTCCTCAGCTCTTATAAGCCACGTTTTAAACAAATGGGAAAGCTTTAAACAAATTCATCTACTCAGTTTTAGATCCTTACATACAGCGCTGGAACTCTGGAAAGAAAAGCACACTGATACATGTGTTAGTCTATGTCCCTTAATATTGATTTTATTATTATTTTTTTAACCATAAGAAATTACCACCAAAATTAAGACAAACATTTTCTCCATTTTTCACCCTCCTCTGCTCTGTACTTTTCTTCCCATACATGGCCTGGAGTTTTCTGGCCAAATTTGTCCTTCATCACTTGTTAAGCTAAGCCTGTCAAATCAGGCTTCTAGAAGCTGAAGCTGGATGGAACATGGGGAGACAAGCTCAAACCTTGGATAGACAGAGGGATGCTGTTTTCCCTTTTGTCATGAGGCTCATGAGGGTCATATACTTGCCAACCTTGTTGTGTTATGAAGCAAAGTTAGAGGGAAGCACTTGTTTTCTCCTTTGAAGGAAGCTACTAGATCCTCTTACATCCAGTCTTGGTTCCTTTCTTCTAAAACCCAAACATAACATATCAAATTTCAAGTTCCAGAGAATCTCTGAGAGCCCATACAGTTGAAACTATTCAGAGTGACATACAGCCATGCTGTAAACCTACCAGAGCATTCCTTGTGGGGGGGGAAAGCTGCAATTCAAACCTTATGAGCAATGCACATCTGCATAGACAGCAGCTCAAAGCTTGTCCCTAGGAATGCCACATATTACCACGTGACTTTTCTCTTCTTCCTACATTCTTGTACATGCTTTGATATCTATATTATCCACAAGAATGGTGAAGTCAGTGCCTCGTTCAAACTTGCCACTGCTATTGACTGGAATTTGGTTTATTCACAGGAGTTTGAGTAAAGAAAAATATGACGATGCAAGCCTGGCTACACTGTTTGTGCTTTCTTACACTTCACTTGGTAAGAGAAGAAAATGTTCTTTCTTTGTTCAGTGGAATATTTCTACCCGATACTAGGGAATCAGCATCTATCATCGCTTTAAAACAAGTCCATAAAAAATTAACTTATTGTGAACAAAGGACACAGTTTGCCCTAATGGATTATTTTTGATGAAATGGCTACAAGTCATATGTCTAACCTTTATCTCTAACCAGGGAGATGCTTTGTCCTCAGCTCTTATAAGCCACGTTTTAAACAAATGGGAAAGCTTTAAACAAATTCATCTACTCAGTTTTAGATCCTTACATACAGCGCTGGAACTCTGGAAAGAAAAGCACACTGATACATGTGTTAGTCTATGTCCCTTAATATTGATTTTATTATTATTTTTTTAACCATAAGAAATTACCACCAAAATTAAGACAAACATTTTCTCCATTTTTCACCCTCCTCTGCTCTGTACTTTTCTTCCCATACATGGCCTGGAGTTTTCTGGCCAAATTTGTCCTTCATCACTTGTTAAGCTAAGCCTGTCAAATCAGGCTTCTAGAAGCTGAAGCTGGATGGAACATGGGGAGACAAGCTCAAACCTTGGATAGACAGAGGGATGCTGTTTTCCCTTTTGTCATGAGGCTCATGAGGGTCATATACTTGCCAACCTTGTTGTGTTATGAAGCAAAGTTAGAGGGAAGCACTTGTTTTCTCCTTTGAAGGAAGCTACTAGATCCTCTTACATCCAGTCTTGGTTCCTTTCTTCTAAAACCCAAACATAACATATCAAATTTCAAGTTCCAGAGAATCTCTGAGAGCCCATACAGTTGAAACTATTCAGAGTGACATACAGCCATGCTGTAAACCTACCAGAGCATTCCTTGTGGGGGGGGAAAGCTGCAATTCAAACCTTATGAGCAATGCACATCTGCATAGACAGCAGCTCAAAGCTTGTCCCTAGGAATGCCACATATTACCACGTGACTTTTCTCTTCTTCCTACATTCTTGTACATGCTTTGATATCTATATTATCCACAAGAATGGTGAAGTCAGTGCCTCGTTCAAACTTGCCACTGCTATTGACTGGAATTTGGTTAAGTTACTAAGCCCCAAACCCTGGTTTTCTGCCCTATAACATGGGTCTAATAAGAGTACTGGCCTTATGTGACAAGTATATGAGATAATATAAAGCCCTTGGATCAGTGACTGGCACAGTCTGAGGATCTGATAAGCATTATTTATCAAAGTAATTATTATTACTTCCATATTTGAAGTATTCAGCATCTAACTCATACAGACCCTAACCTCCATGAGGAGGACTGTGTTTTAGTTATCTTTGCAGCCTCAGAACATAGCACAGTGCCAGGAACAAGGTAGAAATTAAATACATAATTATGGATTTGGGTCTTGCCTGGTGACTCAGATGGTAAACAATCCACCTGCAATGCAGGAGACCTGGGTTCAATCAGTGGGTTGGGGAGATCCTGTGGAGAAGGGAAAGGCTACCCACGCCAGTATTCTTGCCTGGAGAATTCTATGGCTCGCCCATGAATTGCAAAGAGTTGAACATGACTGAGTGACTTCACTTTCACGTTCTATTATGGGTTTACATTAGGGTACAACAGTGAAATCTAAGAGAGACAGAAGGTTCTGTCATGCTAATATGACGTGAGCCGGCTCATCAACTTCTTGTCTGAGAAGGGGACATGCTTTTTTTTTTCCTATATAGTGGATGAAAGTAAGTTTCCTTTTCCTTACTCTCACCCCAGTGGGATTTCTACCTGGAGCAAAAACATGGCCCAAACCACTGCAGGCAGCAAAAGCGCTCTCCAGGAGACATCCATGTGCACAGCTGTCTCTGGGCAAAGGAGGGAGGCTGCAGCCTGTGGGGTGTGATCTCAGGGGCATTGGGAGAAGCCATTTCTCCTTTGTTCCCACTCACCACTATGTACAGACCCTCTCCTGTGAAGACTGGAGGTTCATTTGGTGCTTATATCCTTCCCAGCATAAGGCTTTATTCAACAGAGGTAGCCATTGGATATGACTGCCATTTTTTCCATCCTAGGAGTTTCCATACTAGGAGTTTCCATCCTAATTGGTTTTGGATTATTTATCTCCAGTGTTTCTGTGGCAAGAGTGCACTTGCTCCCCATGAAGAAATGGAAAATAAATTTCTTCTTCTAGTTTCTCTTTCTGTTTTGGTTTTACCTGTCCAGTTGCCCAAACCATGAACTTCCCATATCATATTAATCTATCCCAAACCTGACTCCCACCACAAGAGGAGACCTGAAGAACTGCTTAGGAGGGGCACTGGCCTCAGGCATGGTGCTAGATTCCTTGTTCCAAAGGTGCCCTCTGTGGTGGGTTTAGGGCAGGCTATCCCTTCCGGAGTCCCACTCTGCTTCATACTGCCTTTAGTGATCCTTATGGTGGGAGAAGAAGGGATGGCAGGAACTACAACTGAGTGTGCCCTCTTGCACATCCCCATGTTTCAGGTTTCCTGCAAGGCTGTCTCAGCCATTTTTGCTCCTTCTCATGGGTACTGGGATAGTGGCAAAAGGTGGGTAAGAGTGGTCTGGAATTGCAGGTTCAAATCTTGCTTCTTATATTGTCTGGACAAATTACTTCAACTTTTTGCATCTCAGTCTCACGAACAGTGAAACAGAGTTAGCAATAATATTTTTCCCTGTAGGACTGTTGTCTGCTTTAATGTGCTTAGGACAAAGATCAGCATGTACTAATTTAGCAAACGTGGGCTTCTCTTGCGATGGCCTAAACATGCATTGTGTTAAACAGGTCTATGCATTTTTTCCCCTTATGAATTCAATTGACTTTGAGGTGTCTGAACTCTAGCATGCTGGGAGTCTTCCATGGGTTTCCTTATACATTAACAAGAGTGGAATGGAAGAGTTTTAAGAAGGTAGTGTAAACCATCTGGAATTGAATGGGATAGTGGCATTGCAGGACGATCACCAGTTTTCTTTCAGCTAGAACCCAGTGTGCATACCATATCAACCACTTGTGGGTTCTACTCTAGTCAAGCAGCTAACCCTCTGTGAGCCTCATTTATAACACAGAATTGTTAATTTCTCCCCACAGGATGATTGCATGAATTACCTTGAACAAAAAAAGCAATACTAGGCTGCTGACAAATCTTGGCAAACCTTCTTGATATAGTAGAGCCTCAACAAATATTAGAACACTTTCACCTATTTGGATTTGATTTCACTTTTGTGTGTGTATATGTATGCTAGATTAGAATCTTATATTTCATATAGCAGTCCTAGAACCATAAGAAAAATCAGTAAGTGACACAGACACATTCACAGTACTTGTGTTGCTAATTTTCTCTTTTTCTTTCTTTTTTTTAATAGACAACAGGATATGACCAAGAGGGGAAGCTTAGTGGACCCCTAGTGCCCATTGTATTTTCAATTTTTGAAGGCCAAGTGAATCAAATCATATTCCAGGCAATGGCTACTCTTGATCACTGTCATCTTCATGTTACAGGTTCTCTCAGTAGATTTTACTTCTTTATCTTCTGTACACCCAGAAATAAAATAAAGGCATAGTAGATCTCATTATCAAGAATGATTCCAGGGGCTTCCCTGGTGGTCCAGTGGGTAGAGAGTCTGCCTTGCAGTGCAAGGGGTGCCGGTTTGATCCCTGGCGAGGATCCCACGTGCCGCAGAGCTGCTGGGCCAGTGTGTCCAATTACCAGCCAGAACTCTGGAGTGCATGCACCCAGAGCTGGTGCTCTATGAGGAAAGAGGCTACTGCGATGGGAGGCCCACACAGGTCGAAGAGTAAAGATGTATGAAAATAAATAAATGAAGAATCAATAAAAGAGGCCAAAATTTTAAAAATTTACAAAAAAAAAAAATGATTTCTGAAGCCAAGTTCAACACAGAGATGAGTGGCCTCAGTAATACAAGATGTCATACATGACATCCTCATTCAGACTTCCTCTATAGTATCTGGGACATTTACTCCCATCCCTGAGGTGGGACCTTAGTGTCTATAGGCTCCACCCCTCTCCCCAGGGTGGACTCCTCCCAGTCTCTTAAGTGGGATGGCCACCTGAGCATTCGTCTTTTCAGTGACCTGGCTGCTTGAAGTGTCTGAAGATGAGAACTCTGTGAATTAGCACTGAACAGCCTGCTTTCTTCACATAACCCTCTGTGAGCCTCATTTATAACACAGAATTGTTAATTTCTCCCCACAGGATGATTGCATGAATTACCTTGAACAAAAAAAGCAATACTAGGCTGCTGACAAATCTTGGCAAACCTTCTTGATATAGTAGAGCCTCAACAAATATTAGAACACTTTCACCTATTTGGATTTGATTTCACTTTTGTGTGTGTATATGTATGCTAGATTAGAATCTTATATTTCATATAGCAGTCCTAGAACCATAAGAAAAATCAGTAAGTGACACAGACACATTCACAGTACTTGTGTTGCTAATTTTCTCTTTTTCTTTCTTTTTTTTAATAGACAACAGGATATGACCAAGAGGGGAAGCTTAGTGGACCCCTAGTGCCCATTGTATTTTCAATTTTTGAAGGCCAAGTGAATCAAATCATATTCCAGGCAATGGCTACTCTTGATCACTGTCATCTTCATGTTACAGGTTCTCTCAGTAGATTTTACTTCTTTATCTTCTGTACACCCAGAAATAAAATAAAGGCATAGTAGATCTCATTATCAAGAATGATTCCAGGGGCTTCCCTGGTGGTCCAGTGGGTAGAGAGTCTGCCTTGCAGTGCAAGGGGTGCCGGTTTGATCCCTGGCGAGGATCCCACGTGCCGCAGAGCTGCTGGGCCAGTGTGTCCAATTACCAGCCAGAACTCTGGAGTGCATGCACCCAGAGCTGGTGCTCTATAGGAAAGAGGCTACGGCGATGGGAGGCCCACACAGGTCGAAGAGTAAAGATGTATGAAAATAAATAAATGAAGAATCAATAAAAGAGGCCAAAATTTTAAAAATTTACAAAAAAAAAAAATGATTTCTGAAGCCAAGTTCAACACAGAGATGAGTGGCCTCAGTAATACAAGATGTCATACATGACATCCTCATTCAGACTTCCTCTATAGTATCTGGGACATTTACTCCCATCCCTGAGGTGGGACCTTAGTGTCTATAGGCTCCACCCCTCCCAGGGTGGACTCCTCCCAGTCTCTTAAGTGGGATGGCCACCTGAGCATTCGTCTTTTCAGTGACCTGGCTGCTTGAAGTGTCTGAAGATGAGAACTCTGTGAATTAGCACTGAACAGCCTGCTTTCTTCACAGCCTCCTCTGAGTGCATCTCTGGGCCTCCTCCATGTGTTAGCCAACACACACAGGGAGACAGTTATCTTGTGTACTGAATCAGCTGAGAGAAACATGAGATTGAGAATGGAATCTGGGGCCTGGGGGCAAGAGACTTCAGCTGTAAGAATACTGAAATAATCCTGGAAATGTAATGGAGAGAGGGAGAAAAACATACTACTGCATGGAGCAAGAATACCATGGAAAGCCTGCTTGATATCTTGGGGTGGTTAAATGCTTTGATGAGCCTTAGGGCGTACCCATGATCCCCTACCCCATGCACTGAAGGAGCAACAGACGGATACTAAGCTACTGTCTAAGGTGGATGCCTTCTGTTAACTGACAAACCTCAGGCATGCAGATGACACCATCTTTATGGCAGAAAGCACAGAGGAACTAAAGAGACTCTTGATGAAGATGAAAGAGGAGAGTGAAAAAGCCAGACTAAAACCCAACATTCAGAAAACTAAGATCTTGGCATCCAGTGCCATCACTTCATGGCAAATAGATGGGAAAACAATGGAAACAGTGACAGACTTAATTTCTTGGGCCTCAGAATCACTGTGGATGGTGATTACAGCCATGAAATTTAAAGATGCTTGCTTGCTCCTTGGAAGAAAATCTATGACAAACCTAGTCAGTGTATCAAAAAGTGGAGACATCACTTTGCTAACAAAGGTTCTTGTAGCCAAATCTATGGTTTTTCCAGTAATCGTGTATGCATGTGAGAGTTGAGCCATAAAGAAGGCTGAGTGCCAAAAATTGATACCTTTGAATTCTGGTGCTGGAGAAGACTCTTGAGAGTCCCTTGGACTGAAAGGAGATCAAACCAGTCAATCCCGAAGGAAATGAACCCTGAATATTCATTGAAAGGAATGATGCTGAAGCGGAAGCTCCAATACTTTGGCCACTTGATGTGAAGAGATGACTCATAGAAAAAGACTGATGCTGGAAAAAAATAGAAAGCAAAAGGTGAAGGGGATGACAGAGGATGAGATGGTTGGACGGCATCACCGACTCCATGGACATGAGTTTGAGCAAGCTCCAGGAGATGATGAAGGACAGGGAACCCTGATGTGCTACAGTTCATGGGGTCACAGAGTCAGACACGACTGAGTAACTGAACTGAACTCAACTGCCAGTTGAGTTCCCATCCCCAGAGGAAAGACTGAAAGCTGCTTCATCCCTCCTTCTCTCATTTGAAACCAGATTAGTGCAAAGTGGACCTATTATATGAACTAGCGCAGGTACACAGGTAATTTCTGTCCCCCTAGCTGTGTGGTGTTATAGAGGCTTTGACCTCTCCAGTCGGGGAAGGCAGACACTGAGGGAGGAGCAAATGTTTTGAGAGCTGGAAGCTCTCAGACAGAAGAAAAGAACATTCCAGCAAAGGCACAGCTTGAACACCTGCCCTGTGCTGGGAGAGGGCAGGGTGTGCAGAGAGTTCTGGCAGACAGCCACTGTGGCAGGGAAGCAAGAGTCCGGAAAAGAAGGTAGGAGAGGAGGCTCAGAGACAGCAGAGGCCCTGGCTTCTAAGGCATTTAGATTTTCTCTCCAAAGGAGAAGGCCTGAATCAAGTTTCCATTCAGGGCTACAAAGGGCAGGAGGGGTCGGAAACAGGAGGCGATGCCATTAACTGGTTGGGAGTCTATGGCAAGGGCTCACATAAGGGCTGATCTCCTGGTTAACTAACTTTCTCGCTCTCCAGGGATCTTAGTTACAGATTTTTCATTTACATTTGGAAAATTCATTTTAACTCATGGTATTTTTATGTTTCTTAAGAACACTGTGGGAAAAGCGCATGTTTGTCTTCTTTTATTAACTGTGTAGGAAGTGCCTACTTTTACCAGGGGCCATGCTGGGTCCTGTGGATGCAAGATGATGCTGCCACATCCCTGCCCCCAGACAGCTCATAGGGTAGTAGGAGGACACTAACAAGTATGCAGACAATGCAGCAAAGGGTTCTGATTAGAGTCTGGTGGGCTGTAGAGGGGACCAACTGCAGGTAGGAGGACACTTTTACAAGTTAGCTGCAATGACTCATAGAAAAGACTGATGCTGGAAAAAATAGAAAGCAAAGGTGAAGGGGATGACAGAGGATGAGATGGTTGGACGGCATCACCGACTCCATGGACATGAGTTTGAGCAAGCTCCAGGAGATGATGAAGGACAGGGAACCCTGATGTGCTACAGTTCATGGGGTCACAGAGTCAGACACGACTGAGTAACTGAACTGAACTCAACTGCCAGTTGAGTTCCCATCCCCAGAGGAAAGACTGAAAGCTGCTTCATCCCTCCTTCTCTCATTTGAAACCAGATTAGTGCAAAGTGGACCTATTATATGAACTAGCGCAGGTACACAGGTAATTTCTGTCCCCCTAGCTGTGTGGTGTTATAGAGGCTTTGACCTCTCCAGTCGGGGAAGGCAGACACTGAGGGAGGAGTAAATGTTTTGAGAGCTGGAAGCTCTCAGACAGAAGAAAAGAACATTCCAGCAAAGGCACAGCTTGAACACCTGCCCTGTGCTGGGAGAGGGCAGGGTGTGCAGAGAGTTCTGGCAGACAGCCACTGTGGCAGGGAAGCAAGAGTCCGGAAAAGAAGGTAGGAGAGGAGGCTCAGAGACAGCAGAGGCCCTGGCTTCTAAGGCATTTAGATTTTCTCTCCAAAGGAGAAGGCCTGAATCAAGTTTCCATTCAGGGCTACAAAGGGCAGGAGGGGTCGGAAACAGGAGGCGATGCCATTAACTGGTTGGGAGTCTATGGCAAGGGCTCACATAAGGGCTGATCTCCTGGTTAACTAACTTTCTCGCTCTCCAGGGATCTTAGTTACAGATTTTTCATTTACATTTGGAAAATTCATTTTAACTCATGGTATTTTTATGTTTCTTAAGAACACTGTGGGAAAAGCGCATGTTTGTCTTCTTTTATTAACTGTGTAGGAAGTGCCTACTTTTACCAGGGGCCATGCTGGGTCCTGTGGATGCAAGATGATGCTGCCACATCCCTGCCCCCAGACAGCTCATAGGGTAGTAGGAGGACACTAACAAGTATGCAGACAATGCAGCAAAGGGTTCTGATTAGAGTCTGGTGGGCTGTAGAGGGGACCAACTGCAGGTGGAGAAAGAGGGGTCGATTTTCAGTGTGGCTGGTAGTGGTTGAACAGAGAAGGCTTTCACTGGCCCCTGAACTGAGTATTTAAAGTTGAACAGACCCTCACAAACAGAAAGCAGGCCCTGAGTACGCTATGAGAAAAAGCGTGGGGCCATGCATGTAGCAAGAAAGGTGAACGATGGCAGGTGGTATAGAGTGGGAGACTGCTGAGGGTGGGGATGGGAGTGGGGGTCCAGACTGGCAGTTGACCCTGTGCTTGGCTGCAGGGCCCATTGGGAGGTTAAAGAATTGTGCAGGAGTTAGGCTGTGCTTGCACAAACCTACTCTGTGATCACTGTGAGTGTATGTTGAAGGCGGTGAGCCTAGAGGCAGGAAGGCTCTTGGGCCACTGATTGTCCTAGACCAGTGGGAAGTGATGGAGGCCTGGTTGAAGGAAATGTAAAGGGGAGTGGTGGGAAGGAGGAGGGTGGAAGCAGTGTGAGGAGGTCACACCTGCTGGAATTGGTTACTGAGTGAGTGCAGGCAGTGAGAAGAAGTGTTTAAGGTAACGCTTGGGCCTCTGGATTGTTTGACTGACTGGTTAGTGGTGTCATTCAAAAGTGGGAGAGAGAGAGGAAGGGAGAGAGACAGAATAGGGGAAGAGAGAGAAAGTTTATGGGAAAATAAGTTTTAGGCTGATTAAATGTGGGGTAAGGGGAGTCCCTTGTGGCTTAGCTGGTAAAGAGTCTGAATGCAGGAGACCCCGGTTTGATTCCTGGGTTGGCAAGTTCTCCTGGAAAAGGGATAGAGTACCCACCCCAGTATTCTTGGGCTTCCCTGGTGGCTCAGTTGGTAAATAATCGCTGCAATGTGGGAGACCTGGGTTTGATCCTTGGGTTGGGAACATGACCTGGAGAAGGGAAAGGCTTCATACTCCAGTATTCTTGTCTGAAGAATCATGGCTCCTCCATAGGTCACAAACTTTTAGGTCTCTGGATTGCTTGACTGGCTGGTTAGTGATGTCATTCAAAAGAGGGAGAGGGAGGGAGAGGGAGAGAGAGCTAAGGGGGAAGCGGGGGGAAAGTTTATGGGGAAATAAGGTTTAGGCTTATTGAATGTAATCTGTGGGGTTAGCTAGGTGGAGGTGTTTAGGAGGCCGTGGCTGTATGACTCTGGAGATATAGACTGGGGAGTCTTCCTCACACAGGTGCTAATCCAGTGCTAGGGTGTGAAAGCCTATCTGTAGTGAATGCCTCATCTGCCCACAGGGGCCAGGTAAGTGGTGAATGATACTATTTTGGAATAAGAAAGGCAAAAGCAAAAAACTAATGTAGGCGGCTTCCCCTGGTGGTCCAGTGGGTAAGGACACTGCCTTGCAGTGCAAGGGGCGCCAGTTCAATCCCTGGCCTGGGAAGATCCCATGTGCCGCAGAGCATCCGGACCGATAAGTCCAATTACCGAGCCAGAGCTCTGGAGCGCATGCGCCCAGAGCCAGCGCTCTGTGACAACAGAGGCCACCGCGATGGGAGGCCCACAGGAGCCAAAGAACAAAGACTGACGAAAATGGACAAATGAAAGACCAATAGAAGTGGCCCGCCCGCTCCCCTCCCTCCCCAACCCGACCCCCGCCCAAAATAAATAAATAAATCTTAAAAAAAAAAACCAACTAATGTAGGGCTTCCCTGGTGGTCCAATGGGTAAAGAGTCCGCCTTGCAGTGCAAGGGGCGCCAGTTCAATCCCTGGCCTGGGAAGATCCCATGTGCCGCAGAGCATCCGGACCGATAAGTCCAATTACCGAGCCAGAGCTCTGGAGCGCATGCGCCCAGAGCCAGCGCTCTGTGACAACAGAGGCCACCGCGATGGGAGGCCCACAGGAGCCAAAGAACAAAGACTGACGAAAATGGACAAATGAAAGACCAATAGAAGTGGCCCGCCCGCTCCCCTCCCTCCCCAACCCGACCCCCGCCCAAAATAAATAAATAAATCTTAAAAAAAAAAAACCAACTAATGTAGGGCTTCCCTGGTGGTCCAATGGGTAAAGAGTCCGCCTTGCAGTGCAAGGGGCACCATTTCAATCCCTGGCCCTGGAAGATCCCACATGCCCAGAGCAACTGGACCAGTGTGTCCAATTGCAAGTCAGCTCTCGGGAGCACATGTGCCTAGAGCCAGTACTCTGCAGCAAGTGAGGCCACTGCAATGGGAGGCCCACACACGCCAAAGAATAAAGATGGATGGAAATAAATAAATGAAAAACCAATTTTAAAAGGCCAAAAAAAAATTTTTTTTAAAAAAAGAACTGGGCATCCAGGAGACATCTAAGTATAATCCCATCCCAAGACCACTGTTAATTGGATTTAAAGAAAACAGTTGATCTGAGATAGACCAATCAGCTAAAATTTAAAAACAAAAAATTAAAAATAAAAAACTGATGTAGAAAAACTCCCAATTGTGCTAAAGTGAAATTAAAAGTCTTCTGATACTTGGTTTCAACCTGTGAGACACAGAGATCAGAGTAACAAACTGAGGGTATATCAGAGGACATAGACTGAATTCAATTTCAGACAATTTTCAAGTCAGAATTTGTGTACAGTACAATTAATTTTATGATTTTCCCACAAAAGTCAGAAAATTTTGTATTTCTATAAAATTTCCTGATCTAAGAATACTGTTAGAAAAGTATTTTAACAATCATCCTATAATAATAGCAAATGTATCTGTGGGCCAGAGACCCTGTGGTCATTTCTTCAGACAGAATGGAATGAGTGTTCTGTGAGTACAGGTCCATGTTTCATTGAACTGGATCAGAACTATACACAGAGGCAATCTCCAACTTACAAACATCACAGACCTAGAATATGCAAACGCATATTCAAATCTTTGAAAAGTTGAAACTTGAAGGGGACTTACTACACGCAAGTGACAAGATTGGCCATCATTTTCTTATTCCTGATTGTATGCGGAAAGCTTTCAGACTTTCATCATTAAATATAATATTAATATTAGCTGTGGATTTTTCTTATATACCCTTTATCAAGCTGAGGAAGTTACCTTCTACTCCTGATATGTTGCGTATTTTTTGTCCTTATTTTTCCATGATGAAAAACATTGGATTTCCCATTGCTCTGAAGAGTCCCCATTCTCAGGTTCTCATTTTGACTATTGTTTTCAAATTGCTAAACATATTCCAGTATCTACTGTATGTCAGGTATTATATGAGGTGATAGTTTATGTCAGCCTAATTTCCCTATTTTTTTGAAGGGCATCAGACATAACCAAACACATAACACTTATAAATAAAGTTTTGAAAATACTTTTATACTACTAAAAAATATATACTGGATTTCATTGAATGATTTTCCACCTCTATTGAGATACTCATTTGGTTTTGTCCTTTATTCTATTAATATGAGGTATTAAATTAATTGATTTTCATATGCTGAGCCAGTCTTGTAGTCTGGGATAGATTCTGTTTGGTTATGATACATAATTAATTATTTTTAAGTTGTTAGATTCAGTTTGCTAGTATTTTTTGAAAACTTTTACATCTGTTTGATTTATTAAGTTTTTAGATTATCTGTAACAAAATAAAAATAGATGTAGAAAAACTCCCAATTGTGCTAAAGTGAAATTAAAAGTCTTCTGAATTTCAGACAAATTTGAGGGTATATCAGAGGACATAGACTGAATTCAATTTCAGACAATTTTCAAGTCAGAATTTGTGTACAGTACAATTAATTTTATGATTTTCCCACAAAAGTCAGAAAATTTTGTATTTCTATAAAATTTCCTGATCTAAGAATACTGTTAGAAAAGTATTTTAACAATCATCCTATAATAATAGCAAATGTATCTGTGGGCCAGAGACCCTGTGGTCATTTCTTCAGACAGAATGGAATGAGTGTTCTGTGAGTACAGGTCCATGTTTCATTGAACTGGATCAGAACTATACACAGAGGCAATCTCCAACTTACAAACATCACAGACCTAGAATATGCAAACGCATATTCAAATCTTTGAAAAGTTGAAACTTGAAGGGGACTTACTACACGCAAGTGACAAGATTGGCCATCATTTTCTTATTCCTGATTGTATGCGGAAAGCTTTCAGACTTTCATCATTAAATATAATATTAATATTAGCTGTGGATTTTTCTTATATACCCTTTATCAAGCTGAGGAAGTTACCTTCTACTCCTGATATGTTGCGTATTTTTTGTCCTTATTTTTCCATGATGAAAAACATTGGATTTCCCATTGCTCTGAAGAGTCCCCATTCTCAGGTTCTCATTTTGACTATTGTTTTCAAATTGCTAAACATATTCCAGTATCTACTGTATGTCAGGTATTATATGAGGTGATAGTTTATGTCAGCCTAATTTCCCTATTTTTTTGAAGGGCATCAGACATAACCAAACACATAACACTTATAAATAAAGTTTTGAAAATACTTTTATACTACTAAAAAATATATACTGGATTTCATTGAATGATTTTCCACCTCTATTGAGATACTCATTTGGTTTTGTCCTTTATTCTATTAATATGAGGTATTAAATTAATTGATTTTCATATGCTGAGCCAGTCTTGTAGTCTGGGATAGATTCTGTTTGGTTATGATACATAATTAATTATTTTTAAGTTGTTAGATTCAGTTTGCTAGTATTTTTTGAAAACTTTTACATCTGTGTTTATAACAGATATTACTCTGCATTTTATTGTATTTTTTCTGATTTACATGTAAGGATGCTACTGGTCTCATGGAATAAGTTAGGGAGTATTCCATACTCTTTTTTGGCAGTGGGGAGCTTTTTTGAAGTTTTGTTGTTAATTCTCCCATGCTTGTTAGGTAGAATTAACCAGTGAAGTTATCTAATCCTGGAATTTTCTTTTTGAGAATTTTAAAAATTACTAACTCAATCTCTTATTTAGTTTTTTTATTCTTTGGTAAATTTTGGCAGTTTTTCTCTAAGAATTTATGCATTTCACCTAGGTTGTCTGATTTGTGCAATTGCTTGTAGTATTCTATTTAGATTTTTTAATGTCTGTAAGTTTGGTAGTGATGTCACCTCTCTCTCTTTTTTTTTTGTTATGCCATCTGTGGTTTGCAGGATATGAGCTCCCCAGCCAGAGATTGGACCTGGGCCATGGGCAGTGAAAACATAGAGTCCTAATCACTGGACCACCAGGGAATATTCACTGATGTCCCTCCCCTCTTACACTCATAATTTTAGTTGCTTGATTCTTGTCTTTCTGTCTCTTGCTCTTTTTTTTCCCCTTGGTAAATCCAGGTGAAGATTTGTTCATTTTATTGATCTATAAAAACAAACAAAAAAAAACTTTTGGTTTTGTTGATTTTCTCCTTTACTTTTGTGTTCTCCATTTCATTAGTTTTCACTCTATATTTCCTTCTGGTTGTTTGGGTTAGTTTAATCTTTGTTTTCAGTTTCTTTTTAAAATAATATTTCTTTATTTATGACTGCACTGAGTCTCCATTGCTACATGCGGGCTTTCTCTAGTTGTGGTGCACAGGGGCTACTCTTCATTGCCAACCACAGGCTTCTCATTGCAGTGGCTTGTTTTGTTGTGGAGCACAGGCTCTTGGCGTGAGCAGGCTCTGTAGTTGTGGCTCAGGGCCTCTAGAGCATGGACGTGGGAGTCGTGGTGCACAGGTTTAGTTGCTCTGCAGCATGTGCAATCCTCTTGAACCAATGAGGTATAATTGTTTTTGTTTGGGGATTCAGTTTTTTGGCTTAGTATTTTTTGAAAACTTTTACATCTGTGTTTATAACAGATATTACTCTGCATTTTATTGTATTTTTTCTGATTTACATGTAAGGATGCTACTGGTCTCATGGAATAAGTTAGGGAGTATTCCATACTCTTTTTTGGCAGTGGGGAGCTTTTTTGAAGTTTTGTTGTTAATTCTCCCATGCTTGTTAGGTAGAATTAACCAGTGAAGTTATCTAATCCTGGAATTTTCTTTTTGAGAATTTTAAAAATTACTAACTCAATCTCTTATTTAGTTTTTTTATTCTTTGGTAAATTTTGGCAGTTTTTCTCTAAGAATTTATGCATTTCACCTAGGTTGTCTGATTTGTGCAATTGCTTGTAGTATTCTATTTAGATTTTTTAATGTCTGTAAGTTTGGTAGTGATGTCACCTCTCTCTCTCTTTTTTTTTTTGTTATGCCATCTGTGGTTTGCAGGATATGAGCTCCCCAGCCAGAGATTGGACCTGGGCCATGGGCAGTGAAAACATAGAGTCCTAATCACTGGACCACCAGGGAATATTCACTGATGTCCCTCCCCTCTTACACTCATAATTTTAGTTGCTTGATTCTTGTCTTTCTGTCTCTTGCTCTTTTTTTTCCCCTTGGTAAATCCAGGTGAAGATTTGTTCATTTTATTGATCTATAAAAACAAACAAAAAAAAACTTTTGGTTTTGTTGATTTTCTCCTTTACTTTTGTGTTCTCCATTTCATTAGTTTTCACTCTATATTTCCTTCTGGTTGTTTGGGTTAGTTTAATCTTTGTTTTCAGTTTCTTTTTAAAATAATATTTCTTTATTTATGACTGCACTGAGTCTCCATTGCTACATGCGGGCTTTCTCTAGTTGTGGTGCACAGGGGCTACTCTTCATTGCCAACCACAGGCTTCTCATTGCAGTGGCTTGTTTTGTTGTGGAGCACAGGCTCTTGGCGTGAGCAGGCTCTGTAGTTGTGGCTCAGGGCCTCTAGAGCATGGACGTGGGAGTCGTGGTGCACAGGTTTAGTTGCTCTGCAGCATGTGCAATCCTCTTGAACCAACCTGTGTCCCCTGCTTCAGCAGGCAGATTCTTATTCACTGTGCCACCAGGGAAGTCCTTTGCTTTAGGTTTTTAAGATAGAAGATTATTGATTTGATATTTTCTTCTTTTATACACACTTATAGCTATAGATTTTACTTCATGTGCTGTGTAACCTGTATCCCATAAAGTTTGGTATGCTGTGTCTTCATTTTCATTCTTTTAATTACTTTTTGATTTATTGGTTATTAGAGTATATTGTTATTTCCACAAATTTCCTGCCATAAGTGATTTTTAATATTATTCCATTGTGATCAAAGAATATATTTGGTATGATTTCAATGTTTTAAGCTTATTAAGACTTGTTTTATGATCTGTCACATGATCTAGTCTGGAGAATATTTAACATACTTCTAATAAGAATATGTGTTGTGCTTTTGTTGGATGGAGTATTTCATAAATACCTATTAGCATCTAGTTAGTTCTTTTTACTATTTTAATTAGTTTAGTTATTTTATTTAGTTCTTTCATTCTTTGGTCAATTTTGGTAGTTTTTGCTGAAGTATTCATCCGTTTCACCTAGGTTGTCTGATTTGTGAGAAAAGACTCACTTGCAGTATTTGGATTTTTAATATTTGTGAGTTTGGTAATGATATTTCCCTTTTTGTTGTTCAAATCTTCTATTCTCTTGTTCACCTTTTGTCTATTATTGAAAGTGAAGTTTTGAAATCGCCAACTATTATTATTGACTTGTATATTTTACCTTCAATTCTGTCAGATTTTGCTTCATGTATTTTGGGTTCTGTTGGTAGGTGTGTGTATATTTGTAATTTGTCATAGCTTCTTGATGGATTTACCCTTGCATCATTATGGAATATGCTTTTTTGTCTCTAGTACCAAGTTTTTTATCTTAAAGTGTGTTTGTTTTAGTAGTAGTGTAGCTTAAATTATTGAGCCTCATTTTGAAGGATAATTTTGTTGGGTATATAATTCTTAGTTGAAAGTCTTTTTCTTTCAGCACTTTCAATATGTTATTTCAGTGTCTTCTGGCCTCCATGAGAAATCAGCTATTCAGTGTATTAAGAATTTCTTGTAGGTGATGGGTCTGCCCTTTTAAGATTCTCTTTTTGTTTGTTTTGTATTTAATTAGGATATATCTTAGTTTGAGTCTCTTTGAGTTTATTGTATTCGGAGTTCAGTCAACTTTTTGATATATAGATTAATATTTTCCTTAAATTTAGGAAGACTTATTAGCCCCCCCCCCCTTTTTTTTTTCAGCTCATCTGTCTACCCCTTTCACTCTTTCCTTCTATGACTCCCATTGTGCATGTGTTTTGCTTGATGGTGTTTCATTGATCTCTAAGATTCTGCTAATATTTCTTTTTTCTTTTTGTCAGAGTAGATAACCTCAATTGATTTATTGTAAAGTTTACATATTCTTTCTTCTGCTAACTCAATTTACTATTGGGCCCTTTCAAATGAATTTTTCATTTCACTTATTGTGCTTGTCAGCTTCAGAATTCTTATTTGTTGTTTAAAGATGGAATTTCTTTGCTTTTATTTGTACTTTCTATTTGGTGAGACTTTATTCTCTTACTTCAATTTTTTAGAGATACATTTCTTTAGTTTTTGAACTTGCTTAAAATTGTTGAAATCTTATCTAGTAAGTCTAATATCTGGGATACCTTGTAGGCAGGTTCTAGTGACTGCAACTTTTCCTATATATTGCCCTACTGTCATATTCGCATGTCTCATAGCCATTTGTTGAAAACTGGAATTTTTAAATAATATGATGTGGTAACTACAGAACATATTCCACCTTCTGCTTGGGATTTGTTGTTGTTGCTGCTTGTTTGTTTAATGACTTTCGTGCACTAATTCTATAACATCTGTATTTTCTGCCACTTCAATGTAGTCAGTGAAGCCTGTTCCATTAGCTCAATGTCCTGCTAATGATTGAACTGAGATTTCCTTACAAGCCTAAAACAAATAAGTCTTCCAACCTATACCAATAGTCTCTGTGTTCATATTAGGCACATATTCAGAGGTGCAGCAAGCAATTTATAGCTCTTAGCTTAACTTAACATACTCACAGCCTCAAGATCAGTCAGAGGTGAGAGATTAAGGCTTACAAGGTCTTTCCTGGGTATGTGCACAGTCCTTGCAGTGGCTTCTCTTGTGGATCACAGGCTCTACGATGCTTGAGCTTTAGTAGCTGTGGCACATGGCTTCAGTAGTTGCAGCTCTCAGGCTCTAGAGCATAGGCTCAATAGATGTGGTGCGTAGGCTTAGTTGCTCCACAGCATGTGCAGTCTTCCCAAATCAGAGACTGAACCCATGACTCCTGCATTGGCAGGTGAATTCCCTGGGTCACCGGGGAAGCCCCACCTTATTTTAAGGAAGGGGAGTGTTTTGTAGATCCCTATTCTGCCTTTCCACTGATGTCCAGTCTTTTTACTCAAAAAATAAAATAGTAACACATTTGTTTGCTATATAAGCAATGTGATATCAACAAGCAGATGCCCACAAAAGCTCTTCACCACAGTTCACCCATTTAATACATCAACTTGTTTCTTTTTTAAAATTCTGTTTCTTACCTGACATGAATACTCTTGGTACTTTTACAGTCACAGTCTAGATTTACCCTTAGATTCTCCCTTTTGTCACTTTGCACTCTAGTGTTTCTTTTGCTGCTTGATAGTTTATGAAATGATCATATTAATGCTCAAAATTCATTGAGTTTATGTGTTATATAATTTTATTGTTTTTCTTTATCCTTTTATGTTTTCACTATTTAGGACTTTTCAATTTTAGCAGTATTATAAATAAGGCTACTTACTACTGTTGGTTCATTATTTTTAAAAATTTTTAAATAATATGATGTGGTAACTACAGAACATATTCCACCTTCTGCTTGGGATTTGTTGTTGTTGCTGCTTGTTTGTTTAATGACTTTCGTGCACTAATTCTATAACATCTGTATTTTCTGCCACTTCAATGTAGTCAGTGAAGCCTGTTCCATTAGCTCAATGTCCTGCTAATGATTGAACTGAGATTTCCTTACAAGCCTAAAACAAATAAGTCTTCCAACCTATACCAATAGTCTCTGTGTTCATATTAGGCACATATTCAGAGGTGCAGCAAGCAATTTATAGCTCTTAGCTTAACTTAACATACTCACAGCCTCAAGATCAGTCAGAGGTGAGAGATTAAGGCTTACAAGGTCTTTCCTGGGTATGTGCACAGTCCTTGCAGTGGCTTCTCTTGTGGATCACAGGCTCTACGATGCTTGAGCTTTAGTAGCTGTGGCACATGGCTTCAGTAGTTGCAGCTCTCAGGCTCTAGAGCATAGGCTCAATAGATGTGGTGCGTAGGCTTAGTTGCTCCACAGCATGTGCAGTCTTCCCAAATCAGAGACTGAACCCATGACTCCTGCATTGGCAGGTGAATTCCCTGGGTCACCGGGGAAGCCCCACCTTATTTTAAGGAAGGGGAGTGTTTTGTAGATCCCTATTCTGCCTTTCCACTGATGTCCAGTCTTTTTACTCAAAAAATAAAATAGTAACACATTTGTTTGCTATATAAGCAATGTGATATCAACAAGCAGATGCCCACAAAAGCTCTTCACCACAGTTCACCCATTTAATACATCAACTTGTTTCTTTTTTAAAATTCTGTTTCTTACCTGACATGAATACTCTTGGTACTTTTACAGTCACAGTCTAGATTTACCCTTAGATTCTCCCTTTTGTCACTTTGCACTCTAGTGTTTCTTTTGCTGCTTGATAGTTTATGAAATGATCATATTAATGCTCAAAATTCATTGAGTTTATGTGTTATATAATTTTATTGTTTTTCTTTATCCTTTTATGTTTTCACTATTTAGGACTTTTCAATTTTAGCAGTATTATAAATAAGGCTACTTACTACTGTATACTGCAAGGATGTCATTTATTTTTTAAAAAATATTTCCTTTAGATAAATTCTGTTTAGTAATGTTTGCTACTAAAGGCTATATACATTTTATGCCTCAAGTTATTTCCAAAAAGGATTATGCTACTTTATATTTTCATTAATAATATATGCATTTCTTTACATTCTATACAACAAATTTTACAGTGTTGGCTATTATTGATTTTTAATTTGTGAACATACAAAATTTATTAAAATTGTTAATGAGGCTGAAGAATTTTTATATCTGCTTTATCTGGATTTTCTCTTCTGTGCTCTTAAAAATACTATAACTATCCCATGAGTAATCACTAACATTTTATTCACTTCAGAAAAAGTGAGATTTTCATACAGAATCTTATCAAACATCCTTAACATTAAAATATCTCGTAATCTCTGTCACAATTTTTAGAACTACCAAACGATGCCTGTTTATCCTGATAAGTTACACTTTTTAATGTTTCTTAGAAGCTAGTGGTACTATAGTTCTCAGATATTCCCAGGAAAATCTCATCAAAATCTAACTATAAAGTATCAATTTATATTTTTGTTAACATATTGAATTATGGTATATATTGTTTCTTGAGGAAAATGTATTTTGAATGTTAGTTAGGATTCAAGCAAACTTTTAGAATGTATCATTTAGAAAGCTTAGAAATTCTTATTTTAGTGATTGTGCAAGTGAAAATGTTACCTGAAATTGGTGACTCACTGCATATTCTACAACATTGTTTTTCCTTACAACTTAACCTAATCTTTGCCTTTTTCCCAGTTTAAGGCCAGTCTTCCTGCTGTGACTTTCAAACTCACTGGGGAGACGGATGGACTATTTCAGATACAGCCTGATGGACTTCTCTATTATAACAAGAACCTGGACAGGGAGACAAGAGCTGTTCACAACCTCCAGGTGAGCTGAGACCAGACAAAGACACTAACTCCAATCTCTCTGAGCACGCTTTGTCCTGGAAATATCACTGCCACGTTCATCCCTAGCATAGACTCCTGTTTCAGCTCTCCTGCCTTGAATGACATACTTTTTGAATTTTGTTTGTGCGTTTGTTTGTTTGTTTGTTTTTAACCAACTAGAGAGTGGTTTGGCAAAGGTATCCTCTTTTTTAGACTCTTCGACCAGAGTAACCCAAGTTATATTGCCAAGGCTCTCAGACGGCATTACTCATCCAAGGAAGGCCATCCTTAGGCACCTGGATCAAAACCACTCAGTACTTCTCCATTCCTTTGATATCTCCCCATGGCTGTTGGTTGGGCTCTGGATCCACAGAGAAGGCAGCATCAGTGCTAGATGGAGCCCCTTTGGGCCTTGCAAGAAGCAGAAGCAACTGATGACTGAAGTCAGAGGCTGACGAAAGAGACCCTTCTCCTTCTCTTTCCCCCTTAGTTTTCATGGTTTGTCTCTGAACACACAGCAATGGTAGGGAACTAAGTGTGGGGAAAGAGCAGGCCAAAAGCTTTCTGCTGGTAAATTTTACTATTGGCTCTAAAGACTGACCTCTAATGCAACTCTGTAACAGGCTACGATATGTCCATACCCTAAAAGGTCAAAGTGTTCTTAGAAGCTAGTGGTACTATAGTTCTCAGATATTCCCAGGAAAATCTCATCAAAATCTAACTATAAAGTATCAATTTATATTTTTGTTAACATATTGAATTATGGTATATATTGTTTCTTGAGGAAAATGTATTTTGAATGTTAGTTAGGATTCAAGCAAACTTTTAGAATGTATCATTTAGAAAGCTTAGAAATTCTTATTTTAGTGATTGTGCAAGTGAAAATGTTACCTGAAATTGGTGACTCACTGCATATTCTACAACATTGTTTTTCCTTACAACTTAACCTAATCTTTGCCTTTTTCCCAGTTTAAGGCCAGTCTTCCTGCTGTGACTTTCAAACTCACTGGGGAGACGGATGGACTATTTCAGATACAGCCTGATGGACTTCTCTATTATAACAAGAACCTGGACAGGGAGACAAGAGCTGTTCACAACCTCCAGGTGAGCTGAGACCAGACAAAGACACTAACTCCAATCTCTCTGAGCACGCTTTGTCCTGGAAATATCACTGCCACGTTCATCCCTAGCATAGACTCCTGTTTCAGCTCTCCTGCCTTGAATGACATACTTTTTGAATTTTGTTTGTGCGTTTGTTTGTTTGTTTGTTTTTAACCAACTAGAGAGTGGTTTGGCAAAGGTATCCTCTTTTTTAGACTCTTCGACCAGAGTAACCCAAGTTATATTGCCAAGGCTCTCAGACGGCATTACTCATCCAAGGAAGGCCATCCTTAGGCACCTGGATCAAAACCACTCAGTACTTCTCCATTCCTTTGATATCTCCCCATGGCTGTTGGTTGGGCTCTGGATCCACAGAGAAGGCAGCATCAGTGCTAGATGGAGCCCCTTTGGGCCTTGCAAGAAGCAGAAGCAACTGATGACTGAAGTCAGAGGCTGACGAAAGAGACCCTTCTCCTTCTCTTTCCCCCTTAGTTTTCATGGTTTGTCTCTGAACACACAGCAATGGTAGGGAACTAAGTGTGGGGAAAGAGCAGGCCAAAAGCTTTCTGCTGGTAAATTTTACTATTGGCTCTAAAGACTGACCTCTAATGCAACTCTGTAACAGGCTACGATATGTCCATACCCTAAAAGGTCAAAGTGTTCTCATTTTGATTCTAAAGATCTAGAAAAAAGCATGGTTAGTGCCCAGCATAACCCACTGCTGGAAAAACACAGTCATAATTAGCTTTGTTTCCCTGTTACGGGCTCTATTTTAGCAGCTCCCAATTTGGGTTTTTGTGGATGTCTTTCTGCCCTGTAGTTACCAGGTTATTGGTTGTTTGGGCTCTGATTTCCTTCAGGTGACTTTTGGGTGTGTGATATGAGGTTCAGACTCACCAAAGAGGTTTCCTTCTCCTGTCCACATCAGGTTTCAGCCCTGGATGCTCAGGGCAATACAGTGGAGGGTCCGGTCCCTGTCACCATAGAAGTCAAGGACATCAACGACAATCGACCTGTGTTTCTGCAGAGCAAGTATGAAGGCTCAGTCAGGCAGAATTCGCGCCCAGGTAATAGGCAGGATCCTGAAGATACCCATGGAAAGATGAAAGGGTCAAAGGCAGAATGGCAGATTTGTGTGGCTAACAGCTGTAGCTATCATTCATTCAGTGCTTCCTATCTTATTAAATTGTATTTGTCTTATTGAAATTTCACAGCACTCCTCTGGGAGTTGTTTTATTATCCCCATTGCTTTAGGGCACAATTTCTCAACCTTGCCACTACTGACATCTTAGGCTCAATAACTCTTTTTGTTTGTTTGTTTGGTCTGGAGCTGTTCTGTGCGTTATAGGATGTTAGCGCTTCGTTGACCTCTGTCTGCACATCAGATGCCAGGAGTAACATTTCCCTTCCAAGCTGTGATAGCAAAGATGTCCTCAGACATGGCCAAATATCTCGTAGGGGGCAAAATCACCCCCAGTTAAAAGCCACCATTTTCGGGTGAGAATTTAGAATACCTTACGGCTCTAGAGGGGCTTCCCTGGTGAGTCAGACATTAAAGAATCTGCCTTTAGTGTGGGAGACCCAGGTTCCATCCCTGGGTTAGGAAGATCCCCTGGAGAAGGGAATGGCTGCCCACTCCAACATATTCCTTCCTGAAGAATTCCATGGACAGAGGAGCCTGGCCAGCTGCAGTCCATGGGGTTGCAAGAGTAGGACATGACTGAGCGACTAACACACACAGACACACAGAGAGCTCTAGAACACTCTGGAAGGGTAAACTGACTTTCCCCACATCCTCCCAAGAATCCCAGTGACATTCTCATGGTCACTGCTCGCTCCCAGTTCTTTCTCTTCTCTTACTTCCAGCTCCAGTTATGGTTCATCCTTTCACTCTGGGTTGCACAAATTGGCTACAATGTATCAAAGGTTATGTCTGTCAATATTTATCATATTTAAAATTAAAACTGAGAAATTTAAAAATTTATTAATTGATTTAAAGTAATAATCATATTTTAATGAAAAGAAATATATCTTCAAAGATAGAAGGATTGTTAAGAAAATGACATTGTTTTAGTCTTTGCCCATCTCTTTAATATTTAGATTTATTGAGAACAATTGGATTTTTATGTCTGTTTTTGCATTTATTTTGTTGCCATATACTCTTTTGGTTGAAACACTTAAAGAAAAACTCTCTTTATGCAGATATGTAGTTGGAAAGAGAGCATTATAATAGTGTTTTCAGATAATTGTGAATAGTCTTTGGTACTAGACAAAACTCTACAAGGGATGGTTTCATAATTGCTGGTTGCAATGTGGCATCTAAAAACCATACTGTTTTACGGGGTATTCCTTTATCCTAAAATCCATCAAATTATCCAGTGATTTGAAAGGGTCTTTTACATATATATGACCTTTAAAACAGTCTCAAAGACCCCTACAGGTCCCTGGACCATACTTTAATAAACTTCATCCTAGGGAGCAAAAAAGACTGTAATAAATCCTCCATACTGTCTTTACGGGTTTGGTCTGGAGCTGTTCTGTGCGTTATAGGATGTTAGCGTTGACCTCTGTCTGCACATCAGCTGCCAGGAGTAACATTTCCCTTCCAAGCTGTGATAGCAAAGATGTCCTCAGACATGGCCAAATATCTCGTAGGGGGCAAAATCACCCCCAGTTAAAAGCCACCATTTTCGGGTGAGAATTTAGAATACCTTACGGCTCTAGAGGGGCTTCCCTGGTGAGTCAGACATTAAAGAATCTGCCTTTAGTGTGGGAGACCCAGGTTCCATCCCTGGGTTAGGAAGATCCCCTGGAGAAGGGAATGGCTGCCCACTCCAACATATTCCTTCCTGAAGAATTCCATGGACAGAGGAGCCTGGCCAGCTGCAGTCCATGGGGTTGCAAGAGTAGGACATGACTGAGCGACTAACACACACAGACACACAGAGAGCTCTAGAACACTCTGGAAGGGTAAACTGACTTTCCCCACATCCTCCCAAGAATCCCAGTGACATTCTCATGGTCACTGCTCGCTCCCAGTTCTTTCTCTTCTCTTACTTCCAGCTCCAGTTATGGTTCATCCTTTCACTCTGGGTTGCACAAATTGGCTACAATGTATCAAAGGTTATGTCTGTCAATATTTATCATATTTAAAATTAAAACTGAGAAATTTAAAAATTTATTAATTGATTTAAAGTAATAATCATATTTTAATGAAAAGAAATATATCTTCAAAGATAGAAGGATTGTTAAGAAAATGACATTGTTTTAGTCTTTGCCCATCTCTTTAATATTTAGATTTATTGAGAACAATTGGATTTTTATGTCTGTTTTTGCATTTATTTTGTTGCCATATACTCTTTTGGTTGAAACACTTAAAGAAAAACTCTCTTTATGCAGATATGTAGTTGGAAAGAGAGCATTATAATAGTGTTTTCAGATAATTGTGAATAGTCTTTGGTACTAGACAAAACTCTACAAGGGATGGTTTCATAATTGCTGGTTGCAATGTGGCATCTAAAAACCATACTGTTTTACGGGGTATTCCTTTATCCTAAAATCCATCAAATTATCCAGTGATTTGAAAGGGTCTTTTACATATATATGACCTTTAAAACAGTCTCAAAGACCCCTACAGGTCCCTGGACCATACTTTAATAAACTTCATCCTAGGAAAAAGGAGCAGAATAAAGATGTATTCCGCCACTGAAGTGAGTTATGACACATTCCTCCATCCTATTTCTGCCTCTTAGGAGGTAATGGTGGCTACGATTGGTTTGGATTTCATTTAATATCTTTTTATTCTTCTTTCTGGGTACATTTTGTTCATAGGAAAGCCCTTCATGTATGTCAATGCTATAGACTTGGATGATCCAGCCACACCCAATGGCCAGCTTGTTTATCAGATTATCATGCAGCATCCCAAGATCAACAATGTCATGTACTTTCAGATCAACAACAAAACAGGAGCAATTTCACTTACTCAAGAAGGTTAGTTAAGCAATGCCCTCATGGAACACTTTGAATCAGTACAAAGGACCCAGATCTGTATCATCTTCAGAGATATTTCCTTTTCTTTTTTCTCTTCCTTTCCATAGGATCCCAGGAACTGGATCCTTTGAAGAATCCTTCCTACAACCTGGTGGTCTCAGTGGAAGATATGGGAGGCAGGAATGAACATGCCTTTGGTGACAGTGTATCTGTGAATATTACAGTAAAGGAGAAGACTTGGAAAATATCAGATACTGTGGAGATTGAAGAAAACTCGACTAATCCTTACCCCATGAAAATCACTCAGGTAGTACACAGGGAATGCTAAGAGTTATATATGTGTGTGTGTGTGTGTGTGTGTGTGTGTGTACGTGTATATATATATATATTTGAGTTTTAAAAGAGAGCTTCACTACCTTCATCTTCTAAGTAGGTAACATTGTTACTTGTTGTTCCCTATCAATAGTGTAGGATATGGGTGAGTTATGTAGGGTACACGCCCATGATTTGAATTTGGGACTGTGATTTTTGAAAAGCTGCTCCTTTTTCCTGTGGGGAAAATCTCTTTGTGAAAGAGTCATTCCACCATAGGCCGAGGGGCATAGAGAGGACTGGCCAAGCGTAAGAGCTGAGTAGACAATTGTTAGCTCTGGGGCCCATCACCTCCCAACTCCATTTCCTGCAAGTACCTCTCCTCTCCATTCAGATCCTCCCCTGGTCTCACCTCTATGGCTGATATCTCACTCTGAGCACCCTCTTCCTTCCTTAGCCTCTAGAAATTCAGTCTGGGGTCCAACCAAATCCCAACCTTTTCTGGGAGATCAGGAGGTTTCTTGACACAAAATCTGTGAGGTAGTGGAAGAGCACTGACTTTGGAAGCAAATAAACAAAACCACATTCTTGCTTCATTGCTTCAAAGATTGCTCATAAACAAGGCACTTACTGTTTCTGAGAAGCTGAGGGCAACATCTTACCAATAAAATGAAAATAATAACAGGTCTGTGGGGTGGGGCAGAAGTTAATTAGTACCTGTGGAGGTGGGTAAAAGTTATTAACGTTATGAGGGAGTTCTAGCCTCCAGTGCTCCTAATATTTTTTAATGACACTGTTGTTGTTAAGGGGTCATGAAGTGGTCTAAATTAAAAGGATTTTTGTTTACTGAATTATTTTAGAATGTGAAAAATGTTTCAACTCATTCTTAAATTTATATATTTATTTAATTTGAAATAGTTGCTTCACAATGTTGTGTTGGTTTTCTGCCATACAACAGTAAGAACTAGTTATAACTATGTGTGTGTGTGTGTGTGTGTGTGTGTGTGTGTGTGTATGTATATATTCCCTCCCTGTTGAGCTCGCCTCTCACCCCCACCGCTTCCTGGCCTCCGGGTCATCACCACAGAGCACCATCACCACAGAGCACCAAGCTCGGCTCCCTGTGTTATATAGCTGCTTCCTACTTATTGAATGCTGAATGAATTTTACCTTCAGAGGAAAAAAGTGAAAGCGAGAACGATTTTTTATCAGATAAGAAAGTATGTCAGGACTCTAGCCTGAGAATTTCAGATTGGGTTCCTTTACTAATGTCTTCCTATTTATTATTCAGGTTGCTTTCATAAGGATTTGTAAACACTAAAAAGAATGCAAATACTTACTTATTCATAGGGCTGTCCAACCAAAGAGAACCTAAGGAGCCACACCCAGTACACAAGCCTGGGGAAAGTACTTGGTGTTTCTTCAAGCTGAGGAAGAAGAGTGGAGGTTGCAGCTCAAGAGGGAAGAACTTGGGCTGAATTTTTAGGTCATAGGAGGACCTTACTTACAAGCAAGACCGTCTTTGGCTTCGCACTTACGTAACTAGATGAGGACATACCTCTCCTCTCCATTCAGATCCTCCTGGCCTCACCTCTATGGCTGATATCTCACTCTGAGCACCCTCTTCCTTCCTTAGCCTCTAGAAATTCAGTCTGGGGTCCAACCAAATCCCAACCTTTTCTGGGAGATCAGGAGGTTTCTTGACACAAAATCTGTGAGGTAGTGGAAGAGCACTGACTTTGGAAGCAAATAAACAAAACCACATTCTTGCTTCATTGCTTCAAAGATTGCTCATAAACAAGGCACTTACTGTTTCTGAGAAGCTGAGGGCAACATCTTACCAATAAAATGAAAATAATAACAGGTCTGTGGGGTGGGGCAGAAGTTAATTAGTACCTGTGGAGGTGGGTAAAAGTTATTAACGTTATGAGGGAGTTCTAGCCTCCAGTGCTCCTAATATTTTTTAATGACACTGTTGTTGTTAAGGGGTCATGAAGTGGTCTAAATTAAAAGGATTTTTGTTTACTGAATTATTTTAGAATGTGAAAAATGTTTCAACTCATTCTTAAATTTATATATTTATTTAATTTGAAATAGTTGCTTCACAATGTTGTGTTGGTTTTCTGCCATACAACAGTAAGAACTAGTTATAACTATGTGTGTGTGTGTGTGTGTGTGTGTGTGTGTGTGTATGTATATATCTCCTCCGTGCGGCGCTCGCCTCTCACCCCCACCGCTTCCTGGCCTCCGGGTCATCACCACAGAGCACCATCACCACAGAGCACCAAGCTCGGCTCCCTGTGTTATATAGCTGCTTCCTACTTATTGAATGCTGAATGAATTTTACCTTCAGAGGAAAAAAGTGAAAGCGAGAACGATTTTTTATCAGATAAGAAAGTATGTCAGGACTCTAGCCTGAGAATTTCAGATTGGGTTCCTTTACTAATGTCTTCCTATTTATTATTCAGGTTGCTTTCATAAGGATTTGTAAACACTAAAAAGAATGCAAATACTTACTTATTCATAGGGCTGTCCAACCAAAGAGAACCTAAGGAGCCACACCCAGTACACAAGCCTGGGGAAAGTACTTGGTGTTTCTTCAAGCTGAGGAAGAAGAGTGGAGGTTGCAGCTCAAGAGGGAAGAACTTGGGCTGAATTTTTAGGTCATAGGAGGACCTTACTTACAAGCAAGACCGCGGTCTTTGGCTTCGCACTTACGTAACTAGATGAGGACAGTGGTGTTTCCTTGGTGCCCTTCCCAAGCTGCTTGGAGAGAATAGTGTGGAAATTTCAAATCACCATAGGACCTTAGGCAAATCACTTAAACTTTTTGTGCCCTAGTTTTCCCACGTATAAGATGGGGATAACTCTGCCTCATGGGGCCATTTGTGGATTTAATGAAATACACTAAACTGTTGGGAATTATGTCTAGAATGGGGCAAAACCCTAGTAATGTTATTGCTAATAGAAAACCAGGTTCTGTCTGTAGCAAGTAGATGGGTCTTACTATTGAGTTCACTGATTTTGGTTTTTGGCCAGGTTCTTTACAAAACAACACTAGAAGTTGGCAAATATTCTTATCCCTAAAGTCTGTCAGGTTAAATATTTAAGGGAGGAAAGTTCTTTTTTTATGCATGCTTGTCTCCAAAGATAAGAGCATGATGAAGAGTTGAAAGTGTCTCCCCTCTTTCCAGGGGAGTTTTGGGAGCTTGTCGTTCATCATGGCCTAGTTCTCAGAGAATGCCAGCCACTACATATGTTTTGTTTCTTAAACTGGTATTTCATTACAGGAAGCCTTCACAGCCAGGCTTCCAAACGAACAACCCATAGACTCTTTAGGGGGCTCACCACAACTTGCTTTAGGGAAGACAAATATCCCTGTATGCTTATTTGGAGCAATATAGCTTAGTAAAAAGGAAAAGCGGTGAGGAGAGACTATTTTAGGTTGAAAATGAAAAATGTTCATTTAGTAGCTATAAGAAACCACAGACATCCAAACAAGGTTGACAGAAATTTCAAATCAAGAACTATAAACCTGTTGATTTCCTTTCCAGTTCTCTCTGTCCAGGTCTATCTTTTCTCACCTTCTGCTCTGGGTCCTGTAGGTACAATGGAATGATCCAGGTGCAGTATACTCCTTAGAGAACATGGAGAATCTCCTACAATTCCCATTTTCAATCGACCAGGAAGGAGATATTTATGTGACTGAGCCCTTGGACCGAGAGAAAAAGGATGCAGTGAGTAAAACTAAGGGGAGGTTCACAGGTGACAAGACAAGGTCCTGTGCCCCTGGATATCTGAGAGCAGAAACGATTTCATTTAACACCTGCACAACTGTCACCAACCCCCAAAAAACTGTGCCCTGAACCTCAGTGCATTATTGCCCTCAAAGACATGATAATGACCCCACTAATTTGATCCATTTCATATTTTCTCATTTCCCAGTTCTAAATGAATTGAAAATAAGGGGATAAATGAGATAGCATTGAAATAGTTTTCTGTGTCTTTTAAAGAGGATGATGAAGGAGTCATGTTTTACTTCTGATCTTGTTGTAGTACATTTTTTATGCGGTTGCAAGGGATGAGGTGGGAGAGCTCCTTGGAAACCCACTGCCAATTCAGGTCAAAGTTAAAGACGTTAATGATAATCCACCTACGTGTGCATCTCCAGTGACTGTACTTGAGGTCCAGGAGAATGAACAAATAGGTAAGAACCTGTGTAACTGTCTTCTTTAACTCTGTAATCCTTTTTTCCTCCCTGTTGGGTGAATGGTGGGCAGGTAAACCTGATTGGGGATGAGTTGTCCATGTCCAACACAGCATAGAGTTAGAATGCACTTTGGGACTCACACAGGTACAGCATTTCTGCTGAAAAAATGTCTGAGACATGTTCTAAAGTTGGAGTTTTATAACTATGACCCCTACTCGTAGCACTATTACTGCCACCACTATGACTACTGCTACTTCCTTACACCTACCAGGTATCACCATAACCACTTAACGTGTAACACATATAAGCTTATCTGATTTGCAAGTTTTCCCATAGATTCTTACTTGCCTTCTAACAGAGTCAGTGACAGATAAAATCCTATCAAATTTGCTAAATAATTTAAACAAACATTTACATTCCATGTCTGATAGCTTGCAACTGAGCCTCCTTAGAAGCTGATGATGCTGGAAGATGAAGTTCAAGTCCAATCTGTTTTCGTCCTTTTGTTTCTTGACTTGCTTCCTTTCTTTGTACTGTGCCAGGATAGCTTTACTTTTGTACAGGAACAACTGCTATCAGAACACTGTGATTTCTGGGAGTTGTATGACTACACTGGACTTGGGACACCTCTTGTCTACTACTCCTTAGCGTTGAGTCCATTGGTGATGCAGAAGATCTCTGAAGACCTCTGTAGATGATACCTCAAGTGTCTTTTCATAGGGTTCACCAGTTAGTGTATTCGTCATCTATACCTCATAACAAATCGTCCCAAAATTTAACAGCTTAAAACAACACTTATTGTCTCAGTTTCTCTGAGTCAGGGATCTGGATATGGGATGAGTACCTTTCATCCAGAAAGAGAGTTCAAAAAAACGGCAAGTAAGATGAAAGTCACTTTTTTTATAACCTAATCTCAGAAGTGACATCCCATAACTTTTGCCGTGTTCCTTAGATATGAGTCAGCAGGCCCAGCTCATACTTAAAAGGATTTTTATGCGGTTGCAAGGGATGAGGTGGGAGAGCTCCTTGGAAACCCACTGCCAATTCAGGTCAAAGTTAAAGACGTTAATGATAATCCACCTACGTGTGCATCTCCAGTGACTGTACTTGAGGTCCAGGAGAATGAACAAATAGGTAAGAACCTGTGTAACTGTCTTCTTTAACTCTGTAATCCTTTTTTCCTCCCTGTTGGGTGAATGGTGGGCAGGTAAACCTGATTGGGGATGAGTTGTCCATGTCCAACACAGCATAGAGTTAGAATGCACTTTGGGACTCACACAGGTACAGCATTTCTGCTGAAAAAATGTCTGAGACATGTTCTAAAGTTGGAGTTTTATAACTATGACCCCTACTCGTAGCACTATTACTGCCACCACTATGACTACTGCTACTTCCTTACACCTACCAGGTATCACCATAACCACTTAACGTGTAACACATATAAGCTTATCTGATTTGCAAGTTTTCCCATAGATTCTTACTTGCCTTCTAACAGAGTCAGTGACAGATAAAATCCTATCAAATTTGCTAAATAATTTAAACAAACATTTACATTCCATGTCTGATAGCTTGCAACTGAGCCTCCCTTAGAAGCTGATGATGCTGGAAGATGAAGTTCAAGTCCAATCTGTTTTCGTCCTTTTGTTCTTGACTTGCTTCCTTTCTTTGTACTGTGCCAGGATAGCTTTACTTTTGTACAGGAACAACTGCTATCAGAACACTGTGATTTCTGGGAGTTGTATGACTACACTGGACTTGGGACACCTCTTGTCTACTACTCCTTAGCGTTGAGTCCATTGGTGATGCAGAAGATCTCTGAAGACCTCTGTAGATGATACCTCAAGTGTCTTTTCATAGGGTTCACCAGTTAGTGTATTCGTCATCTATACCTCATAACAAATCGTCCCAAAATTTAACAGCTTAAAACAACACTTATTGTCTCAGTTTCTCTGAGTCAGGGATCTGGATATGGGATGAGTACCTTTCATCCAGAAAGAGAGTTCAAAAAAACGGCAAGTAAGATGAAAGTCACTTTTTTTATAACCTAATCTCAGAAGTGACATCCCATAACTTTTGCCGTGTTCCTTAGATATGAGTCAGCAGGCCCAGCTCATACTTAAAAGGAGAAGGTTACACCAAGGCATCAGTATCAGGAATGGAGTGATTGCTGGGGGCTGTGATAGTGGTAGCCTGCCTTACTAAGAAGGAGATTTCTGAGGCTAGTGAGGATGTCATTGTTGGTAAAACAAATTGCTCAAGAGTGCAGCCTTTCCAAAAGTGATCATTTATTTTGGAACAGTATTTCACAAAGTCTTGAGTTTTGGACTTAATGGACCAGGAATTCTTATAGATCAACATATAGAGTCTATTCTCTCTATAGATAGCCTAAAAAGACATAAAAATGCCCCTGCTTTAGGGGGGGAGGGGCTTGCAATCTAGCTCAATAAAAGAATAAATTGTTCCTTAATATATTTATATTCTCCTGTTTGGTGTCTTACATGACCAGAAACTTGTGGGACTCATGTCCCCAGGGGTCAGCAATGCCAACATTAATTCTGAGATCCCACTTGCCACGCAACACCTTTCATGTTCATTAGCAGAACTTTATCCTCTCATTAAAGTCTCAGCTCCCGAAAAGGGGATCCTGCAGGGGTGCTGTGTGACGGTCTGGAGGGGTGGGACACGGGGATATACATATGACTAATCTGTGAACATACATATCTGTAAACAACAAAACTCTGTAAAAGTTAAAAGTTAAATAAAAGTTAAAAAAAAAAGAATGTCTCACCTCCCTAAAGTATTTCTACGTGCCCCAAGAGATGCTGTATGTACCTCTGAATCAATTTGGCTTGTCACTTGTTCCTGGCCTTTGTCACTCAGAGGCAGGACACTTTCACTCCTGGCTCATTCATAAAGGTCTCTGCTCCCACTGAGTGGCGTCCCCTGCTGGAATGTCCCTGTCATTGATGTCAGCAGTAACTGGAGGGTTCCTCTGCAGTGAAGCAAGAACAGTGTCCTCCGTGTTATGCTCACCTACCAGGGGAAAGGTCCAGAGCAGGGCTGCCCAAACATCAAGCAATCACAGCATTTAGTGAGATGTTCCTTTTTTCCAGCTCACAGATGCTTTTCTAACAAGGGCAGATGCATGTTCCAAAGGTGACTTGGTTGTTTGTGAGGGCCCAGAAGTGGCAGCTGCTACTACACTAGACATAGGTTGTCTTCTGCCCTATTATTCATGATGCCTGTCCTCCCCAGGCTGTGAGACATGTCTGCAAGTGCAACCCCATTATAGACATCCCATAGGCACTTGTATCTCTCTTTCACAAACCCCTCCAAATCTCCTTGTAAATCAGTTGATGCAATGTAACAGGGGGGAGGAGATGAAACCAAACTCCACAAGTGGGATACATATGCAGGTTCTAGCCCTCACATAGGATTCTGGCTGCATGTAGAGAAATCCACAATTCCCATTTCACGAAGTAAGATGACCCGGCACCTATCAGAACTCATCCAGAGCTGGGTAGAGCCCTATGCCATGGTCAGACTTCTAGAACTCCCTGAACTGAGACACTCACTGAAGTAAAACTTAAGACCATAAACTGCAGTAAGGCAGAAAGCGTACCTGCCTGCTCTCCACCCCGTGCTATCTTATCTTTGAGGTAGAGTCAGTCTCTGCCATTGTTCTAGAAACTTACTTAGAGGTCACCACAATTGGCTTGTCCTTGTTTTGTTTCGTCATTTCATGCATTTGTGTCTGAGGGCAGTCATAACAAATCACCACAGACTCAAGGACTTTACACAATAGAAGTTTATTTGCATTCAGTTCTGGAGGCTCGAAGTCTGAAATCAAGGTGCCAGCTAGGGGAGAATTCTGGGTGCTGGTGGCTCTTGGCATTCCTTGGCTGCTTGTGACAGCATCGCTGCTGACTTGTCTCTGTGCCTTGTCTTCTTATAAGAACATCAACCACTGGATTTAGGGGTCACTCCAAATCCAGGGTGATTTCGTATCAAATCCTGAATTGGGTCCTGTCAAATTCATATGGTGAAGTCCTAGCCCCCAGCATCTTAAAGAACAATTTTTATTTAGAGATATGGTCTTAATGTCATTAGTGTGGGTCTTAACCCAATATGACTGGCGTTCTACTACGAAGAGAAGCTCTGGATGGAGACAGATATGGAGGAAGTCCATGTGAAAACGCATGCAGCAGATGGACATGTACAAGTCAGAGGTCTCTAAAGAAATCAGTCCTGCTAACACCTTGACCTCAGAACTCTAGTCTCCAGAAACTGAGAAAATACATTTCCATTGTTAAAGTCATACATTGTGTGATAATTTTTTTATGGTGGCCCTAGTCAACTAAGACACCACTTCACACACTAAACTACTGAGAAGGTTAGAAGCACCAACATCAATCTAAGAACTTTATTCTCCTTCTCAAAATAACTTCTGGTGCTTTCTAAGAACCTGATTGTCCAGTGAAACCATAAGAATAATGGATGATTTCCTTCTTTCCCTCTCTATAGGAAGCACTATTGGAACTCTTATTGCTCATGACAAGGATGAAGAAAACACTACCAACAGTGTTTTAGGATACAAAATCGTGGATCAAACTCCCAAAGTTCCTGTAGATGGACTCTTCCTGATCCACACACACTCAGGAACATTCCACTTAGCTGCAGAGCCCTTGCAGAAGCAAGACACTCCACAGTACAACTTGACAGTGCAGGTGTCTGACAAAGGTTAGTATCGCTTTCACTTTGACAAGTGAAAACACTTGTTTTCTTACTAGTTGTGATTGTTAGGCTGTTCTATTGCCTGGGTGCATTACAGAGGCTGCCTTTGAAAAGTTCTTTCTTCCTTAAAAGTCAAGTGCCACTGGAAACTGGGCCCCTTGGCTTGGCATTCCTTGGCGGGGCTATAACAAATCACCACAGACTCAAGGACTTTACACAATAGAAGTTTATTTGCATTCAGTTCTGGAGGCTCGAAGTCTGAAATCAAGGTGCCAGCTAGGGGAGAATTCTGGGTGCTGGTGGCTCTTGGCATTCCTTGGCTGCTTGTGACAGCATCGCTGCTGACTTGTCTCTGTGCCTTGTCTTCTTATAAGAACATCAACCACTGGATTTAGGGGTCACTCCAAATCCAGGGTGATTTCGTATCAAATCCTGAATTGGGTCCTGTCAAATTCATATGGTGAAGTCCTACCCCCCAGCATCTTAAAGAACAATTTTATTTAGAGATATGGTCTTAATGTCATTAGTGTGGGTCTTAACCCAATATGACTGGCGTTCTACTACGAAGAGAAGCTCTGGATGGAGACAGATATGGAGGAAGTCCATGTAAAAACGCATGCAGCAGATGGACATGTACAAGTCAGAGGTCTCTAAAGAAATCAGTCCTGCTAACACCTTGACCTCAGAACTCTAGTCTCCAGAAACTGAGAAAATACATTTCCATTGTTAAAGTCATACATTGTGTGATAATTTTTTTATGGTGGCCCTAGTCAACTAAGACACCACTTCACACACTAAACTACTGAGAAGGTTAGAAGCACCAACATCAATCTAAGAACTTTATTCTCCTTCTCAAAATAACTTCTGGTGCTTTCTAAGAACCTGATTGTCCAGTGAAACCATAAGAATAATGGATGATTTCCTTCTTTCCCTCTCTATAGGAAGCACTATTGGAACTCTTATTGCTCATGACAAGGATGAAGAAAACACTACCAACAGTGTTTTAGGATACAAAATCGTGGATCAAACTCCCAAAGTTCCTGTAGATGGACTCTTCCTGATCCACACACACTCAGGAACATTCCACTTAGCTGCAGAGCCCTTGCAGAAGCAAGACACTCCACAGTACAACTTGACAGTGCAGGTGTCTGACAAAGGTTAGTATCGCTTTCACTTTGACAAGTGAAAACACTTGTTTTCTTACTAGTTGTGATTGTTAGGCTGTTCTATTGCCTGGGTGCATTACAGAGGCTGCCTTTGAAAAGTTCTTTCTTCCTTACACAAAACAAGCGCAAAAGTCAACATGGTAATGGTCAGAGTTTCAGCTCAGAAAATCTGATCGTGTTTGTCTCCTGAGAAGCAGATACTCAAGAGGAGATCAAGAATATCAGGATTTTATGAGGGTAGTTGATTATGAGAAAAAATAAGGAGAGATACAGAGAAGGCTGGGAGAGCCATCAGACCTCAATACAAGGCTGACTTTGAATGAAGGAGGGAAGGAAGGGAAGTGGTAAGAGTACCACGGCCTCTCAGTCAGAGGAAAGTTCACTATGGTCATTGGGGGTCCAAAGCTGGCTGTCAGAGGAGTCTGTGGTCTCCAAAAATCAGGCCTACCTTGGCCTGCCTGCTTTGTTCAGACACTGCTGGGGAAGCCAATGAGAAGCAAGGCCTTGATGCAAATGCAGTGATGGGTGTCAGAGCACGGCAGCACATTGTCAGTTAAGATCCCTGTTGTGAGGAGTCGGCAAGCCACATTGTCATGGCCACCATGATCACAAACAAGAAAGTTAGTTGTATTTCTCAAGTCTTCCTCTGAGACACAAAATAGTCTACTGTATTACAGTGAAGAAAAAAGGAATTGGGGGGAAGTTTTGTCTTCTCTTAGCTTCTAATTGGCCATTTGACAGTATCAGGAGACATTCTTCCTTATAGTTTATACAATTTCAAAGCAAGTGGTTTTTAATTTTTGTTAAGTCATGAGACTCTTTGAGAATCTGATGAAAACTATGAATTCCTAAACAAATGTATACATTCTCAGACATGCATTCTTGCCTGGAGAAAACCATGGACCATGGAACCTGGTGGGCTACAGTCAATAGGTTTGCAAAGAGTTGGACATGACTGAAGCGACTTAGCACACACACACACAGAATTTTACCTTTCCTCCCTCTCTTGGGCATTCCCTTTATGGAGGCAGAAGAGGTACTGGACAGTGAGCACTGCAAGTATTCAGATAAGGGAAGACAACCCTTAAAGATGCTCAAAGAAGCTTTCTAAGACAGTTTTACAGTAGGTTTTGAAGGCTATATAAGTTTCACTAGCCAGTCAAGGCAGGCTGCTTCACAGAAAGCCTTACTCGGGAACAAGTCTCACCAAGGAGAAGACAGGTAGAGGGAGTAGGAAGCAGGAAGGGCAGGGGAGCCTCTCAAGATTTTCTTCAGCCCTGCCTGCTCATGGGTGTGAATGGGGAGCAGAGAAACTCCTTGCCACACAGATCACAAATGAATGGTAAAATTGTGACATGGCTGTCACCTTACTTGCCGATTGGTGTTCGTGCTGATTTCCAACCTTAATGCATGATTTTCAGTGAACATTTTTGTGATATGCCTTTGATTTTCAGATTTCAAGACCCTCTGCTTTGTGCAAATCAACATTATTGATATCAATGACCAGATCCCCATCTTTGAAAAGTCAGATGTGAGTAGTCGTCACCTTGTTTTTACTTTGTTTCTATTACCTGACCCCCTACTTTTGGAACGAAGCCACAAGCTGTAGTTAGGGAAAATACCAGATGTAGTATCTTCGTCAGTGCACTGGTAGTAAATTCAGACGTCATCTTCAGTGGAAATCTTCAGGGAATAGTAACATTCACTGTGAGAGTATCTGGAAGCATCTGCTTATAAACTTTTGCCAACAGTTCATTTATTTCAAGGACTGCTTGAAAGCTACAACCACAGTCTTCTTTAAATGGAAAAGAGTTGAGTGGCTGCTTGCCATTTGCCATTATATATTTGTGTGTATGGGACAAAATACAGATTATTGCTCAGTTCTCAAACCAGAATTTTTAGGCAAAATTTAAAATCTGGCAAAATAGTAGCAATGTAAACCATCTCACAATAACTGGTTAAGAGTAAATGTGAAGAAAAACTTAATCTCTGGTTTATACCAAAATAAATATGTCCAAGACACTTGCAAGAATTAGAAGAACCAGGCAAAAAGAGCAGGAGGGAAAAAATAAAAGGTCAGTCGAGTATGCATCAAGAAGAATTCAAGTTATGGTTAATGTGGGCTTTGAAATTGGGGGTAATTCTATTGCGTCTCTTAAAATGGATGCCTCTGTTTATTTATCCTGGAGGAGAGAGAAGCTCTTTTGATGAGATTGTTATGTTTGAAGTCAGTGATGAGGCAGCACAGAGCCTTGTGATGATGTTCATAAATCAAAATAAGGATAAAACTGTGACAAAGAAAGGGAACTGATTTACAGGAGGGTTTGCGAAGGTAAAAGGTATGACAGTATAATGTGTGTAGCAGGCACTGAGGTTAAGCGAACATGAGATTAAGGGCTTGTATCTTCTCTGCCTCCATTCTCTTGGGCATTTGATCTTTCCTGTGTTGTCATTTCCTTGCGTTACATCTAGACAGTGCTTTTAGACAGAGGACAAGAGTTCTGCTTTGGGAAACTCAGAGCCTGGAAAGGCAAACTGGGCTCTACAAAGAGTGAGTCCACCTTGTTTGCTGCCTGGGTCTTCCGCTGGACCCTGCCTGTTATCATCTTTGGGATCATGATGCCAAAAGATATGATCTGGGGGTTTTCAACGGAGGAGTGAAAGAGGGTCTAGGCCAAGGATTAAGAGCTCCTACTTTGAAGTTGCTAAAGCATGGAATCCCAATTCTGTGACCAACTAGCTGTGTGATCTTGAGTGGGTTTGACCTCTCTAATCTTTTGCTTCTCTGTCAAATGGAGATGATAATACAGCTACTTAGTAGGGTGATTTGTCTTGTTGCTTATCTTAATTGGGCACTGATTATGTGCCAGGCGTTCAGGGGCTTTATATGTATTATCTCTGCAAATCCCCTCAGAAAACATGTAGTAACTTCTATTATCATTATTATGATCATCATCATCATCATTATTATTTTTATGTCCAATGAACAGAGAATGAAGCTGAGGCTATGAAAAATTAGGTAACTTATTTTGATTCACCCAGGTAATAAGTGGCAATCCTAGGAGTCATACTTAGGCCATTTGACTCCAAAGTTCAGGCACTTAAGCACTATTCCCTGATGATTAAGAATTGATTAAAATAATGTATGTAAAGTACCTGCCACATTGTAGGAACTCAGTACATAGTAACTATTTGTCTCATTACTAATGCTTTAATGATAGTTACAGTTATTAAACATATTGCATGTGGATGGAAGAATCTGTTTAGAATCCAATCAGTAGCTCTCTGAGACATTGTTTCTTTGTATAATGGATATCAGTTCACAAGTATGACTGATGTCACAACCAACTACAGCCTACTCATCAATAGGAGCAACATGCTTGGCAAATACTGATATTGACTATGCCTTGTGTTCATTCTGCAACCAGAGACAAGTTTGCTGTTTGACAATTGTATTTGATGGCAATAGACATTCTCATTGTTTCCTTCCCCTATTTTCTTCTTAGTATGGAAACCTAGCTTACCCTGAAGACACAGCCATCGGATCTGTCATCTTAATCATCCAGGCCACAGATGCTGATGAACCACATACTGGGAGTTCGAAAATTGTGTATCAAATTACAGAGGGGGACAGTGAGGGACATTTGGAGATTGAAACAGATCCCCAAACCAATACTGGCTATGTCAAGGTTAAAAAGGTAAATATCCCATTGAATGGAATGTGTCTTTTTCATGAATTATCTTGCTTAGGACCTTTCTAAGACCTATAAGCAGAGGCAACGGATTAGCAGTGTTGGACTCCTGAATACCCTCAGTCATTCCTGTCCTCCCGAAGGACAGAGGCCATCTTGCTCTGAGTATGTCACTAGCTGACCAAGTAACCTTTGCAGAGGGAGGTAGGATTGCATATAAAATATATGAAATATAGATCATTTTTATATGTATGTCTCATGTAATATTTGGGACATACTTATATTAAAGAATTGCTTATTGTTTATCTGAAATTTCAATTTAACCAATCATTCTATATTTTTATTTGGTAAATATTGGGCAAGGTGGTGCTCTGAGCTTTATTTTTCTCTTTGAAAATGGAAAAATGGGGTATTAGATTAGACAAATCCCATGAGCCCTTTAGGACGTAGGCTCTTTATTCTAATGGGTGAGCCATAAGCTCCTCTTTAATAATGACTGGAAATTGGTAGGTCTCCTTTAATAGACGAGTTTAAAATAATGTATGTAAAGTACCTGCCACATTGTAGGAACTCAGTACATAGTAACTATTTGTCTCATTACTAATGCTTTAATGATAGTTACAGTTATTAAACATATTGCATGTGAGGACAGAAGTTATTAAACATATTGCATGTGGATGGAAGAATCTGTTTAGAATCCAATCAGTAGCTCTCTGAGACATTGTTTCTTTGTATAATGGATATCAGTTCACAAGTATGACTGATGTCACAACCAACTACAGCCTACTCATCAATAGGAGCAACATGCTTGGCAAATACTGATATTGACTATGCCTTGTGTTCATTCTGCAACCAGAGACAAGTTTGCTGTTTGACAATTGTATTTGATGGCAATAGACATTCTCATTGTTTCCTTCCCCTATTTTCTTCTTAGTATGGAAACCTAGCTTACCCTGAAGACACAGCCATCGGATCTGTCATCTTAATCATCCAGGCCACAGATGCTGATGAACCACATACTGGGAGTTCGAAAATTGTGTATCAAATTACAGAGGGGGACAGTGAGGGACATTTGGAGATTGAAACAGATCCCCAAACCAATACTGGCTATGTCAAGGTTAAAAAGGTAAATATCCCATTGAATGGAATGTGTCTTTTCATGAATTATCTTGCTTAGGACACTTCTAAGACCTATAAGCAGAGGCAACGGATTAGCAGTCTCGGACTCCTGAATACCATCAGTCATTCCTATCCTCCCGAAGGACAGAGGCCATCTTGCTCTGAGTATGTCACTAGCTGACCAAGTAACCTTTGCAGAGGGAGGTAGGATTGCATATAAAATATATGAAATATAGATCATTTTTATATGTATGTCTCATGTAATATTTGGGACATACTTATATTAAAGAATTGCTTATTGTTTATCTGAAATTTCAATTTAACCAATCATTCTATATTTTTATTTGGTAAATATTGGGCAAGGTGGTGCTCTGAGCTTTATTTTTCTCTTTGAAAATGGAAAAATGGGGTATTAGATTAGACAAATCCCATGAGCCCTTTAGGACGTAGGCTCTTTATTCTAATGGGTGAGCCATAAGCTCCTCTTTAATAATGACTGGAAATTGGTAGGTCTCCTTTAATAGACGAGTTTAAAATAAGTTGATTCTTTTATGTCTTCTTCCCTGCCCACTCCTTACTTTCATCTTTTATGGTATTGCTAAATCCCCTGGCTCTAGCTTCATCTCTCCCTTTGTAAGAACTGGGTGGTCTGGAAGCCAAAATCTTGATTGCTATGATACTGGCTTCTTTATAGAGGGTCTTCCCATCCTTCCTTCAATCTACTCCTGTCCCCCACTGTATACACCTGAAGTTTGACACTTTCCTCCATGCCTGCCTCATTTATGCATGTAAACTGTTTATCAGATGACTCAACATATTGGACGACTCAATGTCATCCAATATATTTAGAATTAAAAGGGGTCAGAGTTACAGCAATAGAGACTCTGCAGACATGGTTGAAGGCTGAAGATTTGTAGTGTAGTGTGTTGCAGGCTGCATCAGAAAGCTCTGGAGAAAAGTTTTCACCCAGAACAAAGGACAGCTGAAGTAGAAAGTAAAAATGAAGACAAATAGAATAATTTCACAGAAAATGGATAGAAGCACAGGGAGAAAAACACTAGTGGAAGTCCTGGAGCAGACTCGGAATATTCTGGTTCTGTCATGACCACGTACCCCACCTCTGACGCAGAGCCTCACGGGGTTTCAGCTGCAAGGTTTATGTGTGGACCTACTTAAGCCAGTAGTATTTTGTATGAGTTTGACATTTGGAAATGGTGCCTCTCTATTCATGACTGCCTACATGGTGACAAAGAACACAGAAGGAAAGGGCAGTGTTCAGAGTTTGCAATGGGTGGTCCAGGCAGGGGTCCTTCTGCATAAGGCAGAGACAGATAGCTTCCATCCTTCCCCAGGACCAGTGCTCTATAGGTATCTAAGAGAAGATAAAGGCCTGTCCATCTCAGTATGAATGTCACTAACTTTTCATGGTGGCTTATTGTGAATTAATGTAAGTTAATTTGACCATTTGTGGCTAATGAGCACCTATCCGGAAAAGTTGGTGGCCTTGATCATTTGCAGTAGGTGAGGGCTGTATCTTCCCACACACCCTTGACAGGAGGAGGTATGTTACAGTACAGCAGGCCTCTGGTCAAAGTCATTACCTTGTCTGTGGTTATATTCCAAGTGTCCAGAATATTTGCACATAGTGGAGGTTCAAAAAATACTGTTTGCCTGAACACATAATTAAATTCTGTCCCATGTGCAACTAGTAACAAGCAGAGACAAAAACAATCATTCAACTTGCACTTTAGGCTTAGGTTTGTGATGTCCCAGCTCTCTGTCCCTCAGACACTGTGATCACAGTAGCCTAGTGAAGGGATTCATCTGACTGTCCACAGAAAAGATGGTGATAGAACAGAGCTAGAACTCTGTAGGGTATAAGCTGCTGGACTAGCTAAATGCTACATTCTTGTTCAAGAATGTATTTTTTTTTTAAGATATATTTACTTATTTATTTTGGTGGGGGCGGGGTGGGGAGGGAGGGGAGCAGGCAGGCCACTTCTTTTGGTCTTTCATTTGTCCATTTTCATCCGTCTTTGTTCTTTGGCTCCTGCGGGCCTCCCATCGTGGTGGTCTCTGTTGTCAGAGCACCAGCTCTGGGCGCATGCACTCCAGAGCTCCAATTGGTCATTGGATACATCGGTCCAGCTGCTCCGCGGCACGTGGGATTTTCCCAGGCCAGGGATCGAACTGGCACCCCTTGCACTGCAAGGCGGTGTCCTTACCCACTGGACCACCCTTTTCAACCAAACTCCATGTCTTTGAATACCACTGATCTTGCAAAACTTCCTTGTAAGATTACTTCGTTAACTAACAAACCTTCCAGTGTAGCTTGAGATAGTGCTGGCTCAGAGCCTGTAGTTGCTGCCTCTGGAGTGTGGCTTTCTGATTAGGATCTTTGAAATTCTAAGTGAGAGCCAGAAAAGAGATGTAAATGCTTGACCAGGATACACTAGATGTCAGCCAACTCCCCCTAGTATGCGTACTCACTATGTGAGATGTGCTCATACAATTTTCAATTGTTAAAATAAATTAGACTGAATTATGTGGTTTCTACAGTGGTTCAGTGGTAGAGAATCATCCTGAAGTTCAGGAGATGAAGTAGGCGTGGTTTCGATCCCTGCGTCAGGAAGATTCCCTGGAGGAGGGCATGGGCACCCACTTTAATATTCTTGCTGCAGAATCTCATGGATAGGGGAGCCTTTTGGGCCACAGTCCATAGGGTCAGAAAGAGTAGGACAAAACTAAAGTTACTTAGCAGGCACACACGTGGTTTCTCATGTATAGCTTTGTTTTACTTTTAATACTCTCCCATTAAGCCATCCATTGCTTCAGAACCATTGTACTGATCATTTAAAAAATTTAGATCCCAATATGAACTATTTTTATTTCCTGCTATTTTCTCAGTCAACTTAAGCAAACTTTAGGCTGTTGAGCCCCCCACCCAAAGTAGCCTAGTGAAGGGATTCATCTGACTGTCCACAGAAAAGATGGTGATAGAACAGAGCTAGAACTCTGTAGGGTATAAGCTGCTGGACTAGCTAAATGCTACATTCTTGTTCAAGAATGTATTTTTTTTTTAAGATATATTTACTTATTTATTTGGGGGGGGGCGGGGGGGGGGGGGGGGGGAGCAGGCAGGCCACTTCTTTTGGTCTTTCATTTGTCCATTTTCATCCATCTTTGTTCTTTGGCCCGCGTGGGCCTCCCATCGTGGTGGTCTCTGTTGTCGCAGAGCACCAGCTCTGGGCGCATGCACTCCAGAGCTCCAATTGGTCATTGGATACATCGGTCCAGCTGCTCCGCGGCACGTGGGATTTTCCCAGGCCAGGGATCGAACTGGCACCCCTTGCACTGCAAGGCGGTGTCCTTACCCACTGGACCACCCTTTTCAACCAAACTCCATGTCTTTGAATACCACTGATCTTGCAAAACTTCCTTGTAAGATTACTTCGTTAACTAACAAACCTTCCAGTGTAGCTTGAGATAGTGCTGGCTCAGAGCCTGTAGTTGCTGCCTCTGGAGTGTGGCTTTCTGATTAGGATCTTTGAAATTCTAAGTGAGAGCCAGAAAAGAGATGTAAATGCTTGACCAGGATACACTAGATGTCAGCCAACTCCCCCTAGTATGCGTACTCACTATGTGAGATGTGCTCATACAATTTTCAATTGTTAAAATAAATTAGACTGAATTATGTGGTTTCTACAGTGGTTCAGTGGTAGAGAATCATCCTGAAGTTCAGGAGATGAAGTAGGCGTGGTTTCGATCCCTGCGTCAGGAAGATTCCCTGGAGGAGGGCATGGGCACCCACTTTAATATTCTTGCTGCAGAATCTCATGGATAGGGGAGCCTTTTGGGCCACAGTCCATAGGGTCAGAAAGAGTAGGACAAAACTAAAGTTACTTAGCAGGCACACACGTGGTTTCTCATGTATAGCTTTGTTTTACTTTTAATACTCTCCCCATTAAGCCATCCATTGCTTCAGAACCATTGTACTGATCATTTAAAAAATTTAGATCCCAATATGAACTATTTTTATTTCCTGCTATTTTCTCAGTCACAATCTATCAGCACCTGTTCACCTGAATTGCAAATGTGTTAATGGCTGGTAACAGTCACCAAGGAACACACGCCCCACAACTGAAACCCCTTTCAGTTCATGAAGCACTTCTACACATGTTTCTTTGCTTCTCACGCTGACCCTGAGAGAGGCAGAAATTGCCCCATGGTCCAGCTGAGGTTCAGGTCCACAAAATATGGTCAGCTCCCCCAGAGACGGCAGAGTTGAGAATGTGACCCCAGGTGTCTGATTCCCTTCAGGAAATTATTGTAATTAGGGCCTGGCATTCCTGTTCACTGTTTCTGCGACCTTGACCAATGTTGTAACCTCTCACAGCTCAGCTTTCTTATCTGAAAAACTGGTGAATAGGTAGAGTCTTCTTGATGAAGATATTGGAGGATTCAGTGCAGAAATACACATATAGCTCTTACCACAACCCCCACCAGGCGGTAGCCAAGTTAATACATGTCCAGCACTATCTTAATTCTAATTAACTGGTGTGAGGGCAGAAGTTAAGGCTGCCTATGGACAGGCATGATTTCCTTCCTGCTAAGGGACCAAACTTGCCCAATCTAAGAGTCAGATGGTGCTCACTGGGGACAGCTGACTCAGGCTCTCTATGGGAAGGCCTGGAAATCAGTGATTTTAGCAAGTGCCTGGCAAGGACCTTCTCATCTACTCTTGTATTCCTATCACACTTCACTGTGGATACCAGGTGTGTAGACTTTCCATACACCTATCAACTCTCCAACACCAACCCGGTGTCCTACAGCATAATCCAGTTCTGACACTCTCTGCTGGGAGACAGCATCAGATCTCCACAGGTTAAGGGCTCCATCTCACATGACTGCTCTGGGAACCCCACTTCAGAAGCCCATTGCAAGTCCCAGCTGTCATGTGTGCTTCTGACTGACTGGCTGGAAACCAGAGATTCCCATGACTCCCTCCTTAGGGTCGGTCATCTGCTAGAACAGCTCACAGAACTCAAGGAAGCAAACTTACCAATGTATCAGGTAATACATGATGAAGGATACAGCTGAGCAGCCAGATGAAGAGACGCAAAGGGCGAGGTCTGGGAAGACCCGGGGCAGGAGCTTCTGTTTCATTGAGTTGAGAAGTGTGTCACTTGCCCAGCTCATGGATGTGTTCACTAACCCAGCTCTCTGAATGCCTTATTCTGGGGATTTTTGCTGGGACTTCATCATGTAGACATGACTGATCATTCACTCAGTCTCCAACCCTTCTACCCTTCCTGGGAGGTGTCAGGGGGAGCTGTGCTAAAAATTCCAAGCTTCTAATCATGGCTTGGTCTTAGTCTGGTCACCAGCCCTCCTCCTGAAACCATCCAAGGAGCCACCAAGAGTCACTTCATTAGAACAAAAGGCACTCCTGTCACCCAGGAAATCCAAGGGATTTAGGAGCACAGTGTCAGGAGCCAGAGACAGAGACCAATATATATTTTCCTATTAGTTCACATGTCCCAAATGAGGCTTAGGAATAAACATGTTTTAGAAGTGCTGTCCTCTCTCTCTTTATTGCCATCCCGAGTTCTGGTCTCGTGTGTGATAGATCATCATACTCGGGGCCAAGCAGGTATCAGGAGCCAGGAAGGCTATTTCTCTGAGCCCTGCCTGGCTCATCAATAACTATCCTGAAATTGAAATTCAGAAGCTGGTTGGCTTTTTTTGATACAAATTTTGTTGCCTCCTCATTATGGCTTGTCCTTTTCAATTCTCAGTAGATGATATATTTTTAACCAGCTAGAATATCATGTGGAAAACTAATGTGCACTTTTTTCTCATCACTGATTATTGATGAAAATGTTAAATGTCTCCTGTCTCAACTCCTTTCCTTCAGCACTTTATCTCTGCTTCCAGGCAACTCTCCAACACCAACCCGGTGTCCTACAGCATAATCCAGTTCTGACACTCTCTGCTGGGAGACAGCATCAGATCTCCACAGGTTAAGGGCTCCATCTCACATGACTGCTCTGGGAACCCCACTTCAGAAGCCCATTGCAAGTCCCAGCTGTCATGTGTGCTTCTGACTGACTGGCTGGAAACCAGAGATTCCCATGACTCCCTCCTTAGGGTCGGTCATCTGCTAGAACAGCTCACAGAACTCAAGGAAGCAAACTTACCAATGTATCAGGTAATACATGATGAAGGATACAGCTGAGCAGCCAGATGAAGAGACGCAAAGGGCGAGGTCTGGGAAGACCCCGAGAGCAGGAGCTTCTGTTTCATTGAGTTGAGAAGTGTGTCACTTGCCCAGCTCATGGATGTGTTCACTAACCCAGCTCTCTGAATGCCTTATTCTGGGGATTTTTGCTGGGACTTCATCATGTAGACATGACTGATCATTCACTCAGTCTCCAACCCTTCTACCCTTCCTGGGAGGTGTCAGGGGGAGCTGTGCTAAAAATTCCAAGCTTCTAATCATGGCTTGGTCTTAGTCTGGTCACCAGCCCTCCTCCTGAAACCATCCAAGGAGCCACCAAGAGTCACTTCATTAGAACAAAAGGCACTCCTGTCACCCAGGAAATCCAAGGGATTTAGGAGCACAGTGTCAGGAGCCAGAGACAGAGACCAATATATATTTTCCTATTAGTTCACATGTCCCAAATGAGGCTTAGGAATAAACATGTTTTAGAAGTGCTGTCCTCTCTCTCTTTATTGCCATCCCGAGTTCTGGTCTCGTGTGTGATAGATCATCATACTCGGGGCCAAGCAGGTATCAGGAGCCAGGAAGGCTATTTCTCTGAGCCCTGCCTGGCTCATCAATAACTATCCTGAAATTGAAATTCAGAAGCTGGTTGGCTTTTTTTGATACAAATTTTGTTGCCTCCTCATTATGGCTTGTCCTTTTCAATTCTCAGTAGATGATATATTTTTAACCAGCTAGAATATCATGTGGAAAACTAATGTGCACTTTTTTCTCATCACTGATTATTGATGAAAATGTTAAATGTCTCCTGTCTCAACTCCTTTCCTTCAGCACTTTATCTCTGCTTCCAGGCTGAATGTGAATCATGGTGCTGACCTTTCAAGCAGATGTGTATGTAAGAGGGATGGAGGGATGGTGACATGAGCATGTGTTTTCTGCTTACTTGATGAGTAAAATCAGGAGAGTCTCTTGACTTGGCTTTACAAGCATATCCCCCTATCATGAAAGAGAGTACACGTGGTTTGAGGAGGCTTGTCCTTGCTTAAACTCTGCTAATTATCATTTGCTAATTTAGTAGCTTCCATTTATAATTTTATCCCTGGAAAATGTGGTTCAGACTTTTTCCTGATATGAAAGTTAAGCAGACTGATTGATGGCAAGTGGATGCTTCAATTCGGTACGTGTTTGAGGAACACAGATGCCCTCTCCTAAGTGGCCTCCTTGCCCAGGTCAGATCGGTTCAAATCCATTTTTCCCATGGCTGCTCCCCACAGTTAACCTTCTACAGCACAGGGCTTCCCTGATGGTCCAGTGGGTAAAGAGTCTGCATTCCAGTACAAGGGGCACTGGTTTGATCCCTGGCCTGGGAAGATCCCATGTGCCACAGAGTGGCTGGAACAATATATCCAATTATGAGCCAGCGCTCTGGAGCACATGTGCCGAGAGCCAGTGCTCTGCAAAAGGAGAGGCCACTGCAATGGGAGGCCCTGCACAGGCCTAAAAATAAAGATGGATGAAAATAAATAAAAAAAGTCAGTAAAAGAAGTCAAAATTTAAAGAAAAAAAAGAAAGAAAGAAAGAAACTTTCTATAGCACAAATCCTGCCTTGTCGGTCCTGTGCTTACCACCTGTCTCTGCTCATGGAGGACAAAATTCCAACCTCTTAGTTTGATGTGCACCATCTTTTCCATCATACGAGCCTGCCTGGCTCATCAATAACTATCCTGAAATTGAAATTCAGAAGCTGGTTGGCTTTTTTTGATACAAATTTTGTTGCCTCCTCATTATGGCTTGTCCTTTTCAATTCTCAGTAGATGATATATTTTTAACCAGCTAGAATATCATGTGGAAAACTAATGTGCACTTTTTTCTCATCACTGATTATTGATGAAAATGTTAAATGTCTCCTGTCTCAACTCCTTTCCTTCAGCACTTTATCTCTGCTTCCAGGCTGAATGTGAATCATGGTGCTGACCTTTCAAGCAGATGTGTATGTAAGAGGGATGGAGGGATGGTGACATGAGCATGTGTTTTCTGCTTACTTGATGAGTAAAATCAGGAGAGTCTCTTGACTTGGCTTTACAAGCATATCCCCCTATCATGAAAGAGAGTACACGTGGTTTGAGGAGGCTTGTCCTTGCTTAAACTCTGCTAATTATCATTTGCTAATTTAGTAGCTTCCATTTATAATTTTATCCCTGGAAAATGTGGTTCAGACTTTTTCCTGATATGAAAGTTAAGCAGACTGATTGATGGCAAGTGGATGCTTCAATTCGGTACGTGTTTGAGGAACACAGATGCCCTCTCCTAAGTGGCCTCCTTGCCCAGGTCAGATCGGTTCAAATCCATTTTTCCCATGGCTGCTCCCCACAGTTAACCTTCTACAGCACAGGGCTTCCCTGATGGTCCAGTGGGTAAAGAGTCTGCATTCCAGTACAAGGGGCACTGGTTTGATCCCTGGCCTGGGAAGATCCCATGTGCCACAGAGTGGCTGGAACAATATATCCAATTATGAGCCAGCGCTCTGGAGCACATGTGCCGAGAGCCAGTGCTCTGCAAAAGGAGAGGCCACTGCAATGGGAGGCCCTGCACAGGCCTAAAAATAAAGATGGATGAAAATAAATAAAAAAAGTCAGTAAAAGAAGTCAAAATTTAAAGAAAAAAAAGAAAGAAAGAAAGAAACTTTCTATAGCACAAATCCTGCCTTGTCGGTCCTGTGCTTACCACCTGTCTCTGCTCATGGAGGACAAAATTCCAACCTCTTAGTTTGATGTGCACCATCTTTTCCATCATCTCTCTTTGCTCTCAATGTCACATGCTCTGTTCTGATAACACACGCTATCCCTCATATGCAGATATACCATTTCATTTCTTTACCCCTCACCTCTGGTGGCCATATGAAAGGATAGGGAGGGGACGTAGGACCTGTCTGATGGTAAGAACGGGGTGCGTGTCTTCTGCCTGAGCACAGACTGCTGTGCTGCTTGTCCAAGCCTGCACTCCGCTGAACCCACAAGGAACAGAGTGCTGTGTCCTTTGTCCACACGGCAGGCTTGCTCTGGGGGCTGCTGCCTTCCTGCTCCATCTACCAACTAGACTGTCTCGGTTCAGTACCCCTGCCCTCATCCCCTGAGATGATGGGTGGGCCCTGGGAGTCAGATGCTCCAGTTTGCACATACCTCCTCACAAGCCCCTTGGGTGAGGAGTTCTTTTAGACCATGGGGTAGTGACCAAGAGGGTGAGGCTCCGTGCTTCTGTGTGTAAATGAAGGAGAGGGTTTCTAGAGAGTGAGGATTTTTGCCAGAATCTCTTTCCCACTTGAACCTTCAAGGGCTTGAGAAGTACCAGGACCTTCTCATTTTTATGTTTCCTAATGGATATACTATGGGCACTGTATGCCAAGGAAGTGATGAGAAGCAAAAAAGAATACAATACAGTTTGTCTTCTCAGAGAGCTCATGGTCAGTAAGGATCTGGAATCAAGAACCAAATAATTGGAATCTGAGTTAAGTACTGTGAGATTACAGATGGTGTGGAGCTCATCTATTTGAGGGTAGAGACTAGGATTCATGGAAACCGGTATGACGAGGACAGCACAGAGCCAACTTCTGACAGAAGGGAATCAGAGTGGCTGGAACAATATATCCAATTATGAGCCAGCGCTCTGGAGCACATGTGCCGAGAGCCAGTGCTCTGCAAAAGGAGAGGCCACTGCAATGGGAGGCCCTGCACAGGCCTAAAAATAAAGATGGATGAAAATAAATAAAAAAAGTCAGTAAAAGAAGTCAAAATTTAAAGAAAAAAAAGAAAGAAAGAAAGAAACTTTCTATAGCACAAATCCTGCCTTGTCGGTCCTGTGCTTACCACCTGTCTCTGCTCATGGAGGACAAAATTCCAACCTCTTAGTTTGATGTGCACCATCTTTTCCATCATCTCTCTTTGCTCTCAATGTCACATGCTCTGTTCTGATAACACACGCTATCCCTCATATGCAGATATACCATTTCATTTCTTTACCCCTCACCTCTGGTGGCCATATGAAAGGATAGGGAGGGGACGTAGGACCTGTCTGATGGTAAGAACGGGGTGCGTGTCTTCTGCCTGAGCACAGACTGCTGTGCTGCTTGTCCAAGCCTGCACTCCGCTGAACCCACAAGGAACAGAGTGCTGTGTCCTTTGTCCACACGGCAGGCTTGCTCTGGGGGCTGCTGCCTTCCTGCTCCATCTACCAACTAGACTGTCTCGGTTCAGTACCCCTGCCCTCATCCCCTGAGATGATGGGTGGGCCCTGGGAGTCAGATGCTCCAGTTTGCACATACCTCCTCACAAGCCCCTTGGGTGAGGAGTTCTTTTAGACCATGGGGTAGTGACCAAGAGGGTGAGGCTCCGTGCTTCTGTGTGTAAATGAAGGAGAGGGTTTCTAGAGAGTGAGGATTTTTGCCAGAATCTCTTTCCCACTTGAACCTTCAAGGGCTTGAGAAGTACCAGGACCTTCTCATTTTTATGTTTCCTAATGGATATACTATGGGCACTGTATGCCAAGGAAGTGATGAGAAGCAAAAAAGAATACAATACAGTTTGTCTTCTCAGAGAGCTCATGGTCAGTAAGGATCTGGAATCAAGAACCAAATAATTGGAATCTGAGTTAAGTACTGTGAGATTACAGATGGTGTGGAGCTCATCTATTTGAGGGTAGAGACTAGGATTCATGGAAACCGGTATGACGAGGACAGCACAGAGCCAACTTCTGACAGAAGGGAAGAATTTTTTCAGTTGTCAGGGAAGAGCAGGCTGAGCTAATGCAATCCCATGTCAGTTTTTCTCCTCATGAAAGTAAAATATCACCTTTATTTAACTGATGAGAAACTGATATAAACTCAGGTTAAAGAACTGACAGCTCACCAGAAGTTCCCAGGTCCTCCAGGCCTGGAAGGGTGAATAAAATAGTGCAGTTCCCAGAATCTGTAATGTGCTTTTCAGGCTTCACTTTGGTTCCTTCATCTTTTTGAGGTCATGGGTACCTTTGAGACTCTGACAAATACTACATATTCTCTCCCTACAAAAAATTCAGATATGCACAAACAACCAAAAGTCAATGGAGTTAATGTAAGGATCAAATTTGCTTTATTAAATAATGCATAACTCGAGTGTCATTCCATCCAGCAAACACACAGGAGCTCCACTAACCTGTAGAAATGGAGAAATTTTTAAAGGTATAAAGGAAACAGAAAAAGGAAACTGTTAGCAAAGAATGCATTGTTTCAGACAAGTTTGTCTCCTAAGAGGAACAACATGGCTTACTGGGTGGATTACCTCACTAGTGACTGACCAGATTCAAGACTGACTGGTTAAAGTTGCATTCCTGGGGCAGGGATCGAGACTGCAGTAAGTTATTCAGTTTTGGTTTGCTGTTCTGAGTTTTAGCACAAGTGACTCTATTTGGGGCCAGTTGTGTCTTTAATGTGCATGCATGCTCAGTCGTGTCTGACTCTTTACAACTGCAGAGTCTGACTTTTTGCAGACTGTAGCCCGATAGACTCCTCAGTCCATGGGATTTTCCAGATAAGACTACTGCAGTGTGTTGCCATTTCCTTCTCCAGGGAATCTTCCTGACCCAGGGATCAAACTCACGTCTCCTATATCTCCTGCATTGCAGGTGGATGCTTTACCGCTGAGCCACTAGGGAAGCCTTTTAATAGTTTCCCCATTTTGATCAGATTTTCAGCTTATCTGAGAAATGTGATAAGAACTTAAAGCATTAACACCACTATCAGATACTGCTCTTCAGTATTTCCACCTCTGTTGATCTTCTGTGTGATATTCGCATCTCATAGTGTTTTTAATCTCTGTGATAGTCATAGGTGTCAACTTCAGGTTTACAATTTTTAAGTTGCTCAATCTCTTTGTCCCTTTTCTGATGTCCTAGTCTTAGTGAGACTTGGTAGTTAGCAGTTATATGCATGTATTTAAAACTTTTGAGAGAATGCAGTACATGAGGGAGAGGACTCTGATTCTAATAAGCAGGATAATTCCCAATATTTGGAGTGTGCCTTGAAGCTGTGGTCCCCAAGACCCACAAACCAATCAAATCAAATAAAGCAAGGCTCCATTGCAGGAGTCACCCATTTAAGCCAAATGGCTTGCTCAGTGATCTTCAGTCAGTTCATTTCAGTCGCTCAATCATGTCGAATTTAGATCAAATTTGCTTTATTAAATAATGCATAACTCGAGTGTCATTCCATCCAGCAAACACACAGGAGCTCCACTAACCTGTAGAAATGGAGAAATTTTTAAAGGTATAAAGGAAACAGAAAAAGGAAACTGTTAGCAAAGAATGCATTGTTTCAGACAAGTTTGTCTCCTAAGAGGAACAACATGGCTTACTGGGTGGATTACCTCACTAGTGACTGACCAGATTCAAGACTGACTGGTTAAAGTTGCATTCCTGGGGCAGGGATCGAGACTGCAGTAAGTTATTCAGTTTTGGTTTGCTGTTCTGAGTTTTAGCACAAGTGACTCTATTTGGGGCCAGTTGTGTCTTTAATGTGCATGCATGCTCAGTCGTGTCTGACTCTTTACAACTGCAGAGTCTGACTTTTTGCAGACTGTAGCCCGATAGACTCCTCAGTCCATGGGATTTTCCAGATAAGACTACTGCAGTGTGTTGCCATTTCCTTCTCCAGGGAATCTTCCTGACCCAGGGATCAAACTCACGTCTCCTATATCTCCTGCATTGCAGGTGGATGCTTTACCGCTGAGCCACTAGGGAAGCCTTTTAATAGTTTCCCCATTTTGATCAGATTTTCAGCTTATCTGAGAAATGTGATAAGAACTTAAAGCATTAACACCACTATCAGATACTGCTCTTCAGTATTTCCACCTCTGTTGATCTTCTGTGTGATATTCGCATCTCATAGTGTTTTTAATCTCTGTGATAGTCATAGGTGTCAACTTCAGGTTTACAATTTTTAAGTTGCTCAATCTCTTTGTCCCTTTTCTGATGTCCTAGTCTTAGTGAGACTTGGTAGTTAGCAGTTATATGCATGTATTTAAAACTTTTGAGAGAATGCAGTACATGAGGGAGAGGACTCTGATTCTAATAAGCAGGATAATTCCCAATATTTGGAGTGTGCCTTGAAGCTGTGGTCCCCAAGACCCACAAACCAATCAAATCAAATAAAGCAAGGCTCCATTGCAGGAGTCACCCATTTAAGCCAAATGGCTTGCTCAGTGATCTTCAGTCAGTTCATTTCAGTCGCTCAATCATGTCGAACTCTTAATGACCCTGTGAACTGCAGCACGCCAGCCTTCCCTGTCCTTCACCATCTTCCAGAACTTGCTCAAACTCACATCCATTGACTGAGTGTTGCCATCAAACCATCTCAGCCTCTTCTGTCCCCTTCTTCTATCTTTCTCAGAATCAGGGTCTTTTCCAGTGAGTTGTGTCTTCACATCAGGTGGCCAAAGTATTGAAGCTTCAGCTTCAGCATCATTCCTTCCAATGAATATTCAGGGTTGATTTCCTTTAGGATTAACTGGCTTGATCACCTTTCAGTCCAAGGGACTCTCAAGAGTCTTCTCCAACATCACAGTTCAAAAGCATTAGTTCTTCAGTGCTCAGCCTTCTTTATGGTGCAACTCTCACATCCATACATGACTACTGGAAAAACCCTATATATAGCTTTGACTATATGGACCTTTGTCAGCAAAATGATGTCTCCGTTTTTTTTTTAATATGCTATCTAGGTTTGTCATAGCTTTTCTTCCAAGTGATCTTATGTTAGTGAATTTCAGCTGCCCCAAAAGTGTTAATCTAGGTACAGCAAGTGGTGTTGGCCACAGCATAGACACCTCCTTGCTCAACTAAAAGAGAATGAAGGGCTATCTTATATCAAGAACAACTTTTACCAAAAAGTCTTGGGATTTTTGTTGGGCAGATACTGCTCCAACAGTGAATTTTTCAGTATTTTCAAGAATTAAGGGAAGGTTCCTGATCATATTCTGATTTACATACCAGGAAAGTATGCCTTGCTAAAGAAAGTGAATTCCAAGTCATGAATATCTCTTGACCATTCCTTTCTAACTCACTGAGGTAAATCCAGGAGAGTCAACCCATGAGATGTCTCAGTTTGTCTGTAAAAACTTAGGAGCACAGTTAGATAACCTAGGATGCCTAGACATTGCCTATTGATGATGTACCAGCCATATAGGTACATAAGGAGAATGATAACCACCAGAGACAAAGATAAATCCTCTCAAGACCCACAACCAATTCAAATAAAGCAAGGCTCCATTGCAGGAGTCACCCATTTAAGCCAAATGGCTTGCTCAGTGATCTTCAGTCAGTTCATTTCAGTCGCTCAATCATGTCGAACTCTTAATGACCCTGTGAACTGCAGCACGCCAGCCTTCCCTGTCCTTCACCATCTTCCAGAACTTGCTCAAACTCACATCCATTGACTGAGTGTTGCCATCAAACCATCTCAGCCTCTTCTGTCCCCTTCTTCTATCTTTCTCAGAATCAGGGTCTTTTCCAGTGAGTTGTGTCTTCACATCAGGTGGCCAAAGTATTGAAGCTTCAGCTTCAGCATCATTCCTTCCAATGAATATTCAGGGTTGATTTCCTTTAGGATTAACTGGCTTGATCACCTTTCAGTCCAAGGGACTCTCAAGAGTCTTCTCCAACATCACAGTTCAAAAGCATTAGTTCTTCAGTGCTCAGCCTTCTTTATGGTGCAACTCTCACATCCATACATGACTACTGGAAAAACCCTATATATAGCTTTGACTATATGGACCTTTGTCAGCAAAATGATGTCTCCGTTTTTTTTTTAATATGCTATCTAGGTTTGTCATAGCTTTTCTTCCAAGTGATCTTATGTTAGTGAATTTCAGCTGCCCCAAAAGTGTTAATCTAGGTACAGCAAGTGGTGTTGGCCACAGCATAGACACCTCCTTGCTCAACTAAAAGAGAATGAAGGGCTATCTTATATCAAGAACAACTTTTACCAAAAAGTCTTGGGATTTTTGTTGGGCAGATACTGCTCCAACAGTGAATTTTTCAGTATTTTCAAGAATTAAGGGAAGGTTCCTGATCATATTCTGATTTACATACCAGGAAAGTATGCCTTGCTAAAGAAAGTGAATTCCAAGTCATGAATATCTCTTGACCATTCCTTTCTAACTCACTGAGGTAAATCCAGGAGAGTCAACCCATGAGATGTCTCAGTTTGTCTGTAAAAACTTAGGAGCACAGTTAGATAACCTAGGATGCCTAGACATTGCCTATTGATGATGTACCAGCCATATAGGTACATAAGGAGAATGATAACCACCAGAGACAAAGATAAATCCTCTCAGGACACAAATCACTTTCATCAAGGCAGCACTGTTAGTAGATACACCTGCAGGGACAGTTACTAGGTTTTCTCCTAGCCAAAATAGTTGTTTTAAATTTTCGAGGTTACCTCCTCCATTAGCAATGGCCTTGGAGTTGTAGATGATAGTGATACCATTCCAGATCAGTTCCAGAGTAAAACAAAGAGAAGGAAAAGAGAGAGAGAGAGAGAGTTTCATGTTCAGCTGAAGTATGAAGTGTTGATCTGGGGTCCTGGAAGGAAGGATCTACATCACTGTCAGTTACCTCACTTCCTACTCAGTTTGGTCTGGAGATCCAGCAATTTTATAAGACTAGATGTCAGATGACTCCTCTTCAGCTGTGAGATATATATATCTAAGGTCTAACACCCCAGAGTTTGGCTGCCATCAGGGTAGGGAAGAGGACCTGGTAGAGCCCCTTCCAAGGAGACTCAAAGCAGTCTTTGTTCTTAGTGATTCCAATTCAGAAGGGTGGGAGAAAACTAGAAACATTAGTTTGGAGAGTTGTAGCCAGATATTTGAGGAAACTAGAAAAATTCAGATTCAGTCCAGTTTACTGGTATATGGGTGTGTGCTAGGTCACTTTAATCATGTCTGAATCTTTGCAACCCTATGAACTGTACCTGACCAGACTTCTCTGTCCATCATATTCTGCTGTCAGGAATACTGGGCTGGGTTGTCATGCCTTCCTCCAGGGAATCTTCCCAAACCAGGGATCGAATCTGCATCTTTTATGTCTCCTGTATCAGCAGGCAGGCTCTTTACCACTAGTGTAGCCTGGGAAGCCCAGAATCAAATAGGGTGCAAATATAATTTTTCTCTCTACAATTATTCCTGCTTTTTAAAAAATTCTTTTTAAAGAATTTAATGTTTTGCATTAAATATGGCTAGATTATTTATATAAGTGCAGCAGGAATGGTGACTGACCATGGAAGTTCTTTTTATGATTGCTCTACTGGAGCCGTGGAAGCAGGGTACTCGTTGAGTCTATGTACATCTCTGTCAAATGGGACAATCCAGTCCAAGCCTTGGTAATGAAATCAATGTTTCCAATTGTGTTCCATTATGAGGAGAACAGATTCTTATTGAATATTTGTGAATAACTACAAATATTGTGATGAAAAGAATATATTGAGAGTTTCTGAATTCTGGAGAGATCATGTAAAACAAGATGCCATTTTTCTTTAAAATGGTATACTTGATCAATTGGTTTAAGTCATAGATTACTTAAGAAAAAAGATTTCTTTAAATTTGGAAAAATAAAACATTAAGAAATCCACCGTTTATTAGAACAAAAAGTCATACAAATTATAATCATCCTCCTCAGTTTATTTAGTTCATACTCATTAATAATTGCTCTATTTGAATCTAGTTTTTCCACTATTCTGGAATTCTTACCTTGTTTAGTTTTATGACTGTAAAATGATCTAAAATCTGTATTCTAGAATACCTGTTAGACTCCTTTCTGTGGATTTCTTTGAAGATGAAACAGTTTTGTAGGAACACTTTTACAAAGGCATCAGAATAAAACAATTAACTATCTGTAAATGACAAAATCCTCAAAATGCCTATTATTAAAGATCTGATAAGAATTCATTATAGTGAAATTGACAAGGAAATTTGGTTATTTTGGCAATGTGTAATGTTTAAGATAATTAGAATTATGACTGATATCATATAGGAAATAATAATAATAAGTTAAATAGTAAGAAATAATAGATTTCTAAGAATTTTATATAATTTCTGTAACACTTATATACCTATATAAATATAATCTAGACAAGGTCTGGACTTCCCTATTGGTCCAGCAGTTAAAAATTCACCTGCCAATGCAGGGGCCATGAGTTTGATCACTGCTCCAGGAAGATACTACATGCCATGGAGCAATGACGTCCATCGCCACAAATACTGAACCCACAGACTTTAGAGTCCATGCTCTGCAACAAGAGAAGCCACTGCAATAAGGAGCCTTCGCACTGCAAGTAGAGAGTAGCCCCCAAAAATTCACTACAGCTATGGCTTGTTTAAATTTTGATTGCTCTACTGGAGCCGTGGAAGCAGGGTACTCGTTGAGTCTATGTACATCTCTGTCAAATGGGACAATCCAGTCCAAGCCTTGGTAATGAAATCAATGTTTCCAATTGTGTTCCATTATGAGGAGAACAGATTCTTATTGAATATTTGTGAATAACTACAAATATTGTGATGAAAAGAATATATTGAGAGTTTCTGAATTCTGGAGAGATCATGTAAAACAAGATGCCATTTTTCTTTAAAATGGTATACTTGATCAATTGGTTTAAGTCATAGATTACTTAAGAAAAAAGATTTCTTTAAATTTGGAAAAATAAAACATTAAGAAATCCACCGTTTATTAGAACAAAAAGTCATACAAATTATAATCATCCTCCTCAGTTTATTTAGTTCATACTCATTAATAATTGCTCTATTTGAATCTAGTTTTTCCACTATTCTGGAATTCTTACCTTGTTTAGTTTTATGACTGTAAAATGATCTAAAATCTGTATTCTAGAATACCTGTTAGACTCCTTTCTGTGGATTTCTTTGAAGATGAAACAGTTTTGTAGGAACACTTTTACAAAGGCATCAGAATAAAACAATTAACTATCTGTAAATGACAAAATCCTCAAAATGCCTATTATTAAAGATCTGATAAGAATTCATTATAGTGAAATTGACAAGGAAATTTGGTTATTTTGGCAATGTGTAATGTTTAAGATAATTAGAATTATGACTGATATCATATAGGAAATAATAATAATAAGTTAAATAGTAAGAAATAATAGATTTCTAAGAATTTTATATAATTTCTGTAACACTTATATACCTATATAAATATAATCTAGACAAGGTCTGGACTTCCCTATTGGTCCAGCAGTTAAAAATTCACCTGCCAATGCAGGGGCCATGAGTTTGATCACTGCTCCAGGAAGATACTACATGCCATGGAGCAATGACGTCCATCGCCACAAATACTGAACCCACAGACTTTAGAGTCCATGCTCTGCAACAAGAGAAGCCACTGCAATAAGGAGCCTTCGCACTGCAAGTAGAGAGTAGCCCCCGCTCACTGCAGCTAGAAGAAGACTATATGTAGCAACAAAGACTTAACACAGCCAAAAATAAATAAAAACTAAAGAAAGAAAAAAGCCTGAACACTTTATTTTTTTAAAAAAAAGCTTAGTAATACTTTTTTGACAAAATTTTCCATGTAACTTAACATATCAAATAAGCCTAATTAGTGTCACATCTCTCTTTTTATAAGGGAAAAAGATGTCTTTTCTGATTTTTCCAAAGGCCTTCTGGAAAATTCTAAAATTATTTCCAGGTCAAAAAGACTTAGAATTTGATTTGGGGAAGTTCTGCCAAAAAAAGTGTAAAAGGTTTGGACACAACTATAAAGAATCACAGACCATTATGAAACAATACTTAATTATCCACCTAATTATTCAAAGTGACAATAAAAGATTTCAAGAGCAAATGCAATGAGTTACATACTTCTGAGCCAAACTTTGCTTTTGTAATTTTTTTTGAGACTATTCAGTTTGTTTAAGCAATCAAAGACTTGATAATAAAGATGTAAAGCACAAAAAATTGTTTTGATAAAACACAAAATCTCTGCTTTCTAGGTAGATTATTTTAAAGATAAAGGAAAACTTTTGCTTAAATTTCTTAAAAGGAGATCTTTTTCATTAATAAATCTAATAAAGCTTTGTCCTTTTAGTTTTACATAAGAAATATTTTAGTGTTTTTAAAGGGGTTTTTTCCCTTCATTTTCTTATACACAGGGTTTCTTATAGTGAAATTGTAATGTTTAAGATAATTAGAATTATGACTGATATCATATAGGAAATAATAATAATAAGTTAAATAGTAAGAAATAATAGATTTCTAAGAATTTTATATAATTTCTGTAACACTTATATACCTATATAAATATAATCTAGACAAGGTCTGGACTTCCCTATTGGTCCAGCAGTTAAAAATTCACCTGCCAATGCAGGGGCCATGAGTTTGATCACTGCTCCAGGAAGATACTACATGCCATGGAGCAATGACGTCCATCGCCACAAATACTGAACCCACAGACTTTAGAGTCCATGCTCTGCAACAAGAGAAGCCACTGCAATAAGGAGCCTTCGCACTGCAAGTAGAGAGTAGCCCCCACTCACTGCAGCTAGAAGAAGACTATATGTAGCAACAAAGACTTAACACAGCCAAAAATAAATAAAAACTAAAGAAAGAAAAAAGCCTGAACACTTTATTTTTTTAAAAAAAAGCTTAGTAATACTTTTTTGACAAAATTTTCCATGTAACTTAACATATCAAATAAGCCTAATTAGTGTCACATCTCTCTTTTTATAAGGGAAAAAGATGTCTTTTCTGATTTTTCCAAAGGCCTTCTGGAAAATTCTAAAATTATTTCCAGGTCAAAAAGACTTAGAATTTGATTTGGGGAAGTTCTGCCAAAAAAAGTGTAAAAGGTTTGGACACAACTATAAAGAATCACAGACCATTATGAAACAATACTTAATTATCCACCTAATTATTCAAAGTGACAATAAAAGATTTCAAGAGCAAATGCAATGAGTTACATACTTCTGAGCCAAACTTTGCTTTTGTAATTTTTTTTGAGACTATTCAGTTTGTTTAAGCAATCAAAGACTTGATAATAAAGATGTAAAGCACAAAAAATTGTTTTGATAAAACACAAAATCTCTGCTTTCTAGGTAGATTATTTTAAAGATAAAGGAAAACTTTTGCTTAAATTTCTTAAAAGGAGATCTTTTTCATTAATAAATCTAATAAAGCTTTGTCCTTTTAGTTTTACATAAGAAATATTTTAGTGTTAAAGCTTATTTTGAAACCCTTACAATAACAATTTAACTTGATCACACAGGGTTTCTTTTTTTTCTCTTTCATTCTTCTTAACATCCTATATCCATAGCTTTTCCTTAATTTTTCTCCTTCCTATTATGAAATAACTAGCTTTACTTTAGAAAAACAAAAACACTTTTTATCTCCCTCAACAAAATATATAACCCTACCTCATACTCTTTTTTTTAAGCTTTTATTTTACTTTTAACTTTTACCGAGTTTTGTTGTTTACAGATATGTATGTTCCCAGATTAGTCATATGTATATCCCCGCCATCCCACATACTCTTTTTAACTAAAAAAAAAGCCTCCAAAACAAAAAAATGCATCCTATTTTCCTTGCATGCACGATTGGTTTTAGGGATTTTTTTTAATTACATGAGAGACTCAGTTTGCACACATTAGAATTCTTAAGCCTTAAAAACCTTAATTTATAGTGAACACTTGCTAAGCAGGTGTGAACAGTTACACTAGCATCCTTTAGATTAGCAAATTTATGGGCTTCCCTGGTGGTCCAGTGGGTAAGGACATCGCCTTGCAGTGCAAGGCATGCCAGTTTGATCCCTGGCCCGGGAAGATCCCACGTGCCGCAGAGCGGCTGGACCAGTGTGTCCAACGACTGAGCCGGAGCTCTGGAGCGCATGAGCCCAGAGCCGGTGCTCTGTGACAAGAGAGGCCACCACGATGGGAGGCCCACACAGGCCAAAGAGCAAAGATGGATGAAAATAGACCATTATGAAACAATATTTTCCCTTTGAAAAGATTTCAAGAGCAAATGCAATGAGTTACATACTTCTGAGCCAAACTTTGTTTTGTAATTTTTTGAGACTATTCAGTTTGTTTAAGCAATCAAAGACTTGATAATAAAGATGTAAAGCACAAAAAATTGTTTTGATAAAACACAAAATCTCTGCTTTCTAGGTAGATTATTTTAAAGATAAAGGAAAACTTTTGCTTAAATTTCTTAAAAGGAGATCTTTTTCATTAATAAATCTAATAAAGCTTTGTCCTTTTAGTTTTACATAAGAAATATTTTAGTGTTAAAGCTTATTTTGAAACCCTTACAATAACAATTTAACTTGATCACACAGGGTTTCTTTTTTTTCTCTTTCATTCTTCTTAACATCCTATATCCATAGCTTTTCCTTAATTTTTCTCCTTCCTATTATGAAATAACTAGCTTTACTTTAGAAAAACAAAAACACTTTTTATCTCCCTCAACAAAATATATAACCCTACCTCATACTCTTTTTTTTAAGCTTTTATTTTACTTTTAACTTTTACCGAGTTTTGTTGTTTACAGATATGTATGTTCCCAGATTAGTCATATGTATATCCCCGCCATCCCACATACTCTTTTTAACTAAAAAAAAAGCCTCCAAAACAAAAAAATGCATCCTATTTTCCTTGCATGCACGATTGGTTTTAGGGATTTTTTTTAATTACATGAGAGACTCAGTTTGCACACATTAGAATTCTTAAGCCTTAAAAACCTTAATTTATAGTGAACACTTGCTAAGCAGGTGTGAACAGTTACACTAGCATCCTTTAGATTAGCAAATTTATGGGCTTCCCTGGTGGTCCAGTGGGTAAGGACACCGCCTTGCAGTGCAAGGGGAGCCGGTTTGATCACTGGCCTGGGAAGATCCCACGTGCCACAGAGCGGCTAGACCAATGTGTCCAATTACCGAGCCGGAGCTCTGGAGCGCATGAGCCCAGAGCCGGTGCTCTGCAACAACAGAGGCCACCACGATGGGAGGCCCACACAGGCCAAAGAGCAAAGATGGATGAAAATAGACAAATGAAAGACCGTCCCCTTCCCTCCCAAACCCGCCCCCCCAAAATAAGTAAATAAATAAATTTTTTAAAAAATTAGCAAATTTATGAATACATCTCCTAATTTCTAGAAAAACGTTCTTACTCATAGTAAACTTTTTTTTTTAATTTTAGCCTCTTTTATTGTTTTTTTATTTATTTATTTTCACCCATTCTTATTCTTTGGCCTGTGTGGGCGTCCCACTGCGGTGGCCTCTCCCTTTGCAGAGCACCAGCTCTGGGCTCATGCGCCCCAGAGTGTTACCTCATAATTGGACACACCAGTCCAGCCAATCCAGGGCACATGGGATCTTCCTGGGCCAGGGATCCAACTGATACCCCTTGCATTGCAAGGCAAACTCTTTACCTGCTGGACCACCAGGGAAGCCCCATAGTAAACATTTTTAATGTGCCACAAAACAGATTTACTAATAGATCCAAATATCTTTAGTTCCTCTGCAAAAGAAAAACAAAGTGTGTAAAATCTGTGTTCAGTAATTAATGTTTTATTATTTTATCTTATTTAGAAGTAATCTAGATGTTCAATGAACTTCTATGGAGGGAAGTGGTAGGAATTATGTCAGTCCTATAGCTCTTTGTGATCCCATGGACTGGCATCCTGCAGACCTTGGGGTCACAAAGAGTCAGACATGACTGAGCAACTGAACTGAACTGATAGTCTTTTTTGGATACTTTTATATCTCTAATTTTTGATCAGCTTTTTGAAATGAAATTTTCAGTGAAATTATTTTGAAATTTTGAAGTTTGGAGGCTTCTGCGTGCCAATTAAAATAGGTATTCCTTGTTTTTAAGTGGTCTTCTCAGATGTTCTTATCTAATTGAAACATTCCTTTTAATGGCCATTGTAATGCCCCTGAAGGCTGGCAGCAGTTTGCTAGGACTCTTAGCAGCATATAGAGTTCAACCTCCATTTTTTCTCCTGTTCAGACATATTTGGGGCCCCAGTTTGATGTTACTAAGCCAAGTTCTCATGCACAAATCTTTAGTTTGTCTTTAGTAAGGTTTTGGCTATTTGAGGGGTAGATATTTATAGCTTCTGAGACACTTTTTAAATGTAAAAAAAGCAGGTATGCTAGAAGGTGGTGCACTTAAGTCCTTAGAGTTTATGATTTCCCGTGAACTATGCTGAACTGATACCTAAAAAGATGTGTCTCTGACTTGGGGATTGTGCACTGTTTTATCATGTACCTTGTTGCACAGAAATTTGATGATTTGTGTTGGCAAGTGGTCTAGGATCAATCTAACCTGTTCTGTGACCAAATTCTCCCGACAAAGGGGTCTTCGAGTTAGGTAGTAAGCATTAATCTCTAACAGCCTTTAAATTCTCCATCTCCACCCACCAATTTTGTTTTTTTGTTTTTTCTTTTGTTTCTGAGATCTCTGCTAGCAATCGTCCTTATCTACATGAAATAAGACAAAGAAATGTATAGACCTTAACACACCAGCAGTAACAAAGAGATGTTATTGCAGACTAAGATAAGGTCATACACACCATCACCAATTTCCACATAGATTAAGACAACAGACTCCAGTAAATGGGAACTGCTGGCTGGAACCAGGAAAAGGGATTCTACACAACTGAGGGGAACATCAGAAAGAGCCAAAATCTGGGGACACAGGTTCCGCATGAAATCATTTGCCAGCACAAGCTGCCTGTCTAAGCCGTGGACTAAAAAGCTGATTAGAATCAGGAGCTCAACACTTTAAATCAGAACTTTAAAGAGAATTTACCCTCAGTCCTCAAAAATGGCAAGGACAGTGAACTTACAGAGTTTTTGAGGGATACCGCATCTGTGTTTCTCATTGTTCTCAAAGCTATTGGAAGTCTCCTTCAATCCCACCGTCGCCACCAAATGTGTGAAACAATAAAAACTCAGCTGAAGAAATTTAAGGATCACATAGATCTTTATATACAAGTAATGGATGGTTAGCATCTAGAAAATAGAAGCTCCACCAAGTTGTAGAAAAGGAGAAGTTTTTAAAGGCAGAAAGGAGGCAGATAAAGTATTAGCAAAGAATGAATTGATTCATTCATTAAAAAGGTAAAATTGCCCTTTTAAAGTGAACAAGGGCTTATTGAACACATTGTCTCACTAATTCTGATGAGATAATTCCAGGTTGTCTGGTTCAAGATTACATTCCTGAGCAGGGGCTAAGACTGTAATTAAGTTAGGTACTAAGTTTCAGTTTGTTGACGTGGGGTTTAGCACTAATGACTCCATTTGGGGCCTCCTGTTTCTTTTTAACAACACAATATGTAGATTTTGATTTCTAGGAGTTCATGGATTTCAGGAGGTCCTATTTCCCCACTTAAGAAGCCTTACTTTAGGGACTGTCCAACCCTCCAGCAGGTCTCTAGGATTAAGGCTTTTTCCTCATAGAATAATGAGCTCTGCTTTGAGAAGGACCTTTTAAAAAAAGTAAATCAATTGTTTGGGTGATATTTAAAAAAAAAAATTGCTTCCATCATATTAAATATCTTTCATACTAGCCTGGCATGTATTCTTTAAGTCTATTCTTGAAAGTTTCCAGAGTTGGGAACTTACTGATTTTTTTTTTAAAAAAGATTTATTTATTTATTTATTTATTTATTTATTTATTTTGGGCAGGGGTCGGGCTGGGGAGGGAGGGGGACGGGCGGGCCACTTCCATTGGTCCTTCATTTCTCTATTTTCATCCATCTTTGTTCTTTGGCTCCTGTGGGCCTCCCATCGCGGTGGCCTCTGTTGTCGCAGAGTGCCGGCTCTGGGCGCATGCGCTCCAGAGCTCCGGCTCGGTCATTGGACACATCGGTCCAGCCGCTCTGCGGCACGTGGGATCTTCCCAGGCCAGGGATCGAACCGGCGCCCCTTGCACTGCAAGGCGGTGTCCTTACCGACTGGACCACCAGGGGAAGCCCAGGGAACTTACTGATTTTGAAGCAACTCTTCCTGTCTTGGGCCACCTTAACTATTGAATTCTTCCTCAAACAACCAAAATTGGTTTCCTGATTTCCTTTCCTGGTCCTATTCAGCATAGCTTGAACCAGAGCAGATCATCGATCTGTTGATTGCCTCTCACATTCTCCATAAGTTTTAAGTGGTTTTTTTTTTTTGCGGCGGCGAGGGGGTGATTGGGTTTTTTGTTTGTTTGTTTGTTTGAGATTTGAATCCTGAGGGCTCTGGGAAATTATCCTCCACACAAGATGGTTGTTGTTTAGTTACTAAGTCATGTCCAACTCTTGAGACACAACAGACTCTCAAGGCTCTTCTGTCCATGAATTTCCCAGGCAGGAATACTGGACTAGGTTGCCATTTCCTTTTCCAGGGGATTTTCCCAAACCAGAGATTGAACCTGCATCTCCTGCCTTGGCAGGCGAACTCTTAGTCTCTGAGCCACCTGGGAAGAACCACACAAAGTGAAAATCTCTGTATAAGCATATTCCAATGATTTCTGAGAACAATCTTGGAGAAATCAGTAAATTTCTGCTAAATGAATGAATTATCTCCAGCAGGTCTCTAGGATTAAGGCTTTTTCCTCATAGAATAATGAGCTCTGCTTTGAGAAGGACCTTTTAAAAAAAGTAAATCAATTGTTTGGGTGATATTTAAAAAAAAAAATTGCTTCCATCATATTAAATATCTTTCATACTAGCCTGGCATGTATTCTTTAAGTCTATTCTTGAAAGTTTCCAGAGTTGGGAACTTACTGATTTTTTTTTTAAAAAAGATTTATTTATTTATTTATTTATTTATTTATTTATTTTGGGCAGGGGTCGGGCTGGGGAGGGAGGGGGACGGGCGGGCCACTTCCATTGGTCCTTCATTTCTCTATTTTCATCCATCTTTGTTCTTTGGCTCCTGTGGGCCTCCCATCGCGGTGGCCTCTGTTGTCGCAGAGTGCCGGCTCTGGGCGCATGCGCTCCAGAGCTCCGGCTCGGTCATTGGACACATCGGTCCAGCCGCTCTGCGGCACGTGGGATCTTCCCAGGCCAGGGATCGAACCGGCGCCCCTTGCACTGCAAGGCGGTGTCCTTACCGACTGGACCACCAGGGGAAGCCCAGGGAACTTACTGATTTTGAAGCAACTCTTCCTGTCTTGGGCCACCTTAACTATTGAATTCTTCCTCAAACAACCAAAATTGGTTTCCTGATTTCCTTTCCTGGTCCTATTCAGCATAGCTTGAACCAGAGCAGATCATCGATCTGTTGATTGCCTCTCACATTCTCCATAAGTTTTAAGTGGTTTTTTTTTTTGCGGCGGCGAGGGGGTGATTGGGTTTTTTGTTTGTTTGTTTGTTTGAGATTTGAATCCTGAGGGCTCTGGGAAATTATCCTCCACACAAGATGGTTGTTGTTTAGTTACTAAGTCATGTCCAACTCTTGAGACACAACAGACTCTCAAGGCTCTTCTGTCCATGAATTTCCCAGGCAGGAATACTGGACTAGGTTGCCATTTCCTTTTCCAGGGGATTTTCCCAAACCAGAGATTGAACCTGCATCTCCTGCCTTGGCAGGCGAACTCTTAGTCTCTGAGCCACCTGGGAAGAACCACACAAAGTGAAAATCTCTGTATAAGCATATTCCAATGATTTCTGAGAACAATCTTGGAGAAATCAGTAAATTTCTGCTAAATGAATGAATTATCTCAAGGTTAAATAAAGTGCTCCATTAATGTCCTCTTCTAGGAGACTCAGAGCACACGTTAGCACATTAAAATTCCTGGTAAGTCCTGCAGGAAAAAAATTTTCCATGACTGTATTATCCTGAGAAAGAAGTTTTTGCTGATGCTAGAACTGATGCTCTGTCAGAGAGGTTTTTTTAGAGAGCATAGGGGATTAATTTTAAGGGAGTTAATTATCCCCCAATTGGTTTTCCTTCTTTTTTTTCCCCTATACAGCCTCTTGATTTTGAAACAGCAGCCATTCATAATATTGTAATCCGAGCAGAAAATCCTCAGCCTCTGGTGCGTGGTGTACAGTATAATGCCAGCTCTTCTGCTGCCTTCCGACTTATTGTGACAGATGTAAATGAAGCACCGCAGTTCTCCCGTGAAGTATTTGAAGCAAGGGTTTTTGAGGCTGTGTCTATAGGCACGAAAGTTGGCAACGTGACTGCCAAGGATCCGGAAGGACTGGACATAAGGTAGAGGAGGGCAGTGATGGGCAGGCTTGGCTGTGTGCTGTGACCATGGCCCATGGCAAGGAGGAAGCACTGGGGAGGGCAGAGAAGCTGGCCTGTTTCTAGGACTCTCCCCTAAGAGGATCAGAAGATTATGATCTGAAGACTTGTCTCAGTGTACTTGATGAATCCGCCCTTGGTTTCAGCAGGTGGCAGTAACCTGGGGACCATAAGTGAGAATCCAGACTTGGGCAAGTGGGAAGCAGGTCAGATTCCACCCCCGCCTGCCTACCACAGCTCTCAGCTGAGATCTGGTGAGGTGGGATGAGGAGATTGGACTACCCAGAGATAGGCCCTGTGTCTGGACCAGCCAGGGGCCCCGGGTTCAGAGAAGAGTTCCAACTCCTGAGACAGACTGGAATTCTAGACAGAAAAATAAAACAAGAACCCAACAGGGAAGACTTGACCACCTGACAGGGTGAAGGGAGCCTTCTCCATGAAGGGTGTATTGGATTCTCAGCTCTTCAGAGTAGGTCTAGGGCAACAAGATTCATGCCAGGGCTCAGCCCTGCAAAGGTGAGTACATGGGTTAAGACAATTAAACAAGGTGTGTAGGTATTTCAATCTTAGTAATTCTCAGTCATTTTTTTCAGTGTGATAGAACCCACACAGATTGTCCTTACATATGTGCAACACTAATTAATTTTTCTAAGATAACATATGTATGCTTTTGCATCCATATCTGTATCAATGCATATAACCTTCTTAAGACCACCTCATCTATAAGCACAAGGATGGAACTTGAACCCAGATCTTTTGTTTCTATTATGTAACATCAGCCCTACTGTCCATGGCAAGACAGAGATTTTAGCATGGCTTAAAACCTATGCGTGTGGTTATGAGTGACAATTCCTTAAGCGTCTCTAAATATCTGAGGGGAGTCTTGCCTCCCACTGAGTGATCCTTTAGACATGTGCAATCAGTTTCAAGGTATTTTTCTGATTGTCTATCAGAGTAAAGTTCCCACCTACTGTTTTACTCTGCAGGAACTTATCAACTTTTATGAAGACAAACATGAGAAAGGAAAGAAGAGTTGGGTTGTACTGTATGGTTAGTGTAAATTCTACTCTGTACATCAGAGTCACTAAGTATGATGGGACACAAAATGTTCCTAATTTTGCAGCAGTTTTCTGTCTAACAAATTCTTCTACCTCCTTCATGAAAATGCCATGAGAAAGTCATTAGCCAAAGATAAGTGACTAAAACTTTGAGTTTATGAGTGGAGAAAACAAAGCCATTTAAGAACATCCCTCAGATGTTCATTCTTTCATCAGAGGAAAGGATATAATGTATGTAACATAGGTTAAAGTCAGGAAAATGAATAAGAAGGATGGTGTCCTGGAAAAAACAAATGAACAAGGTACTTCAGAAATGAAGAGTAATCAATAGTTGGGATGCTAGACTAAGTCAATTAAGAAGTAAGGATGACTCCAAGGCTGTTGAAGGCTGAGCAATTTAATTCTCTTTCCTTCAGATCTACAGACTTAGCGTCCATCAGCACCCAACGGATCCTACTGTAATCTAATCTCTAATCTCCCAGTAAATATTAGAGATTCGTTCATTGAAATATATCCAGCATTCACCTGCTTCTCATCACTTCTACAAGGGTCCAGGCCACATTATCACCTCCTCCACCCATCCATTCACTGCAATCAGAGTGCTGATCGTTAAAGAAGTAAAAACATATGACTCTTCTGAAAACTCTCCAGAGGGTTTCCATCTCACTCAGAAATACCGAGTACATAGCAGTTTTTTAAATTCATCAACCATACACAGAGCATAACACAGTGCTTGGCATACAGAATGTTCTGACACTGGGAAAAAATTAGTTTGAAGTAACAACAGCATACTTTTAAATCATTCTACTCCTGGACATGTAGGTTTTTTCCAGTATTTTTTAAATAATAGAAAAGTTTTGAATGTATCCATATAATAAAAATTTAAAGCTCCTATTACACTGTTTTTTAGTTGGAGAAAATCTCCAGAGTTGAGATTCTTTAATTTAAAGATATAGACGTCCTTATGGCTATGTTGCTTTGTTCCTAAAAGGCTGTGGCCATCTGTTTTCCTGTGGTTCTAGACTTGTCTCAGTCAAGTTTACCTTTCATGCACCTACCAGTGTGCTCTACTGAAAACATAAACTTAACAGGATCACCTTCCTGCTACCACCAGTCCCTGCCTGCCCATCACTTCCCGTGATCCAGCTACTTCCAGCCCCTCGGGCTGCATCATTGCAATCCGCTGTCTCCTATATTCATCTTAGGGTGTGGGGGTCTAATTCTCCCACACCCTAAGCTGTTCCTTGGCCTCTCTGCCTTAGTTCCTACAATTTCTTCTGCTTTAACCATCCTTCTTTTTCTTGCTTTAGCTAATATCTACTCTTTCAGAAAGACTTCTCTGATTCCCATGAACGTCTCTGGGATTCCACATGGCTCCTTACATTCCCTGCACTGCAATTGGCTGTCTCTCTGTCTCCTCCACTGGGCTAAAAACCCCTTTAAGTTATCTTCTCTCTTGGTCCACAGCCTGATATTCGCTCTCTCTCAGTAGATATCTGTTGGAGGAAGCATTCACTGTACCTCTGAGTATTCACCTAGTCACACATTTCCACCAATAAGGGTTCAAATTTTCTTAGAGGGGGTGGTTTTAAAAGACAATTCCAGGTTGTTTGATATGAAAAAAGTTTTCCTTTTTTTCCGTAGAGTTTGTACTCAACCTATTTTATTATTAAAACTAGTACAAAAACCACTTTGTAGGGTCCTCCTTTTGAAGGTAGATGATATGCCAACAAAGCATTGCAGTGTTAGACTATGCTTCTTTAAATATGTTGTCCATCATCTGCAAGGGGTAGTGCTGGTATAATGGCACTGAGGTGCATAAACTACCTTCACATTTTCATGTAGAGCAACGTGGGCTTTCTTTTGTTCTTTTCTCTTACTATAGGTATTCACTGAAAGGCGACAAGAGAGGCTGGCTAAGAATTGACCCCGTTACTGGTGCAATCTTTAATGTGGCACCTCTGGACAGGGAAGCTGAAAGTCTGTATCAGGTACAAGTGGTGGCCACAGAAGTAGGTAAGGCAAGATGCATATGTAAAAGGTAGCACAAGTGATTAGGGGCTACATCAATAGAAATGGGAGAGAAGGTGTGGTGAGGAGAAACTCTACTGGGTCAACTGGTCAGAATATCTTCGAGTGGAAAAATAAGAAGGGTACAAATGTGGAGAAACGTGCTCACATCTTCTTGGTTTTGTTCAAGATGAGAACCCTCGTGTGTGTGTGGCAGGGCTCTTTCCGGCGGGGCTGGCCCTGGAGGCTGGCACAGCTTCAAAGCTACAGCTCACTCTGTGGTATCCTGCAGGGACCACGGCTTCTAGGAAGGTTCCTGTGTCCACACTGAACTGCCCGCCTTCCTCCAAAGTGGCTGTGGGATTCTCCAAGGAGCAGGATCAAACCACTGTTCTGCCAACCCAGGCCATTACTTGCTCCTTCAGGCTTAAACTGTAGGGACTGAGGTCTCAGTCCTTTGAAGCATACAATGTTTTATGCAATGCTCTCAACTCTATATGTGCCAGAGTCACCTGGGAGCTTGTTCAATACAGATAGGCATTCACCTTGCAGATTTTGATTCAGTAGATTTGGGTGTCCCTGGATATCTGTTTTGATAAATCAGAGTGAGCTTTTAAAGGAAAGGATTTATTATATAGATAAGTAAAAGAATGTTTGAATCTTATATAATCTATAAAAATACGTTTACAGGAATTGTATGCTTACCAGTGATAAGGCTTGAGATGAAAACATTGAGCTTCTTTTTGTATGTAAATGGAATTTTCCAACTTAGAGTCAGGATTCTTATGGTGGTTAGACCCTCTAATTATACAGTAATATATAATTATGTAATATATAGTAATCCATCTGCCTGACTTATCAAAGAATGAAAAATGAACAAATTATGACTAAATAAACACAGATTTAGATGGAAGAAAGAAACGTGGGCTTTCTTTTGTTCTTTTCTCTTACTATAGGTATTCACTGAAAGGCGACAAGAGAGGCTGGCTAAGAATTGACCCCGTTACTGGTGCAATCTTTAATGTGGCACCTCTGGACAGGGAAGCTGAAAGTCTGTATCAGGTACAAGTGGTGGCCACAGAAGTAGGTAAGGCAAGATGCATATGTAAAAGGTAGCACAAGTGATTAGGGGCTACATCAATAGAAATGGGAGAGAAGGTGTGGTGAGGAGAAACTCTACTGGGTCAACTGGTCAGAATATCTTCGAGTGGAAAAATAAGAAGGGTACAAATGTGGAGAAACGTGCTCACATCTTCTTGGTTTTGTTCAAGATGAGAACCCTCGTGTGTGTGTGGCAGGGCTCTTTCCGGCGGGGCTGGCCCTGGAGGCTGGCACAGCTTCAAAGCTACAGCTCACTCTGTGGTATCCTGCAGGGACCACGGCTTCTAGGAAGGTTCCTGTGTCCACACTGAACTGCCCGCCTTCCTCCAAAGTGGCTGTGGGATTCTCCAAGGAGCAGGATCAAACCACTGTTCTGCCAACCCAGGCCATTACTTGCTCCTTCAGGCTTAAACTGTAGGGACTGAGGTCTCAGTCCTTTGAAGCATACAATGTTTTATGCAATGCTCTCAACTCTATATGTGCCAGAGTCACCTGGGAGCTTGTTCAATACAGATAGGCATTCACCTTGCAGATTTTGATTCAGTAGATTTGGGTGTCCCTGGATATCTGTTTTGATAAATCAGAGTGAGCTTTTAAAGGAAAGGATTTATTATATAGATAAGTAAAAGAATGTTTGAATCTTATATAATCTATAAAAATACGTTTACAGGAATTGTATGCTTACCAGTGATAAGGCTTGAGATGAAAACATTGAGCTTCTTTTTGTATGTAAATGGAATTTTCCAACTTAGAGTCAGGATTCTTATGGTGGTTAGACCCTCTAATTATACAGTAATATATAATTATGTAATATATAGTAATCCATCTGCCTGACTTATCAAAGAATGAAAAATGAACAAATTATGACTAAATAAACACAGATTTAGATGGAAGAAAGAAACTTTCAACATGTGAAGCTCAGGTCTAAAATCTGCCATGGGGGAAATTCTAGTAGGTAGGAATCATGAAAATGGTCCCTGCCTGTGAAAAGATGAAGAGAAACCAAATTACTCCAGTTATGTTATACCAGTGAGTTGCAGACCTGCAGATGTTTGGGTGTTGGAATGGTTGTGTGTGAGGGCATTGACCTTGCTGAGGTGGGTCTGGAACTCACTCTCTCTTGCTTTTAGTTAATGTGCTTCTAACACACACCACCATCACACTCTACAAATTGAACTCTTGATTTTAAAGGTCCTAGTTTAATCGAGGAAGTTTCTGGCTCCCATCTTTGTGCTACACCTTCTGAGAAAATGTGCCATGAGGTCAGGACTTCACTTTAGATGTGTCCTAAAGCCTCTCACATTTTAGAAGTGTCATGAATCAAAATCAGAGTTCAAAACCCTGCTCTGTTTGCAGTTGCTGGGCTTGGACTGATACATGTCGATGTACCATGACTTCAAGAGCATGGTGGCTCTTCCTCCTTTGTTTGAGAAGATGGCTGACCAGAAAAGCAGACAAACAGGATTAACTGGAATTGAAGCAGGTTGGAGTCAGAAATTGTAGAAACATCAGGGAGAATGAGAACAGTTAGTGTTAATGTTGTATTGATCATCTTGTTCTAACACTTACCCCTCACAGAACTCTATGGGATAGGTACTATTATTGATCGTTTTGATGTATGAGGAAACCAAGATACTGAGAAGTAAAGTAACTTGCCGATGATCACGTAGTTACTAATTGTTCAGGCTGCAAGGTCAAAATTTTTACCATGATATCACAACAAATAACATTTGTAAAGCTCTGTACAATTTTCTGAAATACTACATTTGGATCCTCATGAAGTCACATTTTACAACTGAAGAAATGAGGTTTAGAAATTTTTTTCAAAAGTATCTCTTTGTTTTTGGCTGCATCAAGTCTTCATTGCGGCACTTGGACTTCTCTCTAGTGTGGTGCGCAGGCTCAGCTCAGTAGTTGTGGATTGTACGTTTAGTTGCCTGGCAGCATGTGAGATCTTGGTTCCCTGACCAGGGATCAAATGTGCACCCCCTGCGTTGGAAGGTAAAGTCTTAACTACTGGACCACAGGGAAGTCCTGAGACTTAGAAAACTTAACAAACATGCCTAAGTCAGTGTTGAGGAAAAATTGAAGTCATGGGCTCTAGAATCAGATCTCCTGGGTTGGAAGACTCTCTACTGGTCTGTGACTTTGGGCAAGTCACACAACTTTTCTGAGCCCGAGTAAATGTGAGCCAGGGCTGTTTTGACGTAATGTGTGTAAAATACTAGCACATAATTCTTGGGTATGTGCATGTGTGCTCAGTCACGCCTGACTCTTTGCAACCCCATGGAATGTAGCCTGCCAGGCTCCTCTATCCATGGAATTTTCCAGGCAAGAATATTGGAGTGCTTGGCCATTTCCTCCTCCAGGAATCTTCCTGACACAGGGATCTTCCAGAACACGTGTTTCGTGCATCTCCTGCATTGGCAGGTGGATTCATAATTCTTAGTTATTGTTATTATCAAGACTTTCAAAGCAGTAAATGAAACTAGGTCTGAACTGTAAATTGCTCTTTAAGAAAAGGAAATTTCCTTTCTGACTGAGAGGAGAATGAGAAGCAGATACCATATTTCAGTGATGCAATTCCTTAGGTGGATCCTCCTTGAGCTCCACGGCGCAGTTCCACCTGACTCTCTTGGATGTGAACGACAGTCCCCCACGGCTGGCCAAGGAATACACAGGCTTGTTCTTTTGCTATCCCCTTGAAGCACCCATAAGTCTCATTCTTGAGGCCACTGATGATGATCAGAAGTCAGTTTGGGGTCAACAGTTTACATTTTCCCTTGGCAATAACAGCTTACAAAAAGACTGGGAAGTTTCCAGAATCAATGGTGAGTTGTTAAAAGAACATCGAGAAAAACACTGATGGACGATGAAATGAGTTTCTATTTGGTGTGTCTGTAGCACTCAACAAAAGAGCTTTCTTTGGCAAGCTTTGGTTTGGACTTCTCTCTAGTGTGGTGCGCAGGCTCAGCTCAGTAGTTGTGGATTGTACGTTTAGTTGCCTGGCAGCATGTGAGATCTTGGTTCCCTGACCAGGGATCAAATGTGCACCCCCTGCGTTGGAAGGTAAAGTCTTAACTACTGGACCACAGGGAAGTCCTGAGACTTAGAAAACTTAACAAACATGCCTAAGTCAGTGTTGAGGAAAAATTGAAGTCATGGGCTCTAGAATCAGATCTCCTGGGTTGGAAGACTCTCTACTGGTCTGTGACTTTGGGCAAGTCACACAACTTTTCTGAGCCCGAGTAAATGTGAGCCAGGGCTGTTTTGACGTAATGTGTGTAAAATACTAGCACATAATTCTTGGGTATGTGCATGTGTGCTCAGTCACGCCTGACTCTTTCAACCCCATGGAATGTAGCCTGCCAGGCTCCTCCGTCCATGGAAGTTTCCAGGTAAGAATACTGGAGTGCTTGGCCATTTCCTCCTCCAGGAATCTTCCTGACACAGGGATCTTCCAGAACACGTGTTTCGTGCATCTCCTGCATTGGCAGGTGGATTCATAATTCTTAGTTATTGTTATTATCAAGACTTTCAAAGCAGTAAATGAAACTAGGTCTGAACTGTAAATTGCTCTTTAAGAAAAGGAAATTTCCTTTCTGACTGAGAGGAGAATGAGAAGCAGATACCATATTTCAGTGATGCAATTCCTTAGGTGGATCCTCCTTGAGCTCCACGGCGCAGTTCCACCTGACTCTCTTGGATGTGAACGACAGTCCCCCACGGCTGGCCAAGGAATACACAGGCTTGTTCTTTTGCTATCCCCTTGAAGCACCCATAAGTCTCATTCTTGAGGCCACTGATGATGATCAGAAGTCAGTTTGGGGTCAACAGTTTACATTTTCCCTTGGCAATAACAGCTTACAAAAAGACTGGGAAGTTTCCAGAATCAATGGTGAGTTGTTAAAAGAACATCGAGAAAAACACTGATGGACGATGAAATGAGTTTCTATTTGGTGTGTCTGTAGCACTCAACAAAAGAGCTTTCTTTCATGCTCCAGAAAGGAATTCATGCTGTGGAAACTTGCACAGGCAAGCCCCCAAGGTCTGAAAAGAAAAGATTGTTAACAGTGTCCCCTTTGGTGTGCAGGAATAGTTGGGCCATTCGAGCAGCATTGTAAGGTATCCAGGTTTCATCATGATCTTTAAAAAGAGCTTTATTGAAATATAATTGACATACAATTAAGAACACATATTTAAAGCATACAGTTTTACCAAACTTGATGTATGTCTATACCAATGAAGCCATCAGCACAATCAAATGGGACCTGTTGCACCACCTCTAAATTTTTGTTCCAGCTCTCTTGCAATCCCTATTTTCCACTCCACGCTGTTCATCCCTCACCCCCAGGTAATCATCAGTCTGCTTCCTGTCAGTGTAGATTAGTTTGCATTTTCAAGAGTTTTATCCGAGTGAAATAACAGTGTGTACTCTTTTTTTAATTTTTGCTTGTTTGGTTACTTTCATTTAGTATGCTTATTTGGGGATTTCACCATATTGTTGCATATGTCAACACATCACTCGTTTAGACTATAGAGTTGTATTCCATTGTGTGACTGTATCATGATTTATTATTCATTGATTTATCATTACTTCAGTTGCTTCTAGTTTGTACAATTTCAAATAAAGTTGCTATGAATATTTGTGGAAAAGTACATTGTAGGATCATATGCTTTTATTTTTCTTGGTTAAATACTTGGAAGTGGTAGCTATATGGTCAAATTTTTAAGAGGATATCAAATTGCTTCCCAAGTAGTCTAACATTTTACACTCCCACCAGTAAATGACAATTCTAGTTGCTTAATATTCTTCCCAATCCTTTCTATGCTCAGTCTTTTTATTTTAACCACTGTAATGGGAGTGAAGTATTTCATTAAAGTTTTAGTTTACATGGCCTTAAAAGCTAATGGTTTTGGACATCATTTTATATGCTTATTTGTCATCCATATATCCTCATTAGTATAGAGTCTGGTCAAATACTGTGCTGCTTAAAAAATTTAGCAGTTTGACTTCTGTTGTTAAGTGTTCATTTGTCAGATATATGCTTACAAATATTTTTCCCCAGGCACTGTTATTTTGTAATAGTGCCTTTTGAAGAGCAAATTAAATTTTTAATGACATATAATTTATTGACTTTTGTCCCTCTATAATTTGTGACATTTTTGCACACAAAGAGCTTTCTTTCATGCTCCAGAAAGGAATTCATGCTGTGAAACTTGCACAGGCAAGCCCCCAAGGTCTGAAAAGAAAAGATTGTTAACAGTGTCCCCTTTGGTGTGCAGGAATAGTTGGGCCATTCGAGCAGCATTGTAAGGTATCCAGGTTTCATCATGATCTTTAAAAAGAGCTTTATTGAAATATAATTGACATACAATTAAGAACACATATTTAAAGCATACAGTTTTACCAAACTTGATGTATGTCTATACCAATGAAGCCATCAGCACAATCAAATGGGACCTGTTGCACCACCTCTAAATTTTTGTTCCAGCTCTCTTGCAATCCCTATTTTCCACTCCACGCTGTTCATCCCTCACCCCCAGGTAATCATCAGTCTGCTTCCTGTCAGTGTAGATTAGTTTGCATTTTCAAGAGTTTTATCCGAGTGAAATAACAGTGTGTACTCTTTTTTTAATTTTTGCTTGTTTGGTTACTTTCATTTAGTATGCTTATTTGGGGATTTCACCATATTGTTGCATATGTCAACACATCACTCGTTTAGACTATAGAGTTGTATTCCATTGTGTGACTGTATCATGATTTATTATTCATTGATTTATCATTACTTCAGTTGCTTCTAGTTTGTACAATTTCAAATAAAGTTGCTATGAATATTTGTGGAAAAGTACATTGTAGGATCATATGCTTTTATTTTTCTTGGTTAAATACTTGGAAGTGGTAGCTATATGGTCAAATTTTTAAGAGGATATCAAATTGCTTCCCAAGTAGTCTAACATTTTACACTCCCACCAGTAAATGACAATTCTAGTTGCTTAATATTCTTCCCAATCCTTTCTATGCTCAGTCTTTTTATTTTAACCACTGTAATGGGAGTGAAGTATTTCATTAAAGTTTTAGTTTACATGGCCTTAAAAGCTAATGGTTTTGGACATCATTTTATATGCTTATTTGTCATCCATATATCCTCATTAGTATAGAGTCTGGTCAAATACTGTGCTGCTTAAAAAATTTAGCAGTTTGACTTCTGTTGTTAAGTGTTCATTTGTCAGATATATGCTTACAAATATTTTTCCCCAGGCACTGTTATTTTGTAATAGTGCCTTTTGAAGAGCAAATTAAATTTTTAATGACATATAATTTATTGACTTTTGTCCCTCTATAATTTGTGACTTTTTTTGCATATTCTTTAAGAAATTTTTACCAAAGTCATTAAATTTTTCTAATTTATTTTTTCTCCCAGAGGTCTTATAGTTGTACCTTTTACAGTTAGTTCTATGATCCATTTCAAGTTAATTTTTTTGCATGCATGGTAAAGGTTGATGTTCATTTTCTTTAAATATGACTATCTAATTATATAAATTCTATTTATTGAAAATATCATTTTCACATGAATTGTCTTGGCAGCTTTATCAAAAATCAAGTGACCACATATATATAAATCTATTTCTAGACTCTCTCTTTTCTGTTTGAGTACTTTGTCTATCTTTATAGGAATATTATAATGTTTTGATAATTGCAGCTCAATAATAAGACTCGAAATCAGGTAGTGTAAATGTCCTCATTTTGTTCTTTTTCAAGTTTACATTGCATTTCTATGTAAATTTTAGAATGTCTGTCTCTACCCCCAAACTTATGCAGATTGTCATTGAGATTGTATGAACATATGCCTGAATTGGGGGGAGGATTTACATCTTGGCAAAATTGAATTTTCCAGTCCATGAGTATGATTATGTCTCCATTTATTTATGTCTGCCTTAATTTCTCTGAACAATGTGTTTTAATTTGCAGTGTATAGTTTTATAGAATTTCCTCTAAGTACTTCAATTTTTATTCTATTTTAAATACTAAAGATTTTAAGTATTTAAGTAATTTAAATACTTACATTTTCATAGATTTTCTACATGTTATCTGTGAATAATAATAGTTTTATTTCCTTTAAAAAATTAAGGGGAATTTAAACTTGGCTTGCTTTCATACTGGCTAAAATTTCCAGGACAATGTTGATTGAAAGTAGTGGAGGAAGAAACAGTTTGACTTGTTTCTGATCTTCTGGAGAAGGCATTCATAGTCTTTTACCATTAAATATAAAGCTAGCTATAATTTTTTGTAGATACCCTTCATCAGACTGAGGACTTTTACCTTTTTTAAATTTTTAATGACATATAATTTATTGACTTTTGTCCCTCTATAATTTGTGACTTTTTGCATATTCTTTAAGAAATTTTTACCAAAGTCATTAAATTTTTCTAATTTATTTTTTCTCCCAGAGGTCTTATAGTTGTACCTTTTACAGTTAGTTCTATGATCCATTTCAAGTTAATTTTTTTGCATGCATGGTAAAGGTTGATGTTCATTTTCTTTAAATATGACTATCTAATTATATAAATTCTATTTATTGAAAATATCATTTTCACATGAATTGTCTTGGCAGCTTTATCAAAAATCAAGTGACCACATATATATAAATCTATTTCTAGACTCTCTCTTTTCTGTTTGAGTACTTTGTCTATCTTTATAGGAATATTATAATGTTTTGATAATTGCAGCTCAATAATAAGACTCGAAATCAGGTAGTGTAAATGTCCTCATTTTGTTCTTTTTCAAGTTTACATTGCATTTCTATGTAAATTTTAGAATGTCTGTCTCTACCCCCAAACTTATGCAGATTGTCATTGAGATTGTATGAACATATGCCTGAATTGGGGGGAGGATTTACATCTTGGCAAAATTGAATTTTCCAGTCCATGAGTATGATTATGTCTCCATTTATTTATGTCTGCCTTAATTTCTCTGAACAATGTGTTTTAATTTGCAGTGTATAGTTTTATAGAATTTCCTCTAAGTACTTCAATTTTTATTCTATTTTAAATACTAAAAGATTTTAAGTATTTAAGTAATTTAAATACTTACATTTTCATAGATTTTCTACATGTTATCTGTGAATAATAATAGTTTTATTTCCTTTAAAAAATTAAGGGGAATTTAAACTTGGCTTGCTTTCATACTGGCTAAAATTTCCAGGACAATGTTGATTGAAAGTAGTGGAGGAAGAAACAGTTTGACTTGTTTCTGATCTTCTGGAGAAGGCATTCATAGTCTTTTACCATTAAATATAAAGCTAGCTATAATTTTTTGTAGATACCCTTCATCAGACTGAGGACTTTTTCTTTTATTCCTAACTTGATGAGAGGTGCTTTTGTTTTCTTTATGAGGAGTGATGCTAAAAAATTTAGGTGTTTTTTTCTCCATCTATTTCGATGACTGTATTGTTGATTTGGGGTTTTGTTGGTTTTATCTGTTAATTGATGAACTATTTCAATTAAGTTTTGTTTCTTCATTCAGTCTTTTTCCTGAGATATAGCCTAGTTGGTGGCAAAATATTTGCACATTTATATGTGACTGGGATTGGTTTGCTAAAATTTTAAGAATATTTCTATCTATATTCATATGAGATATTAGCCTATATTTTCCCTTATAGTATCTTTGTCTGAACTTAGTATCAGAGTAGTCCTGGCTGCATAGACTGATTTAGAAAGTATTCTACTTCTTCAGTTATCTGAAAAGTTTGTTCAAAGTTGCTTTTTTTATTATTTTTTTCCTTAAACGTTCGTAGAATTCACCACTGAGACCTTCTGGCCCAAAGTGTTTTTTTTTGCAGGAAGTCTTAACTACAAATTCAGTTTATTTGATATGGGGCTACTCAAGTTAGCCCCATATCAAAGAAATATCAATAACCTCAGATATGCAGATGATACAACCCTTATGGCAGAAAGCAAAATGGACGTAAAAAAACTTCTTGATTAAGGTAAAAGAGGACACTGAAAAAGCTGGCCTAAAACTCAACATTCAAAAAATGAAGATCATGGCATCCAGTCCCATCATTTCATGGCAAACAGATTGTCAAACAATGGAAACAGTGACAGACTATTTTCTTGGGCTCCAAAATCACCACAGATGGTGACTATATCCATGAAATTAAAAGATCCTTGCTTCTTGGAAGAAAAACGATGACAAACCTAGACTGTATTCAAAAGTAGAGACATCACATTGCCAACAAAAGTCCCTATAGGGCTTCCCTGGTGGTCCAGTGGGTAAGGACACCACCTTGCAGTGCAAGGGGCACCGGTTTGATCCCTGGCCTGGGAAGATCCCACGTGCCGCGGAGCAGCTGGACTGATGTGTCCAACTACTGAGGGGAGCTCTGGAGCGCATGCGCCCAGAGCCGGAGCTCTGCAGCGACAGAGGCCACCGCAATGGGAGGCCCACATGGGCCAAAGAACAAAGATGGATGAAAATAGATAAATGAAAGACCAATAGAAGTGGCCAAAAAAAAAAAAAAGTCTCTATACTCAAAGCTATATTTTTTGCCAGTAATCATGAATATATGTGAGAGCTGGACCATAAAGAAGTCTGAACGACAAAGAATTGATGCCTTTAAACTGTGCTGTGGGAGAAGACTCTTGAGAGTCCCTTGGACTGAAAGGAGATCAAGCCAGTCAAGCCTAGAGGAAATCAACCCTGAATAGTCATTGAAAGGACTGATGCTGAATCTGAAACTCGAATACTTTGGCCACTTGATGTGAAGAAATGACTCATTGGAAAAGACTGATACTGGGAAAAATAGAAGGCAGAAGAAGAAGGGGATGACAGAAGACAAGACGGTTGGTTGGAATTACTGACTTAATGGACATGAGTTTGAGCAAGCTCCAGGAGATGGTGAAGGACAGGAAGCCTGGTGTGCTGCAGTTCATGGGGTCCTGATCAGTCTGGCTAGAGAGTATTAATCTCAGTGAATGAGCTTTTGGTTTCATTGATTTTGCTCTATTTTTTGTTTTATGTTTCATTGCTCAGACCTTTATTATTTACTTTATTCGTCTTATGTCATATTTAACTTTTTCCTCTTGTTCTGTTTTTATTAAGATCGAAGCTGATGCAATTGAGAACTTTGTCTTTGTTAACATAGGCATTCGATGTTATAAGTTTACCTCTCAGTGTCACATTAGCTGTATTCCATAAAGTTTGATGTATTTTCATTTTCATTCAGTGAAAAATACTACCTAATTTCCCTTAGATTTCTCCTATGGCATATCACTTATTTAGGAGTGGGCTATTTAGTTCTCATATAGGTGGGGATTTCCCACATTTTCCTGGTTATTGATTTGTAACTTAATTCTATAGAGACCAGAGAACGTTTGATTGGAGTACTTGTAAACTTGCTGAGACTTTTGCTTTCACTACATTAAAGGTATCTCTTTACTGTGTTCTGGATTGTATTGGTTGTTCTTTGTTCTTTTGAATATAATACCTTCTTTTTTTTCCTCTGGATGTCTTTAATATTTTCTTTTCCTCTAATTTTAAGTAAATTAAGCAATATGTGCCTTGGTGTAGCTGTGTTCTTTTTCCCTGAGATTTGTTGATCTTCTTGGATCTGAGGAATTGAAGTTTTCAACCTGGGAAAGAGTTTTAAAGAACAAAGATGGATGAAAATAGATAAATGAAAGACCAATAGAAGTGGCCAAAAAAAAAAAAAAGTCTCTATACTCAAAGCTATATTTTTTGCCAGTAATCATGAATATATGTGAGAGCTGGACCATAAAGAAGTCTGAACGACAAAGAATTGATGCCTTTAAACTGTGCTGTGGGAGAAGACTCTTGAGAGTCCCTTGGACTGAAAGGAGATCAAGCCAGTCAAGCCTAGAGGAAATCAACCCTGAATAGTCATTGAAAGGACTGATGCTGAATCTGAAACTCGAATACTTTGGCCACTTGATGTGAAGAAATGACTCATTGGAAAAGACTGATACTGGGAAAAATAGAAGGCAGAAGAAGAAGGGGATGACAGAAGACAAGACGGTTGGTTGGAATTACTGACTTAATGGACATGAGTTTGAGCAAGCTCCAGGAGATGGTGAAGGACAGGAAGCCTGGTGTGCTGCAGTTCATGGGGTCCTGATCAGTCTGGCTAGAGAGTATTAATCTCAGTGAATGAGCTTTTGGTTTCATTGATTTTGCTCTATTTTTTGTTTTATGTTTCATTGCTCAGACCTTTATTATTTACTTTATTCGTCTTATGTCATATTTAACTTTTTCCTCTTGTTCTGTTTTTATTAAGATCGAAGCTGATGCAATTGAGAACTTTGTCTTTGTTAACATAGGCATTCGATGTTATAAGTTTACCTCTCAGTGTCACATTAGCTGTATTCCATAAAGTTTGATGTATTTTCATTTTCATTCAGTGAAAAATACTACCTAATTTCCCTTAGATTTCTCCTATGGCATATCACTTATTTAGGAGTGGGCTATTTAGTTCTCATATAGGTGGGGATTTCCCACATTTTCCTGGTTATTGATTTGTAACTTAATTCTATAGAGACCAGAGAACGTTTGATTGGAGTACTTGTAAACTTGCTGAGACTTTTGCTTTCACTACATTAAAGGTATCTCTTTACTGTGTTCTGGATTGTATTGGTTGTTCTTTGTTCTTTTGAATATAATACCTTCTTTTTTTTCCTCTGGATGTCTTTAATATTTTCTTTTCCTCTAATTTTAAGTAAATTAAGCAATATGTGCCTTGGTGTAGCTGTGTTCTTTTTTTTTTTCCCCCTGAGATTTGTTGATCTTCTTGGATCTGAGGAATTGAAGTTTTCAACAAATCTGGGAAAGAGTTAACAATTATTTCCTCAAATACGTTTTCTAATTCAATGTTTGTGGCCACTTTTATGGAATATAGCTACCAAGGGTAATAACAACCACTGTATTTACTATGCATTTCTAAAGAGAAGTCATAAACTGAAAACTTGATGGATGATTCATCATCCTATCTGACATTATAGAGGGTACGGGTGGAGTGGTGAAAATTTTGGTAGTTTAACTCACACTTATATCTAACCATTCATATATGAAGCAGAGATGAGCTTTATTCTTGTTCATCCAGGCGCCCACAGTTGTGTTATCACGTCAGTCATTTTTTTCCCTATTCTGACAGGAACTCATGCCCGCCTTGCCACCAAGCACACAGGCTTTGAAGAGAGAGCTTATCACATTCCAGTTCGCATCAGTGATGATGGTCGGCCACCCTTGGAAGGAATTGAGTCTTTACCAGGTAGATATTTTGCTGCAGGCAACTTGGGATAATGTCTCTCAATGTGATCATTTGTAAGAATTCTTATCTTTGATATAAGATTCTGCAATTGTCCACTTGAAAAGTAATTTACCAAATATTATTCTGCTTCTCAGTTACTTTCTGCAAGTGTGTGGAAGATAGATGTTTCCAGCCAGTGGATCGCATGGTTGGGATACTCACGGTGGCCATGGCAGTAGGTATACTCATTGCCACCTTTTTGGTCATCGGTGAGTATAATTTCTCAGATTCAAGGGTTTCTGTCCTGGGCCTCAGAAACAGGGACTCACATCAGGATCTGATTTCATGGGCTGAGCTGGGGTTGCTCAAATGGCAACCTGAGCAACAAACAAGAGTAGAGATCACTAGTAAACCATATCCAACCTTCCTGATTGGAAGCTACTGCTTTAGAACCAGCCTCAACCTATCACAACCTGGCTGGATAGTTTGGGAAACACAACATAAGAGGCTTTTAAAATAAATTATTTTATGTCATGCTGAGTTACCAAGCTTTCATGATGAAGGGGGAAAAAATGCAGCAGCTGTGCCTCTGCTACATGTTGGGCAGTGTGCCTGGGTAGGAGACACAGTGATAGACGTAAACAGATCCTTCACTCACACAGCTTATGGTCTAGTCTTCCATCGTTGGAAGAGGTAGAAGTTAGCCTTCCACTGGAGATGCCGGCATATCTAAAGTTCCCTGTTTATGTTTTTGTTGCTGTGGACCTTGATTCTTTATTGTCTCAGAATAATTCCACTGCATCACATGTAGACCTTGGCCCCTTGCCTAGCTAGATAGGCCCCTGGCTTAGTGTCTACTATAATCTTTACCCTCTTTAAGCTCATGTTCTCACCACAAACTAAGTATTAGAAGTAGATACTTCATCAATTCACATCTTTTCTCTTTTAAACAAAGGGCTGGGCTTATTCTAAGTCTTCTTAATTGCTCTCTTGGCATCTGTTCTTTTCTGACACCATCTGGTCTACCACACTGGATGCTGATTCACAGCTCTAAAAAGGATCTCATTTCCTTATACCCTCCCATTTGATCTCCTTCTTATTATGACATGGAAGGCTCTTTATGATGTGACTATTACCCACCCTAATATGTGCATGGTGACCATCATTTCTCTCTGACAAACACAGTTTGGTATAAAACTTTTGTGCTAATTGAGCTGGCCTTTGCAGTTTACTCACTTGTCAAACTATGCCCTACCTCTATGCTGTTTCTTATTCTATTTGTCTTCTCATCTTGAAAGGATTTTTGAGTTTATATGCTATGGTTTTCTAACATCACAGTTTACTCTGAAATTTTTACCACAAACTAAAATGAGTTTAGTGATCTACAGATAGAAGTAATAGGATCTTGTAGTTCCATATCCTTTTTTTTTTTCGAAATAGGGTTGAGATTATTGCAGAATTCTTAATGGGCCTCTGAGTATCCAGTTGTTTTTGCCATTATTCTTCCTGTAAACTTACTGGCAGATCCATTTCCTAAAAACAACTTCCTTCCATATAAGTCTCTGGTTTGTCATATTTAGTGCTAAAATGTACAAGATAATTTTGTAGGAGGTCGGAGATGGAGGAAATCAGAGAGGTTAGGTAGTCTACTCAAGTTGGAGACACAAGGAAGATGCCAAAGAAAATGTGATACTTGGTGAAAGTAGGCTTTAGGTAGATGAATGAATCCGAGAAAAGCTTTCTGGTTGTTCTCTTTCTAGGGAAGGAGGAGGACTGGAATCAACATCTTTTGACTGTGTTCAAAGTTCAGGAACTCTATAAGGTGTTCACACAGTCTCCAGAGTAGTGCGGGCATTGGGTCCCATATTCCTTGACAGAGACCTAGCAATAGCCAGCAGCCTAGATATGACTTGGGACATGTTACCCACTTATAACAAGATAAGTGATTAGCTCACTTATACAAGAAAACCCACACCTAGAAGCCCTTCATCACCAGGACAACGAAACTTTGTTGAACCACTAACAAAAATGAAATTATTTGAGTCATTGTTTCCTACCAAAGTGCTGCTCTATAAATGAATGTGATAGTACATTTTAGATTGCATTTATTTATTTGACTCTGATTTTTCTCTTTTAGGTATAATTTTAGCAGTGGTGTTTTCCCAGATAAAGAGCGATAGAGGGCAACACAAAGCTAAAAATGCTCAGGCAACTGAAGTCAAGTCTGAGAGACTGAACGTGAAAAAGTAATGTTTGAGGTTATGTACCAAGTGCTATTTCAGTAACACAACCAGTTAATCCCATAATTTTACTTTTCATCCAGCATGTGCACTATAATTTTTATAGATATACTCCCTTGCCCTTTAATCTTTTTATTACTTTTAGATATTTCATATGCTATAGACATTAGAGATATTTTGCATTTTCTCATGACATTTTTCTGCTCTGCAAAAAGCCTTGGCTATATAGCTAAACACAAAAATGCATGTGTTCTTCCCTCTTATGGAATGAAGGGCTGATGAAATATTCTTGTTTATTTTTGCTTCATCAAGAGGTTTGATCAGTCATCCATCACAGAGCTTTCCATTTATGGTTTTCTTTTTCTGATTCCAACCCATGCATCCTTCTGCCATATCTCCTTTAATATTTTACTAATTTTAAAACATTTGTTGGAGAAAAGAACAAAGCAAAGTCTCAGGAAAAACTAAAATTGCAGACCTGTCCCTTAGTTTGAACAGAAACTCTGCATTGTGATTAGCCTTGTTTAGCCCCATGTGGCTTATGTTGCTTCTCATTGGAGGATTTTGCACTTGAGAACAGCACAAGCCCACTGCAGAGGTCTGCTTCATGAACCCTGGTGCAAACACCAACCACTGACCATGTTTACTCACTACCTACATGCTCATGTGCTGCACATGTTTCCTTTATGTGCATATGAATAAAGTTTTGGTTATTATATATTTAACAGTGGAGGAAAATAAGGAAGCAGAAAAGATGCAGTGAAAAAATCAAGAATAAACACTGGGCTTCCCTGGTGGTCCAGTGGGTAAGGACACCGCCTTGCCGTGCCAGGGACGCCAGTTCGATCCCTGGCCTGGGAAGATCCCACATGCCACGGAGCGGCTGGACCGATGTGTCCAATTACCGAGCTGGAGCTCTGCAGCAACAGAGGCCACTGTGATGGGAGGCCCACACAGGCCAAAGAACAGAGATGGATGAAAATAAATAAATGAAAGACCAATAGAAGCGGCCAAAAAAAGAAAAAAAAGGAATAAACACTGGCCATGGTTTTGTTTCTTGGATCTCTTTGGCTCTGCTTTCTGGTTCTTTGCATTTGATGAGGGAAGGAACAGATAGCAATGGTTACCTATTATTAATTAAAATTACCTCCCACGTGGAATTAACCCATAAAGAGGGGTCCACAATGAAATAAAAATTCACTGTGCTTATGATTGTGGACTGGGATGTTCAAGGCAGATACATGAGGAATTTTAAATTTTTAAAAAAGAAAACCTTAGGTTTGGAAGTACTTCTAGGCCCTGGAGCCGTTGTCTGGCTCTTGATTTGAATCCTGAAAGTGTTCAACATTACATAACCTCTCAGAATTTTCAAGAATTTGGAGAAAAACAACTTGTATCTGAAACAGTGCTCCTACACTGACAGCTAAAGCAGGCCATGGAGTTCTCTTTTTCAAAAACCACCCTCTTTGTGGGTTTTCATTATTTTTTTCAAAGCAAAAAAATAAAACAAAAAAATTATGTAAACTAGATTTCTAAGATCTTAGTATTACTTTCTTGCATAATGTTATCCTGTGCCTCAGGATAATATTGAGCTTTTTTAACTTTTTTTTTTTTTTTTCACACAAGACTCATTGGAAGTCTCATGATGGGTGAGGTTCTCTCTTGCCTGCCCAAATGCAGAAAGACCAAAAGAAAGAAAAAAAAAAATCTAGGACCACTAAAAACAAATCTACTGCACAAATTACACCTCAACCTAAGGAGTGGTTGAACTTTCTCAGCAACTTCTGTCATTTTCTTGTGTGTTTTTGACCAGTAGTGACTGTGGTGTGACATTTAGATTACTTAAAGTCGCATCACTGTTACCCCTGTTTGTTTTTCCAGAGATCACTCTATCATTCCTGAAAGACAGAGGCAGCCTTGCGACAGGTCTGTTCAGGGGGCTCAGGAATCCCTCCTACCTCAGTCCATGGTTGTCCTCTCTGGACCAACTTGTATAATCTAATAGTAGACTGATTGCACATAACCTTCTCTTCTAAAATCACTGATTAGTACTCGCACTTTTTCCCCTTGGTTGGCCTTCCCTCTAAACCTTCCATGCCTTCCATGACCAGATGCTACCCATTCTTAGAGTCTTAAAGACCAGTTTAAATACTGATTCCTTTGGGAAATCTTCTCTTAGGAAGCTACAGGGACCAGGCCACCACTCCATCTAAACCTCTATACTTGGTGAGGAAAATGCCAGGATCTATTCCTTTGCCTGGTGAGAGGGGTTCCATTTCCACTGCAGAACATTTTCCCCTCCTCTTTCCCCGGCTCCTCCACAACACGTCTGTATAGTTTGAATAGAGTCAACTTCTTGTTTCTCTCCATTTCCCAGACTCACTTCTAGAATTTGTTGAAATGCTTAGAAAATAGTTCTCTTTAAGTAAAATTTGCTAAACTAGTAGAAAATAAGCTTATAGCATTGTAGTCACCCTATGAGGTAAGCATATCTCACAACAGGGGCCACAGACAGTTCAGAAGGCACTTTGAAGATGTTGAGTGCCTGATCCAGCTCTGTCTGAAGGCAACCTTGCCCTGGACTTTCCTATCCTGTGAGCTGATCCATTCCTTTTTCACTTAAAGCTCATTGGACTTCCTCCTTGACAAACAAAAGAATGGATATTTGTACGTTACTTGTGGATCTTATGTTCTACAACTGGAACCCATTTTATCTCACCAGCTAGTCTGGGGTTTCTCTGAATCCTTTCAGTGTCTCTATGACAAGTCTTGGCTCATAGAAGCTCCTCCATAAGTTTTTAAAGAATAAATACATGGAATAACTGATTCATTTAGGCCATTTTTGCTGTTGTCATTTAAGAGGCATCTGTTTGACAAAATTAAAACTAATCCATTCTGTGTTTAGTTACAGTATCCTCAATGATGCTTAAACTCCCACTTCACCACCCTGGTTTTCCTTACAGACAATCTCTGAGCTGAACACAGTGGTGAATGAGGACTGTGAGTGATAAAGCCATCAAGAATTTCTGGACAGATGAGAAATAGTTATGAGAGGGAGAGGGTCTCAGGAGGTGTGTGGGAGGTACAGGGCAACTCCTGTGAGAAGCTTCATAGAAAGTCTTGGTGATTTCTGTACAGCAAGTTAAAATCATTTAAACTATTTTAATATGTATAAGTCAGTTTCATTAGTACATTCACATTATTGGACAACTGTCAACATTATTCATCTTTAGAACTTTTTCATGAATGTGTAGAGTTTCTAAATAAAACTGTACACATTAAATAAGAACTCCCGTCCTTCCTATCCCTAGTCCCTGCAACCACTATTCTTTCTGTCTTCATGAATTTGAGTATTCTAGGTGTCATGCCATTTCCACTGCAGAACATTTTCCCTCCTCTTTCCCGGCTCCTCCACAACACGCCTGTATAGTTTGAATAGAGTCAACTTCTTGTTTCTCCATTTCCCAGACTCACTTCTAGAATTTGTTGAAATGCTTAGAAAATAGTTCTCTTTAAGTAAAATTTGCTAAACTAGTAGAAAATAAGCTTATAGCATTGTAGTCACCCTATGAGGTAAGCATATCTCACAACAGGGGCCACAGACAGTTCAGAAGGCACTTTGAAGATGTTGAGTGCCTGATCCAGCTCTGTCTGAAGGCAACCTTGCCCTGGACTTTCCTATCCTGTGAGCTGATCCATTCCTTTTTCACTTAAAGCTCATTGGACTTCCTCCTTGACAAACAAAAGAATGGATATTTGTACGTTACTTGTGGATCTTATGTTCTACAACTGGAACCCATTTTATCTCACCAGCTAGTCTGGGGTTTCTCTGAATCCTTTCAGTGTCTCTATGACAAGTCTTGGCTCATAGAAGCTCCTCCATAAGTTTTTAAAGAATAAATACATGGAATAACTGATTCATTTAGGCCATTTTTGCTGTTGTCATTTAAGAGGCATCTGTTTGACAAAATTAAAACTAATCCATTCTGTGTTTAGTTACAGTATCCTCAATGATGCTTAAACTCCCACTTCACCACCCTGGTTTTCCTTACAGACAATCTCTGAGCTGAACACAGTGGTGAATGAGGACTGTGAGTGATAAAGCCATCAAGAATTTCTGGACAGATGAGAAATAGTTATGAGAGGGAGAGGGTCTCAGGAGGTGTGTGGGAGGTACAGGGCAACTCCTGTGAGAAGCTTCATAGAAAGTCTTGGTGATTTCTGTACAGCAAGTTAAAATCATTTAAACTATTTTAATATGTATAAGTCAGTTTCATTAGTACATTCACATTATTGGACAACTGTCAACATTATTCATCTTTAGAACTTTTTCATGAATGTGTAGAGTTTCTAAATAAAACTGTACACATTAAATAAGAACTCCCCGTTCCTTCCTATCCCTAGTCCCTGCAACCACTATTCTTTCTGTCTTCATGAATTTGAGTATTCTAGGTGTCATGATATTTTTAATAATATCAGTGTATTAAAACAGGTTTTAAAATAGTAAGAAAAAAATAGCATTGAAACCTAGAAATTACCTTACAAGGAAATTGTCTCAAGGCTAATGCTATTCTGGATTTTTTTTTTTCGGCCTCTTTTATTGTGTTTTTTTTTTCGCTTATTTATTTTCACCCATCTTTATTCATTGACCTGTGTGGGTCTCCCATTACAGTGGCCTCTCTCGTTGTAGACCACTGACTCTGGGTGCACACTCTCCAGAGCACTGGCTCCTAATTGGACACACTGGTCCAGCCGCTCCATGGCATGTGGGACCTTCCCTGACCAGGGATAGAACTGGTGCCCCTTGCACTGCAAGGCAGACTCTTTACCCACTGGACCACCAGAGAAGCCCACTATGCTGGATTTTGCTGCATTCAAGTGTGCCATACATTGTATACACTTAGATATACATTTTACACCTCTATAAAGATATTAATACAATGAATACACAATGCACATAGGTTCTCCAAACACACACAGTCTCATTGCTCCTAAATTTCTTCTCACCGAAGCCTGTCTCCTTCTGGCTGAGCCTGGAGACTTTGGTCAGATGTTGGCTGGTCAGCTCTCTACCACGGGGGTGCTGAATGGACACATGTTAGAATCAGAAATAGTCCAACGTCCCATCCCCAAATGAGTCAGCATCTCTGGGAAGGGCATTTTAGCTTTAATATTCTGAAGAAGTACCCCAATGTGAGACTAATGTGCAACCACAACTGAGGTCCCTTATTCCAGACAATCCCCAGAGAGGTTAGCACAGGCTGGTGTGGAATATGATCCTTTGTGGGGTCTGAATCAGTGTCTTCTTCAGAACACCCACTTCCCAATCCTCTGAGGTTTCTGGGCAACTTTAACCCTACGCAAGCCTGCTGAGACCCTCCCAGATGGAAACACGGACCATGACCCAGAGCTCAGAAAAGGTGGGAGGGGCTGCTGTCAAGAGACTCATTCTGCGACCCTCAAACATCCCTCAGCAGAAAGCAGCCTGATGGTTCAGACTCTGCCAGCATTCTGCCAGCATGTCAGAGCCCATGAGCTCCAACCACGAGGCTGAGAAGAAAGAAGATGCCTTTACCTGCAAGAGAGCGGCCCCATTGTAGACCAGAGCAAAAATTACACTGAAAACACAACGTGATCTCCTGGGGTTTGGAGAACTGGCTATTTAAAGGGAAATTCTTGACAGTGTTAAAATATATATATATATATATATATATATATATATATTTTATATCACAAACAATTATTTCCCATTTTATAGATTTTCCACTTTAAACTCAAGCAGGGTACAGGCTCCTGCCGACCTTTCAAAATGACTGTATGCTATGTGTTAGCCATGTGTCAGCCACCTGGGCCCTTAGGACAAGCGGAGTGGCTTCCTGAGATGATAGATAATTCTAAAGGGTAAGGGAGCGCCCTGGAACTGAGGTCTACTAATGTCCACGGCTAGAGCACAAGTCACACTTGGAGCCCCCACAAGTTATTTGTCTTCAACAGTCTTTCGTTCGTTTGGACACAAATCAAAGCTGCTCTCCCCCAGCTCGCCCCTGCCCCATTTTCCCATGATCCTTATCGTGGGAGAGCAGACTGCGTGTGTGGCGGGACAGGAGGGGGAGTGGAGCACGGCCAGCTGGGCTATGGAGACAAGTGCTCCTCTGACTGGGAGAAGGAGGTCTCATTTTTTCCATTGCAACAGCTGGGCTGAGGGGTAAGTCCCAGATTTGGAAAGCTACGCTGGAAGGGGAGGAGGGCATACGTGAGGGAGGTGGGAATAAAAATAGCACCTGTGTGCACCCAGCATTGCAATTATTTCAATTAAGCACAAGACTGGAAGAAAACAGAACATATTTTTAGTAACAGAAGCTAAACTGAGACTTTTTGGCTCTTGGCCAAGAAAAGATCCCAGAGCAGAATTTCCAGGGTCTGCCATGGCTGTGAACACAAAGAACCAGTCAAAGGTCCCTGAGGAGCAGAAGAGAGGCCCCAGAATTTCCAGCTGCATTGGCTTGCCCAAAGACCAACTTTAACCCCCGCAAGCCTGCTGAGACCCTCCCAGATGGAAACACGGACCATGACCCAGAGCTCAGAAAAGGTGGGAGGGGCTGCTGTCAAGAGACTCATTCTGCGACCCTCAAACATCCCTCAGCAGAAAGCAGCCTGATGGTTCAGACTCTGCCAGCATTCTGCCAGCATGTCAGAGCCCATGAGCTCCAACCACGAGGCTGAGAAGAAAGAAGATGCCTTTACCTGCAAGAGAGCGGCCCCATTGTAGACCAGAGCAAAAATTACACTGAAAACACAACGTGATCTCCTGGGGTTTGGAGAACTGGCTATTTAAAGGGAAATTCTTGACAGTGTTAAAATATATATATATATATATATATATATATATATATATTTTATATCACAAACAATTATTTCCCATTTTATAGATTTTCCACTTTAAACTCAAGCAGGGTACAGGCTCCTGCCGACCTTTCAAAATGACTGTATGCTATGTGTTAGCCATGTGTCAGCCACCTGGGCCCTTAGGACAAGCGGAGTGGCTTCCTGAGATGATAGATAATTCTAAAGGGTAAGGGAGCGCCCTGGAACTGAGGTCTACTAATGTCCACGGCTAGAGCACAAGTCACACTTGGAGCCCCCACAAGTTATTTGTCTTCAACAGTCTTTCGTTCGTTTGGACACAAATCAAAGCTGCTCTCCCCCAGCTCGCCCCTGCCCCATTTTCCCATGATCCTTATCGTGGGAGAGCAGACTGCGTGTGTGGCGGGACAGGAGGGGGAGTGGAGCACGGCCAGCTGGGCTATGGAGACAAGTGCTCCTCTGACTGGGAGAAGGAGGTCTCATTTTTTCCATTGCAACAGCTGGGCTGAGGGGTAAGTCCCAGATTTGGAAAGCTACGCTGGAAGGGGAGGAGGGCATACGTGAGGGAGGTGGGAATAAAAATAGCACCTGTGTGCACCCAGCATTGCAATTATTTCAATTAAGCACAAGACTGGAAGAAAACAGAACATATTTTTAGTAACAGAAGCTAAACTGAGACTTTTTGGCTCTTGGCCAAGAAAAGATCCCAGATGCAGAATTTCCAGGGGTCTGCCATGGCTGTGAACACAAAGAACCAGTCAAAGGTCCCCTGAGGAGCAGAAGAGAGGCCCCAGCTGAGATTCCGTGCCGAGTTTTGCTTTTGTAGTGGGATCTCAGACAGCCTTCCTGGGGCCTACATCTTGGAGACTTTCCCTTGAGTAAGCAAGCCGTGTAGCTTGGTGCTGGATCACTGGATTCCTGACTCACAGTGGGCCCAATGTCAGTCCTGGGGTAAGGCTTCCTGGGGGTCTGAGTTCTTCCCAGGCTGCTCTACATCCTCCCAGCTCAGTTTCTTCTCTGGCAACACTAGGTAGGAAATGAGGAAGTGTCTCCTGTGCCCCTGAGTTTGCCAGGAAAGTCTTTCAGGAAGTGAAGGCTGAGACAGAAACAGACAAGGAGAAGATCTGTGAGAGGAAAGGCCTGTGAAGGATAAAGGGAAGGAGCTGAGAAGGAAAGCGGAGCCTGGGGCCGTGATGGAAGGGGAATGAGTGTTAAAGAAGTGAAGGAGGGGGGAAGGCTTGATAGGAAGAGCCTCGGGCCCACTGGACATCTCTGAGAGCCCAGGCCAGGCAGATGCCAACCCCAAAGCAAAGACTGTTGGAGAAGCCTGTGCTGGGCAGAAGCCTCTGGTCTCGGAACTCCTGTTCTGCTGGTTGCTGAGTGGGGATAGGATCCTGAAAGTGATGTTAGCCATCCTATAGCTCCTACACTGGTGACCTCTTGCGGGAACATCTAAGCCTGCCCCACAACCATGGCTATCATAGTTGTTGTTTTGTTCTTTTGCTTATTCATCAGTCAGATATGTATCGAACCTCCATCATGGCTAGCAGTAAAGAATCTGCCTGTCAATGCAGGAGACTCAGGTTTGATCCCCGAGTCAGGGCGATCCCTTGGCAAAGAAATGGCAACCCACTCCAATGTTCTTGCCTGGGAAGACACATGGACAGAGGAGCCCAGCAGACTATAGTCCATGGGGTCGCAAAGATTTGGGTATACTCAGCAACTAAAACAACAACATTAAGGCCAGATACTGAGCTAGTCACTAGAAACAGAAATCACTAATAATAGTAGCTAATAATTTCACAATGTTTATAATGTGCCCTGTACTATTCTAAATGCCTTATTGTCATTGAATCCTTACAACAGCTATGTGAGGGAGATGTAATTATTATGTCTGTTGTACAGATCAGAAACTGCAATAGAAAAAGGTTAAGCATGCAACTTGCTCAAGGTCACATACCAAATAAACAACTCTAGAAGTCTTAATTTCAAGTCCATACCCTAAACTCACATATTTCATCTAATTTAAGGGGTTAGCTTTTGTAAGATACCTTATTATTTTAAGTGACACTAAGAAGGAAAAGAGCGCTATCAGCCTGCTTTGCAATGCCATTGTTAGTAAGACACATCCTCAACTTCAGAGATGCTAAACCATGAAAAAAATGAAGTCTTGAATTGACAATTATTACAAAGAGGCACTATTTCTGGTTTAATGCACAATTGTACAGGGGAGACAACCTAAAGAATCATCATGCAATGAGGTGAGTGCCAAGTAGCACCAAGGAGGAGCACACGCCGACTGCTTTGGTGACAGGAGAGGAGGGACCTTCACTTCTGTTGAAGAGCATGGGAACCCATCACAGAAGTGGCACCCAGCTGTGCCTTAGGGTTTCTCCAAATACAGAAAGGAAAGTTAGACTTGGGAAATCTGGGGTATTTTAAGGGCCATAGTTGACAATATTAACGCTAATAATGATCTGCAGTAGCTACCAATAACTAATCAGTCATTTCAACTTTCAAGTATTTGTTGAAAGTATTTGTTGTGAGCCAAGTCAAATGTTGCATGAATGAAATATAACCCTGAATTCTTTTGCAGGCCTGTCTTATGCAGCCCCTACCTGCTCTGACCTCCTCCCCTGCCTTCTCCCTCTTACTCACCATGCATCAGTCACACTGACCATCTGACCCTTCCTTGAGGGTGTGAATTCCTTTCACTTCAGTTCCTTTATGTGTGTCTCTGACTGGAACATTCTCCCACCTCTAACCCCCTTTTTGTGTCCGGCCTTTTCTTGTGCTTCATGTCTTCGTGTAAAGTTGGTCTCCTCCAAGCGGTCCTGCCTGTTATTTTCCACCTGTTAATTTTTCTTCTTAGCACTTTTCATGGTGTATAGTATGTCCTTTATTAGTCTGAATCTTTGGGGGCAAAAACCGTATTCACTGCTGTGTCCCATCACTGATCATGGTGCTGGGCATGCAGTAGATGCTCAATATTTGAATAAATGAATGACTTAACTTCAAATCTAATAATGGAGCCAAGGTATACATCTATGACAGAGAACAGTTAGCTGCTGAACTTGTCAACGCGTGGAGAGATTGATATGGGCAGAAACTGTCAAGGAGATACAAGCATTGAAAAGGGTGGGAAGAATTCAAAGATTTAGGGACGGCCCTGGAGAAAAACGAGTGAGGAGAAAATCCAGCCTGTAGGAGAACAAAAGAATAATTTTCTCTTCCCTACAGATTTGAAGCACCTTCATTTTCAGTACTTGCAATCACCTTAGCTTTACTTACCTCCTGAATACTCCTTCTACTTTCTGGAACACAGGCAAAAGCTACGGTGGCTAGACTGCTGTCCCCAGAGTGCTTTGGTGGATTCCATGAGACACCAAACACAACACTGAACTCTCCCATGGCACCTCGGCCCAAGAATGAGAATGTTTGGGGGATATCATCATGGATGCTTCCTCATCTCATGTATCATGAAAAGAGATACCCAATGTCCAGAAAGGACCTCAGATGGTCACACTGTAGCATGCCTTCAAAGATTTTAGAAGTAGAAATATAATTCTCCAATTATAGTGTCTTCAGTCAACTATTCTCCCCCACTCCTCCTGCAGGTCTAATAGAGCACATTATTTGATTCACAGCTTATAGTTGTACTTGCACAACTTTGAATTTTATGCCTTTCCACACTCTACATTTTAAAGGTCAAGACTTGTTACCATTTTATACATGGTCTGCTCATTTATCTTATGTGTCTAGAAGGATGTCTGTCTGTAGAGTAGCAAGTCTTACTTTAATTATTATTCATGTGTTTACCTCCCCTGACCACACCCCCATCAAGCACATCCTCTAAGCAACTTGAGGGCAGGAGACCATGCCTTGTTATCATTGTAACCCTGCTACCACCAAAGAATCTTTAATAAAACAGCTTCTTGGTAAATGCGGAATTAAACTATAGTGTTCTAAGACTTTGCAGAAGTTCAATTCTCGTTTTTAGCAAAGTTGCCTCAATTCATCTAAGCCTCTGGTTATTTGTCTGTTAACTGTGTAAACCAAAATCATGTCCTCCTTGTCAAACACTATTAAAGAGCAGAAATCTCAATTTAGCTTTAACTGGTTTGTGTCTTACTCTGAGAAGCCTCACCTTGCCCATGATTAGACATTATTGAACAAAAATATAGAAAAATGATTTAAAAGTTGAAAATAACTTTATGCTCTAGTAGAAGAAAAATTTAAACATGTAAGCAAAACTCTTTGCCACAAACCTCAGCCCAACAATCGAGCTATTTCAGAATTTGTAGGGAATTAACTGCCACATTTCTGCCAAGGACAACACCATGCAATGGAGCTAGGAATGAAGTCATTTGGGCATGTGTCTTCCATGCCCTGAACAGTTTTCTTCTTGACATATATCCCAGCTCTTTGATACAGCTAAACATTAGTAATGCTCATGGTTTCTTTATAAAACTAAGTTTAGAATATAAAGCAAGTGTGGCAAAATGCTCAGAGTAAGGGAAAGAGAGGTAAGGAGGAAGGTGTTTGCTGAGGATGAGTGAACATTCAACCTGAGAGTGCCTGGGAAAGACTGGTCTGTCAATGAGAAACTCATCCGAAGAGTCAGCCCAGTGACTGACGTGACATTTGCTCCCTAAATTAGGACCCTCTGAATTTAGCTAAGAATTATCTTCTTTAGATTCAAGCATTAGTCACTTAACCCACAAATGACTATTACATAGTTTATTCCTAAGAAGCAGGAAGAAGCAGTGATGACAACCACTATGCCTTTGTTCATGCAGAAACACCTTAATTTCCAAAATATACAAACAGCTCAGACAACTCAACACCAAAAAAGCGAACAATCCAATCAAAAAATGGGAAAAAGACTTAAACAGACATGTCTCCAAAGAAGACATACAGATGGCCAACAAACACATGAAAAGATGCTCATCGCTCATTGTCAGAGAAACGGAAATCAAAATTATAATGAGATATCACCTCACACCAGTCAGAATGGCCATCATCAAAAAGCCTACAAACAATAAATGCTGGAGAGGGTGTGGAGAAAAGGGAAACTGCTCACACTGTTGGTGGGAATGTAAACTGATACAACCACTATGGAAGACAATAGGCAATTCCTCAAAAAAACTAGGAAAAGAGCCACCGTATGACTCAGCAATCCCACTACTAGGCATGTACCCTTAGAAAATCAAAATTGAAAGAGATACATGTAGCCCATTGTTCACTGTAGCATTATTTACAATAGCTAGAACATGGAAGCAACCTTGATATCCATTGACAGATGAATAGATAAAGAAGCTGAGGTCCATATGTACAATGAATATTACTCAGCCACAAAAATAAATGCATTTGAATCAGTCCTAATGAGGTGGATGAATCTAGAACTGATTTTACAGAGTGAAGTATGTCAGAGAGAGAAAAATAAATCTATCTGTCTACACACACATACACATGGGCATATGTGGTCTTAGAGGCTTACTGACTTACTGTTGATCCTCTGGGAAGGGAAAATGGAGAATTTAAGGTGACAAGAAGATATAATGTTCATTATATACATATCAATAATGTCTGAATTTTTAAAAGACAATCTGAAAAATAATGCTCCTGTTTGAGTTTTTAAAAATTGCAACCTGAAGAGAGTTTGAATACTCCTCTGAATACCCTGTCAAGTACTGGATGTGCATCATCTCATTCACTCTTCACAGAACCCAGGAGAAAGTTATTATTAACCCCCAAATAATCAGGACAAGCAACTGTGTAAGATATATTTCTTCAGAGCTTCTGGAAACCAGACAATTACTGATGGTTTCAGGTTTCTTGCTTTATGGTTTATTCTAGGCAATCAGAAAGTCAAAATCCACACCCTTTCTCCAGTATCATCTTGTAACCAGCCTTCCCCACCCCACTCTCCTGCCTTTTTCTTCTCATCTCTGTCTTATTTGCACTGCCGTCTGGCTGGCTTATTGCATTAGGACCAAACATTTGTACAAAACCTTTACATGTACTCATAAATGCAGGGCACGCATGGATGCCTGTCTTGCTGGATGACTTCCTTCCCTCTGCACTGTACTTGATACAAGAGGCCAGATGCTCCTGTGGCTTCCTCTCCTTTCTCCTTTGGGGAGGGGAGGTCATCTTGCACTTCCCGGTTCCTGCTCAGTAAACTCTGCTGGGGCACGTTCTGAAGAAACCCCCTTGACCTGTCACACTCTGTTTGGCAGTCTTCAAATATCTGCATTGCCTTTGAACCAAGTTCAAACTTCTCAGCCTGGAAATTGATGCTTCTGACTGCTCCCCTCTTATCTTCCTGTTTAGTCGCCCTCCACCTCTTGGACAGACAATAAATTAAGCGCTTTACATTTAATCCTCATGATAATCCCTTGAGATGGGTATTACCCTTGTTTTTCAAATGAAGAAATTGAAGCTTCATAGAGCCTGTTGCCCTAAATAATGCAATGCATTTCATTTCCTAGGATTGTTGACATTACCATGAACTTGTTTGGCTTAAAACAACATAAGTGTATTCTCTTGCAGTTCTGGAGGCTAAAAATCTAAAATTAGCATGTGGGCAGAGCCATACTCCCTCAGAAGCCTTTAGAGAGAATCCCTCCCTCCCTCTGCAGCTACTGGACACAGACATTCCTCCACCTTTCTTGCTGGCAACTGCATCATGCTGACCTCTGCCTTTGGCTTCACATGGCCTCCTTCCTTACGTGTCAAATCTCTCCCTTTCTCTTTTCTCTTATAAAGGCATCACTCATTGGATTTAGGGCCCACCATGTTTCCAGAATGATTTCATCTCAAGATCTTTAACCAAGTACACCAACAAAGACTGTTCCCAAATGAGGTTGCATTCTGAGATGGACATGGATATTGGCCAGGGAGGGGGGATGGAATACAACCCACTTTACCTAATAAGTAAGAATGTGAAACTATATTTTGCTCACTCCAAAACTCACATATATAGCCACTTCTCTTAACCACTTTCCAGAAATCTCCTGGCCAAACTGGACTGCTCTTAGTTTTCTAAACAGACTTTTCTCTTCCCTGCCTCTTCGCCTTTGCTCATGCTGTATTCGTTACATAATTCAACCGCTCCCTTTTTCTTTCCTTTAACCAGTCTTACCTATAGATGTCTTACGTAGTCTTCAAGAGCAAGCTCAATGTCACTTCCTCCAAGAAGCATTCCATGATTGCACCAGCCAAGCTCCAACTGCCTTGCACTACTTCACATATCTCTGCAACCTCTTATTTTCTATGTCATATTCTGGGTTTTTATGCAGTTGTCTTCATTCACACCAGGCCCGACTCCCACAAATATGCCATAACTATATCACGAGCTTCTTAAAGGCAAGACTGAAAGGGTTTTACCTTGATCTGAGACTTAAACCCAGGACCCAGACCTGATCAAACCCTGCTTGGGACTTGAACCCATGTGGCTGGAGCTCGAAATCCAGCCAAAGCCCTGTTTGGGACTCAAACCCACAACCCCTGGCTTAGGACCTGAACCCAGCCAGAACTCTGCTTGGGACTTGAACCCACGCTGCTAGGACTTGAACCCAGCCAAAACCCTGTTTGGGACTTGAACCCACATGACTGGGGCCTGAACCTAGCCAAAACCCGGTTTGGGACTCAAACTCATGTGGCTAAGGCTCAACCCCAGCCAAAACGCTGCTTGGGTCCTGAATCCACGTAGTCAGGACTCAATCCCAGTCAAAACCATGTCGGGACTCGAACGCGGCCGAGACTTAATCCAACATCTGGACCCACTGAGGCTCAGGTTCTTCATGCCTCAACGCAGAAAGAATTCAGAGAGAAGCAGACTGACAGACAAGACAAGGATTTATTAGAGTAAGGTACCTGAAAGCAGTGCAAACAGACATGCGGGAAAGTTCTGCTCTGCTGCTCCGCCCCCCGACTGAATGGGCAGCAATATATAGGATGGTAAAAGACCGCCCCCCTCAAGTAGACACAGGTGTAAGACATACATCATTAATTCCTTTCTCACCAGCTTCTCCTTCATCAGCCATCCATGCCCAGTCAAGCCTGCTTTACTGAACAAAGAGCAGCTCTCCTGAGTTATCATCAACTTACTGGCCTCCCAAACTTTCCCAGGTTTCACCCTTCTACCTATCGTCCCCCACTAGGATTCTACCTGTTCTACTCTATCCCTATCACCTTCTCCCATCATGCATCCTCCAAAGGACCTTGTAAAAGCTGGCACTCCATGGATTTTGTCAAATGAATTCATAATCATCTGCCTCGTTCCCCGTATTGAATAGTTCACGTATTGAGCAAAAATGTAAGATACTTAAGATCCAACTTTTCTCCAGTGCTCCTACTTTCCCAAAATGAAATTTTAAAATATCCTAGTTTATTTTTCCATATCCAATCCAATAATTTTAATATTTTCTTTGATTTGAATTTTATCTAATGGCAGCAAATCCAGCACCTTCCAGATATAATCCTCCCACAGTTTCATCTATCAGTTTTCATCCCACAGCTGAAACCTTGATCTGAGACTTAAACCCAGGACCCAGTGACCCAGCCAAAACCCTGTTTGGGATTCGAACCCACAATTCCTGGCTTAGGACTTGAACCCAGCCAGAATTCTGTTTGGGACTTAAGCCCATGCTGCTGGGACTTGAACTCAGCCAAACCCTGTTTGGGACTTGAACCCACATGACTGGGGCCTGAACCTAGCCAAAACCCGGTTTGGGACTCAAACCCACGTATCTAAGGCTCAGCCCAGCCAAAACCCTGCTTGGGACCTGAATCCACGTAGTCAGGACTCAATCCCAGTCAAAACCATGTCGGGACTCGAACGCGGCCGAGACTTAATCCAACATCTGGACCCACTGAGGCTCAGGTTCTTCATGCCTCAACGCAGAAAGAATTCAGAGAGAAGCAGACTGACAGACAAGACAAGGATTTATTAGAGTAAGGTACCTGAAAGCAGTGCAAACAGACATGCGGGAAAGTTCTGCTCTGCTGCTCCGCCCCCCGACTGAATGGGCAGCAATATATAGGATGGTAAAAGACCGCCCCCCTCAAGTAGACACAGGTGTAAGACATACATCATTAATTCCTTTCTCACCAGCTTCTCCTTCATCAGCCATCCATGCCCAGTCAAGCCTGCTTTACTGAACAAAGAGCAGCTCTCCTGAGTTATCATCAACTTACTGGCCTCCCAAACTTTCCCAGGTTTCACCCTTCTACCTATCGTCCCCCACTAGGATTCTACCTGTTCTACTCTATCCCTATCACCTTCTCCCATCATGCATCCTCCAAAGGACCTTGTAAAAGCTGGCACTCCATGGATTTTGTCAAATGAATTCATAATCATCTGCCTCGTTCCCCGTATTGAATAGTTCACGTATTGAGCAAAAATGTAAGATACTTAAGATCCAACTTTTCTCCAGTGCTCCTACTTTCCCAAAATGAAATTTTAAAATATCCTAGTTTATTTTTCCATATCCAATCCAATAATTTTAATATTTTCTTTGATTTGAATTTTATCTAATGGCAGCAAATCCAGCACCTTCCAGATATAATCCTCCCACAGTTTCATCTATCAGTTTTCATCCCACAGCTTTCCTCTACCTCTAATGCCACCTTCTTTGGCTTTTAGGGACAGTCATATTTACTATTCTCCAGGGCTTGGAGGACGAGGACAATGTCTTAGTCATCATTGTATTTCTGGCATCTGATGGTGCCTGGATGCCTGGAAACGTCTGAAGGTGTGAGTGAACGAAGGCAAGACGCTGTGTTGGAGCAGAGCCAGTGGGAGTTCTAGAGGAGTGGGAGCTCTTGCAGGTCTCACGTGATTCTCACCAGAACCTTGTGAAGCAGGTGATATTGTTATCCCCACCTCACAGATGGGAAAACTGAGGCTGAGAGGATACGCAATTTCCTACTGGTCACACATCCACCGTGATGAAACCAGATTGAAAGCCGGATCTGACTCGAGCCGTAGCTCTGAACCAAATCTCTTCTCAGACCAGTCTGCAACCTGCACTGTGTGCCCACCTCAAGCAGGGAGAGCCCTGGGGGGATGGTCCTCAACAGGCCCTGAAGCTCTGACACTTGGGAGCTATTGGCCCTTATTTAAGAAGATCTGAAATAAATGAGGAGGGAGTTTGAATCTGGGAGAAAAAAGAGGATAAATAACGTGTGTGTGCTGGGTCAAGTATATACGTGGTGTGTATGCTATGGAATAGATGTATACTATGCTTGCTGTATGTGTATGCTGTGTGAAAGCGTGTGTGTGATTTGTGTTGGGTGTGGGATGTAGGTGTGGGAGTGGCGTGGTGTGTGTGGTGTGTGTGTGCTGTGTGTGGGGCAGGGTCGGTCCATGAGGGTAGAAAGAGCTGTGTGGACAGGAAATGATTTAGTAGAAGATGCTAATAAGCTGGACCATCATCATCCTCCAAAGGACCTTGTAAAAGCTGGCACTCCATGGATTTTGTCAAATGAATTCATAATCATCTGCCTCGTTCCGTATTGAATAGTTCACGTATTGAGCAAAATGTAAGATACTTAAGATCCAACTTTTCTCCAGTGCTCCTACTTTCCCAAAATGAAATTTTAAAATATCCTAGTTTATTTTTCCATATCCAATCCAATAATTTTAATATTTTCTTTGATTTGAATTTTATCTAATGGCAGCAAATCCAGCACCTTCCAGATATAATCCTCCCACAGTTTCATCTATCAGTTTTCATCCCACAGCTTTCCTCTACCTCTAATGCCACCTTCTTTGGCTTTTAGGGACAGTCATATTTACTATTCTCCAGGGCTTGGAGGACGAGGACAATGTCTTAGTCATCATTGTATTTCTGGCATCTGATGGTGCCTGGATGCCTGGAAACGCCTGAAGGTGTGAGTGAACGAAGGCAAGACGCTGTGTTGGAGCAGAGCCAGTGGGAGTTCTAGAGGAGTGGGAGCTCTTGCAGGTCTCACGTGATTCTCACCAGAACCTTGTGAAGCAGGTGATATTGTTATCCCCACCTCACAGATGGGAAAACTGAGGCTGAGAGGATACGCAATTTCCTACTGGTCACACATCCACCGTGATGAAACCAGATTGAAAGCCGGATCTGACTCGAGCCGTAGCTCTGAACCAAATCTCTTCTCAGACCAGTCTGCAACCTGCACTGTGTGCCCACCTCAAGCAGGGAGAGCCCTGGGGGGATGGTCCTCAACAGGCCCTGAAGCTCTGACACTTGGGAGCTATTGGCCCTTATTTAAGAAGATCTGAAATAAATGAGGAGGGAGTTTGAATCTGGGAGAAAAAAGAGGATAAATAACGTGTGTGTGCTGGGTCAAGTATATACGTGGTGTGTATGCTATGGAATAGATGTATACTATGCTTGCTGTATGTGTATGCTGTGTGAAAGCGTGTGTGTGATTTGTGTTGGGTGTGGGATGTAGGTGTGGGAGTGGCGTGGTATGTGTGGTGTGTGTGTGCTGTGTGTGGTGGGGGCAGGGTCGGTCCATGAGGGTAGAAAGAGCTGTGTGGACAGGAAATGATTTTGGACGCTAGAAGATGCTAATAAGCTGGACCCCAGTTGAAGCCCAGACACTTCACATCTGAACTAGCTGAGACCAGTCACTTATCCCCTGGCCTGGTCTGCTATAAAATGCCCTGTCAACCTCATGGGGCCCCTGGGAGAAACTGCTTAAGAAGAAATGCTAGTAAACCCTTCAACAGCACTTCCCCGGTAGTCCAATGGGTAGAGAGTCCACCTTGCTGTGCCAGGGGCACCGGTTTGATCCTGGCCTGGGAAGACGCCACGTGCCATGGAGTGGCTGGACTGGTGTGTCCAAGTGCGGGCCAGTGTTCTGGAGCGCATGAGCCCGGAGCTGGTGCTCTGCAGCGAGAGAGGTCTCTACAATGGGAGGCCTACATAGGTGGAAGAATAAATATGGATGAAAACAAATATAAAAATAAAAGAGGCATGATGGGGAAAAAAAACTTAGAAAAAAAAATGACTTCTTCAATATATGTAAAGCTCTGTACTGCAGAGAGTAGAACAGTGAAAAGGAAAAGACCAAGTGGCTCTTGATTTTAAGGAGTTTCCATTCTATTTGGGAGAGACTGATATATAAAACAAATTCAAGCAAAATGGAAGCTGGTGACCATGAAAGCTGCCATCTTTCAAGCTCTTTACAGTACAGCAAACTGAGAGACATTCATCTCACAGCCTCACAAGGTAGGTATTAGTCAGTTCAGTCGCTCCTTTGTGTCTGCCTCTTGGTGACCCCACGGACTGCAGCATGACAGACTTCCCTGTTCTTCCCCATCTCCCAGAACTCGCTCAAACTGCTGTCCACTGCCATTTTGCAGATGAGAAACTGATCCTTAAGAAGCTTTAACCTTTCTTCCTCGAGGCATGCATGTTAAACGACACAACAGGATTCGCCCCAGGCCAGTGTAACCTAAAGCTTTACTCTTATCACCTCCCTGGACTGTTTCCTTGAACAATTCAAAGATGCCAAGTCTGGAGACAGGAACTATTGCTCCCAACTGGGAAAAGGGAGGAGAAAGGGCAATAAAGCAGAACAGAGACACCTTGTAAAACTGGGTCACTCTAGGCAATATGAGGGTCCCATGATTGTCACTATGAGTGTGTGTCTGACCACAAACTCAGAAAGAAAGGAAGCTGAGAGGGAAAGAGGATGCATGTGGGGGTCAGGGGTGTGAACAGGAAACAGCAGGGAGTCCCGCTCCTGAAGCAGAAGGGTTACACAGCACCACTGGAAGGCAGCCATGTGTTAATGTCCAGATGTGATAATGCCAGCGAGGAAAATTTCATTAAAGCCTTGCCTGGTGAGATAGATCTCAAGCTGAAAATCACCAGTTCCCTTCCTTTCTCCCTAATCCTTTATAATTTCCTCTAATGCTTTGTTCAAGCTTAGGATCATGAGCCTTCAGGGAGCAAAGCAAGGCCCATCTGTTGAGTTAGGAACTTGCCAGACCAAAGTAAAGACCAATCTCACTTTTACTGTAAACTTAGCATTTACATGACTCCAAACTGTATCAACTGATACAGTTCCTAACTGTATCAACGGAATATCATTTTGCATTATTGTGAATCACATCCCAAAGGAGAGATATCAGGAATACTCCTTAAAACAGAAAATGACCCGGCTTTGCCAATGAAGAGAAAAAATAAAATAATAGGTATATTTCTTTATAATGTGCTTGCTCTAGAAGCTACATCAAAATGATCATAATCATCTTGCTTGGAGAGGAAAAACATTTAGGAATGCCTTTTTTTCAAAGATTTTATTTATTTTATTATAAGACATAGATAAAAACTTGAATATTCTGAAAAAGATAGAAAATGGTAATAAAATGGGTGTTTTTCTTATTAAGAAACAGGTTAATAAATATGTTTTATCAAATGTTAAAATGGTTGTTATTTTGCAAAATAATAATAAATAGAGCAGAGCTGTGGCATACAAGGGTCAACCCAAAATGCTGGAAATATTTATGTTTTGTGTTTTATAAAAATTCAGAGCTTTGATTATATTTAAAAATGTGGCATTTTGCACTCCAAGTTCTCAATAATTCAGACTTTAAAAATATTTTTATGATGGCCCCATGATTTTAAAAACAATGCAACATAAAATGTGGTTTGGCTAAATAGAAATTTGATTAAAGTAATTTTCCCCTAAATATAAAATTATAAGCCACAGTAGTGAACCCATTAGTGGTATGTCTATCAATTCCCAGTTCAACAAATTTCTGGATTCCCAACTGTGGGCACTGAACAAAATTTGTTTGCTAAATAAGCTTTAGTTTCCAGCAAGTCTGTCATCTCTCACAGCTTCACGGAGTAATACCAGTGATGATCATGATGAGCCCAGTTATGCAATTCTAGCTCCACATATATAAGGTAACAAAGAAAGCAGCTCACCTTCCTTTGGAAAACTCCTTTCTATATTTGACAGCTTTCCTATATGTTTATGACCCACTGATCCGCCTCAAATTCACATATCAGAACACCAGGCAAAAATTTTAATAAGGACACGTTCCTGTCTGGGCATTCTCTTGCAGGCTTCAATTCTCTACCAGCCAGAGAGAGAGGAAACACATACGAACACCAACCATGTCCTCTAGTGAGTCTTGGGTGTTCAGATAGCAAACATCAGGCTTTTCCTGTAAATAAATACTGACTCTTCATGAAGCTCTTTCATTTCCCATGTGTAAGGTTGCCCAGCAGGCTAGCACATTAGTTCCCAGCTACAATAGGGGAAGCCACATCTAACGGCACTTAAGAATCCAATCTAATATTTCTTTATAATGTCTTGCTCTAGAAGCTACATCAAAATGATCATAATCATTTAGGAATTGGCCTTTTCAAAGATTTTATTTATTTTATTATAAGACATAGATAAAAACTTGAATATTCTGAAAAGATAGAAAATGGTAATAAAATGGGTGTTTTTCTTATTAAGAAACAGGTTAATAAATATGTTTTATCAAATGTTAAAATGGTTGTTATTTTGCAAAATAATAATAAATAGAGCAGAGCTGTGGCATACAAGGGTCAACCCAAAATGCTGGAAATATTTATGTTTTGTGTTTTATAAAAATTCAGAGCTTTGATTATATTTAAAAATGTGGCATTTTGCACTCCAAGTTCTCAATAATTCAGACTTTAAAAATATTTTTATGATGGCCCCATGATTTTAAAAACAATGCAACATAAAATGTGGTTTGGCTAAATAGAAATTTGATTAAAGTAATTTTCCCCTAAATATAAAATTATAAGCCACAGTAGTGAACCCATTAGTGGTATGTCTATCAATTCCCAGTTCAACAAATTTCTGGATTCCCAACTGTGGGCACTGAACAAAATTTGTTTGCTAAATAAGCTTTAGTTTCCAGCAAGTCTGTCATCTCTCACAGCTTCACGGAGTAATACCAGTGATGATCATGATGAGCCCAGTTATGCAATTCTAGCTCCACATATATAAGGTAACAAAGAAAGCAGCTCTCCTTCCTTTGGAAAACTCCTTTCTATATTTGACAGCTTTCCTATATGTTTATGACCCACTGATCCGCCTCAAATTCACATATCAGAACACCAGGCAAAAATTTTAATAAGGACACGTTCCTGTCTGGGCATTCTCTTGCAGGCTTCAATTCTCTACCAGCCAGAGAGAGAGGAAACACATACGAACACCAACCATGTCCTCTAGTGAGTCTTGGGTGTTCAGATAGCAAACATCAGGCTTTTCCTGTAAATAAATACTGACTCTTCATGAAGCTCTTTCATTTCCCATGCATACGGCTGCCCAGCGGGCTAGCACGTTAGTTCCCAGCTACAATAGGGGAAGCCACATCTAACAATACTTAAGAATCCAATCTAATATAGATTACGGGTCCCAAGGGCCTTCAGTGATGTCCATCAGGGAACATCAGGTGACGCTGGGTGCCTAGAGCACCGAGAGGTCGTGGCAGGATTTGGACTTGAGCTTGAAGGCCATGTTCTTGTTGTTTTTGGCCACGATCTTGCCCCAGAAGCGCCGGGCTTTCCTGGGGATGCTCTCCCTCCTCTTCTGGTAGGCCAGCCGCCGCTCGTTCTTCTCCTTGCTGTCCCGCCGGAGGCGGACCTGCCGCACGATGCCCTCAAACAGCTCCTTGACGTTGTGCTGGACGGCCGCAGAGGTCTCAATGAACTTGCAGTCGAACACCACGGCACAGGCTCTCCCTTCTGGTGGGAGACGGAAGGCAGAGGAAAGTCAGGGGGCTGCAGGATCTGACCCTCCACACACGGAGCCCAGCTGGGTGAGGCCTAATTTTAAAGTGGATGCTACATCCGCAATACACGCGATAGACACAGGAGGCCGCTGGGACACACGGCCTGCCTTGAAGAGAAGCAAAGAGTCTCACAGGAGGACTCCTGACAGCAGCAAAGATAGGCTTTAGATCTGCACCAGCAAAATCACCACGTGAAGGTCCAATTTCACTAGTACTGTAATATTACTTACAATAGTCACAACCATATTCTTAATTGATTCCCACAGGGAACTGGGTTCAATACTTGACAAACATGTTTCTTAATGATGACAACCATCTTTAAAAATACACTACCCCTTTCAGGTAGACAAGGAGGCTAGAGGGGAGGGACGGTGGTCCTTTAAAAACCTGAGGGAGTTCACACAGACAGCAACAGCAGCTGTGAATCCAGGCCTGCCTCACTCTCAAGGTATATTTGTTACTCCTTCTCCTGACTCAGTTTCCCAAATTGGACATAAGAATCCTACTACTTGATTTCCTCTCTTAAAAATTTTTTTTTAATTTTGATGAGATTTCTGGGGAAAAAAATTGACCATTTCCCACACAGACAGCACAACTGCAACAACTCTACAAAACAAGCTTTACAAGTCTAAATTTCAGATGTTCTATTGTTCCCAAGTTTTGGTTTGGGGGAAAATGACTACTATACACAGCCATTCCTTAAGAGTTAAGGCATTTCCAAACTGGTTGGATCTGTCAAGTCTTTAACAGGCTTCTTTACTCCTGGGTAGAACCTGGCAAGGCAGTATTTTATTTATTTATTTATTTATTTATTTATTTATTTTAGTTTTTGGCCTCTTTTTTTTGATTGATTTTTTTTCATCCGTCTTTATTCTTCAGCCCGTGTGGGCCTCCCACTGCAGCGGCCTCCTTCACTGCAGAGCACTGGCTCTGGAAGCATGCACCCCAGAACGCTGGCTCATAATTGGACACACTAGTCCAGCCACTCCACAGCTCGTGGGATCTTCCTGGGCCAGGGATCGAACCGGTGCCCCTTGCACTGCAAGGTGGACTCTTCACCCACTGGACCACCAGGGAAGCCCTATTTTATTTATTTATTTTTTTTATCGTTGTACAAGTCTGTATTGGGCCAATAAAATTTTCAGGGGCCTAAAGGCACAAGGGTGCCAGCTCAACAAACAGAAATTATTTCTGAACTATGACAAAGGATACATGACACCAGCAGACTGAGGCCTTAACTGAAATTTAGGAAACAGAGAGTGAGGGCTGGGAGGGTGTTTCTAGGATCTCTAGGAACCAGAGGTAGCCAGAGTAGAAGTCTCAATCTCAGTGAGATTATTTCTCATCATACCCCTAATCAAAGCTCCCATCCTTCTTGCCTGAAGACACTACTTTCACTTCTCAGGACTCTTGAGATCTCCTGGAGAGTGGGCCTACCAAGGTATATTTGTTAAACCCTCCTTCTCAAGGCTGAGGGACGGTGGTCCTTTAAAAACCTGAGGGAGTTCACACAGACAGCAACAGCAGCTGTGAATCCAGGCCTGCCTCACTCTCAAGGTATATTTGTTACTCCTTCTCCTGACTCAGTTTCCCAAATTGGACATAAGAATCCTACTACTTGATTTCCTCTCTTAAAAATTTTTTTTTAATTTTGATGAGATTTCTGGGGAAAAAAATTGACCATTTCCCACACAGACAGCACAACTGCAACAACTCTACAAAACAAGCTTTACAAGTCTAAATTTCAGATGTTCTATTGTTCCCAAGTTTTGGTTTGGGGGAAAATGACTACTATACACAGCCATTCCTTAAGAGTTAAGGCATTTCCAAACTGGTTGGATCTGTCAAGTCTTTAACAGGCTTCTTTACTCCTGGGTAGAACCTGGCAAGGCAGTATTTTATTTATTTATTTATTTATTTATTTATTTATTTTAGTTTTTGGCCTCTTTTTTTTGATTGATTTTTTTTCATCCGTCTTTATTCTTCAGCCCGTGTGGGCCTCCCACTGCAGCGGCCTCCTTCACTGCAGAGCACTGGCTCTGGAAGCATGCACCCCAGAACGCTGGCTCATAATTGGACACACTAGTCCAGCCACTCCACAGCTCGTGGGATCTTCCTGGGCCAGGGATCAAACCCGGGTGCCCCTTGCACTGCAAGGTGGACTCTTTACCCACTGGACCACCAGGGAAGCCCTATTTTATTTATTTATTTTTTTTATCGTTGTACAAGTCTGTATTGGGCCAATAAAATTTTCAGGGGCCTAAAGGCACAAGGGTGCCAGCTCAACAAACAGAAATTATTTCTGAACTATGACAAAGGATACATGACACCAGCAGACTGAGGCCTTAACTGAAATTTAGGAAACAGAGAGTGAGGGCTGGGAGGGTGTTTCTAGGATCTCTAGGAACCAGAGGTAGCCAGAGTAGAAGTCTCAATCTCAGTGAGATTATTTCTCATCATACCCCTAATCAAAGCTCCCATCCTTCTTGCCTGAAGACACTACTTTCACTTCTCAGGACTCTTGAGATCTCCCTGGAGAGTAAAAAAGACGAGGAGAAAAGGCTGGGGCTGCTGGGAAACCCCTGAGTCGGACCTCCTCCCTAAAGGAATTCCAGGGAAAGCCTTGGGAATGGAGAGACTGAAATCCTGCAGGTAGAACAGATGATCTGCTTGGGAACGTGGACATCGTAGAGAGTAGGCATAAAACTCCGTGGGGCATTTTAATAAGCTCCTGGCTCCAGCTTTACAAAAGAGGAAGGAAAGAAGAACGGTTGGAAGGAAAACGCACATGACTCAGACATTGGTTTCTGTGATACCGGCGCCATTCTCCTCACCTGACACAGACACTTCCCGGCACCGCACCAGGTCACTTTTGTTGCCAACCAGGATTATAGGAATGTCCTCTGTCTGACGGGCCCTGCGGAGCTGGATTCGCAGCTCCGATGCCTTCTCGAAGCTGGCTCGGTCCGTGATGGAGTAGACAATCAGGTAGGCGTCCCCAACCTGCATGCAGTGGTCCTGCAGCCACTCGTTCTCCCCCTGGGGAAATGAGAAGCCCTTCCGTGAGCTCAGAGTTGCCTGGGAAACGAGGGGTCCATTGGAAAAAGGCAAATGTGGGTCTCCTAAAGTACCTTTGCTGGTATGAGAAAGGAAGAAAATGTATTCCAAATCCCCAAGAGGCATCCGTCTTCCAAGATGTCTGTGGCTGTAAAGACTGCTAGCTCAGACAGGACTGATGCCAGAAAGTTTTACTTCCGATCCCTCCTACAGCTTCAGATGATGAATTATACAGTGGGCCTGCCAAACCGTATTTCCAATTTTATGTAAACTATCAAAATGAGCTTCCGCTTCCCCTTTTTAAGTCTGTATTGGGCCAATAAAATTTTCAGGGGCCTAAAGGCACAAGGGTGCCAGCTCAACAAACAGAAATTATTTCTGAACTATGACAAAGGATACATGACACCAGCAGACTGAGGCCTTAACTGAAATTTAGGAAACAGAGAGTGAGGGCTGGGAGGGTGTTTCTAGGATCTCTAGGAACCAGAGGTAGCCAGAGTAGAAGTCTCAATCTCAGTGAGATTATTTCTCATCATACCCCTAATCAAAGCTCCCATCCTTCTTGCCTGAAGACACTACTTTCACTTCTCAGGACTCTTGAGATCTCCCTGGAGAGTAAAAAAGACGAGGAGAAAAGGCTGGGGCTGCTGGGAAACCCCTGAGTCGGACCTCCTCCCTAAAGGAATTCCAGGGAAAGCCTTGGGAATGGAGAGACTGAAATCCTGCAGGTAGAACAGATGATCTGCTTGGGAACGTGGACATCGTAGAGAGTAGGCATAAAACTCCGTGGGGCATTTTAATAAGCTCCTGGCTCCAGCTTTACAAAAGAGGAAGGAAAGAAGAACGGTTGGAAGGAAAACGCACATGACTCAGACATTGGTTTCTGTGATACCGGCGCCATTCTCCTCACCTGACACAGACACTTCCCGGCACCGCACCAGGTCACTTTTGTTGCCAACCAGGATTATAGGAATGTCCTCTGTCTGACGGGCCCTGCGGAGCTGGATTCGCAGCTCCGATGCCTTCTCGAAGCTGGCTCGGTCCGTGATGGAGTAGACAATCAGGTAGGCGTCCCCAACCTGCATGCAGTGGTCCTGCAGCCACTCGTTCTCCCCCTGGGGAAATGAGAAGCCCTTCCGTGAGCTCAGAGTTGCCTGGGAAACGAGGGGTCCATTGGAAAAAGGCAAATGTGGGTCTCCTAAAGTACCTTTGCTGGTATGAGAAAGGAAGAAAATGTATTCCAAATCCCCAAGAGGCATCCGTCTTCCAAGATGTCTGTGGCTGTAAAGACTGCTAGCTCAGACAGGACTGATGCCAGAAAGTTTTACTTCCCGATCCCTCCTACAGCTTCAGATGATGAATTATACAGTGGGCCTGCCAAACCGTATTTCCAATTTTATGTAAACTATCAAAAATGAGCCTTTCCTGGCTTCCATCAAATTCTTTTGCCTCTCCTAAGGGATGACATTAAGAATCTTTTCGTTAGCATAGGAGGGTTCTCAATAAACTGAAGGTCTAGCATATAGGCTCAGAAACCCCAAATCTTTAAAAAGCAAATGCTGAAAACTACTATTGAGAGGGTCAACTTCATATAACATGGCTTCATGCAGTTTAAAATGATCATCCATACTTAGTGGCACTTTCCCTAAAACAAAGAGACTTTTTCTGTGTGTATTGCTGAATAGACCTAAGGACAAATCTCTTCAACTTGCTTGTTATTCAAAGCTCATTTATGAACAACTTGTTCCTCAGAGCAGTTTCATTCTTTAGAAGTAAATGCTTTTAATCAAGAAAATGAGTCCACCTTATCCGGAACATCAAGGAGGGCAATGTCACCCTTGTACCAAACAGCCTCTGGGAAGGTAGACTCCAGAGGAATGTGCAGTCACGGGCTTTGCATACCTTATTCTCCCACATGTCCAGGAGGATAATTGTTGCACTTTCTCCGTCAACCATCAGCGTTCGCTCATATGTATCTTCTGGAAAAGAAGGAACAGTGATATTGGGGTCAGGCACATTGGCAGCACTTTTCTATAAGAGGGTGATGCAGAAGTTTATACCAGAAAATAAATGTATAAACTATGGTATTAACTATGTAAGTAAACTGTGCAAATATTCGCAAAAGCAAATTCTTTTTTTTAATCCCCTTCCACAACAGGCTACACATATTCCTCCAGTATTTACTAAGAAGAACACCTGCATCTTCCAAATATGTTTCACTAAATCCTTGAAATGAAAGGCATTCATTCATTTTCATCAGTCTTATACCTTTATACCTTTTATATAGGATAATAAGCTCACTTTAGCACATTTAACTCAGATTCCAAGGATGCTGCTATGAGAAACACTTACAGCCCAGGGGAACCACAAACCTAGCTCACAGCCGTCTTCCAAGATGTCTGTGGCTGTAAAGACTGCTAGCTCAGACAGGACTGATGCCAGAAAGTTTTACTTCCGATCCCTCCTACAGCTTCAGATGATGAATTATACAGTGGGCCTGCCAAACCGTATTTCCAATTTTATGTAAACTATCAAAAATGAGCCTTTCCTGGCTTCCATCAAATTCTTTTGCCTCTCCTAAGGGATGACATTAAGAATCTTTTCGTTAGCATAGGAGGGTTCTCAATAAACTGAAGGTCTAGCATATAGGCTCAGAAACCCCAAATCTTTAAAAAGCAAATGCTGAAAACTACTATTGAGAGGGTCAACTTCATATAACATGGCTTCATGCAGTTTAAAATGATCATCCATACTTAGTGGCACTTTCCCTAAAACAAAGAGACTTTTTCTGTGTGTATTGCTGAATAGACCTAAGGACAAATCTCTTCAACTTGCTTGTTATTCAAAGCTCATTTATGAACAACTTGTTCCTCAGAGCAGTTTCATTCTTTAGAAGTAAATGCTTTTAATCAAGAAAATGAGTCCACCTTATCCGGAACATCAAGGAGGGCAATGTCACCCTTGTACCAAACAGCCTCTGGGAAGGTAGACTCCAGAGGAATGTGCAGTCACGGGCTTTGCATACCTTATTCTCCCACATGTCCAGGAGGATAATTGTTGCACTTTCTCCGTCAACCATCAGCGTTCGCTCATATGTATCTTCTGGAAAAGAAGGAACAGTGATATTGGGGTCAGGCACATTGGCAGCACTTTTCTATAAGAGGGTGATGCAGAAGTTTATACCAGAAAATAAATGTATAAACTATGGTATTAACTATGTAAGTAAACTGTGCAAATATTCGCAAAAGCAAATTCTTTTTTTTAATCCCCTTCCACAACAGGCTACACATATTCCTCCAGTATTTACTAAGAAGAACACCTGCATCTTCCAAATATGTTTCACTAAATCCTTGAAATGAAAGGCATTCATTCATTTTCATCAGTCTTATACCTTTATACCTTTTATATAGGATAATAAGCTCACTTTAGCACATTTAACTCAGATTCCAAGGATGCTGCTATGAGAAACACTTACAGCCCAGGGGAACCACAAACCTAGCTCACAGCCTTTCCCCGGGGGATTCCTGAACATTCCCTGGCAAGGAGCTTTCAGCTCAGAGACGTCTCTCCTCTTGAGACATGCAGGTAAAAAGTCTTGAGAATGCCCTTGTTTTGACGAAGCTTTCTTCATTTAAAAAATACAAGTCCCTGGAAATAACAGGCTTCTTTTCCATCTTAAGTAGAACAGAGGTACAGCTTCCAGCTCTGCTTAGGAATGGAAACTTCCCTCCCTGCACTTGAGCCCAGACTGAGTGTAGGTGAAGGGTGAATGCAGTACAAAGGGCAGAGCAGCTCCAGCCCAGGAGAATCCATGGGGGAGGGGAGGGATTGACTGAGTTAAGTCGGATTTTGCAAGAGTAATTTCCATCAGTCCCACACAACTGACCCCATACCTTCTCTGTTTTCACAATGAGGTTTCCCACTTTGAATTTTATCATTAGAACATAATGATCTTCATAATGATTTTTTTGTCATTTTTCTTCTGCTGTTTTTTTTTTGGGGGGAGGCACTAAGAATTCATTCTGTCAAATATCCAAAGGCTTGTTCCCTTGTCTCCCTTTTGAGGGATGTGTTCTCTGACCACTTATGTAAAATTCCATCACCCTTCCCTTCCATATTACTTACTCCCTTCCTTATTTTTCTTCACTGTGCTGATGGCTATCTAACATGAATGCATTTAGCTTATTTCATTATTTCATCCCTCTTACCTTCCGGAATGTTAATACAGAGATGTGCACCTATGCTGTTCACTGCTCTCTCCCCCAGCACCCAGAATAGTGCCTGGGTAGATTGCAGGTGCTTAGTAAATACTTATCAAACAAATGAATGGATGATAAATATCGCACTGCAGCTGAATTCAAATCTGGCACCCAGATTTGAATTCAGGCAAACCTGAATTCAAATTTGGGTGCCAGCGCTTATGACCTATTTGGCTCTGAACTGCTTCCTTAAGTTCTCTGAATCTCAGTTGCTTCATCTGTGAAATGGGATTGATAGGAGTATCCATACCTTAGGGCTGTATGATAATTACATGTATCAAGTCTGGGTGCAAAGTAGAAATGCAGTAAATGTTAGCCATTATCCTCACTTCTTCGGATCAAGAAAGTTGGTTCTTGCATACTTGTTGTTTTCTATTACCAATAATTCCAGCTGAAGAGCCCTGAGTTGTAAGAACCAGGACGTTTTCTGCTTTATAATAATGAGGGGTTTATAAGAAACAGTGTTCCTGGTTTCCATCATTCAAAAAGACACATGTATCTCAGTATTCACTGGAGGATTATTTACAACAGCTAGAACATAGAAGCAACCTAACTGTCCATCAACAGAAGAATGGATAAAGAAGATGTGGTACATACATCCAGTAGAATATTACTCAGCCATGAAAATGAACGAAACTACGTCGTTTGTAGTGATGTGGATGAACCCAGAGTCTGTCATACAGACTGAAATAAGTCAGAAAGCAAAAAACAAATATTGTACATTCATGCATATATATGCATCAAGAAAAATGGTACTTACGAACTTATCTTCAGGACAAGAATAGAGATGCAGATGTAGAGTAGAGAACGAACTTGTGGACCCAGTAGGAGAAGGTGAAGGTGAGACTAAGTGAGAGAGTAGCACTGGCATGTGTTAAAGAGCTAGCGGGAAGCCGCTGCCTGCAGCACAGGGTGCGCACCCAGTGCTCTGTGATGACCCAAAGGGGTAGCACGCGGGCAGTGGAGGCTCAAAAGGAAGGAGATATGTGTGTGCTTACAGTTGATTCACATTGTTTACAGCAGAAATTAACATAACACTGCAAAGCAACTACATTCCCATTTAAAGACAAAAACGCAGTTCTCCTGGTTTAATAGTTCTTCATCTAGGAATTAAAATCAGAAGAGGGAAAGGAAGCAAATCTGACCAAATGAGAATAAAATTAACCAGGAGGGGCTTTGTCTTTCTGTCAGGATCCCTATCTCTTCTGGGGTCATTTTTCTAAACAGTGGTAACTGTTTCCCACTGGAGAATTTAAATCTGTTCTTCCCACCATGCTTGCCACCCACAGTATGCATCATGAATGGATCACAGAGAAAAGCATAACTTGGCTTAGTGGAGGGTAAGGTCTCAAGACCTCGACAGACAACTTTCTACAACCAAGTAAGTCATCAGAGCCTGAGCATCTCAGACAGGGCGGGGCAGGGCTGACTGCCTCTGACCACTCAGAGCTTTTATCTGTTCTCTGAAAGCCCTCCTTCCACTCAGAAAACTCAAATGAGCACTTTCTCTGCCCTCAGCTCATCACTCAAAAGTGCCAAAAGTCGGCACAAGGGTTCTGCTTGAATCCCAAGTAGTTCAGACAGAAACATACTGTATTCTTACAACTAAGGGGAAAAGCAAACTCAAACTTTCTCTTGGTTTAAAAGGTTTCAGAATTCTACAATAAAAGTGAACTGAAGATTCCAGTTGTGGGCTTCCCTGGTGGTCTAGTGAGTAAAGAGTCCACCTTGCAGTGCAGGGGGCACCGGTTCGATCCCTGGCCCAGGAAGATCCCACATGCTGCGGAGTGGCTGGACCGGTGTGTCCAATTATGAACCAGCGCTCTAGAGCACATGCACCCAGAGCGGGTGCTCTGCAACGAGAGAGGCCACTGCAATGGGAGGCCCACACAAGCCAGAGAACAAAGATGAAATAAAAAACCAATAAAAGAGGCCAAAATTGAAAAAAAAAGTTCCAGCTTCAAATTAAGGCCAAACTGCTGTGCTGTTCTGGAAGATTCCTGACAGGATTGTACTGACTGGACTTTCCTCTTCCAGAAAGTCACTGTGTTGGAAATCAAAGAGTCTAAGACAATACATCTCCACCCTGCTTTGTCCATATATCCTGTACCTGGGTTTATACATCACCTCTCGCTACCAGCCCCAAGGATTCTTCAAACACACAATACATCCTGCTTGACAGCCTTCTGTTACCACAAGAGGACTTGCTTGTAACCAAAGTTCTAGTTTCTCTTCCTCCCTTAGTCTCTCACCTCTCAACCTTTTCAAGTGTTAGGAGGGTAAGACGAAGGGAAATAAAAGAATATGAAATTCTGGAAGAGTCCTTTGAAATCTGCCCTAAGTTAAGGTGTGTGGAGAAAGGGTTCAGGCCTATCGGCTTGTCAGGCTTCTCAGTAACCTGGTCTGCAGAAGTCTTCCTTTTTCAGGTGCTCCCCACGAAAGCTGGGGGTATAGACTCACACCCTGTGTTGCCAGAGAGGCCATCCTGAGGAAGAGGTAGAGTTTCTAACCCTGGGCTATTGTGGTCTGTAGCCATTTTCCCTGAACTGTTGCATCTTGATGTGTCTGTCTGCACTTGACACGCACTGTGCTTGGAGGAGCATCCTGCTCAAGACTGGCACAAGGGTTCTGCTTGAATCCCAAGTAGTTCAGACAGAAACATACTGTATTCTTACAACTAAGGGGAAAAGCAAACTCAAACTTTCTCTTGGTTTAAAAGGTTTCAGAATTCTACAATAAAAGTGAACTGAAGATTCCAGTTGTGGGCTTCCCTGGTGGTCTAGTGAGTAAAGAGTCCACCTTGCAGTGCAGGGGGCACCGGTTCGATCCCTGGCCCAGGAAGATCCCACATGCTGCGGAGTGGCTGGACCGGTGTGTCCAATTATGAACCAGCGCTCTAGAGCACATGCACCCAGAGCGGGTGCTCTGCAACGAGAGAGGCCACTGCAATGGGAGGCCCACACAAGCCAGAGAACAAAGATGAAATAAAAAACCAATAAAAGAGGCCAAAATTGAAAAAAAAAGTTCCAGCTTCAAATTAAGGCCAAACTGCTGTGCTGTTCTGGAAGATTCCTGACAGGATTGTACTGACTGGACTTTCCTCTTCCAGAAAGTCACTGTGTTGGAAATCAAAGAGTCTAAGACAATACATCTCCACCCTGCTTTGTCCATATATCCTGTACCTGGGTTTATACATCACCTCTCGCTACCAGCCCCAAGGATTCTTCAAACACACAATACATCCTGCTTGACAGCCTTCTGTTACCACAAGAGGACTTGCTTGTAACCAAAGTTCTAGTTTCTCTTCCTCCCTTAGTCTCTCACCTCTCAACCTTTTCAAGTGTTAGGAGGGTAAGACGAAGGGAAATAAAAGAATATGAAATTCTGGAAGAGTCCTTTGAAATCTGCCCTAAGTTAAGGTGTGTGGAGAAAGGGTTCAGGCCTATCGGCTTGTCAGGCTTCTCAGTAACCTGGTCTGCAGAAGTCTTCCTTTTTCAGGTGCTCCCCACGAAAGCTGGGGGTATAGACTCACACCCTGTGTTGCCAGAGAGGCCATCCTGAGGAAGAGGTAGAGTTTCTAACCCTGGGCTATTGTGGTCTGTAGCCATTTTCCCTGAACTGTTGCATCTTGATGTGTCTGTCTGCACTTGACACGCACTGTGCTTGGAGGAGCATCCTGCTCAAGACTGGCTCAAGGGCTGGTGTGGACCTGAACAAGAATCCTCTCGCCTGCTAGAACCAGTTCTGGCAGCGCCTTGAAAGTTCTGAGGTTCCAGCATCCCTCTCCCCAAGAACTCTCAACGGCTTTCAGCTTTCAGAATCCAGAGGATTCCAAGGAACTTGTAAAGGAACACATGCTGAGCAATACTGGCCTCTCCTCTAGAGGTTCTTGTCTCCTCCATACATCTCACAGGGCCCCAAAAGCAAGAGGGACCAAAGTGGATGAGGACGTCAAGCCGTGAGAGGGCCATTGAGGAGAAGTCCAAGGAAAGGAAACAACAGATTCAGAATCAGTTCTGACCAATGTTCACTCAGTACTTACTATGTGCCAGGTACTATGCGATCTCCCATTACCCTCTGAATATCCTTTGAAGTAGGTATTGTCCCTATTTTACTAATGAGGAAACATGAGGAGGGTAAGTATCTTGTCCAAAAGCATCCAGCTGAGTCAGTGTCAAAACTGGGGTTCAACCCAACATACCAGGTTTCCAGTCTAGTGCTCTCTGCTGTACTTCCTGTACACTTGTGCAATTTCTTCCCACCTGCCTCTTCCCAATCCTAGTGGTCCTTAGGGTCCAGCTCAAAGATCACCACTTCCATGAACCTCATCCTGATTTTCACAGCCATAAGCAGTATGTATTTTCTCCTCTCATTGCCCACAGTATCACCCTAGTATTTCTGTGAAGATACTAATCACGTCCAATATTGATTTATAGTGGGTGTGTATCTTCTCTCTACTGCTTACACTGTCAGCATCTTTAAGGAGGAAGCCCATGAGGCTTTGTATGTCCTCATGGTGTTTCATTAAGCTCCATGGTATATGTTCAGTAACCATTTAGGGATGAATGGACAGATGGATGAATAAATGAATGGAGAGATGGATGAATGAATGAATGGCATTTAATGTGCACAGAGTCATGAGATTATTACAATATAATTTTAACCATATTCATCTTTATTTGGAGAAATAATAATGAGAATACTGTGCAGTTTTGATCCTATGGTTAATGCTGAAAAAAAAAAAAAAACCAATACAGTGAAGTGCCACAGAAAACCCTCTCCTTGGGAAACATGAAACCAACTAATGATCCCGACAGCCACCTACAAGTAAGGCCTGTAACCCTAGACAGTGTAAGTTACTCAAATAGGACATGTTAGGTAGGATGAGTCAACAGAGAAACTTCTTGTTGTCAAAGATTCTCTGAAGAGATCAGGAAAGGATTCTCCCTAGCAACAGTCCCCTCTCCCCATTAAACAGAGAAGCTTTCCAGGTACAGAAGACTGCTTCCCACGGTTCAGGGATGGATTGGTCTTCTCTTGACTTTACACCTATAGAAATACCACTCTCTGGATAGATTCCAACGGACAAAAAGTTTTGAAAGTCTGCTATTCACTTAAAGAAACGAACAAAGATTTATGGACATTCTGGGGGAGGGAGGAATGGGTGAGATGTTTGGAAAGAGTAACATGGAAACTTACATTACCCTATGTAAAATAGACAACCAATGGGAATTTGCTGTAAGACTCAGGGAACTCAAACAGGGGCTCTGAATTCCTTTGAAGTAGGTATTGTCCCTATTTTACTAATGAGGAAACATGAGGAGGGTAAGTATCTTGTCCAAAAGCATCCAGCTGAGTCAGTGTCAAAACTGGGGTTCAACCCAACATACCAGGTTTCCAGTCTAGTGCTCTCTGCTGTACTTCCTGTACACTTGTGCAATTTCTTCCCACCTGCCTCTTCCCAATCCTAGTGGTCCTTAGGGTCCAGCTCAAAGATCACCACTTCCATGAACCTCATCCTGATTTTCACAGCCATAAGCAGTATGTATTTTCTCCTCTCATTGCCCACAGTATCACCCTAGTATTTCTGTGAAGATACTAATCACGTCCAATATTGATTTATAGTGGGTGTGTATCTTCTCTCTACTGCTTACACTGTCAGCATCTTTAAGGAGGAAGCCCATGAGGCTTTGTATGTCCTCATGGTGTTTCATTAAGCTCCATGGTATATGTTCAGTAACCATTTAGGGATGAATGGACAGATGGATGAATAAATGAATGGAGAGATGGATGAATGAATGAATGGCATTTAATGTGCACAGAGTCATGAGATTATTACAATATAATTTTAACCATATTCATCTTTATTTGGAGAAATAATAATGAGAATACTGTGCAGTTTTGATCCTATGGTTAATGCTGAAAAAAAAAAAAAAACCAATACAGTGAAGTGCCACAGAAAACCCTCTCCTTGGGAAACATGAAACCAACTAATGATCCCGACAGCCACCTACAAGTAAGGCCTGTAACCCTAGACAGTGTAAGTTACTCAAATAGGACATGTTAGGTAGGATGAGTCAACAGAGAAACTTCTTGTTGTCAAAGATTCTCTGAAGAGATCAGGAAAGGATTCTCCCTAGCAACAGTCCCCTCTCCCCATTAAACAGAGAAGCTTTCCAGGTACAGAAGACTGCTTCCCACGGTTCAGGGATGGATTGGTCTTCTCTTGACTTTACACCTATAGAAATACCACTCTCTGGATAGATTCCAACGGACAAAAAGTTTTGAAAGTCTGCTATTCACTTAAAGAAACGAACAAAGATTTATGGACATTCTGGGGGAGGGAGGAATGGGTGAGATGTTTGGAAAGAGTAACATGGAAACTTACATTACCCTATGTAAAATAGACAACCAATGGGAATTTGCTGTAAGACTCAGGGAACTCAAACAGGGGCTCTGTAACAATCTGGAGAGGTGGAATGAGGAGGGAGATGGGAGGGAAGCTCAAGAGGGAGGGGACACAGGTATATCTACGGCTGATGCATACTGATGTTTGGCAGTAAATAACGAAACTCTGTAAAGCTGTTATCCTTCAATTAAAAAAAAATAAATTAAAATTTAAAAAAAGAAACGAACAAAAATTCTCAGTTGGTCTCTTCTTTATAGCAATCTCCAAAGTACTTTATTGTGATTTCTTAAGATTATTCATTAATTTTACCCTGCTCTGACTTCTAGCCACTGGCACTTAGCTCCTCCCTAAGAAGGTATGTATGGTGCACCTCATTCATCACTGGGTCCCCAGAGCCTCCCATAGAGCCAGGCATGTGGCAGGCAGCCAGCCTAAAGTGCTATAGAATGTAATAGGATTTGGATGCTAAATCCAAGGGCTGCCGAGTACAGTGAAAAAACATAGGATTTAGGCTCAACCACAACTAGTTTCGAATCCTGGACAAACCATGGACTAGCTTTTTCACCCTGGGAAAGTCACAAGTTTCCATGTCTTGACCTGTAAAATCGGGATTTTAATACCAAATTGGTTTAATTTATATGAGTATTATCAAAATGCTTGTGGGAAGTACTTAGCACAGTGTCTGGCACATAGCAGGTTCCCTGTCAATGGCAGAAGGAAAACACCACCAAACTGACATTATAAAATCCCGGGTTCTAATTCCAGCTGCCCCAAAGAGTAACTCCAGGTAAGTCCCTAAGACTCAGTGTACTCAAATGCTCAAATGAGGTGAGGAAAAAACGTAGCAAATAAAAGGCGCCCAATAAGGTACAGAAGACTGCTTCCCACGGTTCAGGGATGGATTGGTCTTCTCTTGACTTTACACCTATAGAAATACCACTCTCTGGATAGATTCCAACGGACAAAAAGTTTTGAAAGTCTGCTATTCACTTAAAGAAACGAACAAAGATTTATGGACATTCTGGGGGAGGGAGGAATGGGTGAGATGTTTGGAAAGAGTAACATGGAAACTTACATTACCCTATGTAAAATAGACAACCAATGGGAATTTGCTGTAAGACTCAGGGAACTCAAACAGGGGCTCTGTAACAATCTGGAGAGGTGGAATGAGGAGGGAGATGGGAGGGAAGCTCAAGAGGGAGGGGACACAGGTATATCTACGGCTGATGCATACTGATGTTTGGCAGTAAATAACGAAACTCTGTAAAGCTGTTATCCTTCAATTAAAAAAAAATAAATTAAAATTTAAAAAAAGAAACGAACAAAAATTCTCAGTTGGTCTCTTCTTTATAGCAATCTCCAAAGTACTTTATTGTGATTTCTTAAGATTATTCATTAATTTTACCCTGCTCTGACTTCTAGCCACTGGCACTTAGCTCCTCCCTAAGAAGGTATGTATGGTGCACCTCATTCATCACTGGGTCCCCAGAGCCTCCCATAGAGCCAGGCATGTGGCAGGCAGCCAGCCTAAAGTGCTATAGAATGTAATAGGATTTGGATGCTAAATCCAAGGGCTGCCGAGTACAGTGAAAAAACATAGGATTTAGGCTCAACCACAACTAGTTTCGAATCCTGGACAAACCATGGACTAGCTTTTTCACCCTGGGAAAGTCACAAGTTTCCATGTCTTGACCTGTAAAATCGGGATTTTAATACCAAATTGGTTTAATTTATATGAGTATTATCAAAATGCTTGTGGGAAGTACTTAGCACAGTGTCTGGCACATAGCAGGTTCCCTGTCAATGGCAGAAGGAAAACACCACCAAACTGACATTATAAAATCCCGGGTTCTAATTCCAGCTGCCCCAAAGAGTAACTCCAGGTAAGTCCCTAAGACTCAGTGTACTCAAATGCGTACCGAAATGAGGTGAGGACCAAAATAAACCGTAGCAAATAAAAGGCGCCCAATAAGGTGCCTGTCCCACTGCAAATGTGCCTTCTAGACGATATTCTTCTCCCCTTCTCCTACACTGGACTCACTCATGGGTCTTTGCAAAAAAAAAAGTGATCCTGACCCTAGTTTCCCTTGAAATCAGGTTTAGCTATCATCCCTGAGATTTCAGGAGTGAGGAGAGAAATCAATGTTCTATCAATGAGTCATCATCTAAGGCCACTTCAGGAGCTGTCTCACGAAGCAGTGAACTCCCAAAGGAAGAATAAATGTTGAGTAGAAACGGGCTGACAGCAGTGAGGAAGGAGTAGGATTTCTATGCATCAGGTAGAGGGCAGAACCGTGTCAGCACTAAGGCACCTTCCTACTCAAGTCTCTGATTCAGCTGTGAGTTGCAACTGAGCGTACAGACAGACTGTGCCCCTGGGACCAGCACGGGAAGGCTCTGCCTTCATTTCCACAACTGCCCACAGGGGCACACAGAGACCCTGGCATTGTCTGAGACCCTGTGGCTGAGAGGCACTGTATGAAAACCACTGATTACAAGCTCCAAATCTTACTTCCCACACTACAGTGCTGTGCTTTACACGTGTATGAGGAGTATGTGCATTTTTGAGACTGTGTCACCTCACATCAGTTTTGGAAATCAAGGCCTAAATAATATATACCTTAAATGAGATTATACAGGGAAGACTGAAACACCGTTAGACTCTATCCAAATGTTTGTATCATCATTGTTACACTTCAATATTTTTTTAAAAAATATTGTGCTATTTAAAATATAGATTTTGAGCAATTTTACACCCCCAAAAGCCTCTAATATTGCAATAAACAAACTGATGAACTCCCCCTAACAGGCTTCCAATTGGTTTGATTTTAGGTATCGCCATGGAAAAAGGCTGTGACTACCCTGAGTTCTTGAAAGGCCCAGGTCAGAGCTGGTAAAACCCAAAGATCGGGGTCCTGATCCTCTGGCTCTGCCCTCTATAATCCATCTCCCAAGTCCCATTAGAGATGGAATCTAAGGAATTCCCTTTCTGCTGCAGGTTCTACCTACGAGCATTTTCATTTCCTTGTCTCAGGGGTCTATGCCAGCTCTGGGGGCTCAGCTCCCAGCCAAAGTCAACAAGGCATAATAACAGCTCCCAACTCTGCAGAGAAATGACCCACGTACTCCCCCTTTCTCCTGGACCACTGCTGACCACATAAGCCCGCTGGGGCCGAGCCACCTACCTCCGAGCACTTCGCAGTCGCTGTCCATGCTGTCGTGCACACCCGCAAAGATGTTGGCCAGAGTGGACTTGCCCACCCCCTGCTCCCCGATGAGAACCACCCGGTAGTAGGTGTTCCCTGACTCGGAGGAGATGACGGAGTCCGTGGAGTCGGAAGACCAGCTCCGACGGCAGTGGTCCTCAGGCGCCGCCGAGGGGCGGCCGCGCTGGCTGTACTGGTGGGGCTCCTTCTGGACCATGAGATGCCTGCCGTCAGCTGGGATGCTCCAGCGCTGCTGCTGCGGCTGCATGCCCACAGGGCCCCGGCGCATGGTGACATTATTCAGAGTCATCGTGGGGTCCTGGAGGGCAGAGCAGCCAGCATGTTAGTGTTCAGAAGCAAGAGCAACAGTTCATGGAGCTCACACACTGTCATCAGTGATACTTCAGTAAATGGGGTGAAACCCAAATAAAACTAACACAAGGAACACCAGGGAAGCCGTCCCCAAACTCAACAGGCTTTCAACTGAGCACACACTCACACACCCCAGCTCCTCAGGCAGACTGTCACGTGCAGAGAGGAAAAGGTACCATTAATACTGCCCACTGCCCTAAGGCTTCCTCCATCCTCAGGGGAGCCTGGGGATTCCCCAACTCAGAGCTGGCACAGAGGCAGGCAGATGGAACCAACAGCCTCCAGAGGCTTGAAAAGCAACAAGTTAATACAGCTGAGGACCAGCTGGCTGGGTTCGCTGCTCTTGTCTAAACATGGCTCTTAGCTGCACCAGCATCCAGCAGGCTTTTATGCCTCAGTGGGATACACGTGACAATGACATCAGCTCCCAGCCTGGTAAAACCCAAAGACCCAAACATCTCCCAAGTCCCATTAGAGATGGAATCTAAGGAATTCCCTTTCTGCTGCAGGTTCTACCTACGAGCATTTTCATTTCCTTGTCTCAGGGGTCTATGCCAGCTCTGGGGGCTCAGCTCCCAGCCAAAGTCAACAAGGCATAATAACAGCTCCCAACTCTGCAGAGAAATGACCCACGTACTCCCCCTTTCTCCTGGACCACTGCTGACCACATAAGCCCGCTGGGGCCGAGCCACCTACCTCCGAGCACTTCGCAGTCGCTGTCCATGCTGTCGTGCACACCCGCAAAGATGTTGGCCAGAGTGGACTTGCCCACCCCCTGCTCCCCGATGAGAACCACCCGGTAGTAGGTGTTCCCTGACTCGGAGGAGATGACGGAGTCCGTGGAGTCGGAAGACCAGCTCCGACGGCAGTGGTCCTCAGGCGCCGCCGAGGGGCGGCCGCGCTGGCTGTACTGGTGGGGCTCCTTCTGGACCATGAGATGCCTGCCGTCAGCTGGGATGCTCCAGCGCTGCTGCTGCGGCTGCATGCCCACAGGGCCCCGGCGCATGGTGACATTATTCAGAGTCATCGTGGGGTCCTGGAGGGCAGAGCAGCCAGCATGTTAGTGTTCAGAAGCAAGAGCAACAGTTCATGGAGCTCACACACTGTCATCAGTGATACTTCAGTAAATGGGGTGAAACCCAAATAAAACTAACACAAGGAACACCAGGGAAGCCGTCCCCAAACTCAACAGGCTTTCAACTGAGCACACACTCACACACCCCAGCTCCTCAGGCAGACTGTCACGTGCAGAGAGGAAAAGGTACCATTAATACTGCCCACTGCCCTAAGGCTTCCTCCATCCTCAGGGGAGCCTGGGGATTCCCCAACTCAGAGCTGGCACAGAGGCAGGCAGATGGAACCAACAGCCTCCAGAGGCTTGAAAAGCAACAAGTTAATACAGCTGAGGACCAGCTGGCTGGGTTCGCTGCTCTTGTCTAAACATGGCTCTTAGCTGCACCAGCATCCAGCAGGCTTTTATGCCTCAGTGGGATACACGTGACAATGACATCATTCCCCCCTGGCAGACAGGACAAGTGCTTATTGGAACTTCCATGTTTAGTAAAGTTGCCCCAATGCTCCCCAGCTGCCTGAATAAGCTATTCTTTGAGGGGGAAAAGAATTTCTGTTGGAGGTCGATGCCTCAGTTCTTTCTGCCCACCTGCCCACAGATGCCACATTTAAAACACCCCGGCCCCACGCCTTGTCATTCTGGCAGAGAAACGACCTCCTCCCGGTCAGACCTGTTAAATGTGCAGAGAAAATGCCTCACTCTTATTCAACCATGTCCACTCCGAGAGTTCCTTCATTCAACTCAGACTTCCACCTTCTTGCAGCACATCAGGTCAAAGGGTTTCCCAAAAGAAAGACAGTCAACAACTTCGCTACAACTTTCCCTTTCTCAAGACCCCTTCTTCTTGCCCGGGGTTCTGTCGTCCCGGGTTCCTTGACATAAAGCAGAAGCATTCTCATTTGAATCAGCAAGATTCACTCGTGAGAGCGAGACACTCCCCTTCGCACATCAACCGCAGACTCCATACCCCAATACGTCGGTGACCCTAGCCACGGCCCTGACCATGATGACAGTGATGACCAGTCGTTTTTTTTTTTTTTTTAACCTTACAAGCAGCGCCTCCATCGGCCGACTCAAATTCAAACAACCAGAGAGAGCATGAAGTATCACTGACGGCTGTCCTCCGACCAATCTGAAGGTGACCCTCTTACTGAACTGAACTAAGCAACCGGCTAATGACCAAGGGCATCCTTTGCACCTTAAACTCTGCCCGCGGCGGAAAACCACAGCGCAGACAGCACGTTCCGGAGGCTCTTTTCTCAACTTCCAAAGTTCCGCGGGCTGGGAACGCCCACCCGTCCCCACTCATCCCCGCCCATCTCTGGAGTCCGGAGGGCCTCCGCTCCCCGCCGCGGGCCGCCCGGCTTACTCGGTGGCTCCGAGGGTCCGTGCGCGCTGCGAAGCCGGGACCGCCGAGCGCAAGGGACTGCGCGGTGCCGCCTCCGTGCCTCCGCGCGAGCCCGCCGCCCGCAGGGGGGAGCCCCCCCGCGCTCCAGCAGGCTTTTATGCCTCAGTGGGATACACGTGACAATGACATCATTCCCCTGGCAGACAGGACAAGTGCTTATTGGAACTTCCATGTTTAGTAAAGTTGCCCCAATGCTCCCCAGCTGCCTGAATAAGCTATTCTTTGAGGGGGAAAAGAATTTCTGTTGGAGGTCGATGCCTCAGTTCTTTCTGCCCACCTGCCCACAGATGCCACATTTAAAACACCCCGGCCCCACGCCTTGTCATTCTGGCAGAGAAACGACCTCCTCCCGGTCAGACCTGTTAAATGTGCAGAGAAAATGCCTCACTCTTATTCAACCATGTCCACTCCGAGAGTTCCTTCATTCAACTCAGACTTCCACCTTCTTGCAGCACATCAGGTCAAAGGGTTTCCCAAAAGAAAGACAGTCAACAACTTCGCTACAACTTTCCCTTTCTCAAGACCCCTTCTTCTTGCCCGGGGTTCTGTCGTCCCGGGTTCCTTGACATAAAGCAGAAGCATTCTCATTTGAATCAGCAAGATTCACTCGTGAGAGCGAGACACTCCCCTTCGCACATCAACCGCAGACTCCATACCCCAATACGTCGGTGACCCTAGCCACGGCCCTGACCATGATGACAGTGATGACCAGTCGTTTTTTTTTTTTTTTAACCTTACAAGCAGCGCCTCCATCGGCCGACTCAAATTCAAACAACCAGAGAGAGCATGAAGTATCACTGACGGCTGTCCTCCGACCAATCTGAAGGTGACCCTCTTACTGAACTGAACTAAGCAACCGGCTAATGACCAAGGGCATCCTTTGCACCTTAAACTCTGCCCGCGGCGGAAAACCACAGCGCAGACAGCACGTTCCGGAGGCTCTTTTCTCAACTTCCAAAGTTCCGCGGGCTGGGAACGCCCACCCCGTCCCCACTCATCCCCCCGCCCATCTCTGGAGTCCGGAGGGCCTCCGCTCCCCGCCGCGGGCCGCCCGGCTTACTCGGTGGCTCCGAGGGTCCGTGCGCGCTGCGAAGCCGGGACCGCCGAGCGCAAGGGACTGCGCGGTGCCGCCTCCGTGCCTCCGCGCGAGCCCGCCGCCCGCAGCCGCCGCGGCCCCGCGGTTTATACGAGCCGGGCCGGCCGGCGCCGGGGCTTTTCCGTGACGTCAGCGCCCCCGCCGGGAGGGGGCGGCTCTGCCGCAAACCCGGAGTTGCAGCCACTTCACTAAATCAGTTACTCGCCGTCATGTGACCTCTCTCGCCCCTTTTAAAAAATAACGACAATTTAATCCCGGGCTCCTTTATTTTGTCTTATTTTATTTTTATCAGGCGGACACTGGAGGGGAGAAAATGCACTAAAGTGCCACTTAATCGCGTTTCCCAGCAAAAAAACAGTTGCGAGCTGTCCGGATAAAGGATGGAGAAAGAGGCGGATTTGAATTGGCAACCCGGTTTCGCCAAAAACAAAACCAACGAAAAAAGAAAGCGACCAGCCACGCTCCCTTGGAGATGTAGCCTTTAGGATAGGGCTGCGGCCGCCTTGAAGGGCTTGTGTTAGCCGCATCTTCTGCAAGAAAAAGCCTCTGCCTGCTCCTGTCCCTTTCTCTCTGAAAGAGGGAAGGAGGGGAGATCCACGCTGCTTTGTTTCCCTTTTCTGACAAGGACCCAGAGAGAAGGGACCAGAGGAAGGTGAGGAAAGGGGTCAAGACCTTGAAAAGGTCTTGAAAAATAACTTAATTGGGAATCCAGTTGTGCTAAATGTTGCTAGCCGTTCCGCTCTGGACCAGGATGCTGAGGCTCCTCAGTCAGGGAATTTAATCAGCAACCCGACTGGCAGCATCTCTGTACCAGGCTCCCTGGTGAAACCCGGCTGGCCATGGAGCCAGGGCCCCGGCCATGGGAGGAGCGTTAGACTGGGCCCCGAATGATTCCTGTGAATAAAGGGCACCGGATTAAAAAACAGCCACTTGTACTACCACTGACTGAGAACCTCTGAATCCCTATATTTAGTAGGTACTGTTAGGCCTCTGCAGTATCTCCAACTTTAATTCTGCAAGGTGAATATCCTGCTACTCCCACTATATGGAGGAGGAACGTGACCGAAAGGCCAGAGAGCTTGCCCAAGGTTGCACAGCTCAAGTATGTGGCAGCACTGGGATTCAAAGTGTGCCTGGCTCTTTCCGCCGCGGAGCCCGCCGCCCGCAGCCGCCGCGGCCCCGCGGTTTTACGAGCCGGGCCGGCCGGCGCCGGGGCTTTTCCGTGACGTCAGCGCCCCCGCCGGGAGGGGGCGGCTCTGCCGCAAACCCGGAGTTGCAGCCACTTCACTAAATCAGTTACTCGCCGTCATGTGACCTCTCTCGCCCCTTTTAAAAAATAACGACAATTTAATCCCGGGCTCCTTTATTTTGTCTTATTTTATTTTTATCAGGCGGACACTGGAGGGGAGAAAATGCACTAAAGTGCCACTTAATCGCGTTTCCCAGCAAAAAAACAGTTGCGAGCTGTCCGGATAAAGGATGGAGAAAGAGGCGGATTTGAATTGGCAACCCGGTTTCGCCAAAAACAAAACCAACGAAAAAAGAAAGCGACCAGCCACGCTCCCTTGGAGATGTAGCCTTTAGGATAGGGCTGCGGCCGCCTTGAAGGGCTTGTGTTAGCCGCATCTTCTGCAAGAAAAAGCCTCTGCCTGCTCCTGTCCCTTTCTCTCTGAAAGAGGGAAGGAGGGGAGATCCACGCTGCTTTTTTTCCCCTTTTCTGACAAGGACCCAGAGAGAAGGGACCAGAGGAAGGTGAGGAAGGGGTCAAGACCTTGAAAAGGTCTTGAAAAATAACAATTGGGAATCCAGTTGTGCTAAATGTTGCTAGCCGTTCCGCTCTGGACCAGGATGCTGAGGCTCCTCAGTCAGGGAATTTAATCAGCAACCCGACTGGCAGCATCTCTGTACCAGGCTCCCTGGTGAAACCCGGCTGGCCATGGAGCCAGGGCCCCGGCCATGGGAGGAGCGTTAGACTGGGCCCCGAATGATTCCTGTGAATAAAGGGCACCGGATTAAAAAAAAACAGCCACTTGTACTACCACTGACTGAGAACCTCTGAATCCCTATATTTAGTAGGTACTGTTAGGCCTCTGCAGTATCTCCAACTTTAATTCTGCAAGGTGAATATCCTGCTACTCCCACTATATGGAGGAGGAACGTGACCGAAAGGCCAGAGAGCTTGCCCAAGGTTGCACAGCTCAAGTATGTGGCAGCACTGGGATTCAAAGTGTGCCTGGCTCTTTGCACTGCACCACCAGCTGAAGGCATTCAGTGACCTCTTTCTGGGGCCATGGGCATTTCCCAGACACTGTGTTTGGAGATGACACTGGCCTTTCCAAAACATCCATCCATTTTTTGCAGCCAGCTTCATCTCTGGCTTGGCTGATGTCTCCGGAAAACAGCCCAAGGCAGCAGCATCTATTCAAGTGGCTAGCCTCTGTTGTGAATAGGGTCCATTCTATTATTCTGCAGCATTGATCTGCTCTGGGAATCATCCAAGTGACTAGCTGCTGAGACATGCCCGGGGGCCTGGCAAAGGTGGGAACCACAGAGGAATGCCAACTGAGACTTCTCTCAGCCCCAGGTGCTCCGGGCCCAACTTCCTCATTTTATATGCAAGGAAGCTGATCCCTAGAGGAATGGCTACCCTCAGGTAGTAAGTGGCAAAGCAGCAACCAGAGCCTGGGTGTCATGATTTCCTGGACCGTCATGTTCATCACAGTTTCCTTCTGGGCACAGCCAGGAAGAGGATGGTTACAGGTGTGGGGGTGAGAGAAGAGTAGGGGGTCAGTGAGGGACAGAGAAAGGAGGGGAGGAGATCATCCAGAAGTCTTCCACTGACTCCAACAGATGATGTGTGAATTCTCTCTATTTCAGAATTATCTGTGCCTTTTCCATGCTGAGCTGTTTCTGTCAACTGGTCTCAATAGGAACGTTATGTACAGTAAAGACAAAATAAATTAGAGTATATAAGCATATCCTCTAACCTCTCAATTCTACTTTGTCTTTCCTTGATAAGAACCTAATTCTTCCCATGAATAAAAACCTAATTCTCTCCATTCTGAACTGTTTTTTATTGGTATACATGAGGCCGCCAAAGAAAAACAGCTCTAAAGATGGGGGACGGGGGCTTTTCAGTGCACCATGGACTGGGGGAGTCCAGCAGAGTTATGTTTGAACAGTAGAATCTGCCTTCTTAAATGTTCTGTCCCACAAGAAGTCAGATGAGAAAACAACTCCTGAGGAAAGTGTCAACTGAATGATAGTTAAGTTGGAGTGAATGTTTAGACAAAAGTCACAGGTACACCAGCCAAAGGCACATTTCAGAGCCAAGCTTTATCCAGTTGCAGTGTCCAGGCTTCTGGGTCCCCGGGATCATCTGAAGGTTTAGGGATGGAGAAAAAAAGGTGGAATCAGGACATTTGGACAAAGAACAAATTCCAAAGAAGAAAAATTGGCAGAATATTGTAGTTTCTGGTTCTGTGAATTACTGTGTCCATACTCCTTTCATGGGCATTTGAAGGCTTCCTCGGGGTTTAGCTAACAGGGAAAAGCGTGGAGCTGGGAGACAGAACTCCAAACCAAAATAACTAGCATTTACTGACAAACGCACAGACCTCTTCTCAGTTCATCCTCATCACCTCTGCATCTGCCGGTGCTTCGTGGGCGAAGAGGCCGAGGACTGAGGGGAAATATTGCTCAAGGTCACAGAACCAATAGGCAGCACAGCGGCGCTCTGTGGGGTCACAGTGTTAACCACTGCTGTTTAGAGCAGGGGATACACTTCAGCCCCATTCCCATGCTAGCTCCACCTCAGTTTACTTTCTTCCTAATCCCCCTCAAAAGAGGGGCTTTTATTGGATTGGCAAAAGCCCATGACCCTCATTGGGCCACATATTACTAATACATTACTAATGCGGACGATCTCTGTCTACTTAAAGGCATGCACCACATTCTTCTCTCTTTCCTCTGGGTCCTAATCCAGAAGGAGAAGGTAAACTTGGGGGCCTTTGGCAACCTGACTGTCTCTCTCTGTCACCCTATCATTCTTTGTCTCAGCATAGAGACCTGTGCAACCACCACATGGTTTCAAAAAGGGATGAGAGAGGGAGAAGGAGGTGGAGAAAGAGGGGAAGAACATTTCACCAGGACAAGGCTTGAGGCATAAGGGACCTGCACAACCATTAATGTCAAATGACTGAATCTTACCCCTTGAAAGTTCTAGGAAGGTGAGACGATGGGGAGACCCAACATCTGTGAATCCTTGGGTCTGTAGCGATCCTAAAAGCCAGAGAATCACCCTTTTTGATGTTATGTCCCACAAGAAGTCAGATGAGAAAACAACTCCTGAGGAAAGTGTCAACTGAATGATAGTTAAGTTGGAGTGAATGTTTAGACAAAAGTCACAGGTACACCAGCCAAAGGCACATTTCAGAGCCAAGCTTTATCCAGTTGCAGTGTCCAGGCTTCTGGGTCCCCGGGATCATCTGAAGGTTTAGGGATGGAAAAAAAAGGTGGAATCAGGACATTTGGACAAAGAACAAATTCCAAAGAAGAAAAATTGGCAGAATATTGTAGTTTCTGGTTCTGTGAATTACTGTGTCCATACTCCTTTCATGGGCATTTGAAGGCTTCCTCGGGGTTTAGCTAACAGGGAAAAGCGTGGAGCTGGGAGACAGAACTCCAAACCAAAATAACTAGCATTTACTGACAAACGCACAGACCTCTTCTCAGTTCATCCTCATCACCTCTGCATCTGCCGGTGCTTCGTGGGCGAAGAGGCCGAGGACTGAGGGGAAATATTGCTCAAGGTCACAGAACCAATAGGCAGCACAGCGGCGCTCTGTGGGGTCACAGTGTTAACCACTGCTGTTTAGAGCAGGGGATACACTTCAGCCCCATTCCCATGCTAGCTCCACCTCAGTTTACTTTCTTCCTAATCCCCCTCAAAAGAGGGGCTTTTATTGGATTGGCAAAAGCCCATGACCCTCATTGGGCCACATATTACTAATACATTACTAATGCGGACGATCTCTGTCTACTTAAAGGCATGCACCACATTCTTCTCTCTCTTTCCTCTGGGTCCTAATCCAGAAGGAGAAGGTAAACTTGGGGGCCTTTGGCAACCTGACTGTCTCTCTCTGTCACCCTATCATTCTTTGTCTCAGCATAGAGACCTGTGCAACCACCACATGGTTTCAAAAAGGGATGAGAGAGGGAGAAGGAGGTGGAGAAAGAGGGGAAGAACATTTCACCAGGACAAGGCTTGAGGCATAAGGGACCTGCACAACCATTAATGTCAAATGACTGAATCTTACCCCTTGAAAGTTCTAGGAAGGTGAGACGATGGGGAGACCCAACATCTGTGAATCCTTGGGTCTGTAGCGATCCTAAAAGCCAGAGAATCACTCGATCGTCCTCATTTATACTTGAGACTTACTGCAACTAAGGTCATGCGTGCTCATACCACCAAGTCAGTGCTACTCAGTGATAAAGTGACACCGTTCACCTTCACCACCAAGAGATGGTATATACTGAACACGGAGGTGATAAAATAAATGGGCTTGGCTTTTATTGCTTTTTAAATGCTTTGTATCTTGATGCCTTTAGGTAGAGCTTCTTCTCTAGCTCTCCACAGTTCTCACTACTCCCTAATGTCTTCTACTCTAGCCAGCTTCTCTCATTTAGATTAGCTGTCTAGTCCCCAAAGCATTTGCCTCTGTGACCCCTGCAAGAGCTGAAAGAACAGATAGGGGATTGAGCATTAGGAAAACAAGTTCAGACCTCATCCTTTCCTCTTCCTAGCCTTAGGCTCCTGGGGATGTCACCAAACCCCCGAGGCCTTGGCTTCTGCAGCTTGGAAGACTGAGGAGCTAGTGAGCATGGAGCACGTTATGAATCACTGAGCACTGGTTCAGTGCGCGTGATTATGATGATGACACAGGAGCCAAGGCTTGGAGCTTAGCCACCAGCCATCCGATTCGCTGCCCCTTAAGGTTCAAGTTAAATGAACCCAGCAGTATTCAGGACACATGAGACAAAGGGAGGCAGGGTTGGAAATGCAGGCCTGTTGATGTTACTAGGAGAAAATAATTAGCAAGTGGTATGGTTAAGTCCTTTGTAAACAAACAAGGATCTGGGGTCACATCCAGGACAGAGAATAGGTCTACACCAGACACAAAAGCACAGGGAGGAGGTGGGTGGGAGGTAATGTGCAAAGTGTCTGAGCACACAAAGAACCTCCCACCCACTCTGGGCCGTCTAAAGCAGGAAAGAATTACTATATGGAAAATCATTGCTTTACAGAAGGGAAAAAAAAGACTCCAATTGCGAAATCAAGAGAGCCCTGATTAAGAGAAAATGAAGACTGAAGAAAAGATGGCTAAGAATAGCCTTGCCACTTCCAGAGGCCTGTGGGATCCAGATGGACGCTCCCTCCAGCTGCATCCTCCTTCAGGCTGGCCCCAGCTTTCATCTGACTCCTGCTGAGCAGATTTAATTTTCCGTTGAAAAGTTTTAGCTGTCACCCTTCCTCTGATCCATTAGCCAGGTGGCTGCAGCCTTCCTACTCCTTCGAAAACCCTCCAGGGTACGTGCACAGTGTATCTCAGATAGCCAAGGAGGGCTCCTGGAGAAATGACCTTCACCACCAAGAGATGGTATATACTGAACACGGAGGTGATAAAATAAATGGGCTTGGCTTTTATTGCTTTTTAAATGCTTTGTATCTTGATGCCTTTAGGTAGAGCTTCTTCTCTAGCTCTCCACAGTTCTCACTACTCCCTAATGTCTTCTACTCTAGCCAGCTTCTCTCATTTAGATTAGCTGTCTAGTCCCCAAAGCATTTGCCTCTGTGACCCCTGCAAGAGCTGAAAGAACAGATAGGGGATTGAGCATTAGGAAAACAAGTTCAGACCTCATCCTTTCCTCTTCCTAGCCTTAGGCTCCTGGGGATGTCACCAAACCCCCGAGGCCTTGGCTTCTGCAGCTTGGAAGACTGAGGAGCTAGTGAGCATGGAGCACGTTATGAATCACTGAGCACTGGTTCAGTGCGCGTGATTATGATGATGACACAGGAGCCAAGGCTTGGAGCTTAGCCACCAGCCATCCGATTCGCTGCCCCTTAAGGTTCAAGTTAAATGAACCCAGCAGTATTCAGGACACATGAGACAAAGGGAGGCAGGGTTGGAAATGCAGGCCTGTTGATGTTACTAGGAGAAAATAATTAGCAAGTGGTATGGTTAAGTCCTTTGTAAACAAACAAGGATCTGGGGTCACATCCAGGACAGAGAATAGGTCTACACCAGACACAAAAGCACAGGGAGGAGGTGGGTGGGAGGTAATGTGCAAAGTGTCTGAGCACACAAAGAACCTCCCACCCACTCTGGGCCGTCTAAAGCAGGAAAGAATTACTATATGGAAAATCATTGCTTTACAGAAGGGAAAAAAAAGACTCCAATTGCGAAATCAAGAGAGCCCTGATTAAGAGAAAATGAAGACTGAAGAAAAGATGGCTAAGAATAGCCTTGCCACTTCCAGAGGCCTGTGGGATCCAGATGGACGCTCCCTCCAGCTGCATCCTCCTTCAGGCTGGCCCCAGCTTTTCATCTGACTCCTGCTGAGCAGATTTAATTTTCCGTTGAAAAAGTTTTAGCTGTCACCCTTCCTCTGATCCATTAGCCAGGGTGGCTGCAGCCTTTCCTACTCCTTCGAAAACCCTCCAGGGTACGTGCACAGTGTATCTCAGATAGCCAAGGAGGGGCTCCTGGAGAAAATGAACAATCTCTGCCCAGGTTCCTCTACACATAACAATAACTACTAAGCATTTGCCTGTTACTAGAATCTGTTCTAAGGGCTAGAGGTAAGGTACTTAAATTCATGGAACTTATATTCTGGAACTTATGAAAATACTAAATAACTAATAAAATATCACCATATTCATTCATTCATTCACTCGTTCTTTCTCTGAGCTTGCAACCCTATAGCCTCAGTTTTCTTATCTGTAAAAAAAGAGAATAATACCAGTGGCAATGTACAAAGTTGGGGTCAAGTACACACCCATTCAAAAATCTAACAACAGCAAGATTGATGAAAATGTGAAGAAGGAGAGTTCTTATCCCCCGCTGGGGAGACTGTGAATTGGGAGGCCACTTTGGAGATTAGCCATCAACATCCAAATTGTGTATATCCTTGGTGACCCAGTGATTCTACTCCTCAGGATGCATCTTCTGTATCACCCAGAAGACAGATACAAGAATGTTCACTAAAGCACTTTTAATAGCAACAGCAGAAACCACCTAGTGATCATCAATGAATAAATGCAGGGTGCTATATTTTTTCAATGAAATGTGCAGCAGTGAAAATGAATAAAGTAGACCTACTTGTATCAACTTGGATACATATTAAAACCATAATGGTGACTTGAAAAAGCAACTTGCAAAATATCTACAAGAGCAATCATTTCTGTGATTTTTTAAAAACTCCACACTAATATTTTCTAGTTAAATATGTTTAGTAAAAGTATAATAACATGAATAAGAAAATGCATACCAACTTCAAAATAGAGACTACCCCAAGGATCAGGGGATGACAATTAGCTATCAATAGATGGGTATCAGGCTTCTTAAAAACGGCCTTGCCACTTCCAGAGGCCTGTGGGATCCAGATGGACGCTCCCTCCAGCTGCATCCTCCTTCAGGCTGGCCCCAGCTTTCATCTGACTCCTGCTGAGCAGATTTAATTTTCCGTTGAAAAAGTTTTAGCTGTCACCCTTCCTCTGATCCATTAGCCAGGGTGGCTGCAGCCTTTCCTACTCCTTCGAAAACCCTCCAGGGTACGTGCACAGTGTATCTCAGATAGCCAAGGAGGGGCTCCTGGAGAAAATGAACAATCTCTGCCCAGGTTCCTCTACACATAACAATAACTACTAAGCATTTGCCTGTTACTAGAATCTGTTCTAAGGGCTAGAGGTAAGGTACTTAAATTCATGGAACTTATATTCTGGAACTTATGAAAAATACTAAATAACTAATAAAATATCACCATATTCATTCATTCATTCACTCGTTCTTTCTCTGAGCTTGCAACCCTATAGCCTCAGTTTTCTTATCTGTAAAAAAAGAGAATAATACCAGTGGCAATGTACAAAGTTGGGGTCAAGTACACACCCATTCAAAAATCTAACAACAGCAAGATTGATGAAAATGTGAAGAAGGAGAGTTCTTATCCCCCGCTGGGGAGACTGTGAATTGGGAGGCCACTTTGGAGATTAGCCATCAACATCCAAATTGTGTATATCCTTGGTGACCCAGTGATTCTACTCCTCAGGATGCATCTTCTGTATCACCCAGAAGACAGATACAAGAATGTTCACTAAAGCACTTTTAATAGCAACAGCAGAAACCACCTAGTGATCATCAATGAATAAATGCAGGGTGCTATATTTTTGCAATGAAATGTGCAGCAGTGAAAATGAATAAAGTAGACCTACTTGTATCAACTTGGATACATATTAAAACCATAATGGTGACTTGAAAAAGCAACTTGCAAAATATCTACAAGAGCAATCATTTCTGTGATTTTTTAAAAACTCCACACTAATATTTTCTAGTTAAATATGTTTAGTAAAAGTATAATAACATGAATAAGAAAAATGCATACCAACTTCAAAATAGAGACTACCCCAAGGATCAGGGGGATGACAATTAGCTATCAATAGATGGGTATCAGGCTTCTTAAAAATAGTCAAGAAGGAAGTAGAAAATACATAACAAAATCAAAGTGTTTAGTGAAAACAACCATCACACTGGAAGTTTTTGTTCAGCTAAAATGTTGTTCAATATGGTCTGGAGGGGTGGGATGGGGGGGATATACAAATGACTAATCTGGGAACATACATATCTGTAAACAAGAAAACTCTGTAAAAGTTAAAAGTAAAATAAAAGTTAAAAAATAATAATAAAAATAAAAATGTTGTTCAATAACATGAGTTAAACAAATCTTTATTGAGAAGTTGTTATACTAAGCAATATTCTAAGCCCCAGAGACATAGAGACCAGGAGCATGTGCTCAAGGACCATACATTCTGGTTTCCTTTTCACAGAAATTACCAAATCTATGACAAGATCATTCAAGAGTTGCATTAAAAACTTTGGCCCAGTGTATATGTGGTTTCCCTACCAACAGGACGTTTTCCCTGAAGTTCCTTCCTTTAGCAACTGAAAAATCAATGACACTGTTTAACCCAAAGAGTCAAATCCAGCCTAAAGCTGAAGCCTTGATTTAGCCAATTATAGTGAACAATTTGGGCTTCCCAGATGGTTCTAGTGGTAGAGAAACCGCCTGCCAGTGCAGGAGACACAAAAGACTGCAGGTTCAATCCCTGGGCCGGGAAGATTCCCTGGAGAAGGGCACGGCAACCCACTATTGTATTCTTGCCTAGAGAATCTCATGGACAGAGAAGCTTGGTGGACTACAGTCCATAGAGTTGCAAAGAGTCAGACATGACTGAAGAGACTTAGCATGCATGCAGTGACCCAATTGGAAATGGTCAAACAGGACATCCCAAGAGTGAATATCAATATTTCAAGAATCAGTGAACTAAAATGAACAAGAATGGGTGAATTTAATTCAGATTACCATTATATTTACTACAGTGGGCAAGAATTCCTTAGAAGAAATGGAGTAAAAATCCTCAATTGTCAACAAAAGAGTTCAACAAAATTACACCCAAGGATCAGGGCATACCAACTTCAAAATAGAGACTACCCCAAGGATCAGGGGGATGACAATTAGCTATCAATAGATGGGTATCAGGCTTCTTAAAAATAGTCAAGAAGGAAGTAGAAAATACATAACAAAATCAAAGTGTTTAGTGAAAACAACCATCACACTGGAAGTTTTTGTTCAGCTAAAATGTTGTTCAATATGGTCTGGAGGGGTGGGATGGGGGGGATATACAAATGACTAATCTGGGAACATACATATCTGTAAACAAGAAAACTCTGTAAAAGTTAAAAGTAAAATAAAAGTTAAAAAAATAATAATAAAAATAAAAATGTTGTTCAATAACATGAGTTAAACAAATCTTTATTGAGAAGTTGTTATACTAAGCAATATTCTAAGCCCCAGAGACATAGAGACCAGGAGCATGTGCTCAAGGACCATACATTCTGGTTTCCTTTTCACAGAAATTACCAAATCTATGACAAGATCATTCAAGAGTTGCATTAAAAACTTTGGCCCAGTGTATATGTGGTTTCCCTACCAACAGGACGTTTTCCCTGAAGTTCCTTCCTTTAGCAACTGAAAAATCAATGACACTGTTTAACCCAAAGAGTCAAATCCAGCCTAAAGCTGAAGCCTTGATTTAGCCAATTATAGTGAACAATTTGGGCTTCCCAGATGGTTCTAGTGGTAGAGAAACCGCCTGCCAGTGCAGGAGACACAAAAGACTGCAGGTTCAATCCCTGGGCCGGGAAGATTCCCTGGAGAAGGGCACGGCAACCCACTATTGTATTCTTGCCTAGAGAATCTCATGGACAGAGAAGCTTGGTGGACTACAGTCCATAGAGTTGCAAAGAGTCAGACATGACTGAAGAGACTTAGCATGCATGCAGTGACCCAATTGGAAATGGTCAAACAGGACATCCCAAGAGTGAATATCAATATTTCAAGAATCAGTGAACTAAAATGAACAAGAATGGGTGAATTTAATTCAGATTACCATTATATTTACTACAGTGGGCAAGAATTCCTTAGAAGAAATGGAGTAGTCCTCATTGTCAACAAAAGAGTCCAAAATGCAATACTTAGGTGCAATCTCAAAAACAACAGAATACTCTCAGTCCATTTCCAAGGCAAACCATTCAGTATCAGAGTAATCTAAGTCTATGCCTCAACCACTAATGCTGAAGAAGCTAAAGTTGAAAGCTTCATAGAGCATTCAATTAAATAGGTCTATGAAGACCTATAAGACCTTCTAGAACTAACCCTCCCAAAAGATACGCTTTTCATCATAAGGGCCTGGAATGCAAAAGTAAGAAGTCAAGAGATACCTGGAGTAACAGCAAGTTTGGCCTTGGAGTACAAAGTGAAGCAAGGCAAAGGATAACACAGTTTTACCAAGAGAACACACTGGTCATAGCAAACACCCTCTTCCAACAACACAAAAGATGACTCCACACATGGACACCACCAGATGGTCAATACCAAAATCAGATTGATTATATTCTTTGTAGCCATAGTTGGAGAAGCTGTATATAGTCAGCAAAAATAAGACCTGGAGCTGACTATAGCTCAGATCATAAACTCCTTATTAAATTGAAGAAAGTAGGGAAAACCACTAGATCATTCAGGCATGATCTAAATCAAATCCCTTATGATTATACACTGGAAGTGACAAATAGATTCAAGGAATTAGATCTGATAGAGTGACTGAAGAACTATGGGCGGAAGTTCGTAACACTGTACAGGAGGCAGTGATCAAAACCATCCCCAAGAAAAAGAAATACAGAAAGGAAAAATAGTTGTCTGAGGAGGCCTTACAAATAGCTGAGAAAAGAAGAAAAATGAAAGGCCAAGAAGAAAAGGAAAGATATACCCATCTGAATGCAGAGTTCCAAAAAATAGCAAGAAGAGATAAGAAACCTTTTTTAAATTAATCTCTTAACTGAATGATAATTGCCTTACAGAATTTTGCTGGTTTCTGCCAAACATCAACATGAGAGTCAGCCATAGATACAAGTGAGCAATGCAAATAAATAAAAGAAAACAGAATGAGAAAGACTAGTGATCTCTTCAAGAAAATTAAAGATACCAATGGAAAATTTCATGCAAAGATGGACACAATAAAGGACAGAAATGGTATGCACATAACAGAAGCAGAAGATGTTAAGAAGAGGTGGCAAGAATACACACAAAAAAAGACCTTAATGACGCAGATAACCACGATGGTGTGACCACTCACCTAGAGCAAGACATCCTGGAGTGTAACGTCAAGTGGGCTTTCCTTAGGAAGCATCACTACAAAGCTAGTGGACTGATGGAATTCTAGCTGAGATAGTTGAAATGTTAAAAGATGATTTTTTTAAAGTGCTGCACTCAACATGCCAGAAAATCTGGAAAACTAAGCAGTGGCCACAGGACTGGAAAAGGTCAATTTTCATTCCAAACCTAAAGAAAGGCAATGCTAAAGACTGTTCAAACTACTTCACAATTGCACTCATTTCACACACTAGCAAAGTAATGCTCAAAATTGTCCAAGTTAGGCTTCAACAGTACATGGACCAAGAACTTCCAGATGTGCAAGCTGGATTCAGAAAAGGCAGAGGAACCAGAGATCAAATTGCCAATATCTGTTGGATCATATAAAGAGCAAAGAAATTCCAGAAAAACACCTACTTCTGCTTCATCGACTATGCTAAGGTCTTTGACTGTGTGGATTCCAACAAACTATGGAAAGACCCCTTACCTGCTTCCTGAGAAACCTGTATGCAAGACAAGAAGCAGCAAGTAGAACCGAACATGGAACAAAGGACTGGTTCCAAATTGGGAAAGGAGTACATCAAGGCTGTATATTATCACCCTGCTTATTTAACTTATATACAGAGTACATCATATGAAATGCTGGCCTGGATGAAGCACAAGCTTTAATCAAGATTGCTGGAAGAAATGTCAATAACCTCAGATATGCACATAACACCACCCTAATGGCAGAAATCAAAGAAGACTTAAAGAACATCTTGATGAAGGTGAAAGAGGAGAGAAAAAAAGCTGACTTAAAACTCAACATTCAAAAAAAGAAGATCCAGGGCTTCCCCTGGTGGTCCAGTGGGTAAGGACACTGCCTTGCAGTGCAAGGGGCACCGGTTCAATCCCTGGCCTGGGAAGATCCCACGTGCCATGGAGCGGCTGGATCAATGTGTTCAATTACCGAGCCGGAACTCTGGCGCGCGTGCGCCCAGAGCCGGTGCTCTGCAACGACAGAGGCCACCGCGATGGGAGGCCCACAGGAGCAAAAGAACAAAGACAGATGAAAATGGAGAAATGAACAGACCGATAGAAGTGGCCCGCCCATCCTCCTCCCTCCCCACCGCACCCCTCCCTCCAAAAAAAGATCAGGTCATCCAGTCCCATCACGTCTTGGCAAATAGATGGGGACAAAATGGAAACAGTGGCAGATTTTATTTTCTGGGGCTCCAAAATCACTGTAGATGGTGACTGCAGTCTTGAAATTAAAAGATGCTTGCTCCTTGGAAGAAAAGCTATGACAAACCTAGACAGCATAGTATAAAGTAGACCTTACTTTGCCTACAAAGGTCCTTACAGTCAAAGCTATGGTTTTTCCAGTAGTTATATATGGATGTGAGAGTTGGACAATAAAAAAAGTCTGAGCACCAAAGAAATGATGCCTTTGAACTGTGGTTCTAGAGAAGACACTTGAGAGTCCTTTGGACATCAAGGAGATCAAATAAGTCAGTCCTAAAGGAAATCAATAGTGAATATTCATTGCAAGGTTGATGCTGAAGCTGAAGTTCCAATGCTTTAGCCACCTGATGTGAAGAGCCAACTCATTGGAAAAGGTCCTGATTCTGGGAAAGATTGAGGGCAGGAGGAGAAGGGGACAACAGAGGACGAGATGGATGGATGGCATCACCAACTCAATGGACATGAATTTGACCAAACTCCAGGAGGCTGTGAAGGGAAACCTGGCATGCTGCAGTCATGGGGTTGCAAAGAGTCAGACACAACTGAGCGACTGAACAACAACAGTGACCAGAGAATTCTTCAATGATAAATCTAGGAAGGCCAAAGGAATGGATAGTTGGGTTGAGGACATGGGCAATTTACACCATTCATACATGATTATACATAAGCTCATATTTTGATCTGTCTCATGAACCTCTATCTCACCAGGCTGACAACTTTGAAAACACATTAAGTCTTAGCACTCTCTCAAACTCCAGCTTAAATGAAGGTGGAGACCAGGTATGATTTATTTACCACCACACAGCATGGTGCCAGGCTTATAGCTGACATCGAATAATTATATTGGATGACTTAATAAAGAGTACTTCCAGAAAGAGTCATTGAGGAAAAGTTTATAATGGTGACATTTAAGATGAGTATTAAATGTAATAATACTCATAATTAATGAGAATAATATCAACTAACATTTATTGAGGTCTTTCCATATTATAGGCTAGGCACTGTGTAGGATTATCTGTACCCTATGAGTTAGGTACTATTATAATTAAAATTTTAAGATAATGAAACTAAAATATAGAAAGTTTAATTAACTTGCCCAAGGTCTCACAGCTATAAATTGGCAAAAGTTAGGATTTGAGCCCCAGCTTCTGGTTCCAGAGAATATGAACGCAATTGAGTAGAACTAAAGAGTTATACTGATTAGATCCCTCAAAGCTATGCAGTGTTATATATGGATGTGAGAGTTGGACAATAAAAAAAGTCTGAGCACCAAAGAAATGATGCCTTTGAACTGTGGTTCTAGAGAAGACACTTGAGAGTCCTTTGGACATCAAGGAGATCAAATAAGTCAGTCCTAAAGGAAATCAATAGTGAATATTCATTGCAAGGTTGATGCTGAAGCTGAAGTTCCAATGCTTTAGCCACCTGATGTGAAGAGCCAACTCATTGGAAAAGGTCCTGATTCTGGGAAAGATTGAGGGCAGGAGGAGAAGGGGACAACAGAGGACGAGATGGATGGATGGCATCACCAACTCAATGGACATGAATTTGACCAAACTCCAGGAGGCTGTGAAGGGAAACCTGGCATGCTGCAGTCATGGGGTTGCAAAGAGTCAGACACAACTGAGCGACTGAACAACAACAGTGACCAGAGAATTCTTCAATGATAAATCTAGGAAGGCCAAAGGAATGGATAGTTGGGTTGAGGACATGGGCAATTTACACCATTCATACATGATTATACATAAGCTCATATTTTGATCTGTCTCATGAACCTCTATCTCACCAGGCTGACAACTTTGAAAACACATTAAGTCTTAGCACTCTCTCAAACTCCAGCTTAAATGAAGGTGGAGACCAGGTATGATTTATTTACCACCACACAGCATGGTGCCAGGCTTATAGCTGACATCGAATAATTATATTGGATGACTTAATAAAGAGTACTTCCAGAAAGAGTCATTGAGGAAAAGTTTATAATGGTGACATTTAAGATGAGTATTAAATGTAATAATACTCATAATTAATGAGAATAATATCAACTAACATTTATTGAGGTCTTTCCATATTATAGGCTAGGCACTGTGTAGGATTATCTGTACCCTATGAGTTAGGTACTATTATAATTAAAATTTTAAGATAATGAAACTAAAATATAGAAAGTTTAATTAACTTGCCCAAGGTCTCACAGCTATAAATTGGCAAAAGTTAGGATTTGAGCCCCAGCTTCTGGTTCCAGAGAATATGAACCCAATTGAGTAGAACAGTGGAAGCCATCAGTTCAACAATTCAACTCAACAAGCAAATGTGACGGGTCTATTATACGCCAGTGTCTAGGAATACAGGGTGCATAGCAGTCCCCATACAAGATGGTTGGGAACAAAAACTGAGGAATTGGGAGGTGGGAGGGAGGTTTCAGAGGGAGGGGATATATATATTCCTATGACTGATTCATGTTGATGTATGGAAGAAACCATCAGTAATTATTTTCCAGTTAAAAATGAAATAAAACTTTTTAAAAAATGAGGAATTGATAGTAATAGCTACCCTTTATTGAGCCAGGCATTTTGCTAAGTGATTTACATGTATCATCTTGTTTAATTTTCTCAACAAACATAGATAGTCATTATTAACAGTATCCCCGTCCTACATATTAGGAGACTGAGGCATGGAGATGTTAAGGAACTTGCCCAAGATTACACAACCCATTCATGGAGGTTTAATCTGTAGCCAAGCAACGTGACTTCTGGAACAAAGCCCTTCTATCTAAAACCATCACTGCAAAGTGACACGACAGTACCACAGAGCAAGTGTGAAGAAGAGTGGGCCAGCAAGGGGCAGGGGGTGTGATGAACCATGCTCGAGTGGGTCGGAGAATACTTCATGAGAAAACTTCAGGCAGAGTTCTGAAGTACAGAGAGCAGCTGGCAGGGAGGTGTGTGCATGTGTTCTGTGTGTGTGCATATATCACCATGTGGACAGGGTCTAGGAGAGAGGAAGCATTCCAACGTTAAAAAATAGCCGTTAGGTGGAGACCAGTTTTTTAAACCACACAGCATGGTGCCAGGCTTATAGCTGACATCGAATAATTATATTGGATGACTTAATAAAGAGTACTTCCAGAAAGAGTCATTGAGGAAAAGTTTATAATGGTGACATTTAAGATGAGTATTAAATGTAATAATACTCATAATTAATGAGAATAATATCAACTAACATTTATTGAGGTCTTTCCATATTATAGGCTAGGCACTGTGTAGGATTATCTGTACCCTATGAGTTAGGTACTATTATAATTAAAATTTTAAGATAATGAAACTAAAATATAGAAAGTTTAATTAACTTGCCCAAGGTCTCACAGCTATAAATTGGCAAAAGTTAGGATTTGAGCCCCAGCTTCTGGTTCCAGAGAATATGAACCCAATTGAGTAGAACAGTGGAAGCCATCAGTTCAACAATTCAACTCAACAAGCAAATGTGACGGGTCTATTATACGCCAGTGTCTAGGAATACAGGGTGCATAGCAGTCCCCATACAAGATGGTTGGGAACAAAAACTGAGGAATTGGGAGGTGGGAGGGAGGTTTCAGAGGGAGGGGATATATATATTCCTATGACTGATTCATGTTGATGTATGGAAGAAACCATCAGTAATTATTTTCCAGTTAAAAATGAAATAAAACTTTTTAAAAAATGAGGAATTGATAGTAATAGCTACCCTTTATTGAGCCAGGCATTTTGCTAAGTGATTTACATGTATCATCTTGTTTAATTTTCTCAACAAACATAGATAGTCATTATTAACAGTATCCCCGTCCTACATATTAGGAGACTGAGGCATGGAGATGTTAAGGAACTTGCCCAAGATTACACAACCCATTCATGGAGGTTTAATCTGTAGCCAAGCAACGTGACTTCTGGAACAAAGCCCTTCTATCTAAAACCATCACTGCAAAGTGACACGACAGTACCACAGAGCAAGTGTGAAGAAGAGTGGGCCAGCAAGGGGCAGGGGGTGTGATGAACCATGCTCGAGTGGGTCGGAGAATACTTCATGAGAAAACTTCAGGCAGAGTTCTGAAGTACAGAGAGCAGCTGGCAGGGAGGTGTGTGCATGTGTTCTGTGTGTGTGCATATATCACCATGTGGACAGGGTCTAGGAGAGAGGAAGCATTCCAACGTTAAAAAAAAATAGCAGGGCTTCCCCTGGTGGTCCAGTGGGTAAGGACACCGCCTTGCAGTGCAAGGGACGCTGGTTCCATCCCTGGCCTGGGAAGATACCACGTGCCGCAGAGCGGCTGGACCCATGTGTCCAATTGCCGAGCCGGAGCTCTGGAGCGCATGTGCCCAGAGCCGGTGCTCTGCAACGACAGACGCCACCGCGGTGGGAGGCCCACGCGGGCCAAAGAACAAAGACAGATGAAAATAGAGAAATGAAAGACCAATAGAAGTGGCCCGCCCGCTCCCCTCCCTCCCCAACCCGACCCCCGCCCAAAATAAATAACTAAAAAAAAAAAAAAAAATAGCAAAGGCTCAGAGGTATGGGCATTTTAGGGATTACAAGCAATTTCAAACAGCTGGAGAACACGTGGGGACAATGAGAGGTAAGCCCAGAAAGGTGGTGAGGGACTCTCTGCAAATTCCAAGTAACAGGGGGACAATCCCAATATTCTTAGTGCTACCTAAGAACTCAAAGTTCCAGCCAGATCTCAGGAGGTGACAGGTGGGAAGAACCTCTAGAGGTACAGAATCAAACAAGAAGCCAGTTCTGCCAGCCTTCGAGGCCCAAGTGGGTGCAGGATGATGGTGTACCAGTGTGTGTTCACCCTTTCCCCTTCAGGGGCAAGAGTTGCCCACAGTTGTGAAAGAGAAGCTCCATTAAATAGAACTGAGTGGCTCACCGGACCCACTGGCTCTGCTCCAGAGGAAAGGGGGAGGCCTGGGATCCACCAGGACCAGCCAGGTCACCCAAGAGGGAAGGGCCACACACAGTGCTACTAGCGGGCACATGAAGCGGTTTCTGCACACTCACCCTGCAAAGTGACACGACAGTACCACAGAGCAAGTGTGAAGAAGAGTGGGCCAGCAAGGGGCAGGGGGTGTGATGAACCATGCTCGAGTGGGTCGGAGAATACTTCATGAGAAAACTTCAGGCAGAGTTCTGAAGTACAGAGAGCAGCTGGCAGGGAGGTGTGTGCATGTGTTCTGTGTGTGTGCATATATCACCATGTGGACAGGGTCTAGGAGAGAGGAAGCATTCCAACGTTAAAAAAAAATAGCAGGGCTTCCCCTGGTGGTCCAGTGGGTAAGGACACCGCCTTGCAGTGCAAGGGACGCTGGTTCCATCCCTGGCCTGGGAAGATACCACGTGCCGCAGAGCGGCTGGACCCATGTGTCCAATTGCCGAGCCGGAGCTCTGGAGCGCATGTGCCCAGAGCCGGTGCTCTGCAACGACAGACGCCACCGCGGTGGGAGGCCCACGCGGGCCAAAGAACAAAGACAGATGAAAATAGAGAAATGAAAGACCAATAGAAGTGGCCCGCCCGCTCCCCTCCCTCCCCAACCCGACCCCCGCCCAAAATAAATAACTAAAAAAAAAAAAAAAAATAGCAAAGGCTCAGAGGTATGGGCATTTTAGGGATTACAAGCAATTTCAAACAGCTGGAGAACACGTGGGGACAATGAGAGGTAAGCCCAGAAAGGTGGTGAGGGACTCTCTGCAAATTCCAAGTAACAGGGGGACAATCCCAATATTCTTAGTGCTACCTAAGAACTCAAAGTTCCAGCCAGATCTCAGGAGGTGACAGGTGGGAAGAACCTCTAGAGGTACAGAATCAAACAAGAAGCCAGTTCTGCCAGCCTTCGAGGCCCAAGTGGGTGCAGGATGATGGTGTACCAGTGTGTGTTCACCCTTTCCCCTTCAGGGGCAAGAGTTGCCCACAGTTGTGAAAGAGAAGCTCCATTAAATAGAACTGAGTGGCTCACCGGACCCACTGGCTCTGCTCCAGAGGAAAGGGGGAGGCCTGGGATCCACCAGGACCAGCCAGGTCACCCAAGAGGGAAGGGCCACACACAGTGCTACTAGCGGGCACATGAAGCGGTTTCTGCACACTCACCCATTCGCCGCTTCTCCTGTCTCCTCCCCACTCCGTCTTCACACCTCTCTTCTTTGTCCTTGGTCTACATTATTTTTCCGAGCATCCAACTGATACACAGCAAACATTGTTTGTGCTCAGCCAAGGCCTCTCTTCTATACACAAAACATCACGGTTGGATGGGGAACAGATGTTCTTGCCCATTAAAATCTACGTGAAAACTATAAACAATCCTCTGATGGGTAAAATAAGCAGAAACCTCCAAGAAACTGTGCAGTCATCTCTCCTGGGGAATTCAGCAGGAGTGATGCATGACCCAATGGCAACTGGGATTGTCATTTTTCTCGCAACACTAAAGCACAATCTGAAGTAGAAAAATGCAAGATCCTTGCAAATGACACATAGATCCAATATTCTTGTCTGTTTCCCACACCAGGACATGCACACCTGGAGGGTTAAGAACTTGCATAGCTTGGCTACTATCATCAAAATTAACACCCTAATGAATTATATTTAATGTCTGTCCATTTGCACACTCAGATTACATAATTTATTACATGGCTTGGTTTCAGGTTTTGGATCCTGTTTTTGGTACCTTCAAACGGCCATTGAGAAAAATAATTTATTCAGTCTTTCACTCAGTAAGTTATGAGTTGTGGCTCATAATGCAAGGCACAAATGAAAACAGCACAACCTTACCCTCAATAAAAGTCACAGTCATTGAACTCACGTTTAGTCCTAAGGTGTCTGTTCAACAAGAAGGCCAAGCCCTGTCACTACAAATGAGCAGGATCACAGCGAGACTTCAAATATGGAAAGGGGACCGTGAACTTGAGAATATGGGCATCCGCCACTCCATTCCCACTGCACTGAGCCTCTGCCCTCCAAGAACACAGACATACAAAGCAAACGGCAATAAGAAGAGAAAATAGAAGTATTCTCAATAAAAATTGGTATTTGGTGTTTGAAGGTCTAACTCTGGTAGTTCCATTGTATAGCTGTTAGTCCCTTCCAGGTTTCAAGAGAATGAGCCATAACCAGCTGGGAACTCACTGTAAGAGGTGAGAAGCCATCTTGACAGCTGTCCCACCAAACTTCACAGAGAATACAAATTTTGTGCAGGTGACCACACTAGCTCCAAGTATTCCTTGAGACTCTCTTTTTTTGTTGTTCTGTTTTGTTTTGTTTTACCTGTAAGTCATCATTTATTTTGCATCCATCTTTTTTATTAAATTTGGCCTGTGTGGGCCTCCCACTGCAGTGGCCTCTCTCGTTGCAGAGCCAGGCTCTAGGCACATGCGCTCCAGAGCACTGGCTCATAATCGGACACACCGGTCCAGCCGCTCCTCTGTGTGTGGGATTTTCCCAGGCCAGGGATCGAACTGGTGCCCTTTGCCCTTCAGGGCAGACTCTTTACCCACTGGACCACCAGGGAAACCCTCCTTGAGACTCTTCATTGTATAATCTGAACACCATCTTGAACCATGTTAATTTTTTAATTGGTGGTGGATATTGTAAAAAAAAATAGGTATCTTGAGGCCCTAAGGGATGTTTTAGGGGGATCAGAGCCAGGAAATGGAAAGCTATCAGAAGTTAAGACTCTCACGCTGTCTCCTTCCTTCTGCCTACATGACTTCATGTCTGCTTCTCACTGTGTATCTGTTTCTTTCTTTTCTCTCCACACACCAGCTTTGTCTTTTTCTCATCCCATGGCTCTATATCCCTTTGCTCCAGCCAAATAATGCATGCACGCTCAGTCGTGTCTGATTTTGTGTGTGTGTGACCCCATGGACTGTAGCCAGTCAGGCCTCTCTGTCCATGGACTTTCCAGGCAAGAATGCTGGAGTGGCTTGCCATTTCCTACTCCAGGAGATCTTCCTGACTGAAGGATTGAGCTCACATCTCTTGTGTCCCCTGCATTGTCAGGCAGATTCTTTACCACTGTGCCACCTGGGAAGCTTCCAGCCAATGAGATAGACCATCTCTCAGTCCCAGTTCCAAAGCCCCAAAAGAGAGCATTTGATTGGTTCAGGAAATATGCTGTTGCCACGCTTGATCCAATCAACTGAGACGTGGAAAGCAGGACTAGGTAGCACAAGCGTGGTTGCCGCAGAGGAGCCTTCAGAGGACGAAAGAAGGGCATCTTCAGAGGAAAAGTGCTGTGAACTGAGCACCACCACAAGAGGTGCGAGTAACCACTGACTATTTTGTCATTTTTCCACAGAAGGCTTCCCTTGCCCCCTGTCCTGAGGCACTGCCTTGTGATGACCCAGGAACTGATAGTCTCTAAGTCATCATTTATTTTGCATCCATCTTTTTATTAAATTTGGCCTGTGTGGGCCTCCCACTGCAGTGGCCTCTCTTGCAGAGCCAGGCTCTAGGCACATGCGCTCCAGAGCACTGGCTCATAATCGGACACACCGGTCCAGCCGCTCCTCTGTGTGTGGGATTTTCCCAGGCCAGGGATCGAACTGGTGCCCTTTGCCCTTCAGGGCAGACTCTTTACCCACTGGACCACCAGGGAAACCCTCCTTGAGACTCTTCATTGTATAATCTGAACACCATCTTGAACCATGTTAATTTTTTAATTGGTGGTGGATATTGTAAAAAAAAATAGGTATCTTGAGGCCCTAAGGGATGTTTTAGGGGGATCAGAGCCAGGAAATGGAAAGCTATCAGAAGTTAAGACTCTCACGCTGTCTCCTTCCTTCTGCCTACATGACTTCATGTCTGCTTCTCACTGTGTATCTGTTTCTTTCTTTTCTCTCCACACACCAGCTTTGTCTTTTTCTCATCCCATGGCTCTATATCCCTTTGCTCCAGCCAAATAATGCATGCACGCTCAGTCGTGTCTGATTTTGTGTGTGTGTGACCCCATGGACTGTAGCCAGTCAGGCCTCTCTGTCCATGGACTTTCCAGGCAAGAATGCTGGAGTGGCTTGCCATTTCCTACTCCAGGAGATCTTCCTGACTGAAGGATTGAGCTCACATCTCTTGTGTCCCCTGCATTGTCAGGCAGATTCTTTACCACTGTGCCACCTGGGAAGCTTCCAGCCAATGAGATAGACCATCTCTCAGTCCCAGTTCCAAAGCCCCAAGAGAGAGCATTTGATTGGTTCAGGAAATATGCTGTTGCCACTCTTGATCCAATCAACTGAGACGTGGAAAGCAGGACTAGGTAGCACAAGCGTGGTTGCCGCAGAGGAGCCTTCAGAGGACGAAAGAAGGGCATCTTCAGAGGAAAAGTGCTGTGAACTGAGCACCACCACAAGAGGTGCGAGTAACCACTGACTATTTTGTCATTTTTCCACAGAAGGCTTCCCTTGCCCCCTGTCCTGAGGCACTGCCTTGTGATGACCCAGGAACTGATAGTCTCTAAGTTTCTTCCCTCTCTTATTTTATATCTTGTGGCTTCTTTTACTTGTAGCTCCTACTGCTCTGCACTTTCTGCTTACTTCCTATCTCCATATCTCCTGACTTCTGTGCCACTTGACTGTCAGCATCTCTCTGAGTGGATGGAATTCACTCTCCCCCAAAACGGATTATATTGGCTTGACTTTCCAACCTCAAATGACCTAGAGCTCTCTCTGGGCCAGACATCAACTTATCAGGCCATTAGTTACTAGTCCCATGTGGCTACGGTACAAAACTACAGAAGAGGAAACCAAGAATAAAAAGCCATCTACTCGGGCTTCCCTGGTGGTCCAGTGGCTAAGGACACTGCCCTGCAGTGCAAGGGGCGCCGGTTCCATCCCTGGCCTGGGAAGATCCCACGTGCCGCGGAGCGGCTGGACTGATGTGTCCAATTACCGAGCCGGAGCTCTGGCGCGCATGCGCCCAGAGCCGGCGCTCTGCGACAACAGAGGCCACCGTGATGGGAGGCCCGCACGGGCCAAAGAGCAAAGATGGATGAAAATGGACAAATGAAAGACCAATAGAAGTGGCCCGCCTGCTCCCCTCCCTCCCCACCCCACTCCCACCAAAATAAATAAAATAAATAAATCTTAAAAAAAAAAAAGCCATCTACTTTTGCTTTTCCCAGAAAAGAACTACAGCCTGCCAGTTTTCCTCAAAAGTATTATAAGTTTATAACACATAGATCATGAAAGACCTGTCCTGTCTCCGAATTGCCTCCAGACATAAAATCAAAGGAGCTCCTTAGGAATCTTGATGAGCATTTAAAATTTTCAAACAATAACTAGTTTAGCATTTCATATGCATTTAAATAAAAGTTACTCAGCCAATCAACCTTAAGAGACGTGGAAAACCCATGCGACTAAGGTAGCACAAGCGTGGTTGCCGCAGAGGAGCCTTCAGAGGACGAAAGAAGGGCATCTTCAGAGGAAAAGTGCTGTGAACTGAGCACCACCACAAGAGGTGCGAGTAACCACTGACTATTTTGTCATTTTTCCACAGAAGGCTTCCCTTCCCCCCTGTCCTGAGGCACTGCCTTGTGATGACCCAGGAACTGATAGTCTCTAAGTTTCTTCCCTCTCTTATTTTATATCTTGTGGCTTCTTTTACTTGTAGCTCCTACTGCTCTGCACTTTCTGCTTACTTCCTATCTCCATATCTCCTGACTTCTGTGCCACTTGACTGTCAGCATCTCTCTGAGTGGATGGAATTCACTCTCCCCCAAAACGGATTATATTGGCTTGACTTTCCAACCTCAAATGACCTAGAGCTCTCTCTGGGCCAGACATCAACTTATCAGGCCATTAGTTACTAGTCCCATGTGGCTACGGTACAAAACTACAGAAGAGGAAACCAAGAATAAAAAGCCATCTACTCGGGCTTCCCTGGTGGTCCAGTGGCTAAGGACACTGCCCTGCAGTGCAAGGGGCGCCGGTTCCATCCCTGGCCTGGGAAGATCCCACGTGCCGCGGAGCGGCTGGACTGATGTGTCCAATTACCGAGCCGGAGCTCTGGCGCGCATGCGCCCAGAGCCGGCGCTCTGCGACAACAGAGGCCACCGTGATGGGAGGCCCGCACGGCCAGAAGAGCAAAGGTGGATGAAAATGGACAAATGAAAGACCAATAGAAGTGGCCCGCCCCACCCCACTCCCACCAAAATAAATAAAATAAATAAATCTTAAAAAAAAAAAAGCCATCTACTTTTGCTTTTCCCAGAAAAGAACTACAGCCTGCCAGTTTTCCTCAAAAGTATTATAAGTTTATAACACATAGATCATGAAAGACCTGTCCTGTCTCCGAATTGCCTCCAGACATAAAATCAAAGGAGCTCCTTAGGAATCTTGATGAGCATTTAAAATTTTCAAACAATAACTAGTTTAGCATTTCATATGCATTTAATAAAATTACTACCATGCTATTGAGTGTACTGTTGTACCCTCAGTTGGTATTTTAATAAGCCCTTTTTTTCAGATACAGTTGACATTTTAACAAGATAGGTTTGAACTGTGTGAGTTCACTATAGATTTTTTTCAATAGTGAATAGTACAGTACTACAAGATCTGAAACCTGCAGTTGACTGAATCTGTGAATGCAGAGCTGTGGATACAGAGGAGTCAAGGATATGGAGGACCAAATATAATTTCTATGCCTATTTTTGACTATAGTAGGCACTCCTAACCTCCATATTGTTCAAGGGTCAATTGTACCTACTTCTGAGACTCTTAAAGTCAAATAGGGCAAGTAATTGATAGATTAAAAGAAAAATACACATATCACAAAATCATTAAAACTTGTACAGAAGTTCTTTTATGACTGAAGTCTTAAAATGTTGATGGTATGATTGCAATCCTTCTTGTAAAATCCTTTGTGGATTGCTTATTTAAATAAGTAGAGACAAGCAGTAAATGCCCTCTCCCGTTCTGCCCTAAGAAATATAAGTTAATTAATATGAAATATTACAAGGCTTCAGTTTTCACCATAAATTAGAGAGAAATATAACACACAAACGTGAAGCAAGAGGAAAAGAATATATCATTGAGAACAAAAGAATATATCACTGAGCCCCAGTGGGAGTTTTCAAACAAGACAGACACATCATGTTAAACAAAAACTCCTAAATATTTTGATCTCCTAGATACAAGTTCTGTTTCATTCATTTATCACCTGAAGTATGCAGTCACTGGGCAGCATGGCCCTATACAAAAGAAGCAGATCCTCTGCTTACAGGAAGTTCTCTTATCCATGAGTAGAGACAGTCTATCATTTGCTGTGAGCCCAGATGGGGCTTCTCACTGAGGAGAACTCAGTTAGGGCAAGATGAGTTTTATCTGACTGATAACCATGGCAAGGCAATCTCCCCTACCTGCCACTCAAGAAAGATTTATTTAAGGGCTTCATTTGCATCCCTGTAAATTGTTTTAAATTGAAGTGGAAAAAGAGAGTCTAGAACACTCAGGATCAGAAGTCAGGAGACACAGCCAATCCAAGAAGAACTATAGCCCCACTTCTCACAATGAACCCAAACCTGGTTTACAGCCCTTACCACCAGTTGGTATTTTAATAAGCCCTTTTTTCAGATACAGTTGACATTTTAACAAGATAGGTTTGAACTGTGTGAGTTCACTATAGATTTTTCAATAGTGAATAGTACAGTACTACAAGATCTGAAACCTGCAGTTGACTGAATCTGTGAATGCAGAGCTGTGGATACAGAGGAGTCAAGGATATGGAGGACCAAATATAATTTCTATGCCTATTTTTGACTATAGTAGGCACTCCTAACCTCCATATTGTTCAAGGGTCAATTGTACCTACTTCTGAGACTCTTAAAGTCAAATAGGGCAAGTAATTGATAGATTAAAAGAAAAATACACATATCACAAAATCATTAAAACTTGTACAGAAGTTCTTTTATGACTGAAGTCTTAAAATGTTGATGGTATGATTGCAATCCTTCTTGTAAAATCCTTTGTGGATTGCTTATTTAAATAAGTAGAGACAAGCAGTAAATGCCCTCTCCCGTTCTGCCCTAAGAAATATAAGTTAATTAATATGAAATATTACAAGGCTTCAGTTTTCACCATAAATTAGAGAGAAATATAACACACAAACGTGAAGCAAGAGGAAAAGAATATATCATTGAGAACAAAAGAATATATCACTGAGCCCCAGTGGGAGTTTTCAAACAAGACAGACACATCATGTTAAACAAAAACTCCTAAATATTTTGATCTCCTAGATACAAGTTCTGTTTCATTCATTTATCACCTGAAGTATGCAGTCACTGGGCAGCATGGCCCTATACAAAAGAAGCAGATCCTCTGCTTACAGGAAGTTCTCTTATCCATGAGTAGAGACAGTCTATCATTTGCTGTGAGCCCAGATGGGGCTTCTCACTGAGGAGAACTCAGTTAGGGCAAGATGAGTTTTATCTGACTGATAACCATGGCAAGGCAATCTCCCCTACCTGCCACTCAAGAAAGATTTATTTAAGGGCTTCATTTGCATCCCTGTAAATTGTTTTAAATTGAAGTGGAAAAAGAGAGTCTAGAACACTCAGGATCAGAAGTCAGGAGACACAGCCAATCCAAGAAGAACTATAGCCCCACTTCTCACAATGAACCCAAACCTGGTTTACAGCCCTTACCACCACAGGTTCCTCCCTCCCATCTTGTGGCATAAAACAGCTTTTCCAAATAGTTCATCATAAATCCCAGGGTAATGTCTCTTGAGCCATTGAATCTAAAATTGAATAAATCCTTACTAGCAAAGTCCAAAGGTAGCACATGTTATTCAGAAAATCTGGACTAAAAGGCAAAGTAGAATACATTTGTGAATGTAGAAACACGATGAGCTGAATTACCAAAAGCCTAAGCATAGGATTCTTAGGTAAATCTTATAGAATGAAAAAGGCATGGAAATAGACTCATTAGACCATGAACCCGTCAACAACAGTAATATCCTGTGGTGTTACAAACCACCCCAAACCTTAATGACTTAAAATAACTAAAATTTCTTAGCTCATTTATTAGGCCATGATGCTGCTGCTGCTTAGTCACTTCAGTCGTGTCCAACTCTGTGCGAACCCATGGCCTGCAGCCCGTTAGGCTCCTCTGTCCATGGAATTCTCCAGGCAAGAATACTAGAGTGGGTTGCCATTTCCTTCTCCATAGCCCATGATACTATGTGTCATTAGCTTGGGCTAGACTCAGATGGATATTTTCTTTATTCTGGTCTCACCTGGGCATACCCTAGTTATTAACTATCACTTAGCAATTCATCAAGGACTGGACAATTCAAAATGACTTCATTCATGTGACTGAAACTTAGTTCTGGCTCTCCGATGGGTTTCTCTCTCTCCCAGTGGTTTCTCACTACCAAAGAGGCTGCCTTCTCTCTAGAGAGCAGCAAAATTCCAAGGAAGCGAGACTGGAGGCTGCAAGCCCTGGAACTCCCACAGTTGAGAACTCATCCAAATCTCTCTTGCCACTTTCTATTGAAGAAAACAAGTCACAAGATCAGCCCAAATTCAACATGATGGAAAAAAAAACTTCACTGTTGATGGGAGGAAAGGCAGAGTCAAAAGCTGGCTAGAGAAACAGGGCAAGAATGGGGTTTTATCTGACTGATAACCATGGCAAGGCAATCTCCCCTACCTGCCACTCAAGAAAGATTTATTTAAGGGCTTCATTTGCATCCCTGTAAATTGTTTTAAATTGAAGTGGAAAAAGAGAGTCTAGAACACTCAGGATCAGAAGTCAGGAGACACAGCCAATCCAAGAAGAACTATAGCCCCACTTCTCACAATGAACCCAAACCTGGTTTACAGCCCTTACCACCACAGGTTCCTCCCTCCCATCTTGTGGCATAAAACAGCTTTTCCAAATAGTTCATCATAAATCCCAGGGTAATGTCTCTTGAGCCATTGAATCTAAAATTGAATAAATCCTTACTAGCAAAGTCCAAAGGTAGCACATGTTATTCAGAAAATCTGGACTAAAAGGCAAAGTAGAATACATTTGTGAATGTAGAAACACGATGAGCTGAATTACCAAAAGCCTAAGCATAGGATTCTTAGGTAAATCTTATAGAATGAAAAAGGCATGGAAATAGACTCATTAGACCATGAACCCGTCAACAACAGTAATATCCTGTGGTGTTACAAACCACCCCAAACCTTAATGACTTAAAATAACTAAAATTTCTTAGCTCATTTATTAGGCCATGATGCTGCTGCTGCTTAGTCACTTCAGTCGTGTCCAACTCTGTGCGAACCCATGGCCTGCAGCCCGTTAGGCTCCTCTGTCCATGGAATTCTCCAGGCAAGAATACTAGAGTGGGTTGCCATTTCCTTCTCCATAGCCCATGATACTATGTGTCATTAGCTTGGGCTAGACTCAGATGGATATTTTCTTTATTCTGGTCTCACCTGGGCATACCCTAGTTATTAACTATCACTTAGCAATTCATCAAGGACTGGACAATTCAAAATGACTTCATTCATGTGACTGAAACTTAGTTCTGGCTCTCCGATGGGTTTCTCTCTCTCCCAGTGGTTTCTCACTACCAAAGAGGCTGCCTTCTCTCTAGAGAGCAGCAAAATTCCAAGGAAGCGAGACTGGAGGCTGCAAGCCCTGGAACTCCCACAGTTGAGAACTCATCCAAATCTCTCTTGCCACTTTCTATTGAAGAAAACAAGTCACAAGATCAGCCCAAATTCAACATGATGGAAAAAAAAACTTCACTGTTGATGGGAGGAAAGGCAGAGTCACGCTGCTAGAGAAACAGGACAGAAAGATGAGAGACGTTTAGAGCCATTTATTTCAGTTTGTTCAAGTGGGGATACATTTTAGCAGCTCTGTTCTCCCTAGAACCTACTTGTAAGGTTAGGTTTGCACAAAAATTATTTCAGGTCTGTTGTTAAATGAATATACAAGTTTTTGGAAATATAGACAATCAGTTGCCAGCTAGGTGAAAGATGAATTTCAAAACTGTCAGCACTTTTGAAAATTTATGTACTAATATCTTGCTCAACTCAACTCTTAATGTCAGCATGTTTCCCTTTTTTCTACATCTATTGGCATGAAAACTTGTTTTCTCCAAATAACTAAGCTTGGCTGAGGCTAATTTTGACATGTCCTTGAAAAATTGTGCTATTCTCCATACTAGCTTCTAATATTACCAAAATAACATGGATCATTCTAGATATCATTGTATAAACTGCTTATAAATAGAACTCTGATGTTCTGCTCCACAAGATGTGGAAATATAACTGCAGTCCTTTACCAATAAGAATGTAGGCTTACTTGGAGCTCATCGCAAACAAACTGAGGGCCTATATAGCACAGTCTGTTAAGGAAGGGAACCCAGAAATAGCCCACTTTTAAATTCTTTCTTTTTCCTTTTCCATCTGTATGCTCCTCCCATTTCATGAAATGTGGTATATATTTACAACAAAGTAGTCTTTCAGACTGCTTCTCACCCTAGAACTTCAGGGGCCCAAGAGCATTTTCTCATTTCCTTCTGTCCCTTTCAGTCCTAGCTGATAATGTGTCTGGTGGTATAAAAGTATCAAGAAAATTGTGAGTCTCCTGTGTGTGTCACAAGCATTCACTCTATTAGGCAAAAGGCCTGTTCACAGATCTGCTAAATAATCTTATCTGTGTTTTGTTGCTTATATTGAAATGGATGAGAGACAATGCTCTTAAGCTTTCTCTATGCTCTCTGGTGTGACTGAGGAGATCTGTGAGCCATTACCTTCAAAACCCTTTTGTGTAATTGCATATTCTTACCTTTTGATCTTTCTGAGGTTTTAGCAAAAATTGTACAGTCATACCCTCTGCTTTTTGTTTAGACCATGCTTTCCTAACAATAAATCTCTCAGTTTTAGAATCTTCTGCAATCTGGATAGACTGAGAGTTTCCCAAAACATCAAGTCTTGGGTCTTTTTTGTTTAGCCATGATCTCTCTCTTCTTGCATTTTACTATAAAGCAACAGCCAAAAAAACAGCCTGTACCTTCAGCATTTTGCACGGAAATCTCAGTTAAATATCCAAGTTCATCATTTACAGGCTCTGCTTTCCACATAAATGCAAGTCACAATTCTGCTAACTTTATCATTATATAACAAGGATTCCCTTTCTCCGGTTTCCAATAACATGTTCCCCATTTCCTTCTGCATCCTCATTGGAACTCTCCTTAAGGTCTACATTCCTATTAATAGTCTGCTTACAACCACTTAGATATCCTCTATGATGATTCTTCTGCGCCCTCATCAACAGAGACTTCAACATCTCTATTTCCCCCATCATCCTAAATCAATCTAGCCTCCTCAGAATTCTTCCAACCTCTGTCCACTGCTCAATTACAAACCTATTTCAACAATTTTAAGTATTAGGTACAGCAGCACCCAACTTTTCGGTTAACAAAATCCTTATTAGTTTTCTACTGCTGCTATAATATATGAACACACACCAAAAAAAGTGACTTACGACAACACACATTTATTATTTCACAATTCTATAGGTCAGAAGTGGGGCACGGTCTCACAGGGCAAGGCTGGGTTCCTTCCCAAATCTTTGAAGGGAAAATTTGTCTTCTTGCCTTTTCCAGCTTCTGGAGGCCACCACATTCTTTGCTTATGGTTCCTTCCTTTCCTCCATCTTTAAAGCAGGGAATGGCGGGTTGAGTCTTTTTCAGGTCAACCTCTATGACCCTTCTGCATCAACACAGCCATTTCTCTGACCACAGCCAGGAAAATATCTCTGCTTTTTAAGAACTCATCCAGATAATACAAGAAAATTTCTCAGTTGGAAGGTCTGTAACCTTAATCACATCTACAAAGTTCCTTTTTTCATGCAAGATTACATTCACGGGTTCTCAGGCTTCCCTGGTGCTCCAGTGGGTAGAGTTCACCTTGCAATGCAAGGGGCATCAGTTCAGTCCTGGCCCAGGAAGATCCCATTTGCCATGGAGCTGCTGGGCCAGTGTGTCCAATTACAAACCAGCATTCTGGAGCACATGTGCCCAGAGCCGGTGCTCTGCAACAAGGAAGGACGCTGCAATGGAAGGCCCACACAGGCCAAAGAATAAAAGATGGATGAAAAATAAATGATGACTTGGAGGGGAAAAAAGAGCAAATCTTTTAAAAAAAAAAAAATTACATTCACGGGTTTTAGAGATTAGGTCATAAATATTTTGAGGAGGCCATAACTCTGCCTACCACAGAAAGACACTTCTGTCTTGTTTAAGCCACTATTATTTTGTCTTTTGCAACAGCAACTAAATTGGTATCCAAAGTGATATAATCCTCTTATCCAATTTCACAGTTTTGGGTGTTTAAACTACCTGCCTTTTTCAAGTGCTGTTTATAAGACACAATGAAACAACAGTCCCCTAAGGTATAGAGATAACAAACAGCATCCTTGTAATCTGAATGTACGTCACTATACGTAAGAGTTACCTGAGATCACATATATGTATATATATTTATATTTATATTTATATTGTTGTAAATTGAATCATTTTTTAAATATACTAGGAAATTTACTATGGATAATCATTTATAAAGTACAACAATACTTGTAAAGTGAATATGCATTACCTGATATATAGTTTTAATCCAAATCATTACATATTTTGTTTGAAATAAGACATACCTATATATAACATATGAACATACTACATACCTACTCTTTTTTTGGGGGTGGGGGTTGGGGAGGGAGGAGGGTGGGCGGGCCACTTCTATTGGTCTTTCATTTATTTATTTTTCATCCATCCTTGTTCTTTGGCCCACGTGGGCCTCCCATCGCGGTGGCCTCTGTTGTCACAGAGCACCGGCTCTGGGCACATGCACTCCAGAGCTCCAACTCGGTAATTGGACACATCAGTCCAGCCGCTCCGCAGCACGTGGGATCTTCCCAGGCCAGGGATCGAAACGGCGCCCCTTGCACTGCAAGGCAGTGTCCTTACCCACTGGACCACCAGGGAAGCCCCATACCTACTCTTTATTTTTGGCTGTCTGTAAGTACTAGACTCTGTGCTAGGTATTCTAAAGAACTCAAAAGATTTTTTTTTAAATTAAATTTTGACCTCTTTTATTGTTTTTTTTTTCTTTAGCTATTTTCATCCATCTTTATTCTTTGGCCTGTGTGGGCCTTCCATTGCAGTGGCCTCTCTCGTTGCAGAGAACCAGCTCTGGGCACGTGCGTTGCAGAATGCTAGCTCGTAATTGGACACACCAGTCCAGTTGCTCCACTGCACGTGGGATCCTCCCAAGCCAGGGATTGAACCGGTGTCCCTCGCACTGCAAGGCAGACTCTTTACCCACTGGACCACCAGGGAAGCCCTCAAAAGATTCTGAATAGAGTATTATGTGTATTTTATTATTGAGAATACTTAGGTAAAAGACAATAGAAATAGGGCTTCCCTGGTGGTCCAGTGGGTAAGGACACTGCCTTGCAGTGCAAGGGGCGCCAGTTCAATCCCTGGCCTGGGAAGATCCCACGTGCTGCAGAGCAGCTGGACTGATGTGTCCAATTACCAAGCCTGAGCTCTGGGGTGCATGCGCCCAGAGTCGGTGCTCTGTGACAACAGAGGACACTGCGATGGGAGGCCCACGTGGGCCAAGGAACAAAGATGGATGAAAATAGATAAACGAAAGACCAATAGAAGTGACCCACCTGCCCCCCTACCTCCCCAACCTGCCCCCCCAAAATAAAACTAAAGAAAAAAAAAGACAATAGAAATAAACGGATGAATGATACTCACAAAATGTAAGTTATATGAGATTTAAGTTAAACTTAGGGGAGATGTTAAACAGAGACAATGAGCAACAAGTAGTTTTAAAAATTAGTCAGGTTCTACAGTTACATGCATCCAAGCACTTTCGCTGTCAGAAGGAACTTTTTACGCTTAAATGATACCTCATTAAGTTTCTTCCTTCAGTGGGTGTGTGCCACTCTCTTCAGCTACAAACAGGCATTCAGGAGCCAAGCTTGACTATTTCATCTCTCTCTTTCTTCACTCCCAGTCCATCACAAAGTCCTGTTGATATAACTTCAAAATAGTTCTTGATTTCATGCACTTTTCTCCATTTCTCCCATAATAGTCCTAGTTCAAACTAGTGTCCCCTCTTCAAATGCCAGCAACTGCCACCTAATGAGTTTCTCTCAATTCACAGACTGCAGGGATATTGCTTTAAAATACAAATCTCAACTTGACCTTCATCTGCCTAAAGCCCTTCACTGGCTCCCATGATGTTTTTAAAGTTTCAAAATTCACCATGAGAAACAGTCCTTGCCTCCGTCCCTACTCTTAGCTCCTCCGTGTTCTTGCCAACTCCTCTCTAGGCTATTTCAATATTCTTACCTCCTTTTATTTGCTCAAACATGCCTATTCTTTCCTCCCTCAGTCCCTGAGATGGAAGCACTCTTTTCCTGCCTGTTTCAAGTTCACTCTTACGTATCCTTAAGATCTTGGCTCAAACATCATTTGCTCAGAGAAGCCATTAACACCCAAGTCTACACTAGATCCCCCAATGTTTACCCAGGCCTCTCTAAGCTTTTCCTTCCCAGAAATCATCACAAGTCCAAAAAATATTTACTGAAGACTTATTGAACATTCTAGGCAATATAGATACAGCAGTAACAAAACAAAGTTCCTGCTTTCATACAGTATTCGTTGTACTACATTAAGTTAGAGAGTTATTTAGATAATGTCCATCTCCCCCACTAGTCTAGGTGGGCAGGCACCCTACTGACTTATCCACCATTCTTCAGACATGGAGAAGGTACTTAGTGAATATTTGTTGAAGAAATAAAGACACAATCACAGCCAACACTCGCTATAGATACATTCATATCACTAAAATCTGGTTTTTGTGCAAAATTCACACTTTCTCTAGTAATGGGCTAAAGGTAATTTTAGTGTTGCTTCAGCAGTGCTGACCATTCTGAACAATAGCTTTCATTTATATGGTAGCTTTCAAAAAGTATTTTTTTGGGGGTGGGGAGGGCAGGTGGGGTGGGCGGGCGGGCCACCTCTCTCTTAGTGGGTGTGCCACTCTCTCAGCTACAAACAGGCATTCAGGAGCCAAGCTTGACTATTTCATCTCTCTTCTTCACTCCCAGTCCATCACAAAGTCCTGTTGATATAACTTCAAAATAGTTCTTGATTTCATGCACTTTTCTCCATTTCTCCCATAATAGTCCTAGTTCAAACTAGTGTCCCCTCTTCAAATGCCAGCAACTGCCACCTAATGAGTTTCTCTCAATTCACAGACTGCAGGGATATTGCTTTAAAATACAAATCTCAACTTGACCTTCATCTGCCTAAAGCCCTTCACTGGCTCCCATGATGTTTTTAAAGTTTCAAAATTCACCATGAGAAACAGTCCTTGCCTCCGTCCCTACTCTTAGCTCCTCCGTGTTCTTGCCAACTCCTCTCTAGGCTATTTCAATATTCTTACCTCCTTTTATTTGCTCAAACATGCCTATTCTTTCCTCCCTCAGTCCCTGAGATGGAAGCACTCTTTTCCTGCCTGTTTCAAGTTCACTCTTACGTATCCTTAAGATCTTGGCTCAAACATCATTTGCTCAGAGAAGCCATTAACACCCAAGTCTACACTAGATCCCCCAATGTTTACCCAGGCCTCTCTAAGCTTTTCCTTCCCAGAAATCATCACAAGTCCAAAAAATATTTACTGAAGACTTATTGAACATTCTAGGCAATATAGATACAGCAGTAACAAAACAAAGTTCCTGCTTTCATACAGTATTCGTTGTACTACATTAAGTTAGAGAGTTATTTAGATAATGTCCATCTCCCCCACTAGTCTAGGTGGGCAGGCACCCTACTGACTTATCCACCATTCTTCAGACATGGAGAAGGTACTTAGTGAATATTTGTTGAAGAAATAAAGACACAATCACAGCCAACACTCGCTATAGATACATTCATATCACTAAAATCTGGTTTTTGTGCAAAATTCACACTTTCTCTAGTAATGGGCTAAAGGTAATTTTAGTGTTGCTTCAGCAGTGCTGACCATTCTGAACAATAGCTTTCATTTATATGGTAGCTTTCAAAAAGTATTTTTTTGGGGGTGGGGAGGGGCAGGTGGGGTGGGCGGGCGGGCCACTTCTGCTCGTCTTTCATTTATCTATTTTCATCCATCTTTGTTCTTTGGCCCGTGTGGGCCTCCCATCGCAGTGATCTCTCTTGTTGCAGAGCACCGGCTCTGGGCACGTGCGCTCCAGAGCTCTGGCTTGGCGATTGGACCCACTGGTGGAGCCACTCTTCAGCACCGGGGCTCGCCCCAGGCCAGGATCGAACCAGCACCCCTTGCACTGCAAGGCGGTGTCCTTACCCACTGGACCACCAGGAAAGCCCCAAAGAGTATTTTTTTTAATGTTATCTTTATGACAGTCAGGTGAGGAGAGCAAAGGCAGTACCAGTCTCATTTTTCAAATATGAAAACTAAGGCTAAGAGACCTCTTAATGTGTGCTTCGTCACACATTAGTAACTGACAAAGCCAGAGTCAAATCTTAGCTCTTTCGATTTCTTTTCTTTTTTAACTATTCTAATCTCCCCCATCCCCTTTCCTAAAGTTAAAATCTTATTCAACTGATAAGTGATCAGAATAGAGGAAACCTAAACTTTTGAGAATTTAACATATCCTCATTTGTTCTTTTTGGGAGATAAGGTAAGGAAGGTGAACTATAAAAACAAATGGAGGGCTTCCCTGGTGGTCCAGTGGGTAAGGACACCGCCTTGCAGTGTAAGGGGCGCCGGTTCGATCCCTGTCCTGGGAAGATCCCACATGCCGTGGAGCAGCTGGACCGATGTGTCCAATTGCGGAGCCAGAGCTCTGGAGCGCATGCGCCCAGAGCCGGTGCTCTGTGACAACAGAGGCCACCGCGATGGGAGGCCCACACAGGCTGAAGAACAGAGATGGATGAAAATAGATAAATGAAAGACCAATAGAAGTGGCCCACCCACCACCCCCTTCCCCAACACACCCCCTTCAGAAAAAAATAATAAACTAAAAAAAAAACAAATGGAAAACATGATTTAAAATGGCAGCCAACACTCGCTTTCATTCAAAAAGGTTTTGTGCAAAATTCACACTTTCTCAACTCATGGGCTAAAGGTAATTTTAGCGTTGCTCCAGCAGTGCTGACCATTCTGAACAATAGCTTTCATTTATATGGTAGCTTTCAAAAAGTATTTTTTTGGGGGTGGGGAGGGGGGCAGGTGGGGTGGGCGAGTGGGCCACTTCTGCTCGTCTTTCATTTATCTATTTTCATCCATCTTTGTTCTTTGGCCCGTGTGGGCCTCCCATCGCAGTGATCTCTCTTGTTGCAGAGCACCGGCTCTGGGCACGTGCGCTCCAGAGCTCTGGCTTGGTAATTGGACCCACTGGTCCAGCCACTCTTCAGCACATGGGATCTTCCCAGGCCAGGGATCGAACCAGCACCCCTTGCACTGCAAGGCGGTGTCCTTACCCACTGGACCACCAGGAAAGCCCCAAAGAGTATTTTTTTTAATGTTATCTTTATGACAGTCAGGTGAGGAGAGCAAAGGCAGTACCAGTCTCATTTTTCAAATATGAAAACTAAGGCTAAGAGACCTCTTAATGTGTGCTTCGTCACACATTAGTAACTGACAAAGCCAGAGTCAAATCTTAGCTCTTTCGATTTCTTTTCTTTTTTAACTATTCTAATCTCCCCCATCCCCTTTCCTAAAGTTAAAATCTTATTCAACTGATAAGTGATCAGAATAGAGGAAACCTAAACTTTTGAGAATTTAACATATCCTCATTTGTTCTTTTTGGGAGATAAGGTAAGGAAGGTGAACTATAAAAACAAATGGAGGGCTTCCCTGGTGGTCCAGTGGGTAAGGACACCGCCTTGCAGTGTAAGGGGCGCCGGTTCGATCCCTGTCCTGGGAAGATCCCACATGCCGTGGAGCAGCTGGACCGATGTGTCCAATTGCGGAGCCAGAGCTCTGGAGCGCATGCGCCCAGAGCCGGTGCTCTGTGACAACAGAGGCCACCGCGATGGGAGGCCCACACAGGCTGAAGAACAGAGATGGATGAAAATAGATAAATGAAAGACCAATAGAAGTGGCCCACCCACCACCCCCTTCCCCAACACACCCCCCCTTCAGAAAAAAATAATAATAAACTAAAAAAAAAAAACAAATGGAAAACATGATTTAAAATGGCAATAAGTACATATTCATCAATAATTACTTTAATATTAATGGAGTAAATGCTCTGATGAAAAAAACAGAACGAAAAAAAATTTTAACAAAAAAAAACAAAGAATGACAGATTAGATAGAAAAATAAAAAACTATATTTTCCCTATAAGGGGCTTCCCTGGTGGCTCAGAAGGTAAAGAATCTGCCTGCAACGCAGAAGACCCAAGTTCGATCCCTGGGTCAGGAAGATTCCCTGGAGAAGGGAATGGCTACCCACTCCAGTATTCTTGCCTGTAGAATTCCATGGACAGAGGAGCCTGGCAGACTACAGTTTATGTCACAAAGAGTTGGACATGACTGAGTAATCAATACAAGAAGAGAATATTGCAGTCATTAACATATATGCACCCAATATAGGAGACCCTAAGTATATAGAACAAATACTAAGAGACATAAAAGGAGAAATTGACAGAAATACAATAAAAATAGGAGACATTTACACCCCACTGATATCAGTGGACAAATTATCCAGACAGAAAATCAGTAAGACAATAGAGAACCTAAATGATAGAATAGACCAGCTGGACTCAAGATTTGTGATTCAGACATTAGGATTCCATGCTCTCAGTGCAGTGAGCATGAGTTCAGTCCCTGATCAGGGAAATGATATCTACATGCTGCACAACCAAAAGAGAAAATAGACCAGTTGGACTTACTTGAAATATGTAACTCTACAACCAAAAAACCCAGAATACATATTCCTTTTAAATACAGATATGAAATTCTCTAGGATAGACCAGATCACAAAACAAACCGCAACAAATTTAAAAGAATAAAAATCATTTCAAGCTTGTTCTCTGACCACAATGGTATGAACTAGAAATCAACCACAGAAAGAAAAATGGGAAAAGAATGAATACATTGAGACTAGACAACATGTTGCTAAAAAAACAGTGGGTTAATGCTGAGATTAGAGAAGAAATCAGAAAATACCTTGAGACAAACGAAAATAAAAACATAAACTTACAAAATCTATGAAATGCAACAAAATCAGTTCGAAAAAAGAAGTTCAAAGTGATACAAGCCTTCACTGAGAAACAAGAAAATTTTTTAATAAACGACCTAACCTACCACCTAAAAGAATTATATTAATCAAAAGTACAAACAAGACCCCAAGTCAGCATAAGGGAAATAATGAAAATCAGAGAGGAAATAAATGAAATATAGATTTAAAACAATGGAAAAGATTAATAATACCAAGACTTAGTTTTTTGAAAAGATAAACAAAGCTAACAAACTTCTAGCCAGGTTGACTTAGAAGAAAAGATAGAGGATCTAAATAAAACAATAAATGAAAAAGAAGGGATAACAACTGATACCATGGAAATACAAAAAAAAAATCATGAGAATACTACAAAGCTATATGCCAACAAATTGGACAATCTAGAAGAAATGGAAAAGTTTCTAAAAATATACAGCTTGCCAAAAATGAGGCAATAAGAAACAGATAGTTTGAATAGATAGATCACTAGAAGAGAAAACAAATCTGTAATTTTGAAAAAAGAATCTCTGCAAATCAAAGTCCAGGACTGGATGACTTCACTGAGGAATTCTACCAAATATACAAAGAAGAACTTACACTGATCCTTTTCAAACTCTTCCCAAAAATTGGAGAAGAGAGAACATCCACAAATTCATTCTATGAAGCAACCACCCCCCTGACAAAGACACTACAAAAAAAGACAAAATTATAGGCCAATATCTTTGATGAATATAGATGCAAAAAATCCCCAATAAGGGACTTCCTTGGTGGCACAGTGGATAGGAACCCTCCTGCCAATGCAGGTGACATGTGTTTGATCCCTGTTGTGGGAAGATTCCACATACTATGGAGCAACAAAAGATCATATGCCATAGCCCACACTCTCAAGTCAACAAGCTGCAACTACTGAGCATATGCACAACTACTGAAGCCTGATCTAGGGTCCATGATCCACAACAACTAAAGCCTATGCACCCTAGAGTCCCCACACCACAACAAATGTTGCTAAAAAAACAGTGGGTTAATGCTGAGATTAGAGAAGAAATCAGAAAATACCTTGAGACAAACGAAAATAAAAACATAAACTTACAAAATCTATGAAATGCAACAAAATCAGTTCGAAAAAAGAAGTTCAAAGTGATACAAGCCTTCACTGAGAAACAAGAAAATTTTTTAATAAACGACCTAACCTACCACCTAAAAGAATTATATTAATCAAAAGTACAAACAAGACCCCAAGTCAGCATAAGGGAAATAATGAAAATCAGAGAGGAAATAAATGAAATATAGATTTAAAACAATGGAAAAGATTAATAATACCAAGACTTAGTTTTTTGAAAAGATAAACAAAGCTAACAAACTTCTAGCCAGGTTGACTTAGAAGAAAAGATAGAGGATCTAAATAAAACAATAAATGAAAAAGAAGGGATAACAACTGATACCATGGAAATACAAAAAAAAAAAATCATGAGAATACTACAAAGCTATATGCCAACAAATTGGACAATCTAGAAGAAATGGAAAAGTTTCTAAAAATATACAGCTTGCCAAAAATGAGGCAATAAGAAACAGATAGTTTGAATAGATAGATCACTAGAAGAGAAAACAAATCTGTAATTTTGAAAAAAGAATCTCTGCAAATCAAAGTCCAGGACTGGATGACTTCACTGAGGAATTCTACCAAATATACAAAGAAGAACTTACACTGATCCTTTTCAAACTCTTCCCAAAAATTGGAGAAGAGAGAACATCCACAAATTCATTCTATGAAGCAACCACCCCCCTGACAAAGACACTACAAAAAAAGACAAAATTATAGGCCAATATCTTTGATGAATATAGATGCAAAAAATCCCCAATAAGGGACTTCCTTGGTGGCACAGTGGATAGGAACCCTCCTGCCAATGCAGGTGACATGTGTTTGATCCCTGTTGTGGGAAGATTCCACATACTATGGAGCAACAAAAGATCATATGCCATAGCCCACACTCTCAAGTCAACAAGCTGCAACTACTGAGCATATGCACAACTACTGAAGCCTGATCTAGGGTCCATGATCCACAACAACTAAAGCCTATGCACCCTAGAGTCCCCACACCACAACTACTGAGCCCATGTGCTGCAACTACTGAAGTCTGTGTGTCTAGAATCTGTGCTCCACTACAAGAAGAGTCACTGCAATGAGAATCCTGTGCACCACAGTGAAGAGTAGCCCTCACTTTCTCTTCAACTAGGAAAACTCATAAGCAGTAATGAGGATCCAGTGAAACCAAAAAAAAAAAAAAAAACTCCTCAGCAAAATATTAGCAAACTGAATCCAATAATACATAAAAAGGATCATATACCATGATTAAGCTGGATTCATTCCAGGGTTGCAAAGATGGTTCAACATATGTAAATCAACTAGTGTTATATACTGTATTAATAAAAACAAAAGACAGAAACCACATAATTATTTTCATAAGTGCACAAAAGGCATTTGACAAAATTTAACATCCATCCATGACAAAAACTCTCACCAAAGTGGCTATAGAGGGAACATATCTCAACATACAAAAAGTTATTAACAAAAACCTCACATCCAAAAGAATACTCAACAGTGAAAAGCCAAAATCCTTCCCACTAAATTCAGGAACAAGACAAGGATTACCACTTTCACCACTTCATGTAATATAGTATTGGAAATCCTAGCCACAGCAATCAGACAAGAAAAGGAAATAAAAGGTAACCAAAATGGGAAGGAAGGGGTAAAACTGTCCCTATTTGCTGATGACATTATACTCTATATCAAGAACCCTAAAGTCTCCCTAAAAACCATTAGACTTAACAAATGAATTCAGGAAGGCAATAGGATACAAAATTAATGCACAGAAATCTGTTGCATTTCTTTATGCTAACAATGAAATATCAGAAAGAGAAAGTAAATAAAATAATCCCATTTAAAAATCACAATACCTAACTATAAACTTAACCAAGGGGCTTCCCTGGTGGTCCAGTGTGTAGAGAGTCTGCCTTGCAGTACAAGGGGCACCAGTTCAATCCCTGGCCCAGAAAGATCCTACATGGCACAGAGCAGCTGGACCAATGTGTCCAATTACAAACCAGTGCTCTGGAGTGCATGTGCCTAAAGCCAGTGCTCTGCAATGAGAGAAGCCACTGCAATGGGAGGTCCAAAGAATAAAAAGATGGATGAAAATAAATATAAACAAAAAGAGGCAGCATGGGGAAAAGGGAAAATGAAAAAAAAAATTTTTTTAATGCACATTTAGGGCTTCCCTGATGGTTCAGTGGGTGGAGAGTCTGCCTTGCTGTGCAGAGGGCACTGGTTAGATCCCTGGCCTGGGAAGATTCCACATGCCACAGAGTGGCTGGACTGGTGTGTCCAATTACAATCCAGCACTCTGGAGCGCATACACCAGAGCCAGTGCTCTGCAGTGGGAAAGGCCACTGCAATGGGAGGCCCACGCAGGCCAAAGAATAAAGATAGATGGAAATAAATAAATAACAATACAAGAGGCCAAAAAAATTTTTAAATGCACATTTAAATTTAACCAAGGGAGCAATGACCTGTACACTGAAAGCTATAAAACACTGATAAAGGAAACTGAAGCTGATTCAAAGAAATGGAAAGATATCCCATGCTCTTGGATCAGAAAAATTAATATCACTAAAATGGCCAGACTACTCAAAGCAATCTACAGATTTACTGCAATCCCTATCAGAATATTCAAGACATTTTTCACAGAACTAGACAAATAATCTTAAAATTTAAATGGAATGGAAAATGTCCCAGAATTGTCAAAGTAATCTTATGAAAAAGAACAAAAACTGGAGGCATACCCCTTCCAGACGTTGGAAAATAGTGAAAAGCTACCATAATCAAGACAGCATGGTACTGGCACAAAAACAGATATATGGATCCATAACAGAGAGTCCAGAAATAAATCCATACGCCTACAATCAATTAATCTACAACAAAGGAGGCAAGCACATACAATGGAGAAAAGCAGTCTCTTCCACAGTGGTGCTGAGGAAAGTGGATGACTGCATGTAAATCAGTGGAGTTAGAACACTTCCTCACACCATAGACCAAAGTAAACTCAAAATGGTTTAAAGACGTAAATATAAGACATGACACATACAGCTCCATAATAGAATATAGGAAAAATATTCTCTGACACGATTCTTAGCAATATTTTCTTTTTAAATCAGTCAAAAGAAATAAAAGCAAAAATGGAACCTAATCAAATTTAAAAGCTTTTGCACAGCAAAGGAAACCATAAACAAAATGAAAATACAAGCTACAGAATAGGAGAAAATATTTGCAAATCATCTGACTGGCGAGAGGTCAATATCCAAAATACAAACAGCTCATACAACATTATATTGAAAAAACAAATAGCCCAATCAAAAAATGGGCAGAAGGCTTAAATAAAATGTCCTCAAAGAAGGCAAATATTTACCCAACAGGCACATGAAAAGATGCTAATTATTAGAGAAATGCAAATTAAAACCACAATGAAGTATCATCTCACACTGGTCAGAATGACTATCTTAGGAATTCTACAAATAACAAATGTTGGAAAGGTATGTTGAAAAGGGAGCACTCCACTGTTGGTAGAGCTCTAAATAAGTGAAGTCACTATGTGAAACAGTACAGAAGTTTCTTAAAAACTAAAAGCAGAGCTACCATATGATTCAGCAATCTCACTCTAGTACATATCCAGGGGAGAAAAAAAAAAACTAATTCTAAAAGTTCTTTTCCAGTGGCTCAGTGGTAAAAAAAAAAAAAAATCTGCCTGCCAAGCAGGACATGTGTGCTCCATCCCTGGAGAAGGAAATGGCAACCCACTCCAGTGTTATTGCCTGGGAAATCCCATGGACAAAAAAGTCTCACAGGTTACAGTCCACAGGGTCACAACTGGACACAACTTAGCAACAAAACAACAACAGCAAAATTCTAAGAGACACATGCATCTCCGTGCTTATAGCAGTAATATTTACAAGAGCCAAGATACAGAAACAACCTAAGTGTCCATCAAGACAATTAGCTTAAGAAGATGTGACACACACACACACACACACACCAGAATATTACTTGGCCTTAAAAAATAATGAGATAGGGCTTCCCTGGTGGTCCAGTAAGTAAATATTCCACCTGCAGTGCAGGGGGAGCCAGTTCGATTCCTGGCCTGGAAAGATCCCACATGCTGCAGAGTGGCTGGACCGGTGTGTCCAATTGTGAGCCAGTGCTTTGGAATGCATGCACCCAGAGACAGTGCTCTGCAACAGAAGAGGCCACCGCAATGGGAGGCCCACAGAAGCCAAAGAACAAAGATGGATGAAAATAAATAAATGAAAGACCAATAAAAGAGGTCAAAATTTAAAAAATATTAATGAAATATTGCATTTGCAGCAACACAGATCAACCTACCGAATATTATACTTTGTGAAATAAGTCAGAGAAAGATGAATATTATATGATATCACTTACATGTAGAATCTAAGGAAATAATACAAGTGAATTTATATACAAGACAGAAACAGACTCACAGACATAGAAAAACTTACGGTTACCAAAGGGGAAATGGATGTTGAGAGATAAATTAGCAATATGGAATTAAGAATACAAACTTCTATATATAAAACAAATAAGCAACAAGTATAAGGTATAGCAGAGGAAATTACATTCAATATTTTATAATAATCTATAATAGGAAATAGTCCAAAATATATTTTTTTTCTGAATGACTTTGCTGTATACCTGAAACTAACACAATACTGTACATAAATGGTACTTTAATTTTTAAAAACAGAGAGGAAGGAGTAAAATCCCAGAATTAACAGCAGAGAAGGCGTCAGCCATTTTGGGTGGCTCTGAGATCAAGGTTGGCAGAAATAGAGAGTGTAAATGTTGAGGAGAGCAGAAATCAGCATGACCTGTCACTGGAACAGTTGGCTACACCTTTACATTTTGAGAACAACTGTCAGCAGAAGGATTGCTCTTTGGAAAAATAACAAGATAGTACTAAAGAGAGTGAATGATCTTTCCAGTGAAGACAAAAATTGTTGAAAACTGAAGTAGGCATCTCTGCTATTGCCTGAACTTCATGCATTCCTCTTTCTTTTAGAACCCCAGTTTTCTTTTCAGGAAACACTCATCTTGCACTGTTCACAGTCTAGTCAATCAAGAAACTGCAGACCAAAGATTCACCTCTTGAGACTTCCCTGGTGGTGCAGGGGATAAGAATCTACCTGCCAATGCAGGGGACATGGGTTCAATCCCTGGTCTAAGAAGATTCTACATGGTGTGTGTGTGTGAGTGTGCACAGGCATGTGCTCAGTCATGTCCAACTCTTTGGGCTTTGTCCACCCCATGGACTGTGGCCTGCCAGTCTCTTCTGTCATGGAATTTTCCCAGGGAGCAACAAAAGCCCATGTGCCACAACTACTGAGCCTGTGCTCCAGAGCCTGAGAGCCCCAACTACTGAAGCACATGAGCCCCAACTACTGAAGTACATGAGCCCCAACTACTGAAGAACATGTGCCTAGAGCCCATATTGCACAAAAGAAGCCACCACAATGAGAAGCACGCATACCACAAGGAAGAGAAATTTCCCTGTAGAGAAAGCCCATGCACAGCAAAGACCCAGCGCAACAAATAATAATCAAAAAAAAAAATGTGTTTTAAAAAGGTTCACCTCTTGGTTAAGTGGTGGACACTAGACCCAAATGCAGCCAATCAGATCATCTAACAGAACAACACAAAGATCAAATACAGTTCTTTCTTCCAACCCAAAGAAACTATTGGTTCCTAACCTTAGTTGCTGCCTAGAGGTTAATCCCAGTAATTCTCTGGATCCTGTGGGTCCTAGCTCCTGCCTTACCCTCACCCTAGTTCTTTTATTTTACCCTAGACTTTACACACTACTTCATATCTTTACTGTAAGTTTCCTTCACATCCAACAAACCATGATTAATATATAAACCTAGAGTCAAGCTCTTCTCTTTTAGCTTTTGGTTCCTCATCCATCTACCCTATAGATCTCTGCCCATCCACATACACTAGTTTCAGCCTGACAATGACAACTTTCATTCAAAGGATATGCAGACCTGTACAACAGTGGAAAAAGCAATGATACAAAACAGAAGGACCTAGATGACCAAACATCTGACCTCAAAACTAAAACCTAATTTTAGTCAGTATACCTAGAGAAATTTAAGACAACAATGCCTAGAAAACCTGGAGCAAACTTCTGTAAAAAAGAAAAAAAAGGAACAATAAAAACTAACACAATTAAATATTTTTCAGTTATTAGATAGGCTATTAAAAAAGTCACAGATTTTTCTGGAATATAGAGCAACAGTCCAACAAGTAGAAAGTGTAAGCAGAATGGTGAGTCATACAGAAAACTTGTCCAAGAAGTACCTCCCATAATGCAGGGACATGGGTTCAATCCCTGGTCTAAGAAGATTCTACATGGTGTGTGTGTGTGAGTGTGCACAGGCATGTGCTCAGTCATGTCCAACTCTTTGGGCTTTGTCCACCCCATGGACTGTGGCCTGCCAGTCTCTTCTGTCATGGAATTTTCCCAGGGAGCAACAAAAGCCCATGTGCCACAACTACTGAGCCTGTGCTCCAGAGCCTGAGAGCCCCAACTACTGAAGCACATGAGCCCCAACTACTGAAGTACATGAGCCCCAACTACTGAAGAACATGTGCCTAGAGCCCATATTGCACAAAAGAAGCCACCACAATGAGAAGCACGCATACCACAAGGAAGAGAAATTTCCCTGTAGAGAAAGCCCATGCACAGCAAAGACCCAGCGCAACAAATAATAATCAAAAAAAAAAATGTGTTTTAAAAAGGTTCACCTCTTGGTTAAGTGGTGGACACTAGACCCAAATGCAGCCAATCAGATCATCTAACAGAACAACACAAAGATCAAATACAGTTCTTTCTTCCAACCCAAAGAAACTATTGGTTCCTAACCTTAGTTGCTGCCTAGAGGTTAATCCCAGTAATTCTCTGGATCCTGTGGGTCCTAGCTCCTGCCTTACCCTCACCCTAGTTCTTTTATTTTACCCTAGACTTTACACACTACTTCATATCTTTACTGTAAGTTTCCTTCACATCCAACAAACCATGATTAATATATAAACCTAGAGTCAAGCTCTTCTCTTTTAGCTTTTGGTTCCTCATCCATCTACCCTATAGATCTCTGCCCATCCACATACACTAGTTTCAGCCTGACAATGACAACTTTCATTCAAAGGATATGCAGACCTGTACAACAGTGGAAAAAGCAATGATACAAAACAGAAGGACCTAGATGACCAAACATCTGACCTCAAAACTAAAACCTAATTTTAGTCAGTATACCTAGAGAAATTTAAGACAACAATGCCTAGAAAACCTGGAGCAAACTTCTGTAAAAAAGAAAAAAAAGGAACAATAAAAACTAACACAATTAAATATTTTTCAGTTATTAGATAGGCTATTAAAAAAAAGTCACAGATTTTTTCTGGAATATAGAGCAACAGTCCAACAAGTAGAAAGTGTAAGCAGAATGGTGAGTCATACAGAAAACTTGTCCAAGAAGTACCTCCCATAGGAGTTTCAGAAAGAGAAAATGGTGAAAATACTGATGAAAATAGGAGATGAAAATAAGAAACAAATAACAGAGGAAAACTTCTCAGAGCTAAAGAAAGATATATCGCTTGAAATTACAAGTTCTCGGCAAGTATAGAACAGAGAAATAAAAAAGACTCCCACTAGGGTACATCATTGTGAAATTTCTGAACATCAAGGACAAAGGAAAGATCCTTTTGTCCTGAGGAGAAAAAGCAGTTAACTTAACAAAGGATAAGAATTAGATCAGTGTCACAGACAGCAGCAACAATAAGATGTTAGGAAATAGTTTTCAAAGTTCTAAGGGAAAAATTATTCTGAACCTAATATTCTTCACATAATCAAGCTCTCAATGAAGTGTGAGGTAAAAATAATGACATTGTCTCCTATATAAGAACTAAAAATGAATTCTCACACAATCTTTTTGGAAAATAAGTTCTTTTAGAAGTAACCAGCAAACCATAAAGGGGGAAAAATAAGAGGCAATCCAAGATAAAAGGAATACCTGAGATTCAATAAGCAGGGGACCTAAACCAATACCCCAGGTTTTTTGTTTGTTTGTTTAAGTGTAGGATAACTGTTGTACAATAGCTTAGGAAATAATCAGTCCAAATTAAAGGAAGAAATCAGAGAGGTCTGAGAATGTCTTCAAGATGGAATAGATTCACAGTAATAAACTGATTAAGCAGCTGGGTGGTCTTGGTGGTAACGTGGAGTTATATGCTTCTTTTGTCCATAAGGGAAAAGGACAGAAACTCAGAGGTGAGGGGAATAAAAACAAGAAAATTACAACCCAAATTTGACACTAACTAAAGTGCAGGTTAATTTTGAGTTATTGTGAATGCGAAATGACAACAATAGGAAATTAAAGCCCAACAATTTGCCTAGAAAAACCGGGAAAAGGCAAACTTCTGTAAAAAAGAAAAAAAAGGAACAATAAAAACTAACACAATTAAATATTTTTCAGTTATTAGATAGGCTATTAAAAAAAAGTCACAGATTTTTTCTGGAATATAGAGCAACAGTCCAACAAGTAGAAAGTGTAAGCAGAATGGTGAGTCATACAGAAAACTTGTCCAAGAAGTACCTCCCATAGGAGTTTCAGAAAGAGAAAATGGTGAAAATACTGATGAAAATAGGAGATGAAAATAAGAAACAAATAACAGAGGAAAACTTCTCAGAGCTAAAGAAAGATATATCGCTTGAAATTACAAGTTCTCGGCAAGTATAGAACAGAGAAATAAAAAAGACTCCCACTAGGGTACATCATTGTGAAATTTCTGAACATCAAGGACAAAGGAAAGATCCTTTTGTCCTGAGGAGAAAAAGCAGTTAACTTAACAAAGGATAAGAATTAGATCAGTGTCACAGACAGCAGCAACAATAAGATGTTAGGAAATAGTTTTCAAAGTTCTAAGGGAAAAATTATTCTGAACCTAATATTCTTCACATAATCAAGCTCTCAATGAAGTGTGAGGTAAAAATAATGACATTGTCTCCTATATAAGAACTAAAAATGAATTCTCACACAATCTTTTTGGAAAATAAGTTCTTTTAGAAGTAACCAGCAAACCATAAAGGGGGAAAAATAAGAGGCAATCCAAGATAAAAGGAATACCTGAGATTCAATAAGCAGGGGACCTAAACCAATACCCCAGGTTTTTTGTTTGTTTGTTTAAGTGTAGGATAACTGTTGTACAATAGCTTAGGAAATAATCAGTCCAAATTAAAGGAAGAAATCAGAGAGGTCTGAGAATGTCTTCAAGATGGAATAGATTCACAGTAATAAACTGATTAAGCAGCTGGGTGGTCTTGGTGGTAACGTGGAGTTATATGCTTCTTTTGTCCATAAGGGAAAAGGACAGAAACTCAGAGGTGAGGGGAATAAAAACAAGAAAATTACAACCCAAATTTGACACTAACTAAAGTGCAGGTTAATTTTGAGTTATTGTGAATGCGAATGTGAGGTGGCAATCCATTTAATCTTAATGTTTGGAACAGTCTGCTTCATGAATCTGCTTTTGTGAGATATGAATGCATTTCCTTACAATTGCATGTACACCAATGTTTTACACAAAATAATATTTAAATGAATAAAAATATTATAAACACCTTTTGCTAGTTCTCCATTATTACTGTAAAATAAAGATTTGGGAAATCCACAAAAGTATAGTTTAGTGAATTACCATGTGGAGAATAGCCATTTAACCTTCATTGCTTAGCTCAAGGAATAGAACTTTGCCACCCACCCAGAAAATTCTCCAATTTCACCATCTTACTCTCAACTCTCTTGGTGATTGGAAGTAATCATTTCCCTGGCAAACCATTTTATCACCCAAATGTGCATCCTAAACATTCTAGTTTAATCTTGAGAATTTTTTTAAATTTTAAGACTTTTCTAAATTTTAAAGATTTCCCCTCTATCCCTTTCTTTTTCCTTATCTACTGAAGAACATGTAGTCTGGACTTTACTAAATACATACTCATGCTGCAGTTCTGTCCATGCATCTCCTCTGTAATCCTGCAAATGGGTATCTGGATTCAAAACCTGGATAAGACTCAGGTTCTAGTCTTTTAACAAGACTCAAGGTGGTGATGTATCCTTCCTTCCACTCCCCTTCCCTCTCCTTCTTCCTCTTCACTGACCCACTGGATGTTCACTGGCATATTACTTTAGGAAAATAATCAGTCCAAATTAAAGGCAATCCAAGATAAAAGGAATACCTGAGATTCAATAAGCAGGGGACCTAAACCAATACCCCAGGTTTTTTGTTTGTTTGTTTAAGTGTAGGATAACTGTTGTACAATAGCTTAGGAAATAATCAGTCCAAATTAAAGGAAGAAATCAGAGAGGTCTGAGAATGTCTTCAAGATGGAATAGATTCACAGTAATAAACTGATTAAGCAGCTGGGTGGTCTTGGTGGTAACGTGGAGTTATATGCTTCTTTTGTCCATAAGGGAAAAGGACAGAAACTCAGAGGTGAGGGGAATAAAAACAAGAAAATTACAACCCAAATTTGACACTAACTAAAGTGCAGGTTAATTTTGAGTTATTGTGAATGCGAATGTGAGGTGGCAATCCATTTAATCTTAATGTTTGGAACAGTCTGCTTCATGAATCTGCTTTTGTGAGATATGAATGCATTTCCTTACAATTGCATGTACACCAATGTTTTACACAAAATAATATTTAAATGAATAAAAATATTATAAACACCTTTTGCTAGTTCTCCATTATTACTGTAAAATAAAGATTTGGGAAATCCACAAAAGTATAGTTTAGTGAATTACCATGTGGAGAATAGCCATTTAACCTTCATTGCTTAGCTCAAGGAATAGAACTTTGCCACCCACCCAGAAAATTCTCCAATTTCACCATCTTACTCTCAACTCTCTTGGTGATTGGAAGTAATCATTTCCCTGGCAAACCATTTTATCACCCAAATGTGCATCCTAAACATTCTAGTTTAATCTTGAGAATTTTTTTAAATTTTAAGACTTTTCTAAATTTTAAAGATTTCCCCTCTATCCCTTTCTTTTTCCTTATCTACTGAAGAACATGTAGTCTGGACTTTACTAAATACATACTCATGCTGCAGTTCTGTCCATGCATCTCCTCTGTAATCCTGCAAATGGGTATCTGGATTCAAAACCTGGATAAGACTCAGGTTCTAGTCTTTTAACAAGACTCAAGGTGGTGATGTATCCTTCCTTCCACTCCCCTTCCCTCTCCTTCTTCCTCTTCACTGACCCACTGGATGTTCACTGGCATATTACTTAGCCTTTTTTGTGTTTTGTGTTTTTGCAGTTTTTTTCTTATAGCTGAATTCTAATCTCATACAAGTATGGTCAAAAAAGATGTTTGGTATTTCAACCTCCTCAAATTGAGACTTGTTTTGTATCTAGCATGTGACCTATCCTGGAGAATGTTCCATGTAAACTTGAAAAGAATGTGTATTCGCCTGGGTTTTTCTTTTAACTTTTTCGCTGCATTGCATGGCTTGCTGGATCTTAGTTCCCTAACAGCAATCAAACCTACACCTTTAGCATTGAAAGTGTGGAGTTCTAACCATTGGACCACCAGGGAACTCCCTATTCTTTTGTTTTTAGACAGAATGCTCTCTATATATCTATTCAAAGTTCATCTGATATAATGTGTTATTTTCAGATTGATTTTCTGCTTGGATGATCTGTCCATTGTTGTTAAGTGGAGTGCTAAAGTCCCTTGCTATTATTGTGTTATTGTCAATTCCTCCCTTTATGTCTGTTAATATTTGTTTTATGTATTTAGATGCTCCTATGTTGGGTGAGTATACATTTATAATTGTTATATCTTCTGTTGGATTGATCCTTTGACTGCAATGAGATGTTCTTCTTTGTCTTCTGTGACAGACATTGATTGAAAGTCAATTTATCTGGTATAAATATTATTACCTCAGTTTTATTTTTATTTCCATTTGCATGGAATGTTTTTCTATCGCCACACCTTAGTCTGTGTCTTTAGATATGAAATGAGTCTCCTGTAGGCAATCACTGCATTATTTCTTTGGAGCATTTAGTCCATTTATGTTTAAAGTAATTATTGATAGGTATATACTTATTTCCATTTTGTTCATTGTTTTCTGGTTGTTTTGTAGCTCTTTTAATCCTACGTTCTTTTCTCTCTTCTGTTGTAACTTGATGACTATATTTAATATTATGTTTGAATTCCTTTCTCATGTGTGTGTGTGTGTGTGGATGTGGTTTGGGTTTGTGGATGTGTATATGTGTGTGTGTATATATGTAAAATTATGTTAAATTGGTGATCTCTTAAATTTAAATGTGTTCTAATATTACCCCTGTACCCACATTTTTTGACTTCATATTTTGTATTTTTTGTGTGTGAGCATCCCTTAACTATTTATCGTGATATAGACAATTTTACTATTTTTAACTTTCCTACTAGATTTGTAAGTGGTTAATCTACAACCTATGCTGTATGTTTGTCTTTACAAATCTGACTTTTCCTTTGTAGCTTTCATATTTCTAGTTGTGGTCTTTTCTTTCCTGTTTACAGAAGTCCCATTAACCGAAGATTTTAGTCTTTCATTTTTTGAAAAGAATGTGTATTCGCCTGGGTTTTCTTTTAACTTTTTCGCATGAGCTTGCTGGATCTTAGTTCCCTAACAGCAATCAAACCTACACCTTTAGCATTGAAAGTGTGGAGTTCTAACCATTGGACCACCAGGGAACTCCCTATTCTTTTGTTTTTAGACAGAATGCTCTCTATATATCTATTCAAAGTTCATCTGATATAATGTGTTATTTTCAGATTGATTTTCTGCTTGGATGATCTGTCCATTGTTGTTAAGTGGAGTGCTAAAGTCCCTTGCTATTATTGTGTTATTGTCAATTCCTCCCTTTATGTCTGTTAATATTTGTTTTATGTATTTAGATGCTCCTATGTTGGGTGAGTATACATTTATAATTGTTATATCTTCTGTTGGATTGATCCTTTGACTGCAATGAGATGTTCTTCTTTGTCTTCTGTGACAGACATTGATTGAAAGTCAATTTATCTGGTATAAATATTATTACCTCAGTTTTATTTTTATTTCCATTTGCATGGAATGTTTTTCTATCGCCACACCTTAGTCTGTGTCTTTAGATATGAAATGAGTCTCCTGTAGGCAATCACTGCATTATTTCTTTGGAGCATTTAGTCCATTTATGTTTAAAGTAATTATTGATAGGTATATACTTATTTCCATTTTGTTCATTGTTTTCTGGTTGTTTTGTAGCTCTTTTAATCCTACGTTATTTTTCTCTCTTCTGTTGTAACTTGATGACTATATTTAATATTATGTTTGAATTCCTTTCTCATGTGTGTGTGTGTGTGTGGATGTGGTTTGGGTTTGTGGATGTGTATATGTGTGTGTGTATATATGTAAAATTATGTTAAATTGGTGATCTCTTAAATTTAAATGTGTTCTAATATTACCCCTGTACCCACATTTTTTGACTTCATATTTTGTATTTTTTGTGTGTGAGCATCCCTTAACTATTTATCGTGATATAGACAATTTTACTATTTTTAACTTTCCTACTAGATTTGTAAGTGGTTAATCTACAACCTATGCTGTATGTTTGTCTTTACAAATCTGACTTTTCCTTTGTAGCTTTCATATTTCTAGTTGTGGTCTTTTCTTTCCTGTTTACAGAAGTCCCATTAACCTCTCTTGTAAACTGATTTGGTGGTACTGAATTCTTTCATCTTTTGCTTATCTGTAGAACCGTCTATATCTCCTTCAGACTTAAATAAGAGCCTTTCTGGATTGAGTATTCCTGGTAGTAGGTTTTGTTTTTTCATTACTTTGTATCATGTCACTTCCTTCTGGCCTGCAAAATTTCTCCTGAAAAGTCAGCTTGATTGTCTTATGGACATTCCCTTGTACATAACTAGTTGCTTTTCCCTTGCTGCTTTTAACAATCTCTCTTTAATTTTTGACATTTCAGTTACAACATGTCTTGGTATGGACTTCTTTGGGTTCATTTTATTTGGGACTTTTTGTGCTTCCTGGATCTGGATATCTGTTTCATTCTCGAGGTTAGGAAAGTTGTCAGCCATTATTTCTTTGAATAACTTGTCTGTCCTTTCTTCTCTCTCTTTTCCATCTGAAATCCTATAATGTAAATGTTCATATGTCTGATATTGTCTCAGAGGTCTCTTAAACCATTCTCATTTTTTTTCTTTTTTCTGATCAATGAGGGTGATTTCCACTAATTTTGTCTTCCAGTTCATTTATGCATTCCTATCGTTTAATATACTGTTGATTCCTTTTAGTGTATGTTTTAATTTCAGTTTTTGTAATCTTCAGCTCTGCTTCGTTCTTCTTTATATCTTCTCTTTGTTAAATGGGGTTTTTTTGGCCACTTATATTGATCTTTTATTTTATTTATCATTGTTCTTTGGCCTGTGTGGGTTTCCCATCACAGTGGCCTCTCTTGTTACAGAGTACCAGAACTGAGTGCATGCACTCCAAAGCTCAGGCTCAGTAGTTGGACACATCGGTACAGCTGCTCCGAGGCACGTGGGATCTACCCAGGTCAGGGATTGAACCAGCACCCCTTGCAATGCAAGGTGGTGTCCTTACCCACTGGACCACCAAGGAAGCCCACTCTCTGTTAAATTTATCACCATGTTTATCCATCTTCTCTTGAGTATTTTGAGCATCTTTATGACCATTATCTTGAATTCTTTATTGAGTAGACTATATTCACTTTGCTAGTTCTACTTCTAGGGTTGTCTTCCTTCTTTGGAATATATTCTTCTTTCTCCCCATTTTACCTCTGTTCCATCTCACTTCTGAATTTTCTGATTTATGTTTTTTTTCATGTCTGTAGTACTATCTTACTAATCTGTTTTAGCTCATTTTGAAAACAGATTAAATGGTACCACTGAATCTATAGACATTTTAATCTGCAGACAAGCCTTCCTGGCATGCGTTCATTGTTTGTAGGGATATCATTCTGCTTCTTATTCTTTTTTTCTAGTAATAACTTTGTATGGTATTTGACTTCAATAATTTTGTTCTTTTTAAAATATTTATGTATTTGACTGTGCCAAGTCTTAGATGCAGCGTGAAGAACCTTCAGTCTTTGTTGCAGCATGCAGGATCTTTAGTTGTGACATGCGAACTCTTAGTTTCAGGATGCAGGGTCTAGATCCCTAATTGAATTAGAGATTAAATTGGGAGCATGGAGTCTTAGCCACTGGACCACCAGAAAAGTCCATTCTGTTCTTTATTATATTTTATATAATTACTTTTATTTTACTTTTGATTTTTACAGAGTTTTGCTGTTTACAGATATGTATAATCCCAGATTAGCCATATGCATATCCCTGACCCCTCCCTTGTTCACCCCATCCCAATCCCCCCCATCCCACCCCTCCAGGTCATAGCACAGTCACCCTGCAGTATCCCTTCTGTTCTTTATTCTTATGTGAAGTTTATTTTCCTGGACTTTCAGAAAAAATTAGCATAGCTTTTCTAACATCACAGAGTTTCCATTCCATGTTACATCAGCAACTATTGTTATGTTATTAATGCTAGTGTTAGTGAGTTTTCTTTTTCTTTTCTTTTGAAGGTGGAGATGGTTCAAAAGTCAAATACCTTCATTTCTAAGACTTTGTTCTCTTGTCCCATTTTTTTTTCCTGGACCTTCTCTTTCCTTCCTCTCCATATTCCCTATCACAGTAAGTGATAAACTGCTGGAAGGGAGCTCTGACTTGTCCAGCCACTTCAGATCTTACCATCATTGCCTTGCATCCATCTAGTGCGTGCTTGCATGCTAAGTTGCTTCAGTCATGTCCAGCTCTTTGCAGTTGTATGGACTGTAGTCTGCCAGGCTCCTCTGTCCTTGGGATTCTCCAGGCAAGAATACTGAAGTGGGTAGCCATGCCCTCCTCCAGGGGTTCTTCCTGACTGAGGGATCAAACCTGATCTCCTATGTCATCAGCATTGGCAGATGGGCGCTTTATAGCTAGTGCCACCTGGGGGCCCAGTGTGGAGGGTAAAAGTCTCACATTTAGTTCTTTTCTCAATTTGCATGCTTGTCAGTGGATATCTACTGGATTTCTCCTGGTCTCAGGCCAGTTGTATCCCTGTGGTTTATTCTGCTCAGATATTGATACAATATAGCTTCTGAGATTATCAGTGGTTGATCCTCACCTGTTTGTGCTTTGGGAGTCCTGGAGATTCCTTACAACCTAGTTGTGTTGTGAATGTTGTCCATAGGTTATACACTTTATTATTCAGCAGTTCTGTCTGCTTGTATGTGAGGATTCACAGAAAATGAAAAACTATTTCACAGCCACTGTCCTTGTCACTGTCATGTTCTCCAAGGCCCCAGATTAAGAATCATTTATGTGTATGTATCAAAGAATGTACCAAAGGAGCTTAATTTCATTTATAGAACATAGTACAATGTTGAGATGTAATAGTATTCCTACTGCAGCTGGGAAGGGGAGAGGAAGGAGGTATGAAGGAAAGAGAATTAAGCACTAATTTCCTCATCTTAGTGGGGAGACCAAGATACCTTCTAAAGTTGATGGATAAAATGACAATCCACCTTGATTACTCAGAGAATTCTCTGAACTGTTACAAAAAATAAGAAAATTCAGTAAAGTGGTTAATTGTGAAATTAACTGATAGACATCAATAGCTCTGCAACATAATTAACATCTCAAGTGTTTGCTATGTGGCAGGCACTTTGCAAAGAACCCTTCAACAATAAATTGCTTAATCTTCTAAACAATTCCCTCAGGTAGGCACTACTATTAGTATCTTCATTCTATGGAAAAGGAAACCATGTAAAAAGATTCAATAGCTGACTTAATTGTCCAGCCACTTCAGATCTTACCATCATTGCCTTGCATCCATCTAGTGCGTGCTTGCATGCTAAGTTGCTTCAGTCATGTCCAGCTCTTTGCAGTTGTATGGACTGTAGTCTGCCAGGCTCCTCTGTCCTTGGGATTCTCCAGGCAAGAATACTGAAGTGGGTAGCCATGCCCTCCTCCAGGGGTTCTTCCTGACTGAGGGATCAAACCTGATCTCCTATGTCATCAGCATTGGCAGATGGGCGCTTTATAGCTAGTGCCACCTGGGGGCCCAGTGTGGAGGGTAAAAGTCTCACATTTAGTTCTTTTCTCAATTTGCATGCTTGTCAGTGGATATCTACTGGATTTCTCCTGGTCTCAGGCCAGTTGTATCCCTGTGGTTTATTCTGCTCAGATATTGATACAATATAGCTTCTGAGATTATCAGTGGTTGATCCTCACCTGTTTGTGCTTTGGGAGTCCTGGAGATTCCTTACAACCTAGTTGTGTTGTGAATGTTGTCCATAGGTTATACACTTTATTATTCAGCAGTTCTGTCTGCTTGTATGTGAGGATTCACAGAAAATGAAAAACTATTTCACAGCCACTGTCCTTGTCACTGTCATGTTCTCCAAGGCCCCAGATTAAGAATCATTTATGTGTATGTATCAAAGAATGTACCAAAGGAGCTTAATTTCATTTATAGAACATAGTACAATGTTGAGATGTAATAGTATTCCTACTGCAGCTGGGAAGGGGAGAGGAAGGAGGTATGAAGGAAAGAGAATTAAGCACTAATTTCCTCATCTTAGTGGGGAGACCAAGATACCTTCTAAAGTTGATGGATAAAATGACAATCCACCTTGATTACTCAGAGAATTCTCTGAACTGTTACAAAAAATAAGAAAATTCAGTAAAGTGGTTAATTGTGAAATTAACTGATAGACATCAATAGCTCTGCAACATAATTAACATCTCAAGTGTTTGCTATGTGGCAGGCACTTTGCAAAGAACCCTTCAACAATAAATTGCTTAATCTTCTAAACAATTCCCTCAGGTAGGCACTACTATTAGTATCTTCATTCTATGGAAAAGGAAACCATGACATGCAAAGAGATTCAATAGCTGACCCTAATTCACAAAGCTAAAGATCACATTTAAATTAGGCACTAAAGCACCAAAGCCTATGCTTAGGCTGCTATGCTATTAAACCACCTCCAATTCAAAACTAACAAAGGAATATCTTGTTAAAGTACAAAATAGACAGTGTATTTGGGAATCATATAGAAAATACGCAGATCTACATGAAAAAAACTTTTAAATTTCTATGAAGACATGCAAAATAAGATTTAAATAAACAGGATTATTATACTTTAATATTAAACAAGGCAAGGCAAGAGTAATAAAATATCAACTCAATTATCTCTAAACTTGTATTTATTTTTAATTTTGGCCTTTTTTATTGTCTTTTTTTTATTTATTTATTTTCATCCGTCTTTATTCTTTGGCCTTTGTGGGCCTCCCATTGCAGTGGCCTCTCTTCTTACAGAGCACCTGCTCTAGGTGCATGCACTCCAGAGCACGGGTTCATAATTGGACACACCAGTCCCGTCACTCTGCAGCATGTGGAATCTTCCCAGGTCAGGAATCAAACTGGTACCCCTTGCACTGCAAGGCAGACTCTTTACCCACTGGACCACCAGGGAAACCCTCTAAACTTGTATTTAAATTATCTCAGAATTGTTCAATTATCTCAAAATTTAATCTAACATCAACTTTTCAAAACTAATAAGATTATTAAGGGGGAATAGGCAAATTGACTCTAAAGAAAAAAAGCATGGGTTTCATATAGAATATAAACATGAAAAAGATAGACCATGAAAAAACATTTTAAAATAATAACTGCAGGGCTTCCCTGGTGGTCCAGTGGGTAAGGACACCAACTTGCAGTGCAAGGGGCGCTGGTTCGATCCCTGGCCTGGGAAGATCCCACATGCCATGGAGCAGCTGGACCGATGTGTCCAACTATCAAGCCAGAGCTCTGGAGCGCATGCGCCCAGAGCCGGTGCTCTGCAGCGACAAGGATTACAGTTAACTTACTATAATAAGCTCTGCAACATAATTAACATCTCAAGTGTTTGCTATGTGGCAGGCACTTTGCAAAGAACCCTTCAACAATAAATTGCTTAATCTTCTAAACAATTCCCTCAGGTAGGCACTACTATTAGTATCTTCATTCTATGGAAAAGGAAACCATGACATGCAAAGAGATTCAATAGCTGACCCTAATTCACAAAGCTAAAGATCACATTTAAATTAGGCACTAAAGCACCAAAGCCTATGCTTAGGCTGCTATGCTATTAAACCACCTCCAATTCAAAACTAACAAAGGAATATCTTGTTAAAGTACAAAATAGACAGTGTATTTGGGAATCATATAGAAAATACGCAGATCTACATGAAAAAAACTTTTAAATTTCTATGAAGACATGCAAAATAAGATTTAAATAAACAGGATTATTATACTTTAATATTAAACAAGGCAAGGCAAGAGTAATAAAATATCAACTCAATTATCTCTAAACTTGTATTTATTTTTAATTTTGGCCTTTTTTATTGTCTTTTTTTTATTTATTTATTTTCATCCGTCTTTATTCTTTGGCCTTTGTGGGCCTCCCATTGCAGTGGCCTCTCTTCTTACAGAGCACCTGCTCTAGGTGCATGCACTCCAGAGCACGGGTTCATAATTGGACACACCAGTCCCGTCACTCTGCAGCATGTGGAATCTTCCCAGGTCAGGAATCAAACTGGTACCCCTTGCACTGCAAGGCAGACTCTTTACCCACTGGACCACCAGGGAAACCCTCTAAACTTGTATTTAAATTATCTCAGAATTGTTCAATTATCTCAAAATTTAATCTAACATCAACTTTTCAAAACTAATAAGATTATTAAGGGGGAATAGGCAAATTGACTCTAAAGAAAAAAAGCATGGGTTTCATATAGAATATAAACATGAAAAAGATAGACCATGAAAAAACATTTTAAAATAATAACTGCAGGGCTTCCCTGGTGGTCCAGTGGGTAAGGACACCAACTTGCAGTGCAAGGGGCGCTGGTTCGATCCCTGGCCTGGGAAGATCCCACATGCCATGGAGCAGCTGGACCGATGTGTCCAACTATCAAGCCAGAGCTCTGGAGCGCATGCGCCCAGAGCCGGTGCTCTGCAGCGACAGAGGCCACTGTGATGGGAAACCCACACAGGCCAAAGAACAAAGATGGATGAAAATAGATAAATGAAAGACCAATAGAAATGGCCCCCCAAAAAAGAATAACTGCAGTGGATTGCAGAAGGACTGCTCTATCATATATTTTTAAATAATAGAAAGCTATAGCAATGGACAGTTTGGGATCAAAACAAGAATAGAGAGACATATCAATGCAAAAGAGATTAAAATACATATATAGAATTTTTATATATGGTAAAGGTAGCATTTCAAAGCAATAGAAGAGGGTAGATTATTCAGTAAAGTTAGGAACACTGGCAAACCATTAGGAGGAAAACAAAGCTGGAAGTTTTATTCCTACAGTGGTGATTTAGTTGCTAAGTCATGTCCAACTCTTGTGACCCCATGGATCATAGCCTTCTAGGCTCCTCTGTCCATGGAGTTCTCTAGGCAAGAGTACTGGAGTGGACAGCCATTTCTTTGTCCAAGGTTTTCCCCTCTACACTACAATAAATTCCAGATATATCAAAAACTGAAAAATGAGACAGATAGAAATGTTGATCAAAGGGGACAGATTCTCAGTTGTAAGAGGAATAATTTCTGGGGATATCTCAAGCTATTTGTCTGCATACTATCTGTACCTATGCCTCCCTCTGCATTTCATGCATTCTATTTGTGTTTTTTTTTCATCTATACCCAAATTGCATATTTTCAAATAATAAAGCAAATAGACAATATAGGTGGAAGACTTTTCTTTTTCATATGTACTCTTGTAGACTACCTGAAAAGAAAAAGTTATTATGAACCTGTACTACTACAAAGATACTAATAATTAAAAATAAAAGTGAAAATCTTCTATACCTATATAGAAAGTCTTAGTTACTCAGTCATGTCCAACTCTGCAACCCATGGACTGTAGGCATGATTGTAAAGAACTATCCATTATTAATAGTATTACATTGCAGTTTTAGTTTGTTCTAATAATTTTATATGGTTTTTTATGTCCTAAGATTTAGTAGCTAAGAATTCTTCTGCATAAATTACCCATGAGAGGGAGCACAATGAAACAACCTATACCTCAGGCTTTGAGGCCAGATGAATGTGAGTTTGAATCCTGACTGTTTAATTCAGAAGATAGATATTGGAACTCTGTTCCCAGTTTTCCCATCTGTAAAGTGAAAACAATAAACAATAAGACTTCTACTTTCTAGGGTCATTGTGAGAAGAAAATTAATTAATGCATGCAAAATGCTTAAACATTGCCTGGAACATTTTAAGTTATCTGCTATTATCTTCATTTTGTTGGGGGTGAGGCCATGACTTACATTTCATGTTCCCACAAAGGGCCTACTATTCATTCTTGGTAAGATCTTAGTGACTTGAACATAGCTTCCATTGAGAAGAAAAATATGGGAGGCAGGAGAAGAATAACAACCAGCTAATATGATCTAGCCTCTAAGATTTGCAAAGTACCTACAGATTTCCTAGCAACTAGTCCTTATGAAAAGTTTTGTTTCTTCCTTAGGGAGATTCTAAGATTTCATTTAATTGCCTTGGAGTTCTATTTAGGCAAGAGTACTGGAGTGGACAGCCATTTCTTTGTCCAAGGTTTTCCCCTCTACACTACAATAAATTCCAGATATATCAAAAACTGAAAAATGAGACAGATAGAAATGTTGATCAAAGGGGACAGATTCTCAGTTGTAAGAGGAATAATTTCTGGGGATATCTCAAGCTATTTGTCTGCATACTATCTGTACCTATGCCTCCCTCTGCATTTCATGCATTCTATTTGTGTTTTTTTTTCATCTATACCCAAATTGCATATTTTCAAATAATAAAGCAAATAGACAATATAGGTGGAAGACTTTTCTTTTTCATATGTACTCTTGTAGACTACCTGAAAAGAAAAAGTTATTATGAACCTGTACTACTACAAAGATACTAATAATTAAAAATAAAAGTGAAAATCTTCTATACCTATATAGAAAGTCTTAGTTACTCAGTCATGTCCAACTCTGCAACCCATGGACTGTAGGCATGATTGTAAAGAACTATCCATTATTAATAGTATTACATTGCAGTTTTAGTTTGTTCTAATAATTTTATATGGTTTTTTATGTCCTAAGATTTAGTAGCTAAGAATTCTTCTGCATAAATTACCCATGAGAGGGAGCACAATGAAACAACCTATACCTCAGGCTTTGAGGCCAGATGAATGTGAGTTTGAATCCTGACTGTTTAATTCAGAAGATAGATATTGGAACTCTGTTCCCAGTTTTCCCATCTGTAAAGTGAAAACAATAAACAATAAGACTTCTACTTTCTAGGGTCATTGTGAGAAGAAAATTAATTAATGCATGCAAAATGCTTAAACATTGCCTGGAACATTTTAAGTTATCTGCTATTATCTTCATTTTGTTGGGGGTGAGGCCATGACTTACATTTCATGTTCCCACAAAGGGCCTACTATTCATTCTTGGTAAGATCTTAGTGACTTGAACATAGCTTCCATTGAGAAGAAAAATATGGGAGGCAGGAGAAGAATAACAACCAGCTAATATGATCTAGCCTCTAAGATTTGCAAAGTACCTACAGATTTCCTAGCAACTAGTCCTTATGAAAAGTTTTGTTTCTTCCTTAGGGAGATTCTAAGATTTCATTTAATTGCCTTGACTTCAGTCCCAGGTCTTGGCAATATTCTTCTAGCATTCTCTATTCTATGAGGCTTCAGGACAAGTAAATCAAAGCACAGCCCTCAAGGAGTTTTGTTCTTCCCCAGCAGTTGCCTCTCCATTGTTAATTATTCAGAAGCTTTAAAGGCAGAGATTGTTTAAGGAATAATTATGCTTGGCTTTGCAAAGAGCCTTGAGACAGTAAGGGTAGAGCCTGGCTAGTATCAGGAGACAGTTGAGGAAGCAGTCAGTCCTAGGGCTGGAGAAACTTCCAGAAGATTTATGATTGCCTCTGCAAACCCAGAGGTAGATGAAATCAGGAAGGGAGCATATTGGGCTTTGAATTCCAGATGATATCAATTCTCATCCTAATTCTGTCACCCAGTGTCTGACCATCTTTAGTCAATCTTCATTCAATCATTCATTCATCCAGTATCTGTTGCTCACCAACCATGCTAAATACTGGAAATACAGAGATGAATAAAAGTAGTTATCTCTGTGTCAGATACATATAGTTATGGGATGTAAATGGCAGTATTTCCCAGATTTTTAGTCAAACATTATTCCAGGTGTTTCTGTGAGAGTTTTTTATGAATGAGACTAACAGTTAGATGGGTAGACTTTAACAGTAGATTACATTATAATTTTAATCACTAGAGTAAACAGATTGCCCTCAATAACATAAAGAGATTTCCTTCATTCAATCAGTTGAAGGTAACTGAATAAACAAAGAAACTGGAACATCAGCTCTCCTTGGGTCTCCACCCTGCTAACCCACCCCACAGGCTAAATTGTCAGTCTCCATGATTGCACAAATTCCTCTTAAAAAGAGAAAATATGATAGATACACAAGCACACACACACAAACATAGTCACCCCTAAGTGCTGGCAGAGGATTCACTCCAAGACCTCAAGAGCTACCACAGATGCTCAAATGTCTTATATACATTTATATGAAATGGTGTAGTACAGTGGACTTCACATATATATTATATACATAATAGCTAATATTATAGTATCAAATATATGTAATATATATTGAATATATACCATTAATATATACTAAATATATTATATTTTTATATGTTATATGCATATATGCTAAAATAAATATATAATTATATTGATAAGTTCTATAATATATCTATGATATGTTGATTAATATATTTAATATATGATAATAATATATATTAAGCAGTTGCCTCTCCAATTATTCAGAAGCTTTAAAGGCAGAGATTGTTTAAGGAATAATTATGCTTGGCTTTGCAAAGAGCCTTGAGACAGTAAGGGTAGAGCCTGGCTAGTATCAGGAGACAGTTGAGGAAGCAGTCAGTCCTAGGGCTGGAGAAACTTCCAGAAGATTTATGATTGCCTCTGCAAACCCAGAGGTAGATGAAATCAGGAAGGGAGCATATTGGGCTTTGAATTCCAGATGATATCAATTCTCATCCTAATTCTGTCACCCAGTGTCTGACCATCTTTAGTCAATCTTCATTCAATCATTCATTCATCCAGTATCTGTTGCTCACCAACCATGCTAAATACTGGAAATACAGAGATGAATAAAAGTAGTTATCTCTGTGTCAGATACATATAGTTATGGGATGTAAATGGCAGTATTTCCCAGATTTTTAGTCAAACATTATTCCAGGTGTTTCTGTGAGAGTTTTTTATGAATGAGACTAACAGTTAGATGGGTAGACTTTAACAGTAGATTACATTATAATTTTAATCACTAGAGTAAACAGATTGCCCTCAATAACATAAAGAGATTTCCTTCATTCAATCAGTTGAAGGTAACTGAATAAACAAAGAAACTGGAACATCAGCTCTCCTTGGGTCTCCACCCTGCTAACCCACCCCACAGGCTAAATTGTCAGTCTCCATGATTGCACAAATTCCTCTTAAAAGAGAAAATAAGATAGATACACAAGCACACACACACAAACATAGTCACCCCTAAGTGCTGGCAGAGGATTCACTCCAAGACCTCAAGAGCTACCACAGATGCTCAAATGTCTTATATACATTTATATGAAATGGTGTAGTACAGTGGACTTCACATATATATTATATACATAATAGCTAATATTATAGTATCAAATATATGTAATATATATTGAATATATACCATTAATATATACTAAATATATTATATTTTTATATGTTATATGCATATATGCTAAAATAAATATATAATTATATTGATAAGTTCTATAATATATCTATGATATGTTGATTAATATATTTAATATATGATAATAATATATATTAATATATTATCTTATATATATAATCTGGGAATATCAAGGGTCAACTGTACTATACCATTAAATACTTAATGTTATAAATATAGTATATGATGTATAATATCAAAATGTACATGATATGTGTTATGTACAATATATTGTTAATATATTCCATATATGTTATTAATATAATATATAATATAACATAATTTAACAAATATCAATAATATATCATAATATGTTAAATTGTGATTATCCATTATCAATAGTATTACATTTTACTCTCTATATATCTATATTGTATATTTTATATATGATATATGAGACATTTATTATATCATGTATGATATATAATGCAATATTGTACATGGTATGCATATTATATTATGTATAGTATATATTAATATATTTAATATATGATAATAATATATATTAATATATTATCTTATATATATAATCTGGGAATATCAAGGGTCAACTGTACTATACCATTAAATACTTAATGTTATAAATATAGTATATGATGTATAATATCAAAATGTACATGATATGTGTTATGTACAATATATTGTTAATATATTCCATATATGTTATTAATATAATATATAATATAACATAATTTAACAAATATCAATAATATATCATAATATGTTAAATTGTGATTATCCATTATCAATAGTATTACATTTTACTCTCTATATATCTATATTGTATATTTTATATATGATATATGAGACATTTATTATATCATGTATGATATATAATGCAATATTGTACATGGTATGCATATTATATTATGTATAGTATATATTATTATATATAATATACATATGCAATATATACTATATATCTATATATCTACAATATATATTATACATATATTATATATAACATCATATCTATGCAGTATGTATATTATATTTTGTATATAATATAATGTAGACTATATATTAGCTTATATAATATGATATGATATAACACATATAATATTTATATAACATATATAGGATATATAATAAATGTATAATATAATATAGATTATATATATAAATATCTTTTATATGTACATTGTTTCATATTACATTATACTATATGTATTATACATATATTTTATATATAAACTATAATATAATGATTATATAATATTTGTAATATAATTATAATCTAAATTATATTTATTACATATAGAACATAAATTTATATATTATATTATATAAATTATATTCTTTGTGATATATATAGCATATATTGTATATTATATACTTTATATTCTATATATAAGGTATATATTCTACTTATATTTATATACATATTATATATGTTATGTATAACATATATTGAATATATATAATGCATTATATATATATTCTATATAATGCATATGCTACATGTATAATATATGCTCTCTATATTACATTCTATATTATCTATATAGCATATATGTTATGTTACACATTTCAGATTATATATGTTTTATATATATTATAATTCATAATATATATTTTCTAGAATATATAGAAAATATATAACATGTGTTATATTTTCTATATGCAATATATTCTATACATCATATCTTATATATAATATACATAGTCTATATATAATACATATATATTACACATTTCAGATTATATAAGCTTTTATATATAATATAATTTACAATTTTACATATGACATAATATAATTCATAATATATAGCATATATAATATAATCTACTCTATATAATATGTATCATATGATACATATTTGGACATAATATACATAATAAATATATACAATTATGAAATATATATTCAATATATATCTATATAGAGAATGCATAGAACACATGATATGGATAACATATAATATAATATATGATATACATTGCATTTAACCTAATATTCTATATATAAATGTATATATGGTATTATATATAATATAATAATCTAATATATATTTATTATATTGTATATTTGTATAATATATATGACATTTATAATCTATGTAGATTATAATGTATATATTATGTATATAAATATCTTATACATGTATATTAAATCATATTACATTACTATATATTATACTTACATATACTTTTTTATATATTATATTCTATATATAATATATATATTATATATTCATATTATATACAATGTTCTAAATATGATATAATATAATTCATAATAAATAGTATATATAATATAATGTTCCATATATACTATGTGCTATATAATATGTATTTGTTCATAATATGTATCAGATTATATATGATATACATATTATATATCTCTGACTGTATCCTATATATAATATATGCCTTATACATATAATGTATATATTTATATATACTATATATTATATATGCATTTTACATATTATATGTATTTTATGTATATTATATATTTTTATATATGATATATTTTATATTACATGTGCATATTTATATATACTATATATTAAATATGCATTTATATACTTTTATATTGTATATGTAGTATATATATTATATACATATATATATACACACACACAGGAGGCTATATTCAGAGGACCATATACAGAAGCCATACTATATATCATATATTACATGTAATGATATATATATATATATATATATATATATATATCATATATAATATTATATATTATGTGTAATATTATAATATTATATATTTCATTTATTATATATAACATATTATAATGTTATGTATAGATAATATATTATACTTATATGCAGAGGGCCACATACTGAGGCTCATCTACAGGGAGCCATACCATATACATATATATTCTTAGATGAGGCACATGCATATTATATATATATTATATATTATTATATGTATTATATGTATATATTTTATTAATTATACATATAATACAGCATTTTATATAGATCATCTTGTATGTATACATGATTTACATTATATACATATTCTCAAATGAAACCCACGCATATTATGGAGGACAATCTGCTTTATTCTAATAATTATAACTGTCGTCTAATCTACTGTTAAAGTCTACCAATTTAAGTGATGGTGTTCAATTGGTAAGTCATGCCCAACTCTTTGCAACCCTGTGGCCAGCAATGGGCCTGGCTTCCCTGTCCTTCACTATCTCAGAGTTTGTTCAGACTCATGTCCATTGAGTCAGTGATACTATCCAACCATCTCATCCTCTGTTGCCCCCTTCTTCTGCTCTCAATCTTTCCCCAGCATCAGGGTCTATTCTAATGAGTCAGTTCTTCACATCCAGTGAAAAACTCTCTTAGATGCTATGATCCCTCCTTTATTGCCTCATATAGCACTAAGAAAATGATGGATAACACAATAGTCAAGTGGGCAATGGACATGAGCAGACAGTTCTGCAAATGGAAAATAAAAGCACTGTTCAAGTTCAGTAATAACCAAATAAATGCAACCTTGCAACAATAAAATTGCCACTCTGTCTATCAGGCACAGTCCAGCCAGTGTGTGTGCAGGAGCAAGGTTAATATACAACGTCCAGGTTGCCTGTGGGACAGTAAATGGGGTCAATATTTCTAAAGAAAAAGTCTCAAAAATCTTAAAAATGTTTATATCCTTTGCCCCAAAATACACACTTATAGGCATTTATCCCAAGGAAATTGGAAGACACAAAAAGATACATAAACAAGAGTATTCATTAGAAGATTATTTCTAATGATACTGAAAATAACCTAACTACCAACAACAAGGAATACTTAAATGAAGTTCATTCATGCAGTGAAATGGGATGCAGCCATTTCTTCAAATATTTTTCTGCCCCATTTTCTTTCAGTGACTCCAATTACATGTATATTATCAGGAATTTCCAGGTGTACAAGCTAGATTTAGAAAAGGCAGAGGAACCAGAGATCAAATTGCCAACATCTTTTGGATCATAGAAAAAGCAAGGGGATTCCAAAAAACATCTACTTCTGCTTCATTGACTAAAGTCTTTGTGTGGATCACAACGAACTGTGGAGAATTCTTAAGGAGCTGGGGATATCAGATCACCTTACCTGACTCCTGAGAAACCTGTGTGCAGGTCAAGAAGCAACAGTTAGAACCAGACATGGAAGAATGGACTGGTTCAAAATTGGGAAAGGAGTACATCCAGACTATATATTGTCACCCTGCTTATTTAGCTTGTAAGTAGAGTACATCATGTGAAATGTCAGGCTGGATGAATCACAAGCTGGAATTGAGATTGCCAGGAGAAATATCAACAACATCAAGTATGCAGATGAAACCACTCTAAAGGCAGAAAGTTAATAGGAAATAAAGGGCCTCTTGATGATGGTGAAAGAGGAGAGTGAAAAAGCTGACTTAAATTCAACATTCTAATGAGTCATTTTGTTCAGATGCTATGCCCCATTGTATATAACCACAATAGTCAAGTGGGCAATGGACATGAGCAGACAGTTCTGCAAATGGAAAATAAAAGCACTGTTCAAGTTCAGTAATAACCAAATAAATGCAACCTTGCAACAATAAAATTGCCACTCTGTCTATCAGGCACAGTCCAGCCAGTGTGTGTGCAGGAGCAAGGTTAATATACAACGTCCAGGTTGCCTGTGGGACAGTAAATGGGGTCAATATTTCTAAAGAAAAAGTCTCAAAAATCTTAAAAATGTTTATATCCTTTGCCCCAAAATACACACTTATAGGCATTTATCCCAAGGAAATTGGAAGACACAAAAAGATACATAAACAAGAGTATTCATTAGAAGATTATTTCTAATGATACTGAAAATAACCTAACTACCAACAACAAGGAATACTTAAATGAAGTTCATTCATGCAGTGAAATGGGATGCAGCCATTTCTTCAAATATTTTTCTGCCCCATTTTCTTTCAGTGACTCCAATTACATGTATATTATCAGGAATTTCCAGGTGTACAAGCTAGATTTAGAAAAGGCAGAGGAACCAGAGATCAAATTGCCAACATCTTTTGGATCATAGAAAAAGCAAGGGGATTCCAAAAAACATCTACTTCTGCTTCATTGACTAAAGTCTTTGTGTGGATCACAACGAACTGTGGAGAATTCTTAAGGAGCTGGGGATATCAGATCACCTTACCTGACTCCTGAGAAACCTGTGTGCAGGTCAAGAAGCAACAGTTAGAACCAGACATGGAAGAATGGACTGGTTCAAAATTGGGAAAGGAGTACATCCAGACTATATATTGTCACCCTGCTTATTTAGCTTGTAAGTAGAGTACATCATGTGAAATGTCAGGCTGGATGAATCACAAGCTGGAAATAAGATTGCCAGGAGAAATATCAACCACTTCAGATATGCAGATGATGCCACTCTAATGGCAGAAAGTGAAGAGGAACTAAAGGGCCTCTTGATGAAGGTGAAAGAGGAGAGTGAAAAAGCTGATTTAAATTCAACATTCAAAAAACTAAGATCATGGCATCTAGTCCCATCACCTCATGGCAAATAGATGGGGAAACAGTGGAAACAGTGGCAGATTTTATTTCCTTTGTCTCCAAAATCACTGTGGATGGTGACTGCAGCCATAAATTTAAAAGACACTTGCTCCTTGGAAGAAAATCTATGACAAACCTAGATGGTATATTAAAAAAGCGGCGACATCACCTTGCTGACAAAGGTCTGTATAGTCAAAGTTATGGTTTTACCAGTAGATATATATGGATGTGAACTTTGGACCATAAAGAAGGCTGAGCACTAAAGAATTAATGCTTTTGAATTGTAGAGTCTGCTGGAGAAGACTCTTGAGAGTCCCCTGGACAGCAAGAAGATCAAACCAATCAATCCTAAAGAAATCAACCTTGAATATTCAAAATGGGAAAACTGATGCTGAAGCTGAAGCTCCAATACTTTGGCCACCTGATGTGAAGAGCTGACCCATGGGAAAAGACCCTGACGCTGAACAAGATTGAAGGCAGGAGGAGAATGGAGCAAGAGAGGATGAGATTGTTGGATAGCATCACCAACTCAGTGGACATGAGTTGGAGCATACTCTGAGACATGGTGAAAGACAGAGAAGCCTAACATGCTGCAGTTTATGGGGTGGCGAAGAGTTGGACACCACTTAGACTGGACAACAGTAGACCATTTGAGTAGGACTAAAGATCAATGAGACTCAGTGTTTTGGCTTTTGGGTTGTTTAGGGGCTTTTTGTTTTTGTTTTCATTTTTTTCTCTCTGTTTCCTGAAGGCATTGATGTTCCTGACATTTAATGTGGGCCTTGAAAGCAAAGCAACTCCTGGTGTAAAGAGACTCAGTATTGGCATTTGGAAGTAGGACATGCATTAATGAATATGGAGAGGACCAAGGAGATGCAGGCAGAGCACCAACAGCTGCTCTATCTCAGTCCAGCCCTTCCAAAGGTTCAGTTCCCACCAGAGCTTGTGAACCACCATGACCGTCAGTTGAGATTCCAAGTGTGTGTCCAAACCCAGAAAAAGAATTATGGCACAAGTAGGGCAGGTGAAGAGGAACAAGCTCTTGATGAAAGTGAAAGAGGAGAGTGAAAAAGTTGGCTTAAAGCTCAACATTCAGAAAACAAAGATCATGGCATCTAGTCCCATCACTTCATGGCAAATAGATGGGGAAACAGTGGAAACAGTGGCAGATTTTATTTCCTTTGTCTCCAAAATCACTGTGGATGGTGACTGCAGCCATAAATTTAAAAGACACTTGCTCCTTGGAAGAAAATCTATGACAAACCTAGATGGTATATTAAAAAAGCGGCGACATCACCTTGCTGACAAAGGTCTGTATAGTCAAAGTTATGGTTTTACCAGTAGATATATATGGATGTGAACTTTGGACCATAAAGAAGGCTGAGCACTAAAGAATTAATGCTTTTGAATTGTAGAGTCTGCTGGAGAAGACTCTTGAGAGTCCCCTGGACAGCAAGAAGATCAAACCAATCAATCCTAAAGAAATCAACCTTGAATATTCAAAATGGGAAAACTGATGCTGAAGCTGAAGCTCCAATACTTTGGCCACCTGATGTGAAGAGCTGACCCATGGGAAAAGACCCTGACGCTGAACAAGATTGAAGGCAGGAGGAGAATGGAGCAAGAGAGGATGAGATTGTTGGATAGCATCACCAACTCAGTGGACATGAGTTGGAGCATACTCTGAGACATGGTGAAAGACAGAGAAGCCTAACATGCTGCAGTTTATGGGGTGGCGAAGAGTTGGACACCACTTAGACTGGACAACAGTAGACCATTTGAGTAGGACTAAAGATCAATGAGACTCAGTGTTTTGGCTTTTGGGTTGTTTAGGGGCTTTTTGTTTTTGTTTTCATTTTTTTCTCTCTGTTTCCTGAAGGCATTGATGTTCCTGACATTTAATGTGGGCCTTGAAAGCAAAGCAACTCCTGGTGTAAAGAGACTCAGTATTGGCATTTGGAAGTAGGACATGCATTAATGAATATGGAGAGGACCAAGGAGATGCAGGCAGAGCACCAACAGCTGCTCTATCTCAGTCCAGCCCTTCCAAAGGTTCAGTTCCCACCAGAGCTTGTGAACCACCATGACCGTCAGTTGAGATTCCAAGTGTGTGTCCAAACCCAGAAAAAGAATTATGGCACAAGTAGGGCAGGGGGAAGGAAGGAATGTATCCACAAACCAGAAAAAAAGGGAAAGAGAAGACAAAGTCCTAGGTGAAGGCTCTGCCATGGAGGAAGTTACACAAATAGCACTAGCTGTTTTCCACTCCTAGTGGATGGCATCTGCCATTTTTGTCACCATCCATCCCAGAATTGGTAGGTGGAGCTTGCCAGGTTACAGACCAAACTAGGCAGGCAAGGAAAACAGCTGGGGCCTGACCAGGCCTGTGCAAAAGAGTGGAGAAGGCTAAAAGCAGGAGTCAGATGAGCAGGGTACAGGTTCGCAGACAAAGGAAAGGCTGCCAGGCAGGCACCATCCTCAGCCACAGCTCAGGCAAACCAACCAGTCCAGACAGCAAAGTCCTGTATTTCAAATACAAGCTCTGCACCAGGCACTGGAGAGCTGAGACTACTTCATGCTGTCCACTGAAGCCCAATCCACTTGGAAACAGAGAAATGGGAAAGGAGGTGGAACTATCAGGGCCACAGCTGGTCCTCAAACCATGACTTAGGCAAACATGGATGGATTGGGTGTGGACCATCCCTGTACCCGGTGCTCCGAGTATGCTGTCAGAGACGGCTGTTGAGCCACATTAAAATGTCTTTCTAGGCAATACTGAAGAAATATTCGCTGGTGCCAACCATATTTCTGGCAGTCTTTTCTCATAATCTTTGTGCTTTCTGTGGGGCTCTGAATTGAAAGAGGACCGTTTTAAGCATAAAGAAGCTTAAGCACATGTTTGCAGTTTGGAGCTAAGATGGCGCCTACAGGAAGGGGTGTGGGAGTGAAAAGAAGCTTAAGCACATTGTTTCAGTTTGCAGCTAAGATGGCGCCTACAGGAAGGGACATGGAAATGAAGGGAAGCTTAAGCGCATTGTTTAAAGAAGCTTAAGCACATGTTTGCAGCTAAGATGGCGCCTACAGGAAGAGACAGGGCGTGATCTAAATTGTTAATTGATGCTCAAAATTTCTGATTGGTTCCTCTGGCTTCTGCGCTCCTGAATGATTGCTTGGCGTTTAGCTTGATTGGTGTAATCTATAGGAAGTCCCGTGCAAAACCCCTTTCACTTGCCTATAAAAGCTGTGGATCTTCTTCAATGAAGTGGAACTACTTCGATGGAACCCCTGTCGTGTCTGATTGTCCCCTGCCTCAGCCAGGGGGCTGTGGGGCGGGCAGTTCAAGATTTGCCTTTCTCCGAGATCTCCCGGTTCAGCTGGGGCAATCCCGCTGCCTTCCCTTTCTGGAAGGTCCCCGCACTTTCAGTTTGCAGAAATTTCAAAATCTAGCTATAACTTTTGCCAGGTTACAACAAACTAGGCAAAGGAACCGGGGCCACCAGGCCTGTGCAAAAGAGTGGAGAAGGCTAAAAGCAGGAGTCAGATGAGCAGGGTACAGGTTCGCAGACAAAGGAAAGGCTGCCAGGCAGGCACCATCCTCAGCCACAGCTCAGGCAAACCAACCAGTCCAGACAGCAAAGTCCTGTATTTCAAATACAAGCTCTGCACCAGGCACTGGAGAGCTGAGACTACTTCATGCTGTCCACTGAAGCCCAATCCACTTGGAAACAGAGAAATGGGAAAGGAGGTGGAACTATCAGGGCCACAGCTGGTCCTCAAACCATGACTTAGGCAAACATGGATGGATTGGGTGTGGACCATCCCTGTCCCCGGGTGCTCCGAGTATGCTGTCAGAGACGGCTGTTGAGCCACATTAAAATGTCTTTCTAGGCAATACTGAAGAAATATTCGCTGGTGCCAACCATATTTCTGGCAGTCTTTTCTCATAATCTTTGTGCTTTCTGTGGGGCTCTGAATTGAAAGAGGACCGTTTTAAGCATAAAGAAGCTTAAGCACATGTTTGCAGTTTGGAGCTAAGATGGCGCCTACAGGAAGGGGTGTGGGAGTGAAAAGAAGCTTAAGCACATTGTTTCAGTTTGCAGCTAAGATGGCGCCTACAGGAAGGGACATGGAAATGAAGGGAAGCTTAAGCGCATTGTTTAAAGAAGCTTAAGCACATGTTTGCAGCTAAGATGGCGCCTACAGGAAGAGACAGGGCGTGATCTAAATTGTTAATTGATGCTCAAAATTTCTGATTGGTTCCTCTGGCTTCTGCGCTCCTGAATGATTGCTTGGCGTTTAGCTTGATTGGTGTAATCTATAGGAAGTCCCGTGCAAAACCCCTTTCACTTGCCTATAAAAGCTGTGGATCTTCTTCAATGAAGTGGAACTACTTCGATGGAACCCCTGTCGTGTCTGATTGTCCCCTGCCTCAGCCAGGGGGCTGTGGGGCGGGCAGTTCAAGATTTGCCTTTCTCCGAGATCTCCCGGTTCAGCTGGGGGCAATCCCGCTGCCTTCCCTTTCTGCGGAAGGTCCCCGCACTTTCAGTTTGCAGAAATTTCAAAATCTAGCTATAACTTATTCCTTCAGCTTTGCCTGGCACTCCTCCCTCACACAAACCTCCATGCTGAGCAAACCCAGGGACACACTGATCCCCAAGAAAAGACTTCCATTTCCTGCCTCTACTGCTTGACCTGCAAAGTTCTACCCCTCACCCAGGGGTTTTCCTCTCTGCACATGTCAAGCTCCATGGACAGGAAGACACATATGCACGAACACACACACACACACACACACCACTGTCAAAAACTATAAAGGGGGAGCTTCCCTGGTGGTCCAGTGGGCAAGGACACTGCCTTGCAGTGCAAGGGGCACCGTTCGATCCCTGGCCTGGGAAGATCCCACGTGCCGCAGAGCGGCTGGACCGATGTGTCCAATTACCAAGCCGGAGCTCTGGAGCGCATGCGCCCAGAGCCCATGCTCTGCGACAACAGAGGCCACCGCGATGGGAGGCCCACACGTGCCAAAGAGTGAAGATGGATGAAAATGGACAAATGGAAGACCAATAGGAGTGGCCCGCCGCTCCCCTCCCTCCCACCCCTCCATAAATAAATAAATAAATAAATCTTTAAGGGTCTGAGATTTGCAAAATAACAACTGAGTCAGTGCTTCATGCATGCTAGTAGAAGCCACAGAACCTCTGGGTCAGAGACAAAGAACTTACTACTCATGGTGCAGCAAGCAGACTGAGCATCAGCATATTCGTCACTGGTTTCCCAAACTCCAGCTCCCACAGCACAGCATGAAGAGGACCAGGGAACATTTGCTCTCAGTGTTTTTTGTTTTGTTTTGTTTTTTTCACTACAAGAGAGGAATGCAAGACTTAGGGAACCTGAATTTTTTGTAACGACCCAGTAAGCATCCCTGCTCCTTGTTTTGAAAGAGGACATTACTACTCTCCTCTAAGACTGTGTACAGTATAAACATCTTGGAAAAGATAATAAAGAACAATGAGCACCCGGTTCACTCAGAAGACAAGCAGAAACATAAGAGACACATGGTGAATTGTCTCCCAAGAGCCATCACAAGATAAAAATAGAGACTTAGGAACCAGACTCACTTCTTTTCAAATTCTAGACCTTCTTACTAGTTGCATAAGACATGTCTGGACATGTTTCTTAAATTCTCTGAGCTAATTTTCTCATCTATAAAACTGAAAAAGTAGTGTGGGGTGTGTGTGTGTGTGTGTGTGTGCTCAGTCATGTCCGATTCTTTGCAACCACATAGAGTAGGTTTCATTGCCGGGGGACTTTCCCGATCCAGGGAATGAACTTGTACCTCCTGTTCTCCTGCAATGGCAGGTGGATTCTTTACCACTGTGCCACCTGGGAAACCCTATTATTATGACTAGCTCTCCAAATTCCATACATCTTTAAAGTCCAGCATGGTAGATCCTTTTGTGGAAGTTCTCCCACCCCTCCCCCCATTCCACCTTGTTGATTCTCACCAACCACGGGAAGCTCAGCCTCCCTCCTAAAGTACTGGTTTCTCCTCAATTAGCTGTGTCCCAGCCAGGGGTGATGCTCGTTTTATCATTTATCTTATCATCTTACTGAAGATATCTATCTCTTATCTTCACAACTGGCGTATTCCATTCTAGAAGGCAGGGTTCTGTTTTCTACCTCTCAGTGTTCTCACAGCAGGCAGCTTTATACCTGGTATGACTCCAGAAAGCATTGACAGGAAGATTATCCAGCCCAAGGCAATTGAAAAATGTCACATTCTTGAGCAATTAGGCCCCTCTCAACCACACAAAAGTGTCACTCAGAGAAACAAGACAGAGGCCCTTCTCAACAGAATGGAGGGGCCTGGCCTGTGGCCTGAGTGCTGCCAGTCAAGCTCCAACACCGCATCCCCAGCTCTTAGCCCTGGAGCCAGGCCCCCTCCCACATGATCCATCTTTAGCACTTACAGGAGAAACCTGTCAGGAACCCTGGAGGAGCTCTTTCCTTGGCAAAAGAAGAGAAATCCTGGCCATGAGGAGGAACTTGTTTGAAAAGAACCAGTTGATCCAAAAAAGTCCAAACAGTGTCATCCTCTGGAAAGCCAACTTTCAACCAATTAAAAAAAAAGAAAACCTCTGATTTGATGTAATGCCCCGGGGTGGCAAAATACATACACCTCTAACCTGGCTCTGAGCTGGCAAGACAACCATATCTTCTGTGGGCATTTTAGCATTTAGTCACCTCCTGACAGCTGATTCAATCCAGATGTGCACTGCAGCCTTCTCCGGTCAGTGAAGAACAAACAGGCCTTCCCAGACATGCCTGCCCCAACTCCACCCCTACCCCCACCCCTACCCCAACCCCCAGGGCCGGGTCTCTGAAAGGACACCCTCAGGCTCCAGCAGGATCTGAGGGCTGCATCCCAGGCCCTCACCTCTAACTAGCCATGGGCACTCTGAGAAGAGCTGGCTCCCTGCAACAGTCTGACAAGTCTTCAGTCCTCAGCTGCCTGGAAATACCCTTTCTTTTAAAAGTCAAGGCATTGGGCTCCTCTGATAGCTCAGTGGTAAAGAGTTTACCTGCCAGTGCAGAAGACATGGGTTCAATCTCTGATCTGGGAAGATCCCCCATGCTGCAGAGCAACTAAGTCCGTGAGCCGTAACTATGGAGCCTGGGGTCTAGAGCCACAGAGCTGCAACTATTGAGCCCATGTGCCCTAGAGCCCGAGTTCCACAACAAGAGAAGTAACTGCAACAAGAAGCCTGCTCACCTCAACTAGAAAGTAGCCCCCACTCCCTGCAACTAGAGAAGAGCCTGTGGCAGCAGTGAAAACCTAGAATGGCCAAAAATAAATAGATAAAATAAAAAATAAATAAAAGTCAAGACATTGAAAACCAGTAGTAATAGATACTATGAGATATATTGAATGGAGGGGACCCTTCCCTGTGGCTTTCACATGAAGAACTGCAGAGTTGGAGCATTTAGTCTCCTCCCTTCTCCCCTGAAGCACAGTGAGAAGGAAAGACACAGCGCTGGTGGCTGCCCCATCAGGAGTTGGGATAGGGAAAGAGGGGCACGGCACCTGTCTACCATACTCCCAAATGGGAAAGAGAACGGTCTCTTCCCTGTTCTGTGAAACCAGAGTAATGCCACAGTCTATTCCAGTGTGTATATGGTAACAGAAGCAAAATACAACCCAATCAGGAGAGAGCACATGGTAGCCATTCCAACATGGAGGCCACAACTGCTATGGGAAGATGAGGAAGAGATGTGAGACTGTGAGTACACACAGCTAATGAGGAGGCACCCCACTGTGGCTCAAAGGGCCCTCAAATCAAACCTGGCGTCCAGATCTAACTCTGTCACTTAGCTGAATGACCTGGGTTACCTTTGCTTACCTCAGCTTTGAGTTTCTTTCTTACATGAAGCGAGGAAAGCATGTTAATATCAACTTATAGGACTGTTCTGAGGATCAAGTACATGGTGAGTGCTTGGTACAGAGCTTGGGGAATGGGATGAGCTCAGTGAGAGAGACTGATTTTTAAATCTGCTTGGGCTATCACCAGAGAGTTGGCTTCAGGGTTGGCTGAAGTTGGCTTCAGGGTTCAGAGTTTCCTTCCCCCAGACATTATATGAGAGGAATCATCTCTGTTCATCACCTGGGGCAGGGGGCAGGGGCAGGGAATGGTGGTTCAATGCAAATCCCATCCCAGTCAAGGACTTCCAAAGCCCATCATCCTCTCCATCCTGACTCCTAAAGAGTCATAGTTAACTCCATCCAGCTCCAATAACCAGCCTTGGAACCTCCAATTCCAGATATCTTGTTCTATGAGACATTAAATGTCTTTATCATACAAGCCTTATCACATTGGGTCCTTCAATACTTGCAACTAAATAGGGTTGGTATGAAGGTGGCAATTTTAGATCCATTCTCAATATCTGCCTCAAGGTTTGGGAGTCTTTCTTGGGTCTGGAAGACAGAAAGTAACACACAAGGTTAAGCTTTAATGTTGATACTTTCTCTCATTTATTGAGCTGTCATGACATGTGAGACTTTGGGTTTCAACTTGTTTAATTCTCCTAATAACCTCATGAGACCTATCAGTGACATTGACTGTCATCAGTAGTTTACAGATGGGGAAACTTAAGCACAGAGTGGTAAAGATGGCTTAGTCAGTTCATTTGCAACAGAGGTAGGCTTTGCACTGCTGTAGTGGAACACCAGACTCCACACTCTACACTCCTGTGTATATGGTAAAACAGAAGCAAAATACAACCCAATCAGGAGAGAGCACATGGTAGCCATTCCAACATGGAGGCCACAACTGCTATGGGAAGATGAGGAAGAGATGTGAGACTGTGAGTACACACAGCTAATGAGGAGGCACCCCACTGTGGCTCAAAGGGCCCTCAAATCAAACCTGGCGTCCAGATCTAACTCTGTCACTTAGCTGAATGACCTGGGTTACCTTTGCTTACCTCAGCTTTGAGTTTCTTTCTTACATGAAGCGAGGAAAGCATGTTAATATCAACTTATAGGACTGTTCTGAGGATCAAGTACATGGTGAGTGCTTGGTACAGAGCTTGGGGAATGGGATGAGCTCAGTGAGAGAGACTGATTTTTAAATCTGCTTGGGCTATCACCAGAGAGTTGGCTTCAGGGTTGGCTGAAGTTGGCTTCAGGGTTCAGAGTTTCCTTCCCCCAGACATTATATGAGAGGAATCATCTCTGTTCATCACCTGGGGCAGGGGGCAGGGGCAGGAATGGTGGTTCAATGCAAATCCCATCCCAGTCAAGGACTTCCAAAGCCCATCATCCTCTCCATCCTGACTCCTAAAGAGTCATAGTTAACTCCATCCAGCTCCAATAACCAGCCTTGGAACCTCCAATTCCAGATATCTTGTTCTATGAGACATTAAATGTCTTTATCATACAAGCCTTATCACATTGGGTCCTTCAATACTTGCAACTAAATAGGGTTGGTATGAAGGTGGCAATTTTAGATCCATTCTCAATATCTGCCTCAAGGTTTGGGAGTCTTTCTTGGGTCTGGAAGACAGAAAGTAACACACAAGGTTAAGCTTTAATGTTGATACTTTCTCTCATTTATTGAGCTGTCATGACATGTGAGACTTTGGGTTTCAACTTGTTTAATTCTCCTAATAACCTCATGAGACCTATCAGTGACATTGACTGTCATCAGTAGTTTACAGATGGGGAAACTTAAGCACAGAGTGGTAAAGATGGCTTAGTCAGTTCATTTGCAACAGAGGTAGGCTTTGCACTGCTGTAGTGGAACACCAGACTCCACACTACAGTAACAACTCTGCACTGCCACACAGCTCCTCAGAATTACGAGAGACTTGGAAGACAAAGCAGATACCCAAAAAACAAAAGTAGGAAGCGTTCTGTTATACATTTCCCAGGGATTGTGTTTCAAGAGACTTTTATACTCCTCTCTCTGCTTTAAGGCCTGGTGCTAGTATTCCACAAACACAGTCAAATTAACTGGTTTTCACTGCCTTTGTATCCAAGTCACTGGAAATTCACCAGGGATGGTCTTCCCTGGTAGCCCAGACAGTAAAGAGTCTGCCTGCAATGCAAGAGGCCCAGGTTCGATTCACGGACTGGGAAGATCTCCTGGAGAAGGGAATGGCAACCCACTCCAGTATTCTTGCCTGGAGAATTCCATGGACAGAGGAGCCTGGTGAGCTACCGTCCATGGGATCATAAAGACTCAGACCTGACTAACTTTCACTTTTACTTTGCTCAAAGTTGAGAGTTTCCTAAAATCATATGCAAAATGTTATATGGCTTAAGGACATTTTTCTTGGATAAACCCAACAGTTTTCAAAGAGACCTGTGATGAAAATGGTTAAGGATCTGCCACTTCATACCCGTGTTCATTGCAGCATTATTCAGAATAGTCAAGATATAAAAATAGCCTACATGTCCTTGGACGAATAAGTGGATAGAGAAAAAATATATCTTTGTGGATATACATAATGGAATATTATTGTCATAAAAAAGAAGGAACTTCTACAATTGCTATAATATAGATTAGCAGGGGGGGGGGCATTATTCTAAGTGAAATAAATCAGACAGGGGAAGAAATACTGTATGGTATCACTTGCACGTGGAATCTAAAGAAAAAAAAAAACTAATTTCATAGATAAAGAAAATATGTGGTATAGCCAGGTGCTAGGGAGAAGGGGAAAGTGGGAGATGTAGGTCAAAGGATATAAACTACCAGTTCTATAAAGAGTAAGTCCTGAGTATCTAATGTATGGCACAGGGTCTACAGTTAATACAGTATTATATATTTGAAAGTTCCTCAGAATAGATCCTAAGGATTCTTACCACACACAAAAAAATTTAACTATATGAGATAATAGATGTGTTAATTTTCTTGATCTTATAATCACTCCACAATAACTGTATATCAAATTATCATGTTGAATACCCAAAAACAAAGGAAGGAAGCGTTCTGTTATACATTTCCCAGGGATTGTGTTTCAAGAGACTTTTATACTCCTCTCTCTGCTTTAAGGCCTGGTGCTAGTATTCCACAAACACAGTCAAATTAACTGGTTTTCACTGCCTTTGTATCCAAGTCACTGGAAATTCACCAGGGATGGTCTTCCCTGGTAGCCCAGACAGTAAAGAGTCTGCCTGCAATGCAAGAGGCCCAGGTTCGATTCACGGACTGGGAAGATCTCCTGGAGAAGGGAATGGCAACCCACTCCAGTATTCTTGCCTGGAGAATTCCATGGACAGAGGAGCCTGGTGAGCTACCGTCCATGGGATCATAAAGACTCAGACCTGACTAACTTTCACTTTTACTTTGCTCAAAGTTGAGAGTTTCCTAAAATCATATGCAAAATGTTATATGGCTTAAGGACATTTTTCTTGGATAAACCCAACAGTTTTCAAAGAGACCTGTGATGAAAATGGTTAAGGATCTGCCACTTCATACCCGTGTTCATTGCAGCATTATTCAGAATAGTCAAGATATAAAAATAGCCTACATGTCCTTGGACGAATAAGTGGATAGAGAAAAAATATATATTTTTGGATATACATAATGGAATATTATTGTCATAAAAAAGAAGGAACTTCTACAATTGCTATAATATAGATTAGCAGGGGGGGGGGCATTATTCTAAGTGAAATAAATCAGACAGGGGAAGAAATACTGTATGGTATCACTTGCACGTGGAATCTAAAGAAAAAAAAAAACTAATTTCATAGATAAAGAAAATATGTGGTATAGCCAGGTGCTAGGGAGAAGGGGAAAGTGGGAGATGTAGGTCAAAGGATATAAACTACCAGTTCTATAAAGAGTAAGTCCTGAGTATCTAATGTATGGCACAGGGTCTACAGTTAATACAGTATTATATATTTGAAAGTTCCTCAGAATAGATCCTAAGGATTCTTACCACACACAAAAAAATTTAACTATATGAGATAATAGATGTGTTAATTTTCTTGATCTTATAATCACTCCACAATGAACATGTATATCAAATTATCATGTTGAATACTTTAAATATATATAGCTGTATTTGTCAATTATTCCTCATTAAAGTTAAAAAATGGGAAAATTTTTAAAAGTCAGCCTCGTGAAGAAACATCAGTCAGGTCCCACCAAATTTTTTACATTTAAAGGAACCTTAGAGACCATCAAGACCAATGTCCAAAGTCAAGAAGTACACTGACTAGCTAATACCATTCAACTAGTGTGGAGTAAGTCTGGGACTGAAGAGCTCAGAACACTAACCTCTCCTTGGTGGTCCTTTGTATTGCCTGAGATACCACCATCAGAATTTTTCCTTCTAGGTTAATAAGCCCTGAGACCACCTACAGGCAATTAGATGTTCCTGCCATATACTCTAAGGCACACTATCCCTCCCCTTTCATCCTGTATTGTTATTGCTTATTTAATTGTCTGCCCTGCCCTCTAGAAACACTCTCTTCTAGTGGTTCAATCTTGCCATTGTATCCCAGGATCTAGCACGTGGTGGGCTTAATAAATATTCATTGTCTGAGAAAATGAATGAATGGATGGAAACCATCTCCTAACACAATGGCCTTTGTAAGGCTACGTGAGGCTTAGGGTAAGCAGTTATTTCCCTCAATGCTGCTGAGGCAAGAGGAAAGAGGACTGTTGATGATATGATGAGGAGGAAAGGAAAGAAATCCACAAGAGCATTCTCAGTGAGGTTGGCTGAGGCAGGAAGCTCAGTGGATGTATAGAAGTCCAGAGCACCTCTAGATGGAGAGAAGTGAGCAGGTGAGGTGAAGGAAATGCCCACATTCACACTCACGTTCTGAGACGTCCACTCAGACTCTGCAGGTCCACAGTCAGTGTAGGACTAACTGATTCTGCCGGACGAGTGCCTGAGCCTCCCAGGCCCCAGCAGGTGTTTTCCAACCACGAACTCTGTTGTCATTGCCCGTGTCCTTCTCCATCCTCAAACACAATGTCTGAGCCATTAATTTTCTTTCAGCATGCAGGGAGTATGCCAAGAACTTCCTGTCACTTATGAGTCATGGTCTCTGAGCACAGAACATCTCCTGAGGAAAGTGAGGGCTCTGGGGACCTTGGACACTAGAGGGAATTCTGCCCAAGGGTGCACTGACCCAGAAGAAGCACCCAGGAAAGGCACTGGATTTATCCATCCAATAAATCACGCATAGGGCCATGGAAACCTTGCTGGGTGGTCAGGGCTGAAAGAACTCAAGAGCCAGCGAAAAACCAGGCAGGGACCTGGGCATGGACAGCCTGATGTTTGTTCTGAAGAGCCCAGGCTTGACAGGGTTATTGAGGTAGTTGAACGAGAAAATGTACATGAGATTGTTCTTCAAGCCATAAAGTACTATTGTTACTAGTTGCTATGGCTAAAAATATCTAGACATCTGACCTACAAGACACAATGTTCCCTGTCCCTCCTTCCTTTCTCCTTCAAGGTCCATCTTCCAGGAATAAATAAGAAGGAAGCTCTCAGAATGTCATGATTGTGGAATTGAGTTCAACCGGATGTGTTGAAGGTGAACATTAGTTTCTTTGCTAGTGAGAAACTAGTACAAGGGACAGGATATGGACGGGTGACAGTCCTGCCCAGGACTGGCACTCACTAATACCTGCAAACCAAACGCAGAAGTAGAAGTCGGGTAATTTTGCACATACCTTTCAAGGTTGCCTTTACCCTGAGAGCATGTAAAACTAACAAATATTTATTTAATCTGTTGAGAGTGAGGAGGAAAGGAAAGAAATCCACAAGAGCATTCTCAGTGAGGTTGGCTGAGGCAGGAAGCTCAGTGGATGTATAGAAGTCCAGAGCACCTCTAGATGGAGAGAAGTGAGCAGGTGAGGTGAAGGAAATGCCCACATTCACACTCACGTTCTGAGACGTCCACTCAGACTCTGCAGGTCCACAGTCAGTGTAGGACTAACTGATTCTGCCGGACGAGTGCCTGAGCCTCCCAGGCCCCAGCAGGTGTTTTCCAACCACGAACTCTGTTGTCATTGCCCGTGTCCTTCTCCATCCTCAAACACAATGTCTGAGCCATTAATTTTCTTTCAGCATGCAGGGAGTATGCCAAGAACTTCCTGTCACTTATGAGTCATGGTCTCTGAGCACAGAACATCTCCTGAGGAAAGTGAGGGCTCTGGGGACCTTGGACACTAGAGGGAATTCTGCCCAAGGGTGCACTGACCCAGAAGAAGCACCCAGGAAAGGCACTGGATTTATCCATCCAATAAATCACGCATAGGGCCATGGAAACCTTGCTGGGTGGTCAGGGCTGAAAGAACTCAAGAGCCAGCGAAAAACCAGGCAGGGACCTGGGCATGGACAGCCTGATGTTTGTTCTGAAGAGCCCAGGCTTGACAGGGTTATTGAGGTAGTTGAACGAGAAAATGTACATGAGATTGTTCTTCAAGCCATAAAGTACTATTGTTACTAGTTGCTATGGCTAAAAATATCTAGACATCTGACCTACAAGACACAATGTTCCCTGTCCCTCCTTCCTTTCTCCTTCAAGGTCCATCTTCCAGGAATAAATAAGAAGGAAGCTCTCAGAATGTCATGATTGTGGAATTGAGTTCAACCGGATGTGTTGAAGGTGAACATTAGTTTCTTTGCTAGTGAGAAACTAGTACAAGGGACAGGATATGGACGGGTGACAGTCCTGCCCAGGACTGGCACTCACTAATACCTGCAAACCAAACGCAGAAGTAGAAGTCGGGTAATTTTGCACATACCTTTCAAGGTTGCCTTTATACCCTGGAGCATGACTACTTGTTATAATCCTACTCAAATCAATCAACAAATATTTATTTAATACACGCTCTGCACTAAGACTATGCTAGACAAGCGGTTTCTGGAAGTTATCCAAAATCTTCACCTCCCTGAAATATAATGCATTCCTCACCAAACACCAGCACTGCATATTAGTATTCTCATCACTTCTTTGATCCAGGTGAGAAAAGCAACACAGTCAGGAATTTATTGATACCTCTATTTCAAATGCTATTCTTTCCACAGTTTCCAATATATCTTTTTCAGCTCTCAGTTTTCTCTAGAATCTATTCTTTTATGTCTTCCTTTCTAATCCTCATATAAACTAAACACACACAGAGAGAGAGATAAAAGGCTGAAAACAATTTCAAGATACTTCACCCTTGAGGGTGTTTCCTCACCTGAAAAAATGAGGATGTTAAGTTAGGGTAAGCTCTAAAGACCCTTCCAATTCTGTCTTTCTGGGACCCTGTGGTTCTCAATAGGAAAGTTGTTATTTTTAAGTAAGTGAAGGAAACTCAAGGTGGGGAGAAGCAATCCAATCATGGCAAAGTAGAGATCAGAACTGCTAAAGTTGAGTTGCTCTGTTCCATGGCCAGCATGGAATAGTCTGAATTGCAATAGACATTTTACACATGTCCAGAATAGGAGGGAAACTATTAGGTAAGGGTGAAGGAGGATTTTGTCATTCCTTTACCTAGAAGGTTGATTCTGACCTGAAACTGGGGATAGGAGTTTAGGATGGCAGGAAGCCAAGGAGGAGAGGGCAAGAAGAGAATGGCTTTTTAGCCCTCCATTAAGGATAAAATGAGACTGCATTGATGCCTGGCCCCTTGAAAGCCTCCTCAAAAGCTGGGCTGTGTAGCCCAGGACACACATAACTCCAACACTTGAAGGCCAAAAAGTATTCCTCACATCTCCTTAGCCCTACTCCAAGAGAAATGGAAGGGAGAAGAGCCCAGAGTGCACAAGGACTAAGTGGACCTGCATTAAAAGGACCAAGACTACATACCAAAGAAAGTAAGTCCTTCCTGGAAGAGGAAGTGAAAAAGTATTAGTCTCAGTTGCCTCTGACCCCATGAACTGGAGCCCATCAGGCTCCTCTGTTCATGGAGTCACAAAAAGTCAGACATGACTGAGTGACTAACATTTTTCACTTTCACGCACACACACACACATAGAGATACATAAAGTGGTCCTCCATCAGGAGACCACAGAATCACCCTGAGCTTTTTGCAAGCACACGTACCCATTAAAAAGGAACCAAGTACCAACATATGCCACAACAAGGACAAATCTCAAAACCATGAAGCCAGACACGAAACATCCCATGCTGGATGAGTCTATTCATATGAAAGGTCAAGAGACAGAACATCAACAGAAACAGGAAGTGTATTAATAATTACCTAGAGTTGGGAGAGGGAATGAGGAGTGATGGCAAATGGGGCTGAGGTTCTTTTGCGGGTGATGGACGTTAAAGTAAGGTCGTGGTGATGGCACCACTATTAACCTTTGAGGTATCTGTTAAGTTAGGGTTTTAAGGGGGCTCTAAAGACCCTTCCAATTCTGTCTTTCTGGGACCCTGTGGTTCTCAATAGGAAAGTTGTTATTTTTAAGTAAGTGAAGGAAACTCAAGGTGGGGAGAAGCAATCCAATCATGGCAAAGTAGAGATCAGAACTGCTAAAGTTGAGTTGCTCTGTTCCATGGCCAGCATGGAATAGTCTGAATTGCAATAGACATTTTACACATGTCCAGAATAGGAGGGAAACTATTAGGTAAGGGTGAAGGAGGATTTTGTCATTCCTTTACCTAGAAGGTTGATTCTGACCTGAAACTGGGGATAGGAGTTTAGGATGGCAGGAAGCCAAGGAGGAGAGGGCAAGAAGAGAATGGCTTTTTAGCCCTCCATTAAGGATAAAATGAGACTGCATTGATGCCTGGCCCCTTGAAAGCCTCCTCAAAAGCTGGGCTGTGTAGCCCAGGACACACATAACTCCAACACTTGAAGGCCAAAAAGTATTCCTCACATCTCCTTAGCCCTACTCCAAGAGAAATGGAAGGGAGAAGAGCCCAGAGTGCACAAGGACTAAGTGGACCTGCATTAAAAGGACCAAGACTACATACCAAAGAAAGTAAGTCCTTCCTGGAAGAGGAAGTGAAAAAGTATTAGTCTCAGTTGCCTCTGACCCCATGAACTGGAGCCCATCAGGCTCCTCTGTTCATGGAGTCACAAAAAGTCAGACATGACTGAGTGACTAACATTTTTCACTTTCACGCACACACACACACATAGAGATACATAAAGTGGTCCTCCATCAGGAGACCACAGAATCACCCTGAGCTTTTTGCAAGCACACGTACCATTAAAAAGGAACCAAGTACCAACATATGCCACAACAAGGACAAATCTCAAAACCATGAAGCCAGACACGAAACATCCCATGCTGGATGAGTCTATTCATATGAAAGGTCAAGAGACAGAACATCAACAGAAACAGGAAGTGTATTAATAATTACCTAGAGTTGGGAGAGGGAATGAGGAGTGATGGCAAATGGGGCTGAGGTTCTTTTGCGGGTGATGGACGTTAAAGTAAGGTCGTGGTGATGGCACCACTATTAACCTTTGAGTTGTACTCTTAAACTCTGTGAGTTGTATGGCCTGTAAATCATGCCTCAGTAATGCTTGTTAAAAATATACTAGTACCTGTTGCTTGTCACCCTCCATTTGAGAGTCTTTATGGGGGGAAAAGGGAACTGTGTATTCTGAAAGAATTGTCTCCAGTTGGTTCTTACACACACCTTCCCTGCCTCCCCATGAGAATCACTAATGCAAGCCTTTGCTCCTCCAAGAGCAGTCCACCGGGCCAGCAGCATCAGCCATTCCAGGGAAGCTGACCGAAAAATCAGAATCCGAGGCCCCACTCCAGACTGCTTCTGAGTTTCGAAATTGGTGAGCCTGAAAAAGCTTGAGGAGCAGGAATTGAGAACACTCCGCACACAATGAGTCTCCTGCCCTCTGAAGGTCTTACCTCTTGCCCTGCCTTCATCCTTTATGTAGCCAACATTCTCTAGGAAAAGACCTTTTGCTGAGAACATTCTTGCCTTCCGAAACTGGGTAATAGAAAAAAGACTCACATAGCTTTCTTTTAAGTGAAGATTTATTGGTTATAAACACTAATCAGGATTGCCTGCCTGCCTCAGAGCCTTGAGCAGGAGATGTTTATGTGAAGTTGCTACCCGGAGTGAAACACTAGGCATCCACGGAATGCAGCCCACTGCCTGTAGCTGAGAGGCTCCCCACAGCCTCTCATGTTGGTCAGCTGCCCCACTGATGCTTCTTTCAGGAATCCCATAAGATTGATACTTTGTACAAGCATCAGCTGGTTGGCTTTGTGTGCTAGAAAACAGCCCAAATTGGCCTTTTCACATGCTGCCATGTGCGTACCCATTAAAAAGGAACCAAGTACCAACATATGCCACAACAAGGACAAATCTCAAAACCATGAAGCCAGACACGAAACATCCCATGCTGGATGAGTCTATTCATATGAAAGGTCAAGAGACAGAACATCAACAGAAACAGGAAGTGTATTAATAATTACCTAGAGTTGGGAGAGGGAATGAGGAGTGATGGCAAATGGGGCTGAGGTTCTTTTGCGGGTGATGGACGTTAAAGTAAGGTCGTGGTGATGGCACCACTATTAACCTTTGAGTTGTACTCTTAAACTCTGTGAGTTGTATGGCCTGTAAATCATGCCTCAGTAATGCTTGTTAAAAATATACTAGTACCTGTTGCTTGTCACCCTCCATTTGAGAGTCTTTATGGGGGGAAAAGGGAACTGTGTATTCTGAAAGAATTGTCTCCAGTTGGTTCTTACACACACCTTCCCTGCCTCCCCATGAGAATCACTAATGCAAGCCTTTGCTCCTCCAAGAGCAGTCCACCGGGCCAGCAGCATCAGCCATTCCAGGGAAGCTGACCGAAAAATCAGAATCCGAGGCCCCACTCCAGACTGCTTCTGAGTTTCGAAATTGGTGAGCCTGAAAAAGCTTGAGGAGCAGGAATTGAGAACACTCCGCACACAATGAGTCTCCTGCCCTCTGAAGGTCTTACCTCTTGCCCTGCCTTCATCCTTTATGTAGCCAACATTCTCTAGGAAAAGACCTTTTGCTGAGAACATTCTTGCCTTCCCGAAACTGGGTAATAGAAAAAAAAGACTCACATAGCTTTCTTTTAAGTGAAGATTTATTGGTTATAAACACTAATCAGGATTGCCTGCCTGCCTCAGAGCCTTGAGCAGGAGATGTTTATGTGAAGTTGCTACCCGGAGTGAAACACTAGGCATCCACGGAATGCAGCCCACTGCCTGTAGCTGAGAGGCTCCCCACAGCCTCTCATGTTGGTCAGCTGCCCCCACTGATGCTTCTTTCAGGAATCCCATAAGATTGATACTTTGTACAAGCATCAGCTGGTTGGCTTTGTGTGCTAGAAAACAGCCCAAATGTGAGCAACTCTTCCACATTTTGATGCTGCCATGTGAGTGAAGACAGAAGGAGCCTGATTCGTAATTGCTCTGCTTCTGGAAGGGGAACAAGCAGAAATTGGATTTTATTTTATTTTATTTTATTTTTAAATTTTTGTAGCTTGGACATTTATTTTATTTATTTATTTTTTGGGGAGTGGGGTGGGGAAACAGGGGGACGGGCATGCCACTTCTATTGGTCTTTCACTACTCTATTTTCATCCGTCTTTGTGCTTTGGCTCCTGTGGGCCTCCCATCGCGGTGGCCTCTGTCATCACAGAGCACCGGCTCTGGGTGCTTGCGCCCCAGAGCTCCGGCTCGGTAATTGGACGCATCAGTCCAGCTGCTCTGCGGCACGTGGGATCTTCCCAGGCCAGGGATCAAACCAGCGCCCCTTGCACTGCAAGGCGGTGTCCTTACCCACTGGACCACCAGGGGAAGCCCAGAAATTGGATTTTAGAAGCTGCTTTGGGGACCGTTAGTTGCAGGAGCTTAAGGCTGCCCCATCCCCTCACAAGGTACAAGCCCTGAACATTAACCTCAAATATCTACATAATGAAGTTTTTCCTTAAAATTTGAACTCTAAAAGTCTTAACTTTACTCTGAAGAGATGTTGTCTCAATTAAAAGCAGAGATTGTTACTATGTCTAAACAACTTTTAGCATCATCTCACCATATTAGGCAAGAAGTCCTGTCCTGCTCTGTTACTCAAGGTGACAATCCAGCCCAGGTTCACCCCCACCCATAGGTATCTTCATTACCATCAGTTTTCCTTCGAAACTGGGTAATAGAAAAAGACTCACATAGCTTTCTTTTAAGAATTTATTGGTTATAAACACTAATCAGGATTGCCTGCCTGCCTCAGAGCCTTGAGCAGGAGATGTTTATGTGAAGTTGCTACCCGGAGTGAAACACTAGGCATCCACGGAATGCAGCCCACTGCCTGTAGCTGAGAGGCTCCCCACAGCCTCTCATGTTGGTCAGCTGCCCCCACTGATGCTTCTTTCAGGAATCCCATAAGATTGATACTTTGTACAAGCATCAGCTGGTTGGCTTTGTGTGCTAGAAAACAGCCCAAATGTGAGCAACTCTTCCACATTTTGATGCTGCCATGTGAGTGAAGACAGAAGGAGCCTGATTCGTAATTGCTCTGCTTCTGGAAGGGGAACAAGCAGAAATTGGATTTTATTTTATTTTATTTTATTTTTAAATTTTTGTAGCTTGGACATTTATTTTATTTATTTATTTTTTGGGGAGTGGGGTGGGGAAACAGGGGGACGGGCATGCCACTTCTATTGGTCTTTCACTACTCTATTTTCATCCGTCTTTGTGCTTTGGCTCCTGTGGGCCTCCCATCGCGGTGGCCTCTGTCATCACAGAGCACCGGCTCTGGGTGCTTGCGCCCCAGAGCTCCGGCTCGGTAATTGGACGCATCAGTCCAGCTGCTCTGCGGCACGTGGGATCTTCCCAGGCCAGGGATCAAACCAGCGCCCCTTGCACTGCAAGGCGGTGTCCTTACCCACTGGACCACCAGGGGAAGCCCAGAAATTGGATTTTAGAAGCTGCTTTGGGGACCGTTAGTTGCAGGAGCTTAAGGCTGCCCCATCCCCTCACAAGGTACAAGCCCTGAACATTAACCTCAAATATCTACATAATGAAGTTTTTCCTTAAAATTTGAACTCTAAAAGTCTTAACTTTACTCTGAAGAGATGTTGTCTCAATTAAAAGCAGAGATTGTTACTATGTCTAAACAACTTTTAGCATCATCTCACCATATTAGGCAAGAAGTCCTGTCCTGCTCTGTTACTCAAGGTGACAATCCAGCCCAGGTTCACCCCCACCCATAGGTATCTTCATTACCATCAGTTTTTCCTTCATCATCCCTGCTGAAAGGAAAGGTTACCAAAGCTGGGTTAGCTAAGTCTCTACTCCTCTGCAGGTATGGGGATTATAGTGGGCAATATTTCTATTTTTTATGTGATGCTCCTCCCTGAGTCAGAGAAGTCAAATCCACAAGAGGATTCAATATAAGATGGTAGATGAATTCTGAACCAAGTTTAAAAATAAAAATACTTCAGAAAGAGATACACAAGTACATGCATTCACTCTTTCCAACAGTGAGAAGTATAAAGATGTTTCTAGACTCTGCATTAATATAAATAGCTTTTTTTCATGTATTGCCTTACTTATGGTTGTTGTAGGAGGATAAAGAGTGAACTTATGACTGCTTTGAGCCACAGACGTAGAGGCAAAAGCTGGAAAGGGGAAAAAAGGGAGGAGACGGTCTGGAGCTGGGACAGGTTAGCATGGCTGACCATCTGTGGACATCAGATGAGGCTACTCCAAATACAGCAGCCAGAGAGCAGCTGGGTGATATAAGGCCCTTGTGATGTCTTCTACACATCATAAAAAGGACATGATGTGCCTCTCGTGGCCTCAGTTTTATTCCCCTAGGTTTGAAGAAACACACACTCGAACTATGACATTGGATGAAAGACGATTCTTGCAGCCTAGACTCCCATCACCAGCCACCAAAGCCATTTCCAGCAGGGTCTGACTCCACCAGTACCTATGTGTCATGATGAACAGACATATTAACCTATTACATTGGTCCCAAAGGTCCCAAGAGTTACCCAAAAGAAAAGAATAACTAGGAACTATGCTCAAGATATTGAAATAACCTGGATGCAAAAAGAATCGGAAAAAGAATATGTAGACACATATGTCTGTCACTCAGTTGCGTCTGACCCTTTGCAAACTCCACCAAGCTGTTCTGTCCATGGAATTCCCCAAGCAATACTGCAGTGGGTTGCCATTTCCTTCTCCAGGGGATTTTCCTGACCCAGGGATCAAACCTGGGTCTCCCACATTGCAGGCAGATTCTTTACTGTCTGAGCCACCAGGGAAGCCCATATATATGTGTGCATATATATATGTACTATATAAAACTGAATTACTATATCAATATACTATATACCTGAAACTAACATAAATCAGTTATACTTTAATTATAATAATCAATTGCACTTTAAATAGAAAAGGAAGAAAAGAATAACTATATCCAAACCAGAGCAGCCCTAATAATTGTAAAAATGTTTAACGTTGTACCTTTGAAATATAAATACTTCATAAAGTAGGTTGAGGTGACACGTTCCATTTGAGATTATTTTCTTCCTGTATGAAAGACAGCACATTGCAATCTGTGGCTGTTTAATATTATATATCTGACAACTTCAGAACCCATAACTGAAGAAAGACAACAATTTGATGATCTATGTGTACACTGTTGTTTCTCGTGAACTTATGACTGCTTTGAGCCACAGACGTAGAGGCAAAAGCTGGAAAGGGGAAAAAAGGGAGGAGACGGTCTGGAGCTGGGACAGGTTAGCATGGCTGACCATCTGTGGACATCAGATGAGGCTACTCCAAATACAGCAGCCAGAGAGCAGCTGGGTGATATAAGGCCCTTGTGATGTCTTCTACACATCATAAAAAGGACATGATGTGCCTCTCGTGGCCTCAGTTTTATTCCCCTAGGTTTGAAGAAACACACACTCGAACTATGACATTGGATGAAAGACGATTCTTGCAGCCTAGACTCCCATCACCAGCCACCAAAGCCATTTCCAGCAGGGTCTGACTCCACCAGTACCTATGTGTCATGATGAACAGACATATTAACCTATTACATTGGTCCCAAAGGTCCCAAGAGTTACCCAAAAGAAAAGAATAACTAGGAACTATGCTCAAGATATTGAAATAACCTGGATGCAAAAAGAATCGGAAAAAGAATATGTAGACACATATGTCTGTCACTCAGTTGCGTCTGACCCTTTGCAAACTCCACCAAGCTGTTCTGTCCATGGAATTCCCCAAGCAATACTGCAGTGGGTTGCCATTTCCTTCTCCAGGGGATTTTCCTGACCCAGGGATCAAACCTGGGTCTCCCACATTGCAGGCAGATTCTTTACTGTCTGAGCCACCAGGGAAGCCCATATATATGTGTGCATATATATATGTACTATATAAAACTGAATTACTATATCAATATACTATATACCTGAAACTAACATAAATCAGTTATACTTTAATTATAATAATCAATTGCACTTTAAATAGAAAAGGAAGAAAAGAATAACTATATCCAAACCAGAGCAGCCCTAATAATTGTAAAAATGTTTAACGTTGTACCTTTGAAATATAAATACTTCATAAAGTAGGTTGAGGTGACACGTTCCATTTGAGATTATTTTCTTCCTGTATGAAAGACAGCACATTGCAATCTGTGGCTGTTTAATATTATATATCTGACAACTTCAGAACCCATAACTGAAGAAAGACAACAATTTGATGATCTATGTGTACACTGTTGTTTCTCTAATGTGGGTTTCGTGGCACATAATACACTAGAAAACATTGTGAGGAAATGTCTGGAGTATTCTCCATGCTGAGATCAGGGAAAGGAGTGCATTCATTAGTGATTACACTATTTGTATTGGAAGTCTTATCACACAATTTACCATTGAAATCACTAGGTTGGGAAGGTTTAAAAGTTTATGGATCTTCCCAACTTGACCCAGAAATAGAATTCAGGTTCTAGCTAGTGGCTCTAGAACCACACATACCTGGAAAGGTTCTCTAACAAGACTTAATGCAGCTGGGACCATATAAGCACCACTTGACAACTGACAGAGTCTTTCGGGAGGTCATGAGAGTCTCCTCTGACAAACCTAGAAAAGAAGCAAAGTGTTTAACCCATTGTATTTGGAGGAGAGAGAATCAATTACATGTCGGTTTGATGGAGTAAGTAAAGAAAACTTACTGGGGTAAGTAGGTGCTAATAATAATTAGAAAAAATATATTGCATTTGGCAGCATGAAAAGAAATACTTATATGTGTCAAGGTTAAAGGAAAATCTCAGGCTTCCCCTGGTGGTCCAGTGGGTAAAGACACCACCTTGCAGTGCAAGGGGCGCCGGTTTGATCCCTGGCCTGGGAAGATCCCACGTGCCGCAGAGCAGCTGGACCTATGTATCCAATTACTGAGCCGGAGCTCTGGAACACGCGCACCCAGAGCCAGTGCTCTGCAACGACAGTGGCCACCACGATGGGAGGCCCACAGGAGCCAAAGAACAAAGACGGATGAACATAGAGAAATGAAATACCAATAGAAGTGGCCCGCCCATCCCCCTCCCTCCCCACCCTACTCTCCAAAAAAAAAAAAAAAACTCTTTTAAAAGAAAAAAAAAAAGAAAAATCTCTTCTGCTTCAAGTGGGACTTGCTTTGGAACTGGAACAGCGGGTGGGGTTGGGAGGGTGGTACCTCCTGGGTAGGAAAGAGAGAAGCAGAACATTATGAACTTCGAGAATTAATATGGTATCTTTTTTATTCTGGTTAAAGTACAGAGTTAATGTTGGAAATGATGATAAAGTGGAACCAGACTAAAGACACTGGTTGTTTACCTTTTGAATATGATGACGTAAAATTTTTTATATTGCACACCAGCCTTGCTCAATAGGGAGCAGTTGTCTGGAACATTGTGGGATTAAAAGGCAGCGTCTGGTCTTTTAAGAAGGAGCCATGATCGATTAGCAAGGTCTGTTCTGGAAGCTGAATGATGATGCAAGTTTCATGTCTATTGGTTTAGTCCTAAAGTAAGAAGAACCATTAGAGGTTTGAAAGCAAAACTAACTCGATTAAACAGAGAGTGCTGATATCAAGCCTCTTACAAGATAAAACTTGCCACTAAATTTTTAAATTTCAAACCTTGTGCCGAAAATAAAATGGAATAATGATTATATCTTAGATTTAATGTGTTTATTGAATCAGTCAACAAATATCTTGAATATATATGAGAAGCTTGGCATGAGGAATAAATGACTGTTGTTGTTCAGTCGCCAAGTCATGACAAATGCTTCTGAGCTGCAGGAGTCCACAGTCTAGTAAAGGAGATGGACAAGTAAACTGACGGCCAGATCTACAGAGGAGTAGTAAACTGAGGAAACTGTGATTGGATGAAAATGGCCCAAGGATATCCAAGATCTAATTCCTGGAACTTGTAAATCAACTTACGTGGCAAAAAGGCTCTTTGCAGATGAGATTAACATAAGGATCTTAAGACAGGGAGATTATTCTATATTGAAAATGAAAGCATAGTTTCTCAGTCCTGTCTGACTCTTTGTGACGCCGAGGACTGTAGCTCGCCAGGCTCCTCTATCCACGGGATTCTCCAGACAAGAATACTGTAGTGGGGCTTCCCTGGTGGTCCAGTGGGTCAGGACACCGCCTTGCAGTGCAAGGGGCGCCAGTTAGAGCCCTGGCCTGCGAAGATCCCACGTGCCGCGGAGCGGCTGGACCCATGTGTCGGATTACCGAGCCGGAGCTCTGGAGCGCATGCACCCAGAGTCGGTGCTCTGAGATAACAGAGACCACTGTGATGGGAGGCCCACATGGGCCAAAGAACAAAGATGGATAAAAATAGACAAATGAAAGACCAATAGAAGTGGCTCGCCTGCCCCTCTTCCTAACCCGCCCCTCCCCAAAAAAAATAAATAAGAAAAAAAAGAAATAGCCATCAGAAAAAAAAAAAACAAAAGAAAACAATACTGGAGTGGGTTGCCATTCCTGTCTCCAGAGGATCTTCTTGACCCAGAGACTGAAGCCAGGTCTCTCTCGTTGTAGGCAGATTCTTTACCAATGGAGTCACCATTTTATCTGCGTGCTAAGTCGCTTCAGTCATGTACGACTCTTTGTGACCCTCTGGACTGTAGCCTGCCAGGATCTTCTGTCCATGGGATTCTCCAGGCAAGAAAACTGGAAAGGGTTGCCATCCTCCAGGGGATCTTCCAGACAAGGATCTAACCTGCATCTCTTAAGTCTCCCACACTATCAGGCGGGTTCTTTACCATTAGCACTACCTAGAGGGTGGGCCCTAATTGCAATCACAGGCAAAGGGGGACAGAAGGATATTTGATACACAGAAAAAGAAGACAATTGATCACAGTGGCAGAGAAGTTATGCAACCACAAACCACAAGCCAAGGAATGCTGCAGTCAGCAGAAGCTCAAAAAACCAAGAAGCAGATTCTCCCACAAGGTCTCTGGAGGGAACATGGCCCTGACAATAGTTTGATTTTGCCCCAACGATACTGATTTTGGACTCTGGACTTCTAGAACTCTGAGGGTACAATTTCTGTCCTTCTACAAAATTTGTGATAATGTATTAGGACAGCATTAAGAAACTAATGTGAGTTCAAGGGAGTGTGATTCATTCAGGGTTCCTGGGTCAATCTTGGAAACTAATTCTGGCTGGTTTAGGCAAAAAGATCTCCTGGATGGCCATGGGGTTAGGGGAGGGCAGCTATTATAGGATGTATAGAAACTAGAAGGGCTAGAGCAGCAAGCTCAGAAAATGAATACTCCATGATTCAAATGCAGCATGGGAGGAACAATCCCCCTAGGAGGCAGCTGCCCCTGCCATTGGAAACAGGAAAGAAATTTGAGCCATCTCATGTGTTGATATCTATTGTTTACTCATGGTCAAAATTTTCGGAAAGTAGAATCGGATAGGATGATAACTTGGACTGCCAGCAAGTGGCAGATTCCTCAGTCAGATTCCTCAGTGGGAAGAATTCTCACAAATATTACGCATAAAGGAATTCTCCAAATTCAGAAGGGGTTTTGGATGTTAATAACTGGAAACAACAACCGATATCCATCTATGTCAGGAGATACCTAACCCAGTCTTGTGTAGCTTTGGGTGAAAAGTCATATTTAAGATGAAACTTGAAGAACCAGTCATTTGAACCAGTTAGCTGTGTTCGTAGAGTTGAAGTATTTCACATGCATATACACTCATACACACACACACACACACACACACACACACACACACACACCAGTAAGGGCCAGACATGTTGATATCTCAGCTAATCGACACAGCACTAAACCGTTCGTCAGCCCCTTCTCCCACTCTGGCATGTCTTATTCTACTTCTGATTACAAAATATGAAATCAACCTGAAAGGACTTGAGAAGGAGAAAGGAGAATAAAGAATTCAACCAAATGATACCACATATGACCCTTCTGTACCTCGGTATACATGTGCCCTCAGACTTTAACTGGAATCCCCTGCAAATCATGGCACTGAGAGCATATGGCATCATTGCTGTAACTAATAAAGTGTGTATTATATCGCTTAGCAACCCGCACTGTTTGTGAGCCTCTTTGTCTGGACACATACAAATATAACTTTGGCTCTCTGGAGAATGTAACTGAGTCACGATTCTACATTTATGAGATCAGGGAAGACTAAAGCCATTATTTAGCTACACAGTTGCCTGAAGCTCCTGAAATAAAGCAGAGCTCCAAGACCTTCAGGTGAGATGACTAATCTTGGAAACTAATTCTGGCTGGTTTAGGCAAAAAGATCTCCTGGATGGCCATGGGGTTAGGGGAGGGCAGCTATTATAGGATGTATAGAAACTAGAAGGGCTAGAGCAGCAAGCTCAGAAAATGAATACTCCATGATTCAAATGCAGCATGGGAGGAACAATCCCCCTAGGAGGCAGCTGCCCCTGCCATTGGAAACAGGAAAGAAATTTGAGCCATCTCATGTGTTGATATCTATTGTTTACTCATGGTCAAAATTTTCGGAAAGTAGAATCGGATAGGATGATAACTTGGACTGCCAGCAAGTGGCAGATTCCTCAGTCAGATTCCTCAGTGGGAAGAATTCTCACAAATATTACGCATAAAGGAATTCTCCAAATTCAGAAGGGGTTTTGGATGTTAATAACTGGAAACAACAACCGATATCCATCTATGTCAGGAGATACCTAACCCAGTCTTGTGTAGCTTTGGGTGAAAAGTCATATTTAAGATGAAACTTGAAGAACCAGTCATTTGAACCAGTTAGCTGTGTTCGTAGAGTTGAAGTATTTCACATGCATATACACTCATACACACACACACACACACACACACACACACACACACACACACCAGTAAGGGCCAGACATGTTGATATCTCAGCTAATCGACACAGCACTAAACCGTTCGTCAGCCCCTTCTCCCACTCTGGCATGTCTTATTCTACTTCTGATTACAAAATATGAAATCAACCTGAAAGGACTTGAGAAGGAGAAAGGAGAATAAAGAATTCAACCAAATGATACCACATATGACCCTTCTGTACCTCGGTATACATGTGCCCTCAGACTTTAACTGGAATCCCCTGCAAATCATGGCACTGAGAGCATATGGCATCATTGCTGTAACTAATAAAGTGTGTATTATATCGCTTAGCAACCCGCACTGTTTGTGAGCCTCTTTGTCTGGACACATACAAATATAACTTTGGCTCTCTGGAGAATGTAACTGAGTCACGATTCTACATTTATGAGATCAGGGAAGACTAAAGCCATTATTTAGCTACACAGTTGCCTGAAGCTCCTGAAATAAAGCAGAGCTCCAAGACCTTCAGGTGAGATGACTCAGAAGATCATAGAGAGGATAATGAGGACAAACGGTGATGGCAAGTTTCAAGAACAGGTTAAGGGAAAGCTCTATTAACACCATCCTTCTAAGGAGAAAGAGAAGATCCAGTCTGGGGGTCCCTGTCAGCCGGGGCACCTGTGATGATGTCTCCAGGGCTGAGACGGTGAGCAGGATTTATTCCAAACACAATCAAGTTTCTCGCCATTGTTCTTAAACTGGGCCTTTATACCTAGAAGTTTCCAGGGAAGATATAATACTCATAATCTACAGATAAGACTAAAAGCAAATTTCCTGAACATTTAGCTGAAGCATACCCAGCTATTAATCTGTATCTGTATTGTTACGGCTAGATGTAAGCCCATAAGCAAGCAATTTAGACTCCTGGAATCTTTCACTTTGTGTCATGGGCTGCTCCTCAGCATCTTTGTCTGCCTGTTCCTTGTCCTGATAACTTATCTTACTGCCAAGAGAAGCACAGTCAGAAACAGGCATCAGGTGACTATCCTGTCACCTGGTACTCATATACCAAGAACAGCTCTTCAAGTCCCAAATTCCTTATCTGTAAACTGGGCGAAATAACGGTAATGGATAGGGCTGTTTAACTTACTGGAAGTTGAATGACACAATGTAAATAAAATGCTTACCACTGCCTGAAACACTCAACAAATGGTAACCATTTACATCAGGTTGGAATCCTAGACACACCACTTAACAGTTGTCAGCCTTGTGCATTGCTCCATCTATCTGAGCTTCCATTTTTCTCCTCTGTAAGAGAGTCATAACAATGCCTATCTTACAGAACTCTTGAGAATACTCGATGATATAATATGTATAAAAAAGCCTGGCCCAGAATGGGTGTTCAACTAATATTAATTGATCCGAGAGAATAGCTCTTCTGTTTCTACCCACTGTTTCCTCTCATGAGGATTAAGCTCAGGTTTACATAGTTGGGGCTGTCTGGCTCTTTCCTCCAAACAGATGAATCTCTCTCAGTTACTAAGACTTTTATAAGTGACTTAAGGAGTAAGATTATTTCTTCTATAATTTGGTGTCCCTCATGCCTGGCACACACAGATACACAATACAATAAAAAATCAAATGAAAAAAGAATTTCTCCTCTGTCACCGACTTCTCACCCTGCACCACCTTCCAACAGCCCTTTACTCCATCACATACTGTTTCCTGAGATCTTATTTACTGGTTTTATGAAATAAAGAGTTAGGCTCAGAAAGCACAATAATGCCATTACAGGTTAAATTCTGAAAATTATAGATGATTTCCTTTCCTGTGATTAGATCAAGAATATTTTTTTAAACCTCTTTCCTTAAACTAGTAATGTAACTGTTTATTATGTGAAGTTGATGCGCTTAGGGGAGGCAGGGGAGATTCATGCATCTCAAAATGTACACAGGTTGATCCACTAGGGTATGGGCAAAACATATTAGAACTTCAGTTAGTGCAATTGTAGAGGTATATAGTATATAAAAAATAAATTCTGTTCACTGAGGGTACATACTCAAAAATGGGGACAGAATTACAGTTTGCATAATCAAAAATGTTTGGAAATCACTGACTTAAATTGCATATTAAAAGTCACACTTTTCCATTGTTCTTATATCCAAAACATCATGATATTTCAAATCCATTACTTTGGCTCTATAATCAGAGTTACTCACAGAAACGCTACGTATACAGCTTTAGAAGGTCCGATACTTTTATCACCATTATGAGAAAAGAGAAGAAGAAATGAGGGGACCATGAGATTTAAACTGCTTGAATCTAAAGAGAATAACCTCATCATCTCATGCACTGGACTAACATTTCTATGACTAACAACCCAAGTGTGAGCCAAAGTAGAATGCTCGTGAAAACGTGAGTTTTCTCAGCCAGTGTAAAACAACACACACACACACGAGGTCCAACCTGAGTCAGCTGAGTCCAGCTTCCTTCCCAGGAATGTGAGGCCCTGGCCAGGTGTCTGTTTTGCTGCTCTCTTTACTTGTGGGCCTCTCCTTGGCTCTGACCTGCATCTGGTCTTTGGTTCTTGGCTCCTGAGGTGGTTTATAATTATGTTCTGCTGCCCTTCGATTGCCCATTTTCTGAAGTATTAAAGTACATTTGAGTTCCAATATTATATTAGTTTCATGTGTACAACACAGTGATTTTTTTACAGATTATACTCCACTAAAAGCTATTACAAGATAGTGGCTGTAATTCCCTGTGCTATATCCTTGTTGCTTATCTATTTTATACATAGTAGACTGTATCTCTTAATTCCATACCCCTATTTTGTTTCTGCCCCTTTTCTCTCCCCTCTGGTAACCACTGGTTTATTTTCTATCTTTGTGAGTCCGTTTCTGTTTTGCATCCACATTGTTTGTACTATTTTTTATATTCCATATATAAATGACATTATATGGCATTTGTCATTGTCTCACTTGTTTCATAAGGATAATATCATCTGGATCCATCCATGTTGCTGCAAATGCCTTGTCTATTCCTTAAAGAGATGTCCCAAGAATGCCCCAGACTTGCATTGGCCTGTAGGTCATTAACTCAAATTGTCTAAACAGAGCAGTTGCAAGAGATCTTCTCCTTAGAGGAATGCATTTTGTTAAATATATATTTTTAAAATCTTCACTTCAGTACTAGAGCTTCTCAGTCTGCTGTCTAGCCATCTAGGCACAAATTCGATCATATCTACGTCTTCCTACATGTGGTGGACACCCCCACTCCCATGGGCAGTCTTACCTCCATGTTCAAGGCTACCCATTAAGGCTGGTCTCTGGACACCTCATCATCTGGGAAGTATTCTCTTTCTGTGAGCTGAATACCCATTATTAATACAAGGCCACTAGTGAGTCAGCCCCTTTCTTCATTGTTTGGACAAGTCATCACTGACTAAGTCATTTCTCAGACTTGTGACCCAAGGGCTTGGTGCCAAGGTGGAGGAGTTGCTTTTACTTCTTTGTGGCCTTAGGGTCAAAAGCTTAACCAGCTGGAATATAAAGTGAACTAGTAACACAGACAACATTTTTAATTATTTTTCAATAGAAATCAGATTTTTCATTTAAATGAAATTTCAAGTTTTTGGTTATTGTTAAAACCATAATAACCAAACGCCAATATTCCATTAAGTCTCTTTTTAAAGAGACTTAAAATGTCTTCCTGGGCTTCCCTGGTAGCTCAGTGGTGAAGAGTTCACCTGCCAATGCAGCAGACACAGGTTCCATCTCTGATCTGGGAAGATCCCACATGATGCGGAGCACCTAAACCTGTAAGAGCTACAACTATGGAGCCTGTGCTCTAGAGCTTCCAAGTCACAACTATTGAGCCCATGTGCTACAACTATTGAAGCCCATGTGCCCTGGAGTCAGAGTTCCACGGGAGAAGTCTGCTCAAGAAGCCTGCTCACCTCAACTAGAGAGTAGCCCCCACTCCCTGCAACTAGAGAAGAGCCTGTGGCAGCAGTGAAAACCCAGAGCAGCCAAAATAAATAAATAAAAAATAATAATAATAAAATAAAATGTCTTCCTCATCCAGCCACTTATCCTTAGATTTCATTCTTCCAGAACATTTCCCTTCCCCTGTGACACCTTAAAGCTGAGCTATTTGATCCAGCTCTCCAAACCTAGCCTATTATTAAGGGCTAATTCGTGTCACACATTCTTCTAGCACTTTGACTGATATTTGCAACCCATGCTTATTTCCCCTTTCTGACCATGTATGTTACCATATTCGTAATAGCCTCAATCAATTTATGCTACTTTCTGCTCTTCTCCAATGATACAAGGAAATCTTACATGAGTTTTAATAATTAAAAGCATATTTGTGTTCACCACATCACCAAACTCAATATTCAATATCATACTAAGTATTTATGAAGCCACATTCAATCAGTATATTAGAACTTTGACTTTGAGGCTGCCCTTTTCTGTGCTATTCAGAGGAGATTGGGCTCCCATGCCAAGAAGAACCTTGGTAGGAAGGAAGCACAACATTCCTAGAAACAACACTTGACAGATTATTGGGTTATTAACCTAATTCTCCATACATATTAATAACAACTACTGTTCACGAGCTGCTTTAACTTTAAAAAGTATAAAGGGTAATATTATAATACTTGTCATGTTTATCTCAAGTTTTCAGAGAAAATAATGTTATAGGTGTATCAGAAACTATTTTTCCCTATTCCCATTACTCTTCCTCTATAGCTATTGGCAGCTAATTTATGAATTTGTGTGTATCCTGACCATTTCATTTATATTCATTTTACACACACACACACATACAATGGATGTGTGAATTTTAAAAGCTTATCCAGAGTCATATAGATAGACAGTCTATCTGAACAGTCTTTGTTCCAGTCTTAACTGGAACAAGTTTTTAATAGTCAAGTTTTGCAGGGTTTTAAGCTTATACGTCAGAAAAAGAAGAACAAATACAGTATATTAACACATATATATGGAATCTAGCAGGATGGTGATGATGGCACATGCAGTGAAGCGATGGAAAGACAGACATGGACAGTGGAATAGGGTGGATCTCTTAAAGAGAATTTAAGTATACAAATACAGAGTTAGGTATGAAAATGAATATTCAAAATGAAAAGATAAATTATAATTAGTTGTTGAAATCTAGGTATGCGAGTGTCCTAAAATGCTTAAAAAGAAAATGCTTCCTGGTTGTTACCTGGCTTTCCCTCACCATCAAGAACACCCTGTAGGGCTTCCCTGGTGATCCAGTGGGTAAGGACACCACCTTGCAGTGCAAGGGGTGCTGGTTCAATTCCTGGCCTGGGAAGATCCCACGTGCCACGGAGCAGCTGGGCTGTTGTGTCCAATTACCGAGCCGGAGCTCTGGAGCGCATGTGCCCAGAGCTAGTGCTCTGCGACAACAGAGGCCACCGTGATGGGAGACCCACACAGGCCAAAGAACAAAGATGGATAAAAATAGATAAATGAAAGACCAATGGAAGTGGCCTGCCTGCCCCACTTCCTCCCCAACCCGCCCCTGCCAATAAAATAAAAAATAAATAATAAAAAAAGAACAGCCTGTAACTCCCTTCTCTCATAGGGGCTGTAATATGGAGGGCTCTGAGGTTGAACCAGCGTTAAATCATCATTGATAAGTCTGTCTCTGGGTGGACAGAGGACTTCATTCCATCTGCTCTTCTCCAAAGCCCAGATCTCAGGTACCATTTTGGATTCACATAGTCCAACTCTTTGCAACCCCATGGACTGCAGCATAAAGTTCCTTCCCTGTCCTTCACTATCTCCCAGCACTAAGCCTTCGCTCTGGCGCCTGCACTGCAACTAAAACCCAACACAGCCAAATAAGCAAATGTTTAAAAAAAAATGCCACATGCTTCAAAGACCCAGTGCAGCCAAATAAATAAATATTTTTAAAATGGTTTGTAATAATTTGTAGTTTTTGAAATGAGTTCAGGCAATCTTCTTAAAAGCACATTTATCTTTTACACAAATCATGCATTATATTAAACTCACATTCTATCAAAATGTTCAATATTTCAAATCCCAGGTGCAAGCCACAGTTCTGGAGCAAGAATTATTTTCCTTCCTCTACAGTAATTATAATAAGTTTGTAATCTAAAATACAAATATTTGAGAGTTATCTTTATTGACATGGTAATCATGAAGTCACGCCAAATACATTTTGGGAAAGAACAGATATCTAAAAAAGCTAACAGTAGTAGTACCTTTTTTCAGTGGAGAAATGTCAGTTTTGTGCCTACACGGATGATTCATCTTAATGTATCACCAAAACATCAAAATAAGGGAAGTGTTCATTTCTAGACTATGAATCATATGAGAAAATTACAAAAAAACTCTGTTTTACTTTATTCTTTGCATTGGACTACTTGATCATTTCATTTTTATCCTCATTTCACATTTAACTAACATGATTAAAATTCAAAATAACGACCTCGTTTTCTTAAACTGCATAATTGTTACTGAGAAAAAAATTACACTCCATCAAGTTACTGTCTGAAGTAAATATCTGAGGTTAAAATGTTTTTTGTTTTCTGTTCTTCTATTAAATACACCAAAAAAAAAAAATCCTCAAAATAACTGTAATTAATGTTTCATTTGGGAATGGTTCACTTCGTGTTGACTTTCCAAGCAACCCACAACCCCTTATTTCCATCTGTTTCGTTAACAAGATTTCCAAATCCCTTTTTGTTTTTTCAGCTCTGAGGTTGAACCAGCGTTAAATCATCATTGATAAGTCTGTCTCTGGGTGGACAGAGGACTTCATTCCATCTGCTCTTCTCCAAAGCCCAGATCTCAGGTACCATTTTGGATTCACATAGTCCAACTCTTTGCAACCCCATGGACTGCAGCATAAAGTTCCTTCCCTGTCCTTCACTATCTCCCAGCACTAAGCCTTCGCTCTGGCGCCTGCACTGCAACTAAAACCCAACACAGCCAAATAAGCAAATGTTTAAAAAATGCCACATGCTTCAAAGACCCAGTGCAGCCAAATAAATAAATATTTTTAAAATGGTTTGTAATAATTTGTAGTTTTTGAAATGAGTTCAGGCAATCTTCTTAAAAGCACATTTATCTTTTACACAAATCATGCATTATATTAAACTCACATTCTATCAAAATGTTCAATATTTCAAATCCCAGGTGCAAGCCACAGTTCTGGAGCAAGAATTATTTTCCTTCCTCTACAGTAATTATAATAAGTTTGTAATCTAAAATACAAATATTTGAGAGTTATCTTTATTGACATGGTAATCATGAAGTCACGCCAAATACATTTTGGGAAAGAACAGATATCTAAAAAAGCTAACAGTAGTAGTACCTTTTTTCAGTGGAGAAATGTCAGTTTTGTGCCTACACGGATGATTCATCTTAATGTATCACCAAAACATCAAAATAAGGGAAGTGTTCATTTCTAGACTATGAATCATATGAGAAAATTACAAAAAAACTCTGTTTTACTTTATTCTTTGCATTGGACTACTTGATCATTTCATTTTTATCCTCATTTCACATTTAACTAACATGATTAAAATTCAAAATAACGACCTCGTTTTCTTAAACTGCATAATTGTTACTGAGAAAAAAATTACACTCCATCAAGTTACTGTCTGAAGTAAATATCTGAGGTTAAAATGTTTTTTGTTTTCTGTTCTTCTATTAAATACACCAAAAAAAAAAAATCCTCAAAATAACTGTAATTAATGTTTCATTTGGGAATGGTTCACTTGCGTGTTGACTTTCCAAGCAACCCACAACCCCTTATTTCCATCTGTTTCGGTTAACAAGATTTCCAAATCTTCAGCCAGTACTGTGTTGAGATTTAAGAGTATACTTCCAGTATCAGTGGTGAGGGATAGGGAAGCCTGGCATTCGTGGTGTCGCTAAGAGTTGGACATGACTCGGCAACTGAACAACAACAGTGACATCAATCTATTTACATTGTTGTCAAATGTATGTGTTGGGATAATTAACTGACCATCTGGAGAAAAATTAGATACCTCACGCCTTACACTAAATAAATTCTAGCAGAAGCAGACACAAATAGAAGAAAAGAAAAAAAAACACAAAAATATAAGGAAAAAACATAGGGAACTTCCACTTCCTGTGTAACTCAGGTAATTCAATTGGCTTCTTAAGAACAACAAGGTAAAATATTTTTAAACACATACCTACCATATAACCAGGTAGGTTATTATTGCATCCCTAGATATTTGTCAAAGAGACATAAAAATATATGTCCACACGAAGACTTCTACATGAATGTTCATAGCAGCTATATTTGTAAAAGCCAAAAACTGGAAACAATCCAAATGTCTATCAATAGGTGAACAGATAAACTGTGGATATGTGTACACAACAGAGTACTATTCAGTTTAAAAAAAAAAAAAACTGAACTACTCACATATGCAATAACATGAATGAGTCTTAAGATAAACTGTTCTATGTGAAAGAATCCAGACATAAAAAAGTAAATACTCTTACCTTTTCATTTTCACACAAAATTCTATAAAATACAAACTAGTTTTCAGGGATAGAAGGTAGATCAGTGTCACCTGAAGATAGGGCATTAGAAGGCAGAAAGAGAGGGACCAAGGGTTCACTAAACCACTTGAGGAAACTTTGAGGTTATCATTTTGATGATGATAATGATTTCATGGTTATAGACATGTGTCAAACTCATTAAATTGTGCACTTTGTATCTATGCAGTCTACTAACTGTGGACTAAACCTTAATAATTAACTCAGCAACAGTTAAAACAATGACTTCAATAAATACCTCAACAACATAAGTGAAAAAGCAAACAGAATCTGGCAAGATTTATCAAGAAAAAGAAGAAAAATAAATAAATACATATACCAGGAATGAACAAAGCGACAGACCTATAAGGAAAGTAGATATCTAAAACCATAAAATAAACAACTGTATACCAATATATTTGAAAATGACACTTGTAGAAATTTTTTTCTTACCAAAATTGACTCGGCAACTGAACAACAACAGTGACATCAATCTATTTACATTGTTGTCAAATGTATGTGTTGGGATAATTAACTGACCATCTGGAGAAAAATTAGATACCTCACGCCTTACACTAAATAAATTCTAGCAGAAGCAGACACAAATAGAAGAAAAGAAAAAAAAACACAAAAATATAAGGAAAAAACATAGGGAACTTCCACTTCCTGTGTAACTCAGGTAATTCAATTGGCTTCTTAAGAACAACAAGGTAAAATATTTTTAAACACATACCTACCATATAACCAGGTAGGTTATTATTGCATCCCTAGATATTTGTCAAAGAGACATAAAAATATATGTCCACACGAAGACTTCTACATGAATGTTCATAGCAGCTATATTTGTAAAAGCCAAAAACTGGAAACAATCCAAATGTCTATCAATAGGTGAACAGATAAACTGTGGATATGTGTACACAACAGAGTACTATTCAGTTTAAAAAAAAAAAAAACTGAACTACTCACATATGCAATAACATGAATGAGTCTTAAGATAAACTGTTCTATGTGAAAGAATCCAGACATAAAAAAGTAAATACTCTTACCTTTTCATTTTCACACAAAATTCTATAAAATACAAACTAGTTTTCAGGGATAGAAGGTAGATCAGTGTCACCTGAAGATAGGGCATTAGAAGGCAGAAAGAGAGGGACCAAGGGTTCACTAAACCACTTGAGGAAACTTTGAGGTTATCATTTTGATGATGATAATGATTTCATGGTTATAGACATGTGTCAAACTCATTAAATTGTGCACTTTGTATCTATGCAGTCTACTAACTGTGGACTAAACCTTAATAATTAACTCAGCAACAGTTAAAACAATGACTTCAATAAATACCTCAACAACATAAGTGAAAAAGCAAACAGAATCTGGCAAGATTTATCAAGAAAAAGAAGAAAAATAAATAAATACATATACCAGGAATGAACAAAGCGACAGACCTATAAGGAAAGTAGATATCTAAAACCATAAAATAAACAACTGTATACCAATATATTTGAAAATGACACTTGTAGAAATTTTTTTCTTACCAAAATTGACGTAAGGAGAAACATTTTTTAAAAACCGAAATAAACTTACACACGCACACACAAACACACACACATGTGGAGGGACTCTACAAACACCAAACCTAGAGAGTTTCACAAGCAAGTTCTAGCAAATCCTCAAAGAAGGATTCTCAGTCTTCTGTTCCACAGCACAGAAAACACAAATTCTACAGTTCATTTAACAAACTTAATATGACTACTATACTAAAACAAACTTAGGAGACTATGAAAAGGGGAAATTATGGGCTAATGTCATTTATAAATATAAATGCACAAGTCCTAAATAAAATGATTCTTAAAATCTGAATATGGGAATAGGGGATCCTGCAGGGGTGCTGTGCGACAGCCTGGAGAGGTGGGATGGGGGGATATACATATGACTAATATGGTATTATACATATCTGTAAACAACAAAACTCTGTAAAAGTAAAAATTAAAATTAAAATTTTTAAAAAATCTGAATACATTCAGAATTCCCCTTGACTGGACTATGTCTAGTGATACAAATATGATTTACTATTAAAAATGTATTAACCGACTCTACCTCTTTAACAATGGCTTCCCAAGTGGCGCTAGTGGTAAAGAATCCAGCTGCCAATGTCAGAGACAAAAGAGATGGGGGTTCAATCCCTAAGCTGGGAAGATCCCCTGGAGGACGGCATGGTAACCCACTCCAGTATTCTTGCCTGAGAAATCCCAGGACAGAGCCTGGCATGCTACAGTCAGGCTACATCCTAAAATTTGGATCGATGATAATGATTTCATGGTTATAGACATGTGTCAAACTCATTAAATTGTGCACTTTGTATCTATGCAGTCTACTAACTGTGGACTAAACCTTAATAATTAACTCAGCAACAGTTAAAACAATGACTTCAATAAATACCTCAACAACATAAGTGAAAAAGCAAACAGAATCTGGCAAGATTTATCAAGAAAAAGAAGAAAAAAAATAAATACATATACCAGGAATGAACAAAGCGACAGACCTATAAGGAAAGTAGATATCTAAAACCATAAAATAAACAACTGTATACCAATATATTTGAAAATGACACTTGTAGAAATTTTTTTCTTACCAAAATTGACGTAAGGAGAAACATTTTTTAAAAACCGAAATAAACTTACACACGCACACACAAACACACACACATGTGGAGGGACTCTACAAACACCAAACCTAGAGAGTTTCACAAGCAAGTTCTAGCAAATCCTCAAAGAAGGATTCTCAGTCTTCTGTTCCACAGCACAGAAAACACAAATTCTACAGTTCATTTAACAAACTTAATATGACTACTATACTAAAACAAACTTAGGAGACTATGAAAAGGGGAAATTATGGGCTAATGTCATTTATAAATATAAATGCACAAGTCCTAAATAAAATGATTCTTAAAATCTGAATATGGGAATAGGGGATCCTGCAGGGGTGCTGTGCGACAGCCTGGAGAGGTGGGATGGGGGGATATACATATGACTAATATGGTATTATACATATCTGTAAACAACAAAACTCTGTAAAAGTAAAAATTAAAATTAAAATTTTTAAAAAATCTGAATACATTCAGAATTCCCCTTGACTGGACTATGTCTAGTGATACAAATATGATTTACTATTAAAAATGTATTAACCGACTCTACCTCTTTAACAATGGCTTCCCAAGTGGCGCTAGTGGTAAAGAATCCAGCTGCCAATGTCAGAGACAAAAGAGATGGGGGTTCAATCCCTAAGCTGGGAAGATCCCCTGGAGGACGGCATGGTAACCCACTCCAGTATTCTTGCCTGGAGAAATCCCAGGACAGAGCCTGGCATGCTACAGTCCAGGAGGTCTCAAAGAGTCAGACATGACTGAGTGACTGAGCACTCACACATACCAAGGACTGAGTTTATAATTTAGGTGCAATATTTTTGTGAAAAAGGACATAAAAACAATACCAAATGACACAAAACACAACTGAAGGATTAAATAAATGGAAACAGATGTAATCATCACAGGTGGGGAGCCCCAATATCATCAAGAGAGCAGGTCTCCCAAAATGAATCTAGGAAAGTCAGTGCAAATCCAATCAAAATACCAAGACTGTTCTCTGTACATCTTGACAAGCTAATTCTGAAATTTATAGGAAAAGCAAAAGGCCAAAAATAGCCAAAGCATTCTGAAGAACACATCTGGATATTAAGCTATAGTGATTAATAGCACTTAGGGCCAGGACAGCCAAGTATATTCAGAAGAGATTGCAGAGTGTCCAGAAACAGAATCATAAATACAAAAATTTGATATTTTCAAAGACAGCACTAAAAATCCTGGGAAAAGTATCAACTAGCATGTAAATAATGTCAGAATAAGTAGTGATCCATAAGGGGGGAAATAACTTAGATCCTGATTAAACAGCATATACAAAAATAAATTTCAGGGGGTACTCTTCTATTTCCCTTCTAGTTCTTTTAGCTGGAAGCTTTATCCCTATTTTTTTTTTTATTTTTTGGGGGGTCGGGTTGGGGGGGGAGGGGAGCAGGCGGGCCACTTCTATTGGTCTTTCATTTATCTATTTTCATCCATCGTTGTTCTTTGGCCCATGTGGGCCTCCCATCGCAGTGGCCTCTGTTGTCGCAGAGCACCGGCTTTGGGCACATGCGCTCCAGAGCATTGGCTCGGTAATTGGACACAACAGTCCAGCCGCTCCGGGGCATGTGGGATCCTCCCAGGCCAGGGATCAAACCGGAGTCCCTTGCACTGCAAGGTGGTGCTCTTACCCACTGGACCACCAAGGAAGCCCTATCCCTATTTTTTTTAATAAATATTTTACTGCACAAAGCTCTGAGTGACCAAAATCAAGTCTTTTTAATCCCAATATGAAATCTTCTTTGGAGATCAAGAATCTGACACCATTCACAGTAACCTATCCACCGTCATCTATCATAACGGGAGCTCATCCGGGATCTTCAAGACACGGTAAGGAAACTCAGAGCTCCAGTTCTTCTGTCCTCTAAATACACATTTCCTGCTTTACTTTATTAACATAAAACAATACCAAATGACACAAAACACAACTGAAGGATTAAATAAATGGAAACAGATGTAATCATCACAGGTGGGGAGCCCCAATATCATCAAGAGAGCAGGTCTCCCAAAATGAATCTAGGAAAGTCAGTGCAAATCCAATCAAAATACCAAGACTGTTCTCTGTACATCTTGACAAGCTAATTCTGAAATTTATAGGAAAAGCAAAAGGCCAAAAATAGCCAAAGCATTCTGAAGAACACATCTGGATATTAAGCTATAGTGATTAATAGCACTTAGGGCCAGGACAGCCAAGTATATTCAGAAGAGATTGCAGAGTGTCCAGAAACAGAATCATAAATACAAAAATTTGATATTTTCAAAGACAGCACTAAAAATCCTGGGAAAAGTATCAACTAGCATGTAAATAATGTCAGAATAAGTAGTGATCCATAAGGGGGGAAATAACTTAGATCCTGATTAAACAGCATATACAAAAATAAATTTCAGGGGGTACTCTTCTATTTCCCTTCTAGTTCTTTTAGCTGGAAGCTTTATCCCTATTTTTTTTTTTATTTTTTGGGGGGTCGGGTTGGGGAGGGAGGGGGGCGGGCGGGTCACTTCTATTGGTCATTCATTTATCTATTTTCATCCATCGTTGTTCTTTGGCCCATGTGGGCCTCCCATCGCAGTGGCCTCTGTTGTCGCAGAGCACCGGCTTTGGGCACATGCGCTCCAGAGCATTGGCTCGGTAATTGGACACAACAGTCCAGCCGCTCCGGGGCATGTGGGATCCTCCCAGGCCAGGGATCAAACCGGAGTCCCTTGCACTGCAAGGTGGTGCTCTTACCCACTGGACCACCAAGGAAGCCCTATCCCTATTTTTTTTAATAAATATTTTACTGCACAAAGCTCTGAGTGACCAAAATCAAGTCTTTTTAATCCCAATATGAAATCTTCTTTGGAGATCAAGAATCTGACACCATTCACAGTAACCTATCCACCGTCATCTATCATAACGGGAGCTCATCCGGGATCTTCAAGACACGGTAAGGAAACTCAGAGCTCCAGTTCTTCTGTCCTCTAAATACACATTTCCTGCTTTACTTTATTAACCCTAGAGTATGCTAGTATGTGAGTGCAATGTGCTTGAAATGTATGAAAACCTGTATGAAGTGAATATGGAGTCCAACTTTACAGTTCCATGGACACACCTCATATAACTTAAGGCAGCCCCAGAAGGGAACCCTGATGTGGGGTTTATACAGTCCCAACAATGTCAAGAGGTGTCCTCCATCTCCACAAGGAGACCAGTCAAACATGTTCTTATGTACTTTTGCTCAGACCTCAAGCTTGGTTTGACAGATTGATGGCGTTTTTCAATTCTGTGGATGATAATGCATGGCTGTTCTTAGTTGGTGGATCTCTAGCTCCAGGAATATCTCTTAGGTTAGAAGTCTCTCTCCTGGCAGTCTGCATGAGTGCCCATGAGACCTAGAGTCAAGTCCTTGTCACAGCTATGCCTCCAGACTCTATAGACAGAGGTATTGCTAGCAAACACGAGATTTCTGAAAAATCCAGGTCGGAAATCCTAAGATTTGGCCAGATTTGAAGTATAGCAAGCTTCTCCCTTTGGTAACGCTAACTCTCAGCAGACCAGAGAAAACCCTCCAATGGTTTCTGTCTCAATTACTTATTCTTTTAATTAAATAAATAAATAAATTTCAGGTTAAGCACTTAAATGTGAAAAGGAAAACATTAAAGCTTTTAAACTAAAATACAGAAAAATGTAGTCATGACTTTGGTGTAAGGAAGAATTTTTTTAACCAAAACACAAGAAGTAAGCCATAAGGAAAGACCAAATTTAAAGACCTCTGTACAACTGAATCACTTCACTGAATACCTAAAACACAACATTATGCTTCAACTATACTCCAAAAAGTTTTATAAAAAGCCTCTCTATGTCAAAGCATTCTAGTAACAAAATGACAAAACAAACCACTTCAAAGAAGATAAGTTGCCACCCAACTGTAAAAGATTAAGGTTCAGAATACGTGAACCTTCATACCAGGGCTTCCCTGGTGGTCCAGTGGGTAAAGCGTCCACCTTGCAGTGCAAGGGGCACCAGTTCGATCCCTGGCACGGGAAGATCCCACATGCCGTGGAGCAACTGGACCCGTGTATCTAATTATGAGCCAGCTCTCTGGAGCACATGCGCCTACCACCGGTGTGCTGCAACAAGAGAGGCCACTGTGACGGGAGACCCACCCCAGAGAATTAAGATGGATGAAACTAAATAAATGAAGGATCAATAAAAGAGACCAAATTAAACCCTCATATAACTTAAGGCAGCCCCAGAAGGGAACCCTGATGTGGGGTTTATACAGTCCCAACAATGTCAAGAGGTGTCCTCCATCTCCACAAGGAGACCAGTCAAACATGTTCTTATGTACTTTTGCTCAGACCTCAAGCTTGGTTTGACAGATTGATGGCGTTTTTCAATTCTGTGGATGATAATGCATGGCTGTTCTTAGTTGGTGGATCTCTAGCTCCAGGAATATCTCTTAGGTTAGAAGTCTCTCTCCTGGCAGTCTGCATGAGTGCCCATGAGACCTAGAGTCAAGTCCTTGTCACAGCTATGCCTCCAGACTCTATAGACAGAGGTATTGCTAGCAAACACGAGATTTCTGAAAAATCCAGGTCGGAAATCCTAAGATTTGGCCAGATTTGAAGTATAGCAAGCTTCTCCCTTTGGTAACGCTAACTCTCAGCAGACCAGAGAAAACCCTCCAATGGTTTCTGTCTCAATTACTTATTCTTTTAATTAAATAAATAAATAAATTTCAGGTTAAGCACTTAAATGTGAAAAGGAAAACATTAAAGCTTTTAAACTAAAATACAGAAAAATGTAGTCATGACTTTGGTGTAAGGAAGAATTTTTTTAACCAAAACACAAGAAGTAAGCCATAAGGAAAGACCAAATTTAAAGACCTCTGTACAACTGAATCACTTCACTGAATACCTAAAACACAACATTATGCTTCAACTATACTCCAAAAAGTTTTATAAAAAGCCTCTCTATGTCAAAGCATTCTAGTAACAAAATGACAAAACAAACCACTTCAAAGAAGATAAGTTGCCACCCAACTGTAAAAGATTAAGGTTCAGAATACGTGAACCTTCATACCAGGGCTTCCCTGGTGGTCCAGTGGGTAAAGCGTCCACCTTGCAGTGCAAGGGGCACCAGTTCGATCCCTGGCACGGGAAGATCCCACATGCCGTGGAGCAACTGGACCCGTGTATCTAATTATGAGCCAGCTCTCTGGAGCACATGCGCCTACCACCGGTGTGCTGCAACAAGAGAGGCCACTGTGACGGGAGACCCACCCAGGCCAGAGAATTAAGATGGATGAAACTAAATAAATGAAGGATCAATAAAAGAGACCAAAAAATTTAAAAAAAAAAAAACTGGAGAAAAAAAAATTTCATACCAAAAAAATAAGAAAGTTCAATGTTTAAAGTGGACAGCTCTCAGAAGAAAAAGTGCAAATAGTCAATTAAAATATGACAGTATACTCAGTTTCACTTGTAATTAAACACAATTTCACTAAGAAACAATTTCAGTTCCACAGAGATTGACAAAAGCCACTTGGAGAGTTATTTTTCCATAAGAATGGGATAGCTTATAGTTGAGCAATTCTACTTCCAGACAAAGTTTTGCTCGTGTATATAAAGAGACATGCATAAGAATAAATTTGTGAACATTGTTTATAGAGGAAAAAATTAGAAACAACCTAAATGTCCATTAATAGGAGAAAAAAATGAATTGTGGTATGTTCATTCTATGAACACTACTCAGCAATTAAAGTGAAAAACCAGAGCTACTTGTATCAGCATGGATAATTTTTTTAAATATGTAGAAAGAGTAAATTGAAAGAAAACCCACAGGACTATAAACTTACATAAGGTTTTATAGCCCACAAAACAATACTTCAAAAATGTTATGAACAAATTCAAGATATCAATTATTCCTGTAAAGAGGAATCAGATCAGAGTAGTGTTCACTGTATTTTTTATATTTTGTTTCTTTTTAAAATTTTCATTTCTTTTTTTAACGTAGATTTTATTTCTTAATAAAAAAAATCTAGTGTTTTACAAAACGTTGTAACAGTGAAAGTTATGTGGTATATATAGTGGTAGTTATTACTATATTGTACTAAATACCTTTTTTATACATTTAAAATATCTCATAACATTAAAAATAAAAAGTTGCGTAAAGAGATACTGGGGACAGAAGTAATATGCTTTTTTTTTTTTAAGAAGTAATGTTGAAGAAAAAGACAATGACCCAGGTGACCAAGTCATTGAAGAATGAAGACATGTGCACACATGTAACTAGGGCAGGAGAAAAGGACAGAAAAGGCTATCAGGCACCACCATCTCAGGGGACATCTTTGAAGAAGGAGCAAGCAGTCGATTTATTAACATTAAATTTAAACCCCATTCTTTTTACTCATAGGAGAGATTTTCCCAATCCAGGAACCATCAAAGTTCTTCACACAGGGGCTTCCCTGGTGGTTCAGTGGGTCAAGAGTCTGCCTTGCAGTGCAAGGGGCGCCAGTTCAATCCCTGGCCTGGGAAGATCCCACATGCCGCGGAGCAGCTGGACTGATGTGTCCAATTAAGAGCCAATGCTCTGGAGTGCATGCGCCCAGAGCCGGTGTTCTGCAACGAGAGAGGCCACTGCAATGGGAGGCCCACACAGGCCAAAGAATTAAGATGGATGAAAATAAATAAATGAAGGACCAATAAACAAAAAAGAGGCCAAAAAAGAAAAAAAAAGTTCTTCACACAGGTGTTGGTTAATCAGTTCTGCTAGCTCAAATACAAAGATCTTTGTTGATCAAGGTTTCTGCTGATGGCCATGGGGCATGGCAGTTCTCAAACTGTGGTTGATGGCAAAGCACTGCAATTTCTGAGTCAGCGATGAAGAAATACATTGTGGCAGTACTGCAAGGAGAAAACTGGATTCTGTTCTGGCCAGTGGGGATTCGTTCCAAGGGAGACACGGAAAGCCTCTCTGAGATAGAATGAACCGGAGAAAATCTAATTATCAGAGCACTTCGAGTTCTGAGTAGAAGCAAATGAAGCTCTGAATCCCAGGAGAAGAGCTCCTCTCCTGCAGAAGAATACACTCCTCCCTGGACTATCTCCACAACATTCAAATTTGGTATCGTCTAAAAGCATCTTGCCAGGATTTGTTTATGTTTCCAAGTTTCCATGGATTTTATCTACATTATAAAGCATACCCCAAACATCAGTTAAAGTTGCATTTTTTATTTAGTGGAGGTAGAAAATAACACTGACCCATACCAAATACTTACCTAGAACACAAAATGAGCCCTTTGGCACTTTTAGCAAAATAGAAATCTTAAGCTGTTTTGTGGCATTTTGTGTCCAGCTAGCAACCCTACTTGCAACCAAAGAAACAATAGAATTATAGCATCTCAGAGAAAAGGACAGAAAAGGCTATCAGGCACCACCATCTCAGGGGACATCTTTGAAGAAGGAGCAAGCAGTCGATTTATTAACATTAAATTTAAACCCCATTCTTTTTACTCATAGGAGAGATTTTCCCAATCCAGGAACCATCAAAGTTCTTCACACAGGGGCTTCCCTGGTGGTTCAGTGGGTCAAGAGTCTGCCTTGCAGTGCAAGGGGGCACCGGATCAATCCCTGGCCTGGGAAGATCCCACATGCCGCGGAGCAGCTGGACTGATGTGTCCAATTAAGAGCCAATGCTCTGGAGTGCATGCGCCCAGAGCCGGTGTTCTGCAACGAGAGAGGCCACTGCAATGGGAGGCCCACACAGGCCAAAGAATTAAGATGGATGAAAATAAATAAATGAAGGACCAATAAACAAAAAAGAGGCCAAAAAAGAAAAAAAAAGTTCTTCACACAGGTGTTGGTTAATCAGTTCTGCTAGCTCAAATACAAAGATCTTTGTTGATCAAGGTTTCTGCTGATGGCCATGGGGCATGGCAGTTCTCAAACTGTGGTTGATGGCAAAGCACTGCAATTTCTGAGTCAGCGATGAAGAAATACATTGTGGCAGTACTGCAAGGAGAAAACTGGATTCTGTTCTGGCCAGTGGGGATTCGTTCCAAGGGAGACACGGAAAGCCTCTCTGAGATAGAATGAACCGGAGAAAATCTAATTATCAGAGCACTTCGAGTTCTGAGTAGAAGCAAATGAAGCTCTGAATCCCAGGAGAAGAGCTCCTCTCCTGCAGAAGAATACACTCCTCCCTGGACTATCTCCACAACATTCAAATTTGGTATCGTCTAAAAGCATCTTGCCAGGATTTGTTTATGTTTCCAAGTTTCCATGGATTTTATCTACATTATAAAGCATACCCCAAACATCAGTTAAAGTTGCATTTTTTATTTAGTGGAGGTAGAAAATAACACTGACCCATACCAAATACTTACCTAGAACACAAAATGAGCCCTTTGGCACTTTTAGCAAAATAGAAATCTTAAGCTGTTTTGTGGCATTTTGTGTCCAGCTAGCAACCCTACTTGCAACCAAAGAAACAATAGAATTATAGCATCTCAGATAAGAAGAAACTTATTTTACTCTTCAGAGAAACAAGGAAACATTCCTCCAAGATGTAAGAAATCTCAGAACCACTGACATTGTTTCCCTTAAGATTTGGGAAAACTTGGGCACAAAACTAAGTCTAATGTGTCAGCTCAAAAGAGCAAAACATTACAACTAAGATTTGGGGATAAAGATGGATGTGGGCCATATTTCAAAAAGACTACATTTAAGTAGCCACAAAATGGGGTTTCTTAATGTAATTTATAAAGAGGTTGAGCTGTTAGAAAATGTTCAAAGACTGACTGGTGCAAAAAGAAGAAAAAGAGGGTTAGAGGGGACAGGGAGAAGAAATTGTCCCAGCCCAGAAGACGTAACCACAAAAGCTGTTAATATTTAAAAAAATTATAGTGGTTTTCTCGAGTGATCAAATCTTCTAATTTTTTTAACATTCTTTTTCTTTTCCCCATCTTGCCTCTTTGTTTATTTTTCATCCATCTTTTATTCTTTGGCATGTGTGGGCCTCCCATTGCTGTGGCCTCTCCCACTGCAGAGTACTGGTGCTAGGCGCATGCACTCCAGAGTGCTGGCTCTTATTTGCACACACCGGTCCAACCGCTCCACAGCACGTGCGATCTTCCTGGGCCAGGGATCGAACCAGTGCCCCTTGCACTGCAAGGTGGACTCTTTACCCACTGGACCACCCGGAAGTGTATTTTTATTTATTTTCTTAAAACATTTTGCATTACTATTAACATGGACTAAATAGAGGAGTAACTGAAGAACAATGTTAATGGCTTGATATAGCTTTACAAGCTGAAACTTTTGAAAGAGAAAGGTCAAAAACAACTCAGTACGAAGAATAGTTTATGTTTCCAAGTTTCCATGGATTTTATCTACATTATAAAGCATACCCCAAACATCAGTTAAAGTTGCATTTTTTATTTAGTGGAGGTAGAAAATAACACTGACCCATACCAAATACTTACCTAGAACACAAAATGAGCCCTTTGGCACTTTTAGCAAAATAGAAATCTTAAGCTGTTTTGTGGCATTTTGTGTCCAGCTAGCAACCCTACTTGCAACCAAAGAAACAATAGAATTATAGCATCTCAGATAAGAAGAAACTTATTTTACTCTTCAGAGAAACAAGGAAACATTCCTCCAAGATGTAAGAAATCTCAGAACCACTGACATTGTTTCCCTTAAGATTTGGGAAAACTTGGGCACAAAACTAAGTCTAATGTGTCAGCTCAAAAGAGCAAAACATTACAACTAAGATTTGGGGATAAAGATGGATGTGGGCCATATTTCAAAAAGACTACATTTAAGTAGCCACAAAATGGGGTTTCTTAATGTAATTTATAAAGAGGTTGAGCTGTTAGAAAATGTTCAAAGACTGACTGGTGCAAAAAGAAGAAAAAGAGGGTTAGAGGGGACAGGGAGAAGAAATTGTCCCAGCCCAGAAGACGTAACCACAAAAGCTGTTAATATTTAAAAAAATTATAGTGGTTTTCTCGAGTGATCAAATCTTCTAATTTTTTTAACATTCTTTTTCTTTTCCCCATCTTGCCTCTTTGTTTATTTTTCATCCATCTTTTATTCTTTGGCATGTGTGGGCCTCCCATTGCTGTGGCCTCTCCCACTGCAGAGTACTGGTGCTAGGCGCATGCACTCCAGAGTGCTGGCTCTTATTTGCACACACCGGTCCAACCGCTCCACAGCACGTGCGATCTTCCTGGGCCAGGGATCGAACCAGTGCCCCTTGCACTGCAAGGTGGACTCTTTACCCACTGGACCACCCGGGAAGTGTATTTTTTATTTATTTTCTTAAAACATTTTGCATTACTATTAACATGGACTAAATAGAGGAGTAACTGAAGAACAATGTTAATGGCTTGATATAGCTTTACAAGCTGAAACTAAAATTAATGGAAAAGAGAAAAAGGTCAAAAACAACTCAGTACAGATTTTAAGCAAAATGGGTGAGCTTCACATTTATACATCAAGATTTATTACATTATACAAATTAAAAGAATGTAGTATTTCTTCAGGGTTAGGCTAACAAACCAACATGAAAGAATACAAAATGCAGAACTTACCAGTGCACTGTGGAAACTTCAACTGTGACCAAGGTGACATTACATTCTGGTGAATGCATGCTCAGTTGTGTCTGACTCTTTATGACTCTATGGACTGAGGCGCCTCTGTCCATGAGATTCTCCAGGCTAGAATACTGGAGTGGGTTGCCACTTTTTCCTCCAAGGGATATTCTGACCCAGAGATTGAATCTGGTTCTCCTGAATATCCTGCATTGGCAGGTGGTTTCTTTACCATGGAGCCACCTGGGAAGTGTTTACATTCTAGTATTAAAGGGATAAATTTGTTCAACAAATATTATCAGGACAATTCATTATGCAATCAGAAGAAAAACACATAGATTCCTATCTTACAGCACTTGTAAAAAAAATTCTAGGTTAATTAAAGAGCTAAATGAAAATCCTAAAGTTTAAAATTTAGAAGAGGACTTCCCTAGTAGTCCAGTGAGTAAGATTCCATGCTCCCATTGCAGGAGGCCCAGGTTCAATCCCTGGTGAGGGAACTAGACCTCACATGCAGTAACAAAGAGTGCTCATGCTGCAACTGAAGATTCCACATGCCACAACAAAGATCAAAGATCCCATATTCTGCAACCAAGACCTGGCACAGACAAATAGATATATAAAAATTTTAGGAGAAACTGTAGAATCTCTTTATGACTTTGGGCAAGAAAGAATTTCTTCAGTAAATGAACAAATAAGCAAACAAAAAGAAATCACAAACTCTAAAAGAAAATATAGACAAATTTGGCTACTTTAAAACATAAGAATTATATACATAGAGAAATAAAAGAATGCTAGAAGAAGATACACTTGTAATGCAAACAACTGACAAAAGGTTAGTGACCAACCAAAATATTAAAGTTAAACTAACATTAAATTTAATATTAATAATATTATTAATATTATTATCTAACAATATCAATAATAATATTAATTTAATATTAAATGCTATTAAATAATTAAATCATCCTAAACATTTTCAATCATACATATCAGCAAGATAAAAAGCAATAATAAGGAAATGAATAAGCAAGATACAGGACTTCTCTGGTGGCTCAGTGGCTAAGACTCCTGGCTTCCAATGCAGGAGGCCTGGGTTCAAGCCCTGGTCAGAGAGCTAGGTCCCATGTACTACAACTAAGACCCAGCACAGTCAAATAAATAAATTTTTTTTTTAAACAAAGTAAAATAAAATTAAAAAAAAAAAACAAGCAAGATACAGAAAAGGAAACCTAAGTGTCCAATTATGGATATGGAAATATGTCTATCTTAACTGATAATAAGGAAATTCAAAATGAAACAAGATTTCAGCTCAAATTCTTTAAAAATTATTGGATATGTTTGTATCTCCCAAAATTCATATGTTGAAATTTGTTCAACAAATATTATCAGGACAATTCATTATGCAATCAGAAGAAAAACACATAGATTCCTATCTTACAGCACTTGTAAAAAAAATTCTAGGTTAATTAAAGAGCTAAATGAAAATCCTAAAGTTTAAAATTTAGAAGAGGACTTCCCTAGTAGTCCAGTGAGTAAGATTCCATGCTCCCATTGCAGGAGGCCCAGGTTCAATCCCTGGTGAGGGAACTAGACCTCACATGCAGTAACAAAGAGTGCTCATGCTGCAACTGAAGATTCCACATGCCACAACAAAGATCAAAGATCCCATATTCTGCAACCAAGACCTGGCACAGACAAATAGATATATAAAAATTTTAGGAGAAACTGTAGAATCTCTTTATGACTTTGGGCAAGAAAGAATTTCTTCAGTAAATGAACAAATAAGCAAACAAAAAGAAATCACAAACTCTAAAAGAAAATATAGACAAATTTGGCTACTTTAAAACATAAGAATTATATACATAGAGAAATAAAAGAATGCTAGAAGAAGATACACTTGTAATGCAAACAACTGACAAAAGGTTAGTGACCAACCAAAATATTAAAGTTAAACTAACATTAAATTTAATATTAATAATATTATTAATATTATTATCTAACAATATCAATAATAATATTAATTTAATATTAAATGCTATTAAATAATTAAATCATCCTAAACATTTTCAATCATACATATCAGCAAGATAAAAAGCAATAATAAGGAAATGAATAAGCAAGATACAGGACTTCTCTGGTGGCTCAGTGGCTAAGACTCCTGGCTTCCAATGCAGGAGGCCTGGGTTCAAGCCCTGGTCAGAGAGCTAGGTCCCATGTACTACAACTAAGACCCAGCACAGTCAAATAAATAAATTTTTTTTTTAAACAAAGTAAAATAAAATTAAAAAAAAAAAACAAGCAAGATACAGAAAAGGAAACCTAAGTGTCCAATTATGGATATGGAAATATGTCTATCTTAACTGATAATAAGGAAATTCAAAAATGAAACAAGATTTCAGCTCAAATTCTTTAGATTAGAAACTTCAAAGTCTGCTCACGGACTAAATGTTTGTATCTCCCAAAATTCATATGTTGAAATTCTAACCTCGATATTGGGAGGTGGAGCCTTTGGGGTGATTAGGTTATGAGGTTGGATCCCTTACAAATGAAATCAGTGCACCTTCTCAGAGATCACAGAGAGTTCTCTGCTCTACAGCACATGGGAGTACAATGAGAAGTCAGCAGTCCACAGTTCCAAAGAGGCTTTGCACAGAAATCAACCATACTGGCACCCCCACCTCAGACGTCTAGCCTCCAGAACTGTGAGAAATGTCTGTTGTTTATAAGCTATCCAGTCGATGGTACTTTGTTATAGCAGCCTGAATGACTAAGCCTGTTGCTGACAAGGATGCCAAGAAACAAGAGTGCTTGTTCCTTGCTAGAGTCCACGTACTCTCCAGAACAACTGGGCAACGTCTAATAAAGATGAAGATGTGCAGCCAGTCCACCCCTAGTATGTACCAGTATTTTCAGAGCAGAAATGTATGTAACTGTGGAAGAATTAGGAACAACCTAAATGTTCACTAGCAAGAAAATAGATTTGTTAACCTAAAGTCAAAATGAAAGAAAAAGAGATACATATGTCATCATGAGTAAATCCCTAAAACATATTTTTTGAGTGAAAGAAGACAATCTGCAAACATACACACTCACATACATATATACATGTATATATATATTTACTCATTCTTACATATACATATATCCCACAAAATTTTAAAATAAGAGAAAATAATTCTATATAGTGTTTAGCTACATAAATGTGAAGCAAAAGCATACGGAAATTCATAAAAATGTTGAATTTTGAATTGTGACTCAAAGACAAAAGCAGGATAGTAAGTTACAGAGCAGGCCTCCAAAGTATCTGTGCTGTTTTCTTTCTTTTAAAAAAATTTGCAAAAAATATGAAAAAATCCTAAGATTTGAAAGAGATGGGTAGTAGGTTCAATTCACCAAACAAATATTCATATAAAATATGCTGGTCGCTGCTGCAAGCTAGGGAATAACACTGAACAAAACAGCCAAGTCTCCTCCCACACAGAACTTACAACTCATAGCAAGAGACAGACCATGTAAATATAAAATAAATATTTATGTCAGATAGTGAGTGCTATAAAGATAAATAAAGCAAAATAAAAGTTATGGGGGTGTAGTGTTAACTTGCTCAGTCATGTCCGACTCTTTGCAATCCCATGGACTGTAGCCTATGAGGCTCCTCTGCACATGGAATTCTCCAGACAAGAATACTGGAATTTGGGCTAGCCATTCCCTTATCTGCTATGGGGATCAGGTGTCACGTAAAAAGTGAGGTTCAAGTTTCCCTGGTGGTCCAATGGGTGGGGAATCCGCCTTGCAGTGCAAGGGGCACCAGTTCCATCCCTGGCCCTGAAAGATCCCATGTGTTGCATAGCGGAAGGACCCTTATGTCCGATTGTGAGCCAGCGCTCTGGAGTGCACGCGCCCAGAGCCGGTGCTCTGCAGTGAGAGAGGCCACTGCAATGGGAGATGCCAAAGAATAGAAAGATGAATGAAAATAAATATAAATAATAAAAAAGTGAGGGTTTGCACATGCAAGTGGACTAAGTCACTTCAGTCTCTTAGCCCACTCAGTTCATGGAGACCCTATGGACTATAGCCCACACGTTTCTGCACACCTATGGTCAATTAATCTTCAACAAATGAGTCAAGAATACACAATGGAGAAAAGACAGTCTCTTCAGTAAGTGGTGCTGGGAAAGCTGGACAGCTGCATGTAAATCAGTGCAGTTAGAACACTCCCTCACGCCACACACAAAAATAAACTCAAAATGGCTTAGTCTTAAATATAAGACATGCTACCATAAAACTCCTAAAAGAAATCATAGGCAAAATATTCTCTGATACAATTTATAGCAATATTTTCTTAGATAAGTCTCTCAAAGCAGAAGAAATAAAATAAAAAACAAATAAGTAGAATCTAATCAAACTCAAAAGCTTTTGCACAGCAAAGGAAACAATAAACAAGATGAAAAAACAGCATTCAGAATGGGACAAAACAATTACGAACAAAACAACTGAGAAAGCATTAATCACCAAAGTGTATAAGCAGCTCATATAACTCAATATCAGAACACAAACAGCCTAATCAAAATATGGGCAGAAGTTTTAACAGACATTTCTCCAAAGAATACATACAGATGGCTAATAAACACATGAAAAGATGCTCAACATTACTAATTATTAGAGAAATACAAATCAAAACTACAATGAGACTTCCCCGGTGGCCCAATGACTAAGATTTCATGCTCCCAGGCTTCCCTGGTGGTCCAGTGGGTCAGGACACTGCCTTGCAGTGCAAGGGGCGCCAGTTCGATGCCTGGCCTGGGAAGATCCCATGTGCCGCGGAGCAGCTGGACCAATGTGTCCAATTACCGAGCCGGAACTCTGGAGTGCATGTGCCCAGAGCCGGTGCTCTACGACAACAGAGGCCACTGCGATGGGAGGCCCACATGGGCCAAGGAACAAAGATGGATGAAAATAGATAAATGAAAGACCAATGGAAGTGACCTACCTGTCCCCCTTCCTCCCCAACCTGCCCCCCCTCAAAAAAAAATTGGAAAAAAAACAAAATGTGAGATTTCATGCTCCCAATGCAGGGGTCCTGGGTTCAATCCCTGGTCAGGGAACTAGATCCCACATGCTGCAACTGAGAGTTCTCATGTCACAACTAAGACTCAGCACAGCCAAATAAATAAATAAATATTAAAAAACAAAAACCTACAATAAGGTTAAAAAAAAAAAGCTACAAGGTATCATCTCACACCAGTCAGAATGGCCATCATCAAAAAAAATCTACAAAACAATAAATGCGGGAGAGGATGTGGAGAAAAAGGAACACTCTTTCACTGTTGGTGGAAATGTAAATCGATACAGCCACTATGGAGAACAATATGGAGATCCCTTTAAAAACTAGGAATAAAACTACCATATGACCAAGAAATCCCACTAGTGGGCATATACCCTGATAAAGTCATAATTGAAGAAGACACATGTATCCCAGCATTCACAGAAACACTATTTATAATAGCTAGGACATGGAAGCAACCTAGATGTCTATCAAAAGATGAATGGCTAAAGAAGTTGGAGTATATATATATATATATACATACACACAATGTAGTATTACTCAGCCATAAAAATGAACAAATCTGAGTTAGTTCTAGTGAGGTGGATAAACCTAGAGCCTATGGAATGAAGTAAGTCAGAAAGAGAAAACAAATATATTAACACATACATATGGAATCTAGAAAAATGGTATTGATGAACCTATTTGCAAGGAAGAAATGGAGACACAAAGAGAATGGACTTGTGGGCACGGTGGGGAGATGAAGAAACAGCATCAACATATATAGACTATTACAGGTAAAATGAATGACTGGTGAAACGCTGCTATATAACACAGACTGCTCGATCTGGCCCTCTCTGATGACCTCTCACTGATGGAATAGGGGGAGGGGAGGCAGAGGGAGGTGATACAGGTATAATTATGGCTGATTTGTGTTGTTGTATGGCAGAAACCAACAGAACACTGTAAAGCAATTTTCCACCAATTAAAAAATAAAATTTAAAAAAAATGAAAAGACAATCTACAGAATGCGAGAAAATATTTGCAAATGATGGAACCAACAGGAGGTTAATATTCAAAATATACCAACCGCTAATATTAAGTGTTAAATTTTAAAATTTAATTTTAAATATTAAAAAACAACCCAATCAAAAAAATGGGCAGAAGACCTAAATAGACATTTCTCCAAAGAAGAAAAAGATAGAGTCAACAGGCACATGTAAAGATGTTCAACATCACTAATTATTAGAGAAATGCAAATCAATACCAGAATGAGTTATGGTTGTCACACCTGTCACAATGACCGTCATCATGAAATCTACAAACAGATGCTAGAGAGGCTGTGGGGAAAAAGGGAACCCTCCTTATTGTTGGTGCAAATGTAAATTGGTGCAGCCACTGTGGAAAAACAGTGTCGGAGTTCCTTAAAAACTAGGAATAAAACTACCATATGACCAAGAAATCCCACTAGTGGGCATATACCCTGATAAAGTCATAATTGAAGAAGACACATGTATCCCAGCATTCACAGAAACACTATTTATAATAGCTAGGACATGGAAGCAACCTAGATGTCTATCAAAAGATGAATGGCTAAAGAAGTTGGAGTATATATATATATATATACATACACACAATGTAGTATTACTCAGCCATAAAAATGAACAAATCTGAGTTAGTTCTAGTGAGGTGGATAAACCTAGAGCCTATGGAATGAAGTAAGTCAGAAAGAGAAAACAAATATATTAACACATACATATGGAATCTAGAAAAATGGTATTGATGAACCTATTTGCAAGGAAGAAATGGAGACACAAAGAGAATGGACTTGTGGGCACGGTGGGGAGATGAAGAAACAGCATCAACATATATAGACTATTACAGGTAAAATGAATGACTGGTGAAACGCTGCTATATAACACAGACTGCTCGATCTGGCCCTCTCTGATGACCTCTCACTGATGGAATAGGGGGAGGGGAGGCAGAGGGAGGTGATACAGGTATAATTATGGCTGATTTGTGTTGTTGTATGGCAGAAACCAACAGAACACTGTAAAGCAATTTTCCACCAATTAAAAAATAAAATTTAAAAAAAATGAAAAGACAATCTACAGAATGCGAGAAAATATTTGCAAATGATGGAACCAACAGGAGGTTAATATTCAAAATATACCAACCGCTAATATTAAGTGTTAAATTTTAAAATTTAATTTTAAATATTAAAAAACAACCCAATCAAAAAAATGGGCAGAAGACCTAAATAGACATTTCTCCAAAGAAGAAAAAGATAGAGTCAACAGGCACATGTAAAGATGTTCAACATCACTAATTATTAGAGAAATGCAAATCAATACCAGAATGAGTTATGGTTGTCACACCTGTCACAATGACCGTCATCATGAAATCTACAAACAGATGCTAGAGAGGCTGTGGGGAAAAAGGGAACCCTCCTTATTGTTGGTGCAAATGTAAATTGGTGCAGCCACTGTGGAAAAACAGTGTCGGAGTTCCTTAAAAAACTAAAACTGGAGCATCATGTGATCCAACTACCAGTCATTAAAAAAGAATGAAATATTGCCATTTGCAAGAACATGGATAGAACTAGAGATTAGCATACTAAGTGAAGTGAGTGAGATAAAGACCAATGTCATATAATGTCACTTATATGTGGAATGTAAAAAAAAATGATACAAATTAACTTATTTATAAAACAGAAACAGACTCACAGACTTAGAAAACAAACTCTTGGATACCAAAGGGGAAAGGCAATGGGAAGAAATAACTTAGGAGTTTGGGATCAACAAACTACTATATATAAAATGGATATGGGACTTCCCTGGTGGTCCAGTGGTTTAGACTCCACACTGGTCAGGTAAGTTGCACCAGCTCCATGGTGCAATGAAAAAAACAAAACAAAAACATAGATAGGCAACAAGGACCTAATGAACAGCACAGAGAAGTGTGTTCAGTATCTTGTAATAAACTATAATGGAAAAAAATCTGAAAAAATATACGTATATATATATATATATATATATATATAACTGAATCACTTTGTTGTACACCAGAAACTAATACATTATAATTCGATGTGTGTGTGTATGGGTGGGTGTGGGTGTGCTAAGTCACTTCAGTTGTGTCTCTTTGAAACCGTATGAATTGTAGCCCACCAGGCTCCTCCATCCACGGAATTCTCCAGGCAAGAATATTGGAGTGATTTGAGATATCTTCCTCTAGGGAAGGAATCGAATCTGTGTCTCTTACATCTCCTGCATTGGCAGCCAGGTTCTTTACCAACAGCACTACCTAGGAAACCCCAATACTTCTTTTTTCCTTTTTTTGGCCTCACTAAGCAGCATGTGAGATCTTAGCTACCTGACTAGGGATTGAACCTGGCCCCCTGCATTGAAATCACAGTGTTAACCATTGGACCACTAAGGAAGTCCCTATATATTTTTATGAACACATGTAAGTTCAACATCACTAATTATTAGAGAAATAAAAAGTTATGGTTGTCACACCTGTCACAATGACCGTCATCATGAAATCTACAAACAGATGCTAGAGAGGCTGTGGGGAAAAAGGGAACCCTCCTTATTGTTGGTGCAAATGTAAATTGGTGCAGCCACTGTGGAAAAACAGTGTCGGAGTTCCTTAAAAAACTAAAACTGGAGCATCATGTGATCCAACTACCAGTCATTAAAAAAGAATGAAATATTGCCATTTGCAAGAACATGGATAGAACTAGAGATTAGCATACTAAGTGAAGTGAGTGAGATAAAGACCAATGTCATATAATGTCACTTATATGTGGAATGTAAAAAAAAATGATACAAATTAACTTATTTATAAAACAGAAACAGACTCACAGACTTAGAAAACAAACTCTTGGATACCAAAGGGGAAAGGCAATGGGAAGAAATAACTTAGGAGTTTGGGATCAACAAACTACTATATATAAAATGGATATGGGACTTCCCTGGTGGTCCAGTGGTTTAGACTCCACACTGGTCAGGTAAGTTGCACCAGCTCCATGGTGCAATGAAAAAAACAAAACAAAAACATAGATAGGCAACAAGGACCTAATGAACAGCACAGAGAAGTGTGTTCAGTATCTTGTAATAAACTATAATGGAAAAAAATCTGAAAAAATATACGTATATATATATATATATATATATATATATATAACTGAATCACTTTGTTGTACACCAGAAACTAATACATTATAATTCGATGTGTGTGTGTATGGGTGGGTGTGGGTGTGCTAAGTCACTTCAGTTGTGTCTCTTTGAAACCGTATGAATTGTAGCCCACCAGGCTCCTCCATCCACGGAATTCTCCAGGCAAGAATATTGGAGTGATTTGAGATATCTTCCTCTAGGGAAGGAATCGAATCTGTGTCTCTTACATCTCCTGCATTGGCAGCCAGGTTCTTTACCAACAGCACTACCTAGGAAACCCCAATACTTCTTTTTTTTTTTTTTTTTGGCCTCACTAAGCAGCATGTGAGATCTTAGCTACCTGACTAGGGATTGAACCTGGCCCCCTGCATTGAAATCACAGTGTTAACCATTGGACCACTAAGGAAGTCCCTATATATTTTTTTTTTGAATGAACAAAGTGAGGTTAAGGAAAGTCAATCTGAGGAAGTATTTTCTTCCATATAAAGAAAACAATACAACATTTCTTAGGCACATCAAAGAAGACATCAGTATCTACAGAGACATCCCATATCCATGGACAAATACTGTAAATATATCATTTTCCCAAAACCAATTGGCAAAATAATTTTAAGGCTCATCCAGAAAAATAATTGACATAGAATATTAACAACAAAAGAAACATTAAAAAAAGAGGGGCCCTGGTAGTTTAGTGGTCAGGATTCGCCACTCTCTCTCCAAGGCACTCAGCATCCTCCAAGCCTCAATATTTGTTCCTTCCATTTGAGGAGCCTGGATGTGGTCTGCTGACACGTCACTAATAAAAAGCATGACTCCTCTATCGGGCTTCCCCTGGTGGTCCAGTGGGTAAGGACACCACCTTGCAGTGCTAGGAGCGCCGGTTCGATCCCTGGCCTGGGAAGATCCCACGTGCCGCGGAGTGGCTGGACTGATGTGTCCAATCACCCAGCCGGAGCTCTGGAGTGCATGCGCCCAGAGCCGGAGCTCTGCAACGACAGACGCCACCGCGATGGGATGCCCACAGGAGCCAAAGAACGAAGAGGAATGAAAATAGAGAAATGGAAGACCAATAGAAGTGGCCCGCCCACTCCCCTCCCTCCCCAACCCGACCCCTGCCCAAAGTAAATAAATAAATAAATCTTTAAAAAATAATAAAATAAAATAAAAAGCATGACTCCTCTATCTTCTCCTCCTCAGCAGTACTCTAGAATCAGGAATCAGGATCAGAGGTAGGGCGGCCTGTAGGGCTTAGTTACTCAGAAAGAAAGCAATGTCCAGATCTAAGCATCACTGTCTGACCATAAGAACCTTACACACCTGAGCCTCCAAGGACACCGATGGAAGTGAGACCAGAGGCAGGCCTTCAAAGCTCAGAAATTGCAGGCATTTTCAATTTCTCTTTGTCAGCGCTTCCTGAGTCATAAATAGAACACCCAAAACAATCATCTTCTGCTATTTATGGAATTAACATTATTGTTTTCATGTTTTCAAAGCCATCTGACAGTCAAAGAATTCCTTAATAATTTGTATGAAAGAGAACTGAAAAATCATTACTGGAACTCTCTCAAAACACACTCAATAAAACCATAAATCTTTCATTCTGTGCAAAACTCAATTTATTAAATGTCAGTGGTCTAGGTCTTAAGTTTTAAAAATGTTTGCACACTTTTCGCTTAACTGATACCCAACCCTTCCAACCCCTCAGCCAACAGGGAAAAAAATGAATGAAAACTCTGGTAATAGAAAACGTTCTGGAAAATAATTCTGTCAGTCATATGGATAGCTAGAATGATTTGCCAATTTTTATAGCTATCATAACAGCAGCCTATGATTGAAATCTTATAAAAACAGGAAACGGGTTTTAAGCCTTGTTTGGAATTCCTAATGCAATGAGAGACAATTGTGATCTGTTGCTGCCACCAGCAGGTCATTCCCACAAAACGATATTTCTCCCTCTGCTTTTGGCTTTGCTTCCAACTCATCTACAGATATTTCTTGAACATGAGATTTCTTGATCAGGGTAAGTAATTATTCCGTATGTGCTCAATCGCTCAGTTGTGTCTCACTCTTTACAACCCAATGGACTGTAACCCGCCAGGCTCCTCTGTCCATGGAATTCTCCAGGCAAGAACACAGGAGTGGGTTGCCATTTCTTTTCCCAGGGGATCTTTCCCAACCCAGGGATTTGATCTTGTGTCTCCTGCCTTGCCAGGGAGATTCTTCATCAATGCAAATAATTACTACCTAGTAACAAATCTCTTTCACAGGCATCCTCAATAATTTTTGTAAATCTATTGTATATTTTTTTCTTTTATAAATGGGCCTAATTTGTCTTCTATTCCTACTTCCATTTTTCCTCATAAGCTCCCAAATTCTTGCTTTGTTGGCATAATTTTTCTGGTAAATGTACCTTAATTTGAGGACATGTGATCTGACTGCGACAAGACATTCTTTAAATTTTCATTTCACTTTTAGGTTTAAGGAGAATAAAAGTGAGAGCCAAAGCCATATCATCCTGGGATTATATCCAGTTTCTACCACTAATCACCACTGTGCTCTAGGGAAGTATGTAACTTTTCAAGGTCTAAGCTTCTTCCTCTCTGAAATGAAGATAATATGTACATCTCAGGACTGTCAAATAAATGAAACAATGACGATAAAGCTTTTAGCAAAATGTCTCGTACATACTAAGCAATCAATAAATGACTTATCATTATCACCAAAAAGGGCAAAAATAAGTGAACTTTTGTATGATTAAAAGCTGAAAGAGGACTTCCCTGGTGTGGTCCAGTGGGTAAGGACACTGCCTTGCAGTGCAAGAGGCACTGGTTCAGTCCCTGGCTTGGGAAGATCCCATGTACTGTGGAGCAGCTGGACCACTGTGTCCAACTACCAAGCCGGAGCTCTGGAGCGCATGTGCCCAGAGCCAGTGCTCTGCCGTGGGAGAGGCCACTGCAATGGGAGGCCCACACAGGCCAAAGAACAAAGATGGATGAAAATAAGATAAATGGAAAGACCAATAGAAGTGGCCCGCCTACTCCCTCCCTCCCACCCCACACCCCAAAATAAATAAATCCTTTGAAAAAAAAAAGATTACCATCAGTTGGTGTAAATCAGATGGGAATACCTGATCACCTTACCAGTCTCCTTAGAAACCTGTATGCAGGTCAAGAAGCAACAGTAAGAACCAGACATGAAACAACAGACTAGTTCCAAATTGGGAAAGGAGTATACAAGGCTGTATATTATCCTGATTATTTAACTTCCATTTAAAAAAACCCAGGGATTTGGTTTTCTTGTGTCTCCTGCCTTGCCAGGGAGATTCTTCATCAATGCAAATAATTACTACCTAGTAACAAATCTCTTTCACAGGCATCCTCAATAATTTTTGTAAATCTATTGTATATTTTTTTCTTTTATAAATGGGCCTAATTTGTCTTCTATTCCTACTTCCATTTTTCCTCATAAGCTCCCAAATTCTTGCTTTGTTGGCATAATTTTTCTGGTAAATGTACCTTAATTTGAGGACATGTGATCTGACTGCGACAAGACATTCTTTAAATTTTCATTTCACTTTTAGGTTTAAGGAGAATAAAAGTGAGAGCCAAAGCCATATCATCCTGGGATTATATCCAGTTTCTACCACTAATCACCACTGTGCTCTAGGGAAGTATGTAACTTTTCAAGGTCTAAGCTTCTTCCTCTCTGAAATGAAGATAATATGTACATCTCAGGACTGTCAAATAAATGAAACAATGACGATAAAGCTTTTAGCAAAATGTCTCGTACATACTAAGCAATCAATAAATGACTTATCATTATCACCAAAAAGGGCAAAAATAAGTGAACTTTTGTATGATTAAAAGCTGAAAGAGGACTTCCCTGGTGTGGTCCAGTGGGTAAGGACACTGCCTTGCAGTGCAAGAGGCACTGGTTCAGTCCCTGGCTTGGGAAGATCCCATGTACTGTGGAGCAGCTGGACCACTGTGTCCAACTACCAAGCCGGAGCTCTGGAGCGCATGTGCCCAGAGCCAGTGCTCTGCCGTGGGAGAGGCCACTGCAATGGGAGGCCCACACAGGCCAAAGAACAAAGATGGATGAAAATAAGATAAATGGAAAGACCAATAGAAGTGGCCCGCCTACTCCCCTCCCTCCCCACCCCACACCCCCAAAATAAATAAATCCTTTGAAAAAAAAAAAAAGATTACCATCAGTTGGTGTAAATCAGATGGGAATACCTGATCACCTTACCAGTCTCCTTAGAAACCTGTATGCAGGTCAAGAAGCAACAGTAAGAACCAGACATGAAACAACAGACTAGTTCCAAATTGGGAAAGGAGTATACAAGGCTGTATATTATCCTGATTATTTAACTTCCATTAAGAATACATCATGCAAAATGCCAGGCTGGATCAATCACAAGCTGGAATCAAGAGTGCAGGGAGAAACATCAACAACCTGAGATATGCAGATGATACTACTCTAATGGCAGAAAGCAAAGAGAAACTAAAGAGCCACTTGATGAGGGTGAAAAAAGAGAGTGAAAAGGTTGGCTTAAAACTTAACATTCAAAAAACTAAGATCATGGCATCCTGTCTCATCACTTCAAGGTATATAGGGCTTCCCTGGTGGTCCAGCGGGTAGAGTCTGCCTTGCAGTGCAAGGGGCGCTGGTTCGATCCCTGACCCAGGAAGATCCCGTATGTCGCAGAGTGGCTGGACCAGTGTGTCCCAATTATGAGCCAGCACTCTGGAGCACATGCACCCAGAGCGAGTGCTCTGCAACGAGAGAGGCCGCCACGATGGGAGGCCCACACAGGCCAAAGAATTAAGATGGATGAAAATAAATAAATGAAGGACCAATAAAAGAGGCCAAAATTAAAAACAAAAACAAAAAACCTCTCCATGGTATACATAGAAGGGAAAAAACTGGAAACAGTGACAGACTATTTTCTTGGGCTACAAAATCACTGTGGACAGTGATGGCAGTCAGGAAATTAAAACATGCTTGCCCCTTGGAAGGAAAGCTATGACAAACTCTAGACAGTGTATTAAAAAGCAGAGACATCACTTTGCCAACAAAGGTCCGTATAGTCAAAGCTATGATTTTTCCAGTAGTCATGTAAGGATGTGAGAGTTGGGACCATAAAGAAGGCTGAGCACCAAAGAACTGATGCTTTCAAACTGTGCTGAAGATTCTTGGGAGTTTTTTGGACTGCAAAGAGATCAAACCAGTCAATTCTAAAGGAAATCAACCCTGAGTATTCATTGGAAGGACTGACACTGAAGCTGAAGCTCCAATGTTTTGGCCACATGATGCAAAGAGCCCACTCACTGGAGAAGACCCTAATGCTGAAAGATTGAAGGCAGGAGGTTAGAAGGAGGTGACAGAGGACAAGATGGTTGGATAGCATCACTGACTCAATGGACATGAGTTTGAGCAAACTCTGAGAGACAGTGAAGGACAGGGAAGCCTGATGTGCTGCAGTCCATGGGTCACAAAGAGTTAGACATGACTTAGCCACTGAACAACAATAATAAAAGTAGATAGAAGTTAAGAGCAAAAACTGCATTAACAGCAAAAACAGAAGTTCCCCAAAGAAGGAATTCTGCCGCAAAACTGAAACATAAAAGATTCTGCCTGTTTTTTCTAGCTGCTGGTTTGCCATAACAGCCCCCACAATCACATGAATCAACTCTGATGAGATACATAGATAGACAAAAGATAGATAAATAGACAGACAAACGACAGACAGATAGATAGATAGACAAACAGACTGATCTTGTATTGATTCTGCTTCTCTAGAGAACATTAATACCAATGGAAAGTTGGTAGTCCAATGGTTAACCTTGCAATTCAGAGGACCTGGGTTCAATCCCTGGTATGGGAACTGGGATCCCACATGCTACAGAGCTAGAGAGAGTCCATGCATCATAACAGAAGATCTGGCATGAGGAAATTAAGATGTGAAAGCAGCAAATAAATAAAATAAACCTGCACTAGAAGGCACTAGAATTTGTTGATAGCTGGGAGGGGAGTCAAAAGACCAGAGCAGTCAAAGTAGAAGCCTTGCTCAGCACACCATCACTCCCCAATCCTCCTGTCCTCCTAAGGCCACCCTGAGGAATAACCCATCTGGGACTCCCAATGTTCAGTAACCCTCCATCCCTCATCACTGATTTAGAGGAAAAGAGAGGGATCATAATGGTCACAGTCCACCCCAGCTCTGGGGGTAAATCCTTATAGGTACGATGTTTGTTTTAGAGATGACAAAAAATCTTCTAAGGTAAGATAAAGGTGGCCACTAAGCAACATTTTGAATATAATATTAATACACAGCACTGAATTAGACACTTTCAAATGATTACTCTTATATGAACCTTACAATAAGTAGCAATAAGTTACTTTCAATGGTGAATATTATGTTATGTGACTTTTACCCCAATAACAAAATTTCCACCTCCTTCCTCCATGACAAGAGCTTTGAGCCTGTTTATAGGAAGCCTGAGCTCTCCCTACACCTCCACATCGTGGCTTTCCCAGGGAAGCATCTCTTCACAAGCAAGATAGAGTTCAGTATTATGCTCGCTTGGGTAACACACCTCAAGCTAAGTCCACCAACAGCTGCTGTTGATAATGAAAGAGATATCATGGCCTCCATATTCACTCTTCATATCCCAATCTTAACAAGCTATAAAGGCTGAAGGACCCCAGAGCTGATGGCTCCTGGTCACTGAGGTTGTCCACAGCCCCTCAGTCATATACGCCATGACCACATGTAGCCCATGTGCAGAGCAACTGGGACACGTGGAGCCCTTGCCTGGAGTCAAGAAAACTTCTGCTCTGCTTTTATAATACATGCCTTCTTGTTCCCAGTCTTGTATATATATTGTTGTTTAGGTGCTAAGTTTTTTCTGACTCTTTGTGACCCCGTGGACTATAACCACCAGGCTCTTCTGCCCATGGGATTTCCCAGGCAAGAATACTGGAGTGGGTTATCATTTCCCTCTCCAGGGCACCCTCCTGACCCAGGGATCGAATCCACATCTCCTGCATTGGCAGGCTGATGCTTTACCACTGGGCCACCTGAGAAGACCTCATCCTGTAGAAGTAAACCTAAAAACAGCTATTGTGTCTTACGTTTGTCAGTCTAAGCAACCTGAGCAGAACAGGCAGTACAATCAGATCAACTGCACTGACTGCAAAGTATCATTTCACCCTGTTCTGTGACAGAAAAAACATCTACGTGGACCAAATAGTTCCAAGGTAAGAATGAAGACCACAGATGAGGCAGAGAACGATGAAATGAGCTTTCCTCCCACTCCATGCTTCACCCCTATCTGTGACATTGCACATATTTAAAATGACTCAAAAATGTCTTTAGTATCTTCTGATATTTCCTCAAAAAAAATATAAATAAAGGAACTGTTGGTTTTGTCTACTTTATTGGATTTTCATCCCATACTGAAAGAAATATATCATTTGGCGGGGCGGAGGGGGGTCGATTGGGGAGGGAGGGGGTAGGCGGGCCACTTCTATTGGTCCTTCATTTCTCTATTTTCATCCGTCTTTGTTCCTTGGCTCCTGTGGGCCTCCCATTGTGGTGGCGCCAGTTGTTGCAGAGCGCTGGCTCTGGGCGCATGTGCTCCAGAGCTCCGGCTCGGTGATTGGACACATCAGTCCAGCCGCTCCACAGCACGTGGGATCTTCCCAGGCCAGGGATCGAACTGGCGCCCCTTGCACTGCAAGGCAGTGTGGTGTCCTTACCCACTGGACCACCAGCGAAGCTCTCACTTTTTAATAAATTTTAAAAATGTATAAAGATTAAATTGCATTTAACACTTCAGGTTGTCAAGTAACAAACCAACTGGCCATTCTGTCTGTCTCAATAAGGATTTTTTCTCACTGTTTTTTTTATCATAAAAGCTGCGTGCTGAACATGTATTGACTTTGGGGACAACATAGGACTTTCAGGAATGGAAGTCTGTAATAACTTGAAGCAGAGATCACAGGCCAACTGTAGAAAAGGCCACAGGAAACTATTCTACACCAAAAAAAACCCTCTGACACACAAGGTAAGAGAAAATAATATCCCTTTGTTGAGTCTTTTCTTCCACAAAAGTAATGTCTATACCTAAAGCCCAAAATACTACATTGGAACCAACTCAGAGAAACAGTGCCATCTACTGACTATACATTTATTGCTGCAAGTCACAGGATTTCAGTCTTGTCAGTAAGTTGCCAGACACTGTGAAGCAGGCCTTGAATGGAACATTCACAAAGCAAGAGTCTTTTGACTTGTTCCTTTATCACACACCCTGTTAAATGGATGGACGGGCTGTTGGGAAGTTGAATTCTACAGACCAGAGCTGCTCAACATTTTAATCCATCATTAAATGAAATTTTAAAAACTTTCACATGAAGAATGAAGACCACAGATGAGCCCTGTTTTCCCATGCTTCACCCCTATCTGTGACATTGCACATATTTAAAATGACTCAAAAATGTCTTTAGTATCTTCTGATATTTCCTCAAAAAAAATATAAATAAAGGAACTGTTGGTTTTGTCTACTTTATTGGATTTTCATCCCATACTGAAAGAAATATATCATTTGGCGGGGGGCGGGAGGGGGTCGATTGGGGAGGGAGGGGAGCGGGCGGGCCACTTCTATTGGTCCTTCATTTCTCTATTTTCATCCGTCTTTGTTCCTTGGCTCCTGTGGGCCTCCCATTGTGGTGGCGCCAGTTGTTGCAGAGCGCTGGCTCTGGGCGCATGTGCTCCAGAGCTCCGGCTCGGTGATTGGACACATCAGTCCAGCCGCTCCACAGCACGTGGGATCTTCCCAGGCCAGGGATCGAACTGGCGCCCCTTGCACTGCAAGGCAGTGTGGTGTCCTTACCCACTGGACCACCAGCGAAGCTCTCACTTTTTAATAAATTTTAAAAATGTATAAAGATTAAATTGCATTTAACACTTCAGGTTGTCAAGTAACAAACCAACTGGCCATTCTGTCTGTCTCAATAAGGATTTTTTCTCACTGTTTTTTTTATCATAAAAGCTGCGTGCTGAACATGTATTGACTTTGGGGACAACATAGGACTTTCAGGAATGGAAGTCTGTAATAACTTGAAGCAGAGATCACAGGCCAACTGTAGAAAAGGCCACAGGAAACTATTCTACACCAAAAAAAACCCTCTGACACACAAGGTAAGAGAAAATAATATCCCTTTGTTGAGTCTTTTCTTCCACAAAAGTAATGTCTATACCTAAAGCCCAAAATACTACATTGGAACCAACTCAGAGAAACAGTGCCATCTACTGACTATACATTTATTGCTGCAAGTCACAGGATTTCAGTCTTGTCAGTAAGTTGCCAGACACTGTGAAGCAGGCCTTGAATGGAACATTCACAAAGCAAGAGTCTTTTGACTTGTTCCTTTATCACACACCCTGTTAAATGGATGGACGGGCTGTTGGGAAGTTGAATTCTACAGACCAGAGCTGCTCACATTTTAATCCATCATTAGTGATTTAGTCCTAATGAGAACGTGATTAAAGTGAATTTACATTCTCACTTACAGCAAGACTTTCACATGAAGATATGTCAAGGGTGTACTTGTGTAATTAGAAATGAATCATACATGTGAGTCAAATAATACCCTTTACATTGACAGCTTTTGTCAGTTGATAGAAATCATGGAAACAAGAAGGGATGTCTCCACTTCCAGAGAGGAAAAAAAAAAACAACCTGGCTCCACCTTCTTCCATGTCAAGCAGAGACCCGCACTCAGCAAACGGCAGAAAAAATACCCTGAAAATGAGATCTCTGAGCAAAGAACCCAATCATGGTGGCTAAGCAGGCAGGCAGAGGGGGGTAAAGATGAAGTATCTCACTCATTCATTGATTCATTCATTCATGTCTCACTTACAAATAGCTATCTTATGCCAGGGACCAAACCAGTTAGTGAGATACTAGGATGGATAAATAAAATCCCTGTCCTCAAAGAATTCAGCCTAGCATGAGAGGGATCCAGCTATTAATAAATAACAGTTACAAAGTATGTAAGGGTTATACAGCAGGGTTATGGACTAGGAATAGACGACAGAAGAATTATTATAAATTGAAATTTGAACATAGGAAATGTGCTTTTTATGTGCAACCCAGATGTTAATTAATACTCTTTAACACCTGGATTCAGTGAGTTTGAGTGAGTGAAAGTCACTCAGTTGTGTCGCAACCCCAAGGACTGTAGCCCACCAGGCTCTTCTGTCCACGGGATTTTCCAGGGAAAAATTCTGCAGTGGGTTACCACTCCCTTCTCCAGGATCCCCCACAAGTCCCCAGCCTGTCTGAGTCTGAAAACCTTTCTTGATTCCCCAGGGCTGAGCACTGTGCTTCTCAGCCTCTGGGCTCCTGTGCCATGCCGCAGCACACTGTCTTTGTCCCAGGTCCAATGGATGCCCACACCAAACTCAGCCTCTCTTTTGAAATTCTGACAGGATTTTGGGGATGGAGGGCAGAGATGAAGGAGGGTTATTTTCCACACTGCTTAGCAAACAGCCTGTGATTCAAATACCCACCCTGGTTTTCATTCCAGGAAATTTCCCTTATCTAACCCAGCCCCAGCCTCCCTCCATGTTCTCACTTTCCTCTCCCCTCATCCTTTCCTCTCAAATTGTCTGCAAGTTCCAAATTTTTCTTCCTCTATTAGCCTTTGATAGCAACTAACAACCACAGTGCTGAAAAGGCTCACCTAAGTTCTAATAGGTGTTTCTCCAAATAAAAACTAAGAAGAAATCTGAGGCAGTCAAGATAATATTACTCCACAGACATAGAAAACAAACATATGGTTATCAAAGAGGAAAAGGGAAAGGAGGGATAAATTAGGAGTTTGGGATCAACATATATACACAACAATATACGAAATACATAAATAACAAGGACCTACTGTATTGCACAAGGAGCTATATTCAGTATTTTGTAACAGTCTATCATGGTAAAGAACCTGAAAAAGAAAGAACATATATGTATAGAAATAATGTATATATGTATGTATAATATATAATGCACATATATATATATAAAACATACAAATACATAACCAAATCATTTTTTATATACCTAAAACACAACATTATAAACCAACTACAATAAAAAAAATTAAAAAGATAGCATTTCTCTATCTTGCTGACCATTTATTATTTCAGGTAAGTTTCACAATTACCCTTGGACATACAACTGAACAGATAGGAAAACTCAGTCCATCTAAGACAATACGAATGCTGTCTCATAGGCTGCTAATGCATGCAAAGCAGTTAGCATTTAGAATACGGTAATGAACACTTAGTGTAGCCATTATTATTTTATCACTATAATTTCCATTTTATCTCTTCTGTAGCTACATTTATTATCTAGGTAATATCTTCCAATCTTACGCCTTTATTAAATACCATCTACACGCTGACAAATCTATCTTCAGCCTGGACCAACGCTTCTGAACTCAACTCATACCAAATGGTTTATGTGACAAGTCCACTGGCTATTTAATAGGCCTATCAAACTTGACATAATCAAATCCAAACTTGTGCTTTCCCCCCCAGAAACCTCCTCTCCCGGTCTTTTTTTTTTTATTTGGCTGCAGTTGGTCTTAGTTGCCCCATGTGGGATCTAGTTCCCTGACCAGGGATCGATCCCAGGCACTCTGCACTGGGAGCTCAGAATCTTAACCACTGGACCACCAGGGAAATTCCGTCTCTCCCAGTCTTACGTCAGTAACTGGCAACTCCATTTCTCCTTTGTCTCAGGCCTGAAACCTTGGATCGTTCCGAATGACTCCAAAATCACTCTTAATTGCAACTCATCCTTTAAATAAAACCCCTGAAAAGGCTCACCTAAGTTCTAATAGGTGTTTCTCCAAATAAAACTAAGAAGAAATCTGAGGCAGTCAAGATAATATTACTCCACAGACATAGAAAACAAACATATGGTTATCAAAGAGGAAAAGGGAAAGGAGGGATAAATTAGGAGTTTGGGATCAACATATATACACAACAATATACGAAATACATAAATAACAAGGACCTACTGTATTGCACAAGGAGCTATATTCAGTATTTTGTAACAGTCTATCATGGTAAAGAACCTGAAAAAGAAAGAACATATATGTATAGAAATAATGTATATATGTATGTATAATATATAATGCACATATATATATATAAAACATACAAATACATAACCAAATCATTTTTTATATACCTAAAACACAACATTATAAACCAACTACAATAAAAAAAATTAAAAAGATAGCATTTCTCTATCTTGCTGACCATTTATTATTTCAGGTAAGTTTCACAATTACCCTTGGACATACAACTGAACAGATAGGAAAACTCAGTCCATCTAAGACAATACGAATGCTGTCTCATAGGCTGCTAATGCATGCAAAGCAGTTAGCATTTAGAATACGGTAATGAACACTTAGTGTAGCCATTATTATTTTATCACTATAATTTCCATTTTATCTCTTCTGTAGCTACATTTATTATCTAGGTAATATCTTCCAATCTTACGCCTTTATTAAATACCATCTACACGCTGACAAATCTATCTTCAGCCTGGACCAACGCTTCTGAACTCAACTCATACCAAATGGTTTATGTGACAAGTCCACTGGCTATTTAATAGGCCTATCAAACTTGACATAATCAAATCCAAACTTGTGCTTTCCCCCCCAGAAACCTCCTCTCCCGGTCTTTTTTTTTTTATTTGGCTGCAGTTGGTCTTAGTTGCCCCATGTGGGATCTAGTTCCCTGACCAGGGATCGATCCCAGGCACTCTGCACTGGGAGCTCAGAATCTTAACCACTGGACCACCAGGGAAATTCCGTCTCTCCCAGTCTTACGTCAGTAACTGGCAACTCCATTTCTCCTTTGTCTCAGGCCTGAAACCTTGGATCGTTCCGAATGACTCCAAAATCACTCTTAATTTTGCTTTTTCTTATACCTTACATTCAGTTCATTCAGATACCTTGCTGGTTCCGTGTTCAAAAATATCCAGAGTTGAATACTGCCCTCTCCTCCTTGGTCTAAATCACCAGCATCTCTTGAGTAGATAATGGCCACAGTCTCCTCACCCATCACTGTTTCCATCCCATGTTCCACCAGTCTGTTCTCATCAGAGAGCAACTCATCTTGTGACTTTCCTTGGTTCAGTTTCCAAGGGTTTTCCATGTCCCTCAGAGTCAAACGGAAACCTTCAAAATGGCCTTCCATGCATACATCTGATCTTCACTGGATTACCTCTTTCCCCTCATCTCTTTTTTTTTTTTTGGAGGAGGGGATCGGGTTGGGGAGGGAGGAGAGTGGGCGGGCCACTTCTATAGGTCTTTCATTTATCTATTTTCATCCATCTTTGTTCTTAGGCCCATGTGGGCCTCCCATTGTGGTGGCATCTGTTGTCGCAGAGCACCAGCTCTGGGCACATGAGCTCCAGAGCTCAGGCTCGGTAATTGGACACATGGGTCCAGCTGCTCCGCGGCACGTGGGATCTTCCCAGGCCAGGGATCGAACGGCGCCCCTTGCACTGCAAGGCGGTGTCCTTACCCACTGGACCACCAGGGAAGCCCCTCCCCTCATCTCTTACACTTACTGCTACCACAGAAGCCTCGGGCTGTTGCTCAAATGTGTCAACATTCCTTCACCTGTCTCAGGACCTTGGCCCTTGTGGTTCCTTCTATCTGGAACACTTTTTCCCAGAGAATGTCATGGTTCTCTGTCCCTCATTTTTTCAGGTCTCTGCATACATCCACCACATATAAATAGCAATCTCCATCCCCACTTGGTTTAATATCTCCCTTATTCTGTTTATTTTTCTTCATAGGACTAATCACCATGTGCAATATTATATGTATGTATTATTCTCATGAAGTTAGAATGAAAACATAATGAAGGCAGAGACTGCCTATTTTTGTTTTATGCAAAATCCCAAGATGATGTCCAGCATCTGCTAGGTACTCCACAGATATTTGTGGAATGACAAGTGAATTTAATCAAAATTAAGGAAGGCAGAAGTTTCCAGAAGTTCACCAACACCTGATGTGAACAGAAGTCAAAACGAAGACTGAAAAGAGTTCACTGGATTGGTCAACTGGGGAATCACTGGATAGAAGCCTTTAGTACTAGGGAGGGAGACGTCAAGAGAACTCTCAGGCTTCCCTGGTGGTCCAGTGGGTAAAGAGTCTGCCTTGCAATGCAAGGGGCACCGGTTCCATCCCTGGCCTGGGAAGATCCCACATGCCGTGAAGAGGTGGACTGGTGTGTCCAATTATGAGCCAGCGCTCTGGAGCGCATACGCCCAGGGCTGGTGCTCTGAGATGAGAGAGGCCACTTGCAATGGGAGGCCCACACAGGCCAAAGACTAAAGATGGATGAAAATAAATAAATAAATAAATAAATAAAACAATGAAAGAGGCTAAAACTTAAAAAAAAAAAAAAAAAAAACAGGAGGAGAACTCTCTTCTGAATATAGAGAGTGGTGATGACTGTACAACACTCTGTACAGACCAATTCATTTTGACATGATCTGTTTTCCCAATGTGGTATAAAGCAAAATTTATTATACCTTTAAATTTTTTTATTTTTTAGCTCATGCCATTCAATGATGATTCTGCCAACAAGTAATTACTGTTGGATGCCATCGATTATAATTATTAAAATACTTTTCCTCAATCTGTGGATAATATCTTAGATCAGGTTCCCTTTAAAACATGGGCTTCCCAGGTAACGCTAGTAGTAAAGAACTGCCTGCCAATGCAAGAGATGTGGGTTCAATCCCTGGGTTGCGAAGATCCCTTGGAGGAGGGCACAACAACCCACTCCAGTATTCTTGCCTGGAGAATCCCATGGACAGAGGACCTGGAGGGCTACCATCCACGGGGTCGCAAAGAGTTGGACGTGACTGAAGCAACTTAGAATGCATGCCATCAATCATAATCACTAAAGTGTTTTTCCACAGTGACACCTCTGTGGGTAATGCCTTAGGTCAAGTTCCCTGGAAAACACCTTGAGCAGATTTTGCATGCAGTTTGCGGGGGAGTACTCTTAGGAATGACATCTGTAAGGCACTGAAGGAAGCAGGACCGGACACAGAGACAAGCTGAACTGCAATGAAGGTACAACATAGGCCTCAAACGGAGAGCTTTTAAGGGTCAACTGGGGAATCACTGGATAGAAGCCTTTAGTACTAGGGAGGGAGACGTCAAGAGAACTCTCAGGCTTCCCTGGTGGTCCAGTGGGTAAAGAGTCTGCCTTGCAATGCAAGGGGCACCGGTTCCATCCCTGGCCTGGGAAGATCCCACATGCCGTGAAGAGGTGGACTGGTGTGTCCAATTATGAGCCAGCGCTCTGGAGCGCATACGCCCAGGGCTGGTGCTCTGAGATGAGAGAGGCCACTTGCAATGGGAGGCCCACACAGGCCAAAGACTAAAGATGGATGAAAATAAATAAATAAATAAATAAATAAAACAATGAAAGAGGCTAAAACTTAAAAAAAAAAAAAAAAAAAACAGGAGGAGAACTCTCTTCTGAATATAGAGAGTGGTGATGACTGTACAACACTCTGTACAGACCAATTCATTTTGACATGATCTGTTTTCCCAATGTGGTATAAAGCAAAATTTATTATACCTTTAAATTTTTTTATTTTTTAGCTCATGCCATTCAATGATGATTCTGCCAACAAGTAATTACTGTTGGATGCCATCGATTATAATTATTAAAATACTTTTCCTCAATCTGTGGATAATATCTTAGATCAGGTTCCCTTTAAAACATGGGCTTCCCAGGTAACGCTAGTAGTAAAGAACTGCCTGCCAATGCAAGAGATGTGGGTTCAATCCCTGGGTTGCGAAGATCCCTTGGAGGAGGGCACAACAACCCACTCCAGTATTCTTGCCTGGAGAATCCCATGGACAGAGGACCTGGAGGGCTACCATCCACGGGGTCGCAAAGAGTTGGACGTGACTGAAGCAACTTAGAATGCATGCCATCAATCATAATCACTAAAGTGTTTTTCCACAGTGACACCTCTGTGGGTAATGCCTTAGGTCAAGTTCCCTGGAAAACACCTTGAGCAGATTTTGCATGCAGTTTGCGGGGGAGTACTCTTAGGAATGACATCTGTAAGGCACTGAAGGAAGCAGGACTGGACACAGAGACAAGCTGAACTGCAATGAAGGTACAACATAGGCCTCAAACGAGGAATTCTGGAGCTAGAATGATGTTGAAGGGTTCAAACTGAGGCAAAGGGCTGGGTCCTTCTACCCAGTATCATCAGATCAGTGGATGTCAGTCACCCACAGGAGGGTTAACTTGCACAAAGCAGTTCCTTTCAGTTGTGGGCTATTCCTAGAGAGACTTGGCTATGAGTGGTCATAGGTGACACTTCCAACAGATGGATAAATAACACCTTGGTCCTAAAGGAGGCGATCTAGGAGTACACCTTAGTATCCACTACAGTCAACATAGACAATAAAGCAGCTACTCTTTTTAAAAAAAAAAAAAAATTTTATACCTGAGAATAATGTGATACAGAATCTGTATCGAAGGAAGTTTCATATGTAAAGTCTCATAGAAGAAGCCTATGTATAGGATCAAGAAATGCCGTATTTGCTTCTGATTAGTTGACCACTTCCTTACTGACAAACTTGGTCTCAAAATGCCAGTTCATGAATCCTAGATGTACAAATGCCCAGCCTCAGCACTACAAATTGAGAGAAGTCAGACTTGATGGTAACTGAGTCTTCCCTCAAAACCTCCTGACCATATTCAATCTAAAAGAACTCCCCTGAAAGGAAGCAAAAGCTGATTACAGAAGCCCTGAAAGGGAAAGTCACTCAGTCCAATCCAGCTCCTTCTGACTCATGGATGAGCTATGGAATTCTCCAGGCAAGAATTCTGGAGTGGGTAGTCTAGCTCTTCTCCAGGGGATCTGCCGGACCCAGGAATTGAACTGGAGTCTCCAGCATTGCAGGTGGATTCTTTATCAGCTGAGCTACAAGGGAAGCCCAAACTGGAGACTAAAATAGTAACTCCTTTCTCTTTGCAGACTCCAGTCTTACAAAGTTTGCTTTGTACATTAATGTCAAAAATTGCTACAGAAACCTTTGACATGATGGTAGCTAAACCATTACCCGGTGTTCAAACAATGTGCAGTAGACATGCTTTACAGACTGCTTATCAGTCTCCTAGGAGTCAGAGAGCCCAGATTGGAAACCAGTGCTTTGAAGTGTCCAATCTCCTCCCTGTCCTGCCACAACCTGCAGACCATTCTCACCCATGCTGACCTGCAGCAACTTTTTTTTTTTTTTTGCCTATAAGTCATCATTTGTTTTCATCCATCTTTATTCTTTGGCATGTGTGGGTCTCCCATTACAGTGGCCTCCCTCGTTGTGGAGCACTAACCCTGGGCACATGTGGGTTTGTAATTGAACACACTGGCCCAGCTGTTCCGCGGCATGTGGGATCCTCCCGGGCCAGGGATCGAACCAGTGCGCCTTGCCCACTGGATCATGAGGGAAGCCCTGTAGCAACTACTACATCTACAGCTTTTGCAATCTTAGTCTCTGATTCTCTTTCTCCTTTAAGTTACAGTGTAAACTTATCAAGGGTTTCAACTGTCTCCCACATCTATGTATACAATTGCTAACTGGTTTAAATTTCCCAAAGACAAGAAACTCGGCATTTTACCTTCTAATATTCCTTACGAAAATTCCTTAGAAAGCACTTAATAAAAGTACATGAACTAGAGAACTATTCATAAGAAACTATAGGATGAGAGAAGTATGTCTTTAATGTTTCAACATTTAAGAAGATACACAAAAAATCAAACAAGTCAGTTTTGATTATTGTTATCAAAACTGAAAATCATACAACAAAATACATTATTACAATTAAAATAATCCTGTTTGCTTTCCAAAATAGCACTGATTTACTAGGTTAACTTTTTAAGGGGGTGGGGGGCAAGTAATATTATAAAACAATGTTTCCTCGTACTCAATAGTTTGATTCGTTATATTTTGAAAAAAGAATGACACATTTTCACTTATTCTTTCAAGAAAAGGATCTGCAATATTTAAAAGATATCCAGGAAAATGTTTCCATTGCTTCAGACTAAAATAGTAACTCCTTTCTCTTTGCAGACTCCAGTCTTACAAAGTTTGCTTTGTACATTAATGTCAAAAATTGCTACAGAAACCTTTGACATGATGGTAGCTAAACCATTACCCGGTGTTCAAACAATGTGCAGTAGACATGCTTTACAGACTGCTTATCAGTCTCCTAGGAGTCAGAGAGCCCAGATTGGAAACCAGTGCTTTGAAGTGTCCAATCTCCTCCCTGTCCTGCCACAACCTGCAGACCATTCTCACCCATGCTGACCTGCAGCAACTTTTTTTTTTTTTTTGCCTATAAGTCATCATTTGTTTTCATCCATCTTTATTCTTTGGCATGTGTGGGTCTCCCATTACAGTGGCCTCCCTCGTTGTGGAGCACTAACCCTGGGCACATGTGGGTTTGTAATTGAACACACTGGCCCAGCTGTTCCGCGGCATGTGGGATCCTCCCGGGCCAGGGATCGAACCAGTGCGCCTTGCCCACTGGATCATGAGGGAAGCCCTGTAGCAACTACTACATCTACAGCTTTTGCAATCTTAGTCTCTGATTCTCTTTCTCCTTTAAGTTACAGTGTAAACTTATCAAGGGTTTCAACTGTCTCCCACATCTATGTATACAATTGCTAACTGGTTTAAATTTCCCAAAGACAAGAAACTCGGCATTTTACCTTCTAATATTCCTTACGAAAATTCCTTAGAAAGCACTTAATAAAAGTACATGAACTAGAGAACTATTCATAAGAAACTATAGGATGAGAGAAGTATGTCTTTAATGTTTCAACATTTAAGAAGATACACAAAAAATCAAACAAGTCAGTTTTGATTATTGTTATCAAAACTGAAAATCATACAACAAAATACATTATTACAATTAAAATAATCCTGTTTGCTTTCCAAAATAGCACTGATTTACTAGGTTAACTTTTTAAGGGGGTGGGGGGCAAGTAATATTATAAAACAATGTTTCCTCGTACTCAATAGTTTGATTCGTTATATTTTGAAAAAAGAATGACACATTTTCACTTATTCTTTCAAGAAAAGGATCTGCAATATTTAAAAGATATCCAGGAAAATGTTTCCATTGCTTCAGTTGTGACATGGATAGAGGTTTCAGGGAGTTAAACTTCTCCTGACGTGGACACAGCTGACAATTTCTAGAGAGAAGGAATTTTTCCAATAAATCACCTGAAATAAAGCAAAACAATAAGAAAATCCTTAGGCCAATCAATCTTATTATATACACTATTTTTTAATTATATAATAAGTTTATATGATGTATTACATTTGATCACCACAGTTCATGTTAAAATAAGCAAATTTAATAAATTCTTTACGACTACCAATATTTGTAAACTGTTTACTATGTGCTGATTTGAGCAATGAGGGCCAAAGTGGTCAAAAAAACTAGACATGGTCTCTGACTTCAAGTACTTTATGGTCTAATAAGAGAAATACGCATTAAACAAATAATCATCCAGAGAGACGGATGTACTTATTACAGGTTCACAATTCCTTATCTAAAGGCCTGTGGGGCCAGATACGTTTCCAAATTTAGAATATAATTGTAGCAATGTGGGATAACACTCCATAATCAAACTCATTAATATTCTGCAGCAAGAACAGTTGTACAAATGAGATTAAAGACTACTGATAAATTCACATAAATTTAGCTAAGGTTTCTGCCACCAAATAAGATTGCTGCAAATTTATGAAGGGAAAACAAACAAACAAAAACCTTTGGTCTTTCAAGCTTTCTAGAGGATTTCAAAACTGGAAATAAGGAACTGTGGAGCTACATTATAAATAGATCTAAGGGTATGAAGCTAAGATACAGAGGGCTATGAGCATGTGTAAGAAAAAAGGCTGACCTGTTTTATTAAGAGCTGAAGATGAGGGACTTGCCTATGGCAAGATGGCCCTGAGCTCGCCTTCTCCCATGGACACATCCAAAGTACAACCATGTAATTGTTACAAATTGCAATTTTCTATGAGAAGAATATGAAAGCCAACAAAAGATTTTCCACAAGCAAGGATAGAAAGAACTACAGGGAGGGTACGAGGGGCAGAGATGCAGTCAGGGCCCACACCCCTGGGTATGTGACCCACACATGGGAAGAAAATCACAACTGCAGAGGTTTTCCCCAAGGTGTGAGGGCCTAATCCCCACATTAAGCTCTCGAGGCTGCAGGTACTGCACAGGGAAGATGAGTACCCAGAACAGTTCACTTTGAAGACCAGACAGACTTGCATATGGGAAAGCCAGAGGACTATAAGAAATAGAGACTCCACATTTAAAAGGCCCATGCAAAATCTCACATGCTCCAAGTCCCAGGGCAGATGCAGTAATCAGAAAAGAACCTGGGTGACACCCACCTGCTGATCTTGGAAAGCCTCCTGGAAAAGCCAGAGTTCATTGGATTCCCCGTGGCAACTGTCATTCTGGGAAGCTCATTCTTCCCACAAAGACATTTATGCTGGCAAACACCATTTTGAAGTCCTTCCTCTAGCCAATCAGAACCAGGGGCTTACCCACCTAACAGTAAGTCAACACCCGTCCCAGAAACCACAGGCCAAGCACCTAGACAAATAGAACCAGTGGCTTCCCTGGCGGTCCAGTGGGTAAAGAGTAAAAGAGTCTGTCTTGCAGTGCAAGGGGCACCGGTTCCATCCCTGGCCTGGGAAGATCCCACGTGTCGTGAAGAGGTGGACTGGTGTGTCCAATTATGAGCCAGAGCTCTGGAGCGCATGTGCCCAGAGCCGGTGCTCTACAACAAGAGAGACCACTGCAAAGGGAGGCATAGACAGGTCAAAGAATAAAAGATGGATGAAAAATAAATAAATAAAAAACCAATAAAAGAGGCCAAAATTAAAAGAAAAAAAAAAGGAAGTCAACCCCACCCACCAGCAGGCCAGCTCTCCCTCTATGAGTCTGGGCCACACAGCCAGCTGAACCAGGACCTGGCACTGCCAATGCATGGGCTGGGGCCACTGCATAAGGTGAGTCTGGCAGCCAACCAGGCCAGGGACCAGCCCCATCTACCAGGGCACCAGTGTGCCCTCACCACAACAGAAACCATGCAGCCTCCACAGGGGCACCCCTAGACCAGAGAGGAGCACACGATTGGTCCCCACTGGATGTCTCCTATTATAAGGCTACTTCTTCAGGATCGGGAAAAACCCAACCTATTTAATCCATAAAAATAAACAAAGAGAGGCAAAATGAGGAGACAGAAAATATCCCAAACAAAGAAATAAGACAAAATCCCAGAAGAAGTACTAACAGAAACAGAAATAACTAATCTACCCAATAAGGACTTCAAGGTTATAACCATAAAGATGCTCAGCAAGTTTGGAAGATGGACAGATAAACACAGTGAGAAGTTTAACAGAGAGTTAGAACACAAAGAGAAAAATCTAACAGAGGAAATTCAAAAACTGAGACTGCTTTGAGAATCTAGAAGACAGTATGATAATACCTCGAAAGTACTGACCAAAAATACCCAAAACATTAAAAACCAATCAACTAGAATTGTACACCCAGCAAAGAAAGCCTTTAAGAAAGAGAAAAAACAAATACACTTTGAAAAATAAAAGACTGAAGAGACTCAACCACTAATAGACCTTTGTTGAGGAAAAAAAAGAAAGACAGTATAAGTGAACCAAAATATATCAATAATTAATATAAATAGACTGAATCCTCTAGTTAAAAAACAAAATCCAGGCTCATGCTATTTACATGAGAGATACCCAAAACATAAGGATACAGAAATATTTAATGTAAAGGAATGGAAAAAGATGTACCAGACAAATACTAACAATGAGAAAGTCAGTGTAATATATTAACAAAAGACAAAATGAAACCATAAGACATTAGGGATAAAACAATTGCTGTATAATAGTAAAATAAATAATAATGAAAACTTTTCCATTATTATATATATAAAAGATACAAAATACATAAAGCAAAAATTGACAGAATAATAAGAAACAGACAAATCTGCTATCATACTGTAAGATTTTTACCATATCTCTTGCAATAATAGGCATGTCTAACAAAGAATTAGGTTATTAACAGAAAAATGGGCAAATGCTATGAGCAGGTGGATCATATAAAGGAAATACAGCTCTTCACCATAGAAAATATACTCAACTTCATTCATAGTAGAAGAGAATTAAAACTAGACCAACACTGTAAAAGCAAAAAAGCAAAATTTTTTTTAAATGGCAAAAAAAAAAAACTAGACCAACAAATCATTTTTTATTATATTGGCAAAAAACCAAACATCTGATAATCTTAAATTGGTAAAGCTGTGGGGAAACAGTATTCTGCTGGTGAGGTATGAATGATCCAACCTCCACTCCAACGGAGGGCATTTTAGCAAAAAAAATTTTTTTACACAGCAACACTGATCTATTTTAATAACTTATAAAATACCAAGGACTTCAAGGTTATAACCATAAAGATGCTCAGCAAGTTTGGAAGATGGACAGATAAACACAGTGAGAAGTTTAACAGAGAGTTAGAACACAAAGAGAAAATCTAACAGAGGAAATTCAAAAACTGAGACTGCTTTGAGAATCTAGAAGACAGTATGATAATACCTCGAAAGTACTGACCAAAATACCCAAAACATTAAAAACCAATCAACTAGAATTGTACACCCAGCAAAGAAAGCCTTTAAGAAAGAGAAAAAACAAATACACTTTGAAAAATAAAAGACTGAAGAGACTCAACCACTAATAGACCTTTGTTGAGGAAAAAAAAGAAAGACAGTATAAGTGAACCAAAATATATCAATAATTAATATAAATAGACTGAATCCTCTAGTTAAAAAACAAAATCCAGGCTCATGCTATTTACATGAGAGATACCCAAAACATAAGGATACAGAAATATTTAATGTAAAGGAATGGAAAAAGATGTACCAGACAAATACTAACAATGAGAAAGTCAGTGTAATATATTAACAAAAGACAAAATGAAACCATAAGACATTAGGGATAAAACAATTGCTGTATAATAGTAAAATAAATAATAATGAAAACTTTTCCATTATTATATATATAAAAGATACAAAATACATAAAGCAAAAATTGACAGAATAATAAGAAACAGACAAATCTGCTATCATACTGTAAGATTTTTACCATATCTCTTGCAATAATAGGCATGTCTAACAAAGAATTAGGTTATTAACAGAAAAATGGGCAAATGCTATGAGCAGGTGGATCATATAAAGGAAATACAGCTCTTCACCATAGAAAATATACTCAACTTCATTCATAGTAGAAGAGAATTAAAACTAGACCAACACTGTAAAAGCAAAAAAGCAAAATTTTTTTTAAATGGCAAAAAAAAAAAACTAGACCAACAAATCATTTTTTATTATATTGGCAAAAATCCAAACATCTGATAATCTTAAATTGGTAAAGCTGTGGGGAAACAGTATTCTGCTGGTGAGGTATGAATGATCCAACCTCCACTCCAACGGAGGGCATTTTAGCAGGATCTATTAAAATTATAAACACACCTATTCCCTGACACAGCAACACTGATCACTAACCTTATAGAGATATTTGAACATATGGAAAAGATTTTTGAATGAAGACACATTTGATGAGAAACAACCTAATTATACAGCTGGGAGGTCAGATGAATAAATTCTGGTCTATTCACTTAATGGAGGATTATATATCTGAGGAGGGAAAAATGAAAAAAAATGTATCTGCACTGACAGAGAAAGATCTTGAGGTAAAAAAGGTAAAGTGAGAAAGGTACAGAATCATACACATATTACACTATCGTTTACTGCAGGGAGGGAAATGATCAATAGTATTTATTCAGAGTTCCTTGTATATGCATAAAAATATATTCTAGAAGAATACACAAAAAAACTAACAACTGGTTTTTTATAGGGTAGCAGGACTAGAAACCAGCCAGATGAGGGCGTTATAGGAGGAACTGCTTTCACCATATGCGCGTTATACTTTTAAATAGCTGAGATATGTAAACATTACCAATTTTCCAGTTAAATTAGTAAATGTTTAAGTTTTTAAAATTAGAAAAAACTAATTTGGTATCACAAAATTTGATTAATATGGCAGAACTCTAAACCAAGAGAAAACAAACGATTTTCATGCACAAGAGAAACATTTACAAAGTGAACACACAAGTCCGCACACAAAGTCTCTATAGTTAACCAAAGAATCAATATCATGCAGACCATATTTTGGGCTACAGTGTGGCAACGAGAATTCAACAACAAAAACTAAAATACATTTTAAAACATACTTTTAAATATCTGATGAGACAAAGAAGAACTCATAATGGAAAAAAAAAATATTTAGAACTGAATAATAAAAAGACTGAATATCAAAATTATGAGATGCAGCTTAGTAGAAAATCTACAATCTTAAATACACATTTTAGAAAAGACTGAAGCCATTAAGCTAAAGATTCGACTTTAGAAAATAAGGGAAAAATTACATAAATACAGAGGGAAAGAGAAGAAATAACTAGAGAAACAACTAAATAAATCACTAAAATGGAAAAAGCACACAACAAAGGAGATCGATGTTGATTATGTAAAGTGCAAATTATTTCATGTTGGTCTTTACAGTTTCACTTCTTAAACCTATCTCAATACAACTTATCAAGTGACTTCCAGCTTCTGGCAAATTTATCAAATAGCTTCGAACTTCTGTTGCTTATTCAAGTCCTACTCCCAACCCTGTTCCTATCTGAACGGCATTCATGGTTGATACTTTCAGCCTCATTTAAGCAGCAGGAGCAGTATGTGAAGTACTGAGAAGTATGGTGGCCTATGTGTACTGCCCAAGAAAGTATGACCCCATTAGGAGTAAGTTCTACACAAAATAAACAGTAGGGTTATTCAGTCAAGTGTTTCGTTCATGTGTGTGAAATAGAAATAAGGATGAAAATCATTCCTTTAATTCTGAAATAATTATTATCAGTATTTGAAAGATTTTTTACTAAATAAGTCAAACTTTCCACAACTTATTAGGAAATAAGAAGCTAAACTGAGAGTACTAATAGGGTTCTAGTTAAATTTTTCTTAAAGCAATGTAAATAAAAACAAAAATAAATAAATGCAACCTAATTAAAAGCAAAACCAAACTATAAACAACATGAAAAGACAGCCCTCGAAATGGGAGAAAATAATTGCAAACAAAGCAACTGACAAAGGATTAATCTTCAAAATATACAAGTAGTTCACACAGCTCAGTATCAGAAAAATAAACAAGCCAATCAAAAAATGGGCAGGGTGGGCTTCCCCTGGTGGTCCAGTGGGTAAGGACACCGCCTTGCAGTGCAAGGGGCGCCGGTTCGAGCCCTGGCCTGGGAAGATCCCACGTGCCGCGGAGCGGCTGGACCGATGTGTCCAATCACCGAGCCGGAGCTCTGGAGCGCATGCGCCCAGAGCCGGTGCTCTGCAACGACAGATGCCACCACGATGGGAGGCCCACACGGGCCAAAGAGTAAAGATGGATGAAAACAGACAAATGAAAGACCAACAGAAGTGGCCCGCCCGCTCCCCTCCCTCCCCAACCCCACCCCCCCCCAAAGTAAATAAATAAAAAAATCTTTAAAAAAAAGAGGTGGGCAGGGCTTCCCTACTGGCTCAGTGGTGAAAGAGTTCGCCTACCAACACAGGAGACACAAGTTCGATCCTTGATCTGGGAGGATCCCACAAGAGGCAGAGCAACTAAGTCCATGAGCCACAACTATTTAGCCTGTGCTCTAGAGCCTCAGAGCCATAACTATTAAGCCCATGTGCCACAACTATCTAGCCCATGTGCCGCAACTACTGAAGCCCGTGTGCCCTAGAGCCCAATTCCACAACAAGAAAGGAGTTGACAGGCAGATTTGATATGGAGGCCAAAGGTCCCAAGGAGGAAAGGGAGAGGAAAAAGGAGAAAGAAAGGCAAAGAATTTCAATGCTGAAACTGAAACTAAGTTTCCTGTCTTATGTTAATGCTGTGGACCTAGCAAGGTCTTTACATTAGAATGTCTCACCCAACCCTGAGGCCTGGAGACTGTCCTCTAGCTCATCTCATGTTAATGTTGTGGGTGTGGGCCTACAGGGCCTTTACAACTGTAGAATATTCTTTTAAACTACTGTCAATAACCAACTGAAAAGTATAAAATGCCACGCCTAAAGTGGCTTCTGGGGTTCTCTTCTATCTCCCTTCCAGTGTCTATGCTGGAAGCTCCCTCACTATCATCTTTTTTTTAATGAAAAAAAAAAGGCAGGGTAATTGCAAACAAAGCAACTGACAAAGGATTAATCTTCAAAATATACAAGTAGTTCACACAGCTCAGTATCAGAAAAATAAACAAGCCAATCAAAAAATGGGCAGGGTGGGCTTCCCCTGGTGGTCCAGTGGGTAAGGACACCGCCTTGCAGTGCAAGGGGCGCCGGTTCGAGCCCTGGCCTGGGAAGATCCCACGTGCCGCGGAGCGGCTGGACCGATGTGTCCAATCACCGAGCCGGAGCTCTGGAGCGCATGCGCCCAGAGCCGGTGCTCTGCAACGACAGATGCCACCACGATGGGAGGCCCACACGGGCCAAAGAGTAAAGATGGATGAAAACAGACAAATGAAAGACCAACAGAAGTGGCCCGCCCGCTCCCCTCCCTCCCCAACCCGACCCCCGCCCAAAGTAAATAAATAAATAAATCTTTAAAAAAAAAAAATGGGCAGGGCTTCCCTACTGGCTCAGTGGTGAAAGAGTTCGCCTACCAACACAGGAGACACAAGTTCGATCCTTGATCTGGGAGGATCCCACAAGAGGCAGAGCAACTAAGTCCATGAGCCACAACTATTTAGCCTGTGCTCTAGAGCCTCAGAGCCATAACTATTAAGCCCATGTGCCACAACTATCTAGCCCATGTGCCGCAACTACTGAAGCCCGTGTGCCCTAGAGCCCAATTCCACAACAAGAAAGGAGTTGACAGGCAGATTTGATATGGAGGCCAAAGGTCCCAAGGAGGAAAGGGAGAGGAAAAAGGAGAAAGAAAGGCAAAGAATTTCAATGCTGAAACTGAAACTAAGTTTCCTGTCTTATGTTAATGCTGTGGACCTAGCAAGGTCTTTACATTAGAATGTCTCACCCAACCCTGAGGCCTGGAGACTGTCCTCTAGCTCATCTCATGTTAATGTTGTGGGTGTGGGCCTACAGGGCCTTTACAACTGTAGAATATTCTTTTAAACTACTGTCAATAACCAACTGAAAAAGTATAAAATGCCACGCCTAAAGTGGCTTCTGGGGTTCTCTTCTATCTCCCTTCCAGTGTCTATGCTGGAAGCTCTCTCTCTATCATCTTTTTTTTTTTCCAATGTTTTAAAATTTTTTGGCCTATTTTATTGATTTTTACTTTTTTATTTTCATCCATCTTTATTCTTTGGCCTGTGTGGGCCTCCGATTGCAGTGGCCTCTTGTTGCAGAGCACTGGCTCTGGGCTCCAGAGTGCTAGCTCGCATTTGGACACACCTGCCCAGCCACTCCATGGCACATGGGATCTCCCTGACCCAGGGATAGAACCGGCGCCCCTTGCACTGCAAGGCAGACTCTCTACCCACTGGACCACCAGGGAAGCCCTATCCTCTTTTCTTAATAAACTTATTTCATGAAGCTCTGAGTGCCCATCACCGAGTCATTCTGAGCCCAATGTGAATTCTTCTCCATTGGAGATTAAGAATCCGACACCATCCACGGTAACCTACCGTCATCTATCACCTATCACAAGGAGAAGCCTGCTCACCTTAACTAGAGAGTAGCCCCAAATCCCTGCAACTAGAGAAGAGCCTACAGCAGCAGCAGCGAAAACCCAAAATAACCAAAAATAAATAAATAAATAAAATTAAAATATGTTATTAACAACAACAAAAAAAGGGCAGAAGACCTAAACAGGTATTTCTCCAAAGAAGACATACATATGGCCAATAAACAGGAAAAGATGTGCAACATTGCTCATTATTAGAGAAATGCAAATCAAAACTAAAATGAGGTATCACCTCACACTGGTCAGAATGGTCAATATCAAAAAGTCTACAAATAATAAACACTGGAGAGGATATGGAGAAAAGGGAGCCCTCTTGCACGGTTAGTGGGAATGCCAGTTGCTAACACCACTATGCAGTATGGTATGGAGATTCCTCTAAAAAATCAAGAATAAAACCACCATATGACCCAGCAATCCCACGACTAGGCATACACCCTAAGAAAATCATAATTTAAAAAGACCCATGTACCCCAGTGTTCACTGAAGCGCTATTTACATTAGCCAGGACATGGAAGCAACCTAGATGTCCACTGATAGATGAATGGATAAAGAAGTTGTGGTAAATAGGTACAATGGAATACCACTCAACCATAAAAAGGAATGAATTGAGTTAGCTTAAGTTGGGTGGATGACCTCGGATGCTATTATACAGGGTGAAGTACGTTAGAAAGAGATTAATATCGCATATTAAAGCATATGTACAGAATCTAGAAAAACGGTACTGAAGAACCTATTTGCAGGGCAGGAATAGAGATGCAGATGTAGTGAACAGACTGTGGACACAGTTGGGGAAGGAAAGCAGGGGTAACACTTGAGAAAGAAGCACTGACAGACACACACTACTATGTGTAAAACAGATGGCTAGCAGGAAGCAGCTGTACGGCACAGAGAACGCAGTTGGGTGCCCTATGATGACCTAGAGCGGTGGGATGGGGAGGTGGTGAGAGACAGGCTCAAGAGGGAGGGGACATACGTAGGCTCACAGCTGATTTATGCTGTTGTACAGCAGAAACCAACACAATACAGTAAAGCAATTATCCTCCAATTAAAAAAAAAAAAGGCCCGAAATTTTTTTTTCTCAAATACCCATGTTGCAACTGCCCTCAGACCTAGGAAAAAAGAAAACTAACACATGAAGTGGTCAGTATTTTAGTTATTCCGCATTTAAATATTTTCAGCTCCTAAAGAGAGACCAACCAACTACCCCATCATAACAGCATTAAAATACAACTAACCTGTAGAATCTTCTCCTGTACATTCACAGTCAAGCAGGTCATGAGTAACACAATGTGAAGTTTCATGAAATATGAACAGATTTCTCAGTTCTTCTAATGAAAACTGAATATCATCAGATGTTTTTGAGAGGTCTACAACTGCCCCAGAAAGACCTTGCTTACTGATCTGTCTTTGATAGATCTTTTCCTCAATTGTACCTGAAGAGAAAATATTTATGAGACTTCCTTCAGATCCTTAGATCTATCATTTTTGTAGGTGAAGCATGCTTATTAGTATAGTAGCTAACAAAATAACAATATTCCTGATACTGAAGCACAGATGAACACATAAAATACCTTTACTTGTCCAAAGGAAATATATTCTTTTTTTTTTTCACAGTGAAGGGTTGTTACCTGTAGTTAGCAGTCTGTAAATATGTACTGGGTGCTCCTGACCATCTCTCCACACTCTAGACATTGCCTGTAGAAAATGAGAATTCTGAGTATAGAAATTAATAATCCTATCCACATAAGCAACTTGCATTAATACATTTAAATTAGGAATTCATGATTTCGCTTACAGCTTCCAAAAACAAACCCCGGGCATACCTAAGCATTCTTTGCTTCAAATTTTTTTCCTGGATTAAAGAAAGCGATGAATGAACACTCACTATGGACTGTAAAGTAACTGCAGGGTGCCATGCAACAGTGAAAAGGTCTGTCTGCATCAGAAAAAAATGGGATAGCAAGTTTGGGAAGTAGGAATGCAAAAAACCAAGTATAGTGTGGCACTAAGGGTTTACTCTCAGTCCAAGAGGCTAATGATTCACCTCTAAGGAGCCCTAGGGTACCTGCAATCAGCTCGGGCTCTTGGAAGATCCCTATAGTTTAAGGATTTCTCAATGAAACTATGCAGCAAAAGGCTGATGTTCAAACCCTGAACATTACAAAGAAAATTCTGTCCGTCAACCATCTTCTAGAGGTCCCTGGAATATACTGCCTGATAAGAGCATCTTAGCTTACCTGGGGCCTTAGGCCACACGAAGTAGTTTATGCAATGTGACTTAGGTGGGGACCTGGGCCGGTCTGACCTCTGCAGGGGTTAATCACACAGATATAGCCATGCCTACATGACGAACTTCCAACAAAAACTCTGGACACAAAGGCTCTGGCTGACAAAGTCTCATGCATGTTGTGACTCACTGATGCTGGGAAAATTAAGCGTTGTTCCTATAAACTCCACTGGGAAAAGACAACAGGAAGCTTGTACCTGGTCTCTTCTGGTCTCTGCCCTATGCTCCTTTTACCTGGGCTGATTTTCATCTGCATCCTGTCACTACAATAAACCTTAGCTATGAATAGAGCTGTTTTTCTTGATTCTATGAAACAACCTGAGGCTTGTCTCCAGGTTCCCTAACACAGATACTAGATGAGGTACAAATCTATATGCAGAAACCTCAAAATCCATGAAGATGGACCATATTCTAAAGCAAACCAAAGACTGCTTCTGAAATAGCTTCCTAAATAAGCTAATTTTATATCTTCACTATATCCTGCACGAACACCAATCACGGCACCTGTAACACTGTACTGTCCTCCCCTGCTGGGTCATGAGTATCCTGTAGGCCCAACTAACTACACAGTCAAGTAGGGCCTGAAGACATACAGGCTTGGGCATGAATCCCAGCTCTGCCTCTTACAACTTATGTGATCTGGAACAAGCTTCCATATCTTCATCTGTAAAATACGGCTTACAATATCCACACTTGAAAATTAAACAGATGTAAAGCATTTAGTACAGTGCCTGATACAAAATAAGAGCCGACCATGAAGCAGTTATTAGGCATCACTATGATCCTCATATCCCCAGCAGGCACTGTGTCCCCTTTAGACATTCCATCACGCTGTTTACTGTGTAAACAGTCTCACCTGGATATCAGTAGCCGGATTCCAATCAATGTCATAGAGAATTAAGTGAGATCCTCCAGTAAGGTTAAGTCCCACACCACCAGCTTTTGAACTTAACAAAAAAATAAAATCAGAAGAGTATTTACTATTAAAGCTGTCAACAATTTGCTGCCTTTGAGAGACTGGTGTCTGTCCATCAAGTCTTGTATAAGAATATCCATGACGCTTGCATACTTCTTGTAAAATATTCAAGGTTTGTACATAGTTGGATACCAAAACAACTCTGTCAATCAAAAAGAAAGAACCTTTATATACAACTTAAAAGCAGTATTAGATTTTTTTTAATTAAAGAAAAATACCATGATATCATCATTAACATTTATAGAATATCCAACAATAGCTTTGTATAATTAAAACATAGATTCTCTTTCAAATTCCATTTTAAAGTCAGTATCTAGGAAGGAATTCCCTGGCAGTCCGATGGTTAGGACTCTGCGCTTTCACTGACAAAGGCACGGATTCAATCCCTGGTTGGGGAGCTAGGAGCCCCACAGGGCGTGTGATAACGGCCAAAAAAATTAATCTAAGAGACTTCCAGTATGAAGATAAGACCTTTCTGCTTTCTTTACATTTCTTAAATTCCCCTAAGTACAGCAGGAGAATAAGAAACAGAAATACAGGGCTTCCCCTGGTGGTCCAGTGGGTCAGGATACGCCTTGCAGTGCAAGGGGCGCCGGTTCGATCCCTGGCCTGGGAAGATCCCACGTGCCGCGGAGCGGCTGGACCGATGTGTCCAATTACTGAGCCGGAGCTTTGGTGCGCATGCGCCCAGAGCGGGTGCTCTGCGACAACAGAGGCCACCGCGATGGGAGGCCCACAGGAGCCAAAGAACAAAGACTGATGAAAATGGAGAAATGGAAGACCAACAGAAGTGGCCCGCCCATTCCCCTCCCTCCCAACCCCACACCCCAAAAAGATAAATAAATAAAATTTAAAAATAAAAAAAAAGAAACAGAAATACAAATGCTATTTGGATGAAACAGGACTTTTATATATGAAAACAGAGAACAGTGGAATGGTGACCTGTTTAGGAGCCCAAAAGAAGGAGATACAAGTACATTCATGCCATCTCATCCCATCTCATCTTGTAAAGGCAGCACAGAAGGAAGGGGGCTAGACTGCAGCTCTTATAAGAGCACTGGGAAGCAGAACTCAGGCGCTACTCCCATAAAATTAGCTGACTTTTCTGTCTCAGGTAGAATGTTTATTCTCTGGAAAGAGCAAACCAAAGAAACTTAGACCAGGGAACTCTAGAAGGCAAAGATATAGCAACAAACCAATATGAAAGTCTGCATACTGGATGGTAAGATCCCAGTCCCCTTTTTCTGCCAACTGCCAGAATACCAGGAGCCAGGCATCCCTCTCATTATTACAGCCCAAAAAAGGTATTATTGGAAGATTCATTTCCAGAATGACTTATCCGAAAGACTCCAGAGAAAAGGTCCACAGGCAGGGAATCTCCAAATAAAAAAGGCAGCTTGCTACCTGTTACCCAATGCTGGCCACCAGTCCACAAGGCCTGCCTGTGCACACAGAGCATTCAGTCACGACCTCAGTCTTTTTTTTTTAAACTTTTATTTCACTTTTAACTTTTACAGAGTTTTGTTGCCCACAGACATGTATGCTCCCAAATCAGTCATATGTACATCCTCCCCCTCCCACCCCTTCCGACCATGCCTCAGTCTTAAATATTAATGGATACCAAGGGCCAGTGGCTATTTGAGGTGAGTCTTCAATACAAAAACTAAAAGCCAAAACAGAGAAAAAGAAACATGAATAAAACAAGGAAACAGACGATTTTAGGGAAATAATAAACACCCTCAAATAAGAGCGACAAAAGAAGAGACAGCAATAAATAATCAAGAATAAAAAAATTATCTTGGAAATTTAAAATGACAGCAAAAATAAAAATATAATAGGAGATTCAGAATAAAATAAGAAGAGAATATTCTAGAAAATAGATTAAAAGAGAAAAATGATGGCCAACAGGTGAGAAAAGATAAAGGAATCAGAGAATCAATCCATGAAGTTCAATATACAACCAACAAAATACACATACACAAGAAAAAAAAAAACTAAAGAAACTGTTTTGAGAAAGAGACTGTTTCCCAAACATGCGGGGTCTTCAGATTAAAAGGATTTAATATAAAGTTTCTAGGTCGACAAATGAAAAAAATCATCCGCATGAAGGCATATCGAGATTGTATTATATGAAGAATGTATTCAAGGTATGAAGAATGTATTCAAGGTATAAAGAATGAAGAAAAATTGCCAGAGCTTTCAGGAAGAAAATATGGAGATAATGGAGATAAGTGTACAAGCACATGATCTGGCAACGAGGGGAGCTGCTGATTGCCTCTGAGAAACAGGATGCAAAGGGAGGAGAGGTGGAATAATGAACTCCTGTTTTATGTGATAAGCCCTTAGCACGTTGATAAAATAAAACTTCAAACAATAAAATAAGGAAAAAGGTAAAATCAGAATTTATATAATATTAATAGCTAAAGTTTGATAATTAAAAAATGTAAAAACAGATCAAGAAAATTTCCTACAAATTTTGTAACTAGTGGGGTAATTATTAGCAGTAGAAATTTTTAAAATAAATTTTAAGTTATCATTTTAATTATCTATGCTAACAAAGTTAAGATAATCCAAAAATAATGTATATTTGCATTCCTTTTGCTATATAATAAATCACCCCAAAACTCAGTGCCTTAAAATAACAGCCATTTACAATTTTATATTTATAAATCACGTTTGTTTGGAGTATAGTTGATTAAAAAGTTAGCATACCCTTCGAATCCCAGTCTTAAATATTAATGGATACCAAGGGCCAGTGGCTATTTGAGGTGAGTCTTCAATACAAAAACTTGAATAAAACAAGGAAACAGACGATTTTAGGGAAATAATAAACACCCTCAAATAAGAGCGACAAAAGAAGAGACAGCAATAAATAATCAAGAATAAAAAAATTATCTTGGAAATTTAAAATGACAGCAAAAATAAAAATATAATAGGAGATTCAGAATAAAATAAGAAGAGAATATTCTAGAAAATAGATTAAAAGAGAAAAATGATGGCCAACAGGTGAGAAAAGATAAAGGAATCAGAGAATCAATCCATGAAGTTCAATATACAACCAACAAAATACACATACACAAGAAAAAAAAAAACTAAAGAAACTGTTTTGAGAAAGAGACTGTTTCCCAAACATGCGGGGTCTTCAGATTAAAAGGATTTAATATAAAGTTTCTAGGTCGACAAATGAAAAAAATCATCCGCATGAAGGCATATCGAGATTGTATTATATGAAGAATGTATTCAAGGTATGAAGAATGTATTCAAGGTATAAAGAATGAAGAAAAATTGCCAGAGCTTTCAGGAAGAAAATATGGAGATAATGGAGATAAGTGTACAAGCACATGATCTGGCAACGAGGGGAGCTGCTGATTGCCTCTGAGAAACAGGATGCAAAGGGAGGAGAGGTGGAATAATGAACTCCTGTTTTATGTGATAAGCCCTTAGCACGTTGATAAAATAAAACTTCAAACAATAAAATAAGGAAAAAGGTAAAATCAGAATTTATATAATATTAATAGCTAAAGTTTGATAATTAAAAAATGTAAAAACAGATCAAGAAAATTTCCTACAAATTTTGTAACTAGTGGGGTAATTATTAGCAGTAGAAATTTTTAAAATAAATTTTAAGTTATCATTTTAATTATCTATGCTAACAAAGTTAAGATAATCCAAAAATAATGTATATTTGCATTCCTTTTGCTATATAATAAATCACCCCAAAACTCAGTGCCTTAAAATAACAGCCATTTACTTTATATTTATAAATACTATATTTAGCTCAAAATTTTGTAGGCTGACACTTTGGCTTTTATGTTTGTTTGGAGTATAGTTGATTAACAACATAGTGCTAGTTTCAGGTGTACAGCTAAGCGATTCAGTTATACATATACATGTATCTATTCTTTTTCATGTGCCGAGCTCAGTCACGTCTGACTCTCTGCGATCCCATGGACTGCAGCCCACTAGGCTCCTCTCTGTCCTTGGAATTATCTAGGTAAGAATACTGGAGTGGGTTGCCATTTCGTGCTCCAAAAAGTATACCACTCTAATGGCCGAAAGTGAAGAGGAACTAAAGAGCCTCTTGATGAGCATGAAAGAAGACAGTAGAAAAGTTAGATTAAAACTCAACATTCAGGCTTCCCTGGTGGTCCAGTGGGTAAGGACACTGCCTTGCAGTGCAAGGGGTGCCGGTTCGATCCCCGGCCTGGGAAGATCCCATGTGCTGCGGAGCGGCTGGACCAATGTGTCCAATTACCAAGCCAGAGCTCTAGAGCACATGCGCCCAGAGCTGGTACTCTGCGACAACAGAGGTCACTGCAGTGGGAGGCCCATATGGGCCAAAGAACAAAGATGGATGAAAATAGATAAATAAAAGATCAATAGAAGTGGCCCGCCCGCCCCCCTCCCTCCCCAGCCCCCTCAAAACAATTAAAAAAAAAAAAAAAAACAACATTCAAAAAACAAAGATCACGGCATCTAGTCTCATCACTTCATTGGCAAATAGAAGAGGACAAAGTAGAAACAGTGACAGATTTTATTTTCTTGGGCTCCAAAAAAACTGCAGACAGTGACTACAACAAGGGAATTAAAAGACATTTGTTCCTTGGAAAGCTATGACAAACCTAGACAGTATATTAATAATCAGAGACACGACTTGGCTGACAAAAGTCTGTATAGTCAAAGCTATGGTTTTCCAGTACTCATGTAAAAAGAAAAATTCCTACAAATTTTGTAACTAGTGGGGTAATTATTAGCAGTAGAAATTTTTAAAATAAATTTTAAGTTATCATTTTAATTATCTATGCTAACAAAGTTAAGATAATCCAAAAATAATGTATATTTGCATTCCTTTTGCTATATAATAAATCACCCCAAAACTCAGTGCCTTAAAATAACAGCCATTTACTTTATATTTATAAATACTATATTTAGCTCAAAATTTTGTAGGCTGACACTTTGGCTTTTATGTTTGTTTGGAGTATAGTTGATTAACAACATAGTGCTAGTTTCAGGTGTACAGCTAAGCGATTCAGTTATACATATACATGTATCTATTCTTTTTCATGTGCCGAGCTCAGTCACGTCTGACTCTCTGCGATCCCATGGACTGCAGCCCACTAGGCTCCTCTCTGTCCTTGGAATTATCTAGGTAAGAATACTGGAGTGGGTTGCCATTTCGTGCTCCAAAAAGTATACCACTCTAATGGCCGAAAGTGAAGAGGAACTAAAGAGCCTCTTGATGAGCATGAAAGAAGACAGTAGAAAAGTTAGATTAAAACTCAACATTCAGGCTTCCCTGGTGGTCCAGTGGGTAAGGACACTGCCTTGCAGTGCAAGGGTGCCGGTTCGATCCCGGCCTGGGAAGATCCCATGTGCTGCGGAGCGGCTGGACCAATGTGTCCAATTACCAAGCCAGAGCTCTAGAGCACATGCGCCCAGAGCTGGTACTCTGCGACAACAGAGGTCACTGCAGTGGGAGGCCCATATGGGCCAAAGAACAAAGATGGATGAAAATAGATAAATAAAAGATCAATAGAAGTGGCCCCCCCGCCCTCCCTCCCCAGCCCCCTCAAAACAATTAAAAAAAAAAAAAAAAACAACATTCAAAAAACAAAGATCACGGCATCTAGTCTCATCACTTCATTGGCAAATAGAAGAGGACAAAGTAGAAACAGTGACAGATTTTATTTTCTTGGGCTCCAAAAAAACTGCAGACAGTGACTACAACAAGGGAATTAAAAGACATTTGTTCCTTGGAAAGAAAGCTATGACAAACCTAGACAGTATATTAATAATCAGAGACACGACTTGGCTGACAAAAGTCTGTATAGTCAAAGCTATGGTTTTTTTCCAGTACTCATGTACAGACCTGAGAGTTGGACTATAAAGAAGGCTGCGTGAGTACATGCTAAGTCATTTCAGTTGTGTCTGACTCTGTAATCCTATGGACTGTAGCCCACCAGGCTCCTCTGTCCATGGGATTCTCCAAGCAAGAGTACTGGAGTGGATTGCCATGTCCTTCTCCATGGGATCTTTTCGACCCAAGGATAGAACCTGAGTCTCTTATATCTTCTGCACTGGCAGGCAGATGCTTTACCACTAGTGCTACCTGGGAAGCCCTAAAGAAGGGTGAGCCCCAAAGAACTGATGCTTTCAAACTGTGGTGCTGGAGAAGATTCTTGAACAGCAAGGTGATCAAACCAGTCAATCCTTAAGGAAATCAACCCTGAATATTCAGTGGAAGGACTGATGCTGAAGCTGGAGCACCAATACTTTGGCTACCTGATGTGAAGAACCCACTCACTGGAAAAGATTCTAAAGCTGGGAAAGGTAGCAGGCAGAAGAAGAGGATGACAGAGGATGAGATGGTTGGATGGCATCATTGACTCAAAGGACATAAGCTTGAGCAAACTCTGGGAGATAGTGAAGGACAGAGAAGCCTGGCATGTTGCAGTCCATAGGGTTGCAAAGAGTCGGCCATGACTAAGCAACTGAACAACAAAACATGTCAATCCCAAACTCCCTACTTAGCAATTTGGGCTGGGCTCAGCGAGGTGGTTCCATGGCTGTGCTGACTCAAGCATCTTCAGTCAGCTGTCGACTAGGGACTGCCTACTGGTGAGGGGCCTCAGCTGGAAAGTCTCGTGTGAATTTCTCATGTCTCTCATTCTCTAGTGGGCTAGCCCAGGCTTATTCACAGATTCCAGGAACTATAAGGGAAGCTCCAGGAACCACAAGGGAGGACAAACGCAACTGCACAAGATCTTTTCAAGCTCCTTTTAGTGCCATGTTTGCCAGCATGTCATAAGCCAATTCAAGTCAGGTGGCCGAGCTCAGAGCCAGAATGAGAGACCACCCAAAGTTACACAACAAAGGAACAAGGATATAGGGAGCGAGAATTTCAGATCATTTTTGCAATCTACCAACATCCCTATACTAATATTTCAGTCATTTTTTTCTTTCCTTTTCAATACTATTGTGGGGATGAATAACTTTATCTAAACAGTTTTTCTGGTACAGCTTTAATTGACTGGAGGAAACCCAGCTTTAGAATAGTTTTCCCCAACAAGTTCTTATAAGACTAGATGTAGACTGATTAGAGAGGTGAATGTCTTGGTAAGGAGTCTTCGACAATCCTCTTTCAGAGGTCTAGAGACCCTATACACACACACACCACTTAGAAATGACGCTAACATTTTCATGCCACTTTACTCTCCCTGAAAGCAATTGAGATCTGTAGGCAAGTCTGTCCATGAGGTAGAGTCCAAGGCGAATCCAGCACAACAGTGTCCAACCAAGAGACACAAGGGGGCTGGAATTCAGCATGAACTCTGCTCACCAAGCTATGAAGCCATGAATACAACAACCAGGAGGGAAGAGGAACTTTTTAAATTTTGAAGCATCTTTTTTAGAAATTCCATATAAGCGCCACCAGCTAGACAAGTTGGAAGTTCTAATTCACCTTAGAACACACAGAAGCACTGTGAAAAAGTTCAGGCTGTAGACCTAAAACACAGCTACCTGGTTTTAGTTAATGATAACACAGTAGATCAAGTGCAGACTGTAATACTGTCCCTGAAATCAAACACTGTAAGCAGCTTATAGCTACATACTTTAAAGGTTTAGGAGATGTTTGTGCATAGGCAGTTCAGCTGTGGAAAATCTGGCCTTTATACCAATTGGCCATATGAAGAAAAAAAGGGGGAGGGTACAACTCAACAATAAAAAACCAATCCAATTAAAAACACAGGCAAAGGATTTGAACACACATCTTCCAAAGAAAATATACAAATGGTCAACAAGTACAGCAAAAAGTGCCCAACATGACTAATTACTGTGTGTGTGTGCACATACATCCCAGAGTGCACATGCACACCCACACATGTGCATTCCATCACTCAGTTGTGTCTGACTCTTGGCAAACCCATGAACGGTAGCCTGTCAAACTTCTCTGTCCATGGAATATTCCAGGTAAGAATACTGGAGTGGGGAGCCATTTCCTACTCCAGAGGATCTTCCCAACCCAGGGATCAAACCCACATCTCTTACATCTCTTGCATGGCAGGTAGATTCTTTACCAGTGTGCCACCTGGGAAGCCCCCATTAATTAGTAGGGAAATGCAAATCAAAACCACAATGAGATACCATCTTACATCCATTAGGATGTCAAAAACAAAATAGATAATAGCGATATTAGTGAGGCTGTTGAGAAACTGGAACGCTTTGCACTCTTGGTAAGAATGTAAAATGTTGTGGCCACTACAAAAAAAGAGTATGGAGGTTCCTCAAAAAATTAAAAGCAAATTATCCTGTGATCCAACAATTCTATTTCTGGGTATATATATTCAAAGGAATTGAAATGGCATTGATACACTCATTTTCACAGCAACATTATTCACAATAGCCAAAGACGGAAGCAACCTAATTGTCCATCAGCAGATGAGTCAGTAAACAAAATATTATATACCTACAATGGAATAGTATTCTGCCTTAAAACTGAAAGAAATTCTGACACATGCTACAACATGGATGAACTGAGGACATTATGTTAAACAGAATAAAATAAGCTAGTCATAAAAAGACAAAAGCATATGATTTCACTTATATAGATACCTACAGCAGTCAAATTTATGAAGACAGAAAGAAGACAGGTGGTTACCAGGGGCTGGGAAAAGGCAGAGTTGGGAGCTGTTATTTAATGGGTACAGCTCAGTTTTGCAAAACGAAAAGAGTACTGGAGATTGGTTGCACAACAATGTGACTGTTCTGAACACTAATGAACAATATACACTTAGAAATAATTAAGACAGTAAATTTATGCTATGTATACTTTTACCACAATTTAAAAAAAGAGAAAAGAAAGGTCTATCTCCTCAGATAACATGAGGCAACAGAACAAATACTTAGTCTATGCCCCTAATGGAAGTGCTATTTCTTCTTCAATAGGACAGGGCAGGATCCTGTTTTCTAAGGATCCACAAGCAGTTGAAACGACTCCATTCCAGCCTCTACTCCCAAATAATATTTTTCCTCCTCACTCCTTCCTACCACAAGAGAGGAACTCTCCCCTAGAACCTCTTCAAGGATAAATTCTCACACCTACAGTCACCAGGGAAGTCCCTCAAAGTTGTTTGTGAATTAAGGTAAAAATACAAGGAAAAAATTGCAAATTAGTAATTATATTTAATTGTCAAGGAGTCTACTTAACTTCTTTGGAGCATTAATAGTATCATTTGACTTGTGCAGATTTTGAGGTATATTTTTATAATGCCACCATTAGGGAAGCCCCTTTAAAGTAGGGAAATGCAAATCAAAACCACAATGAGATACCATCTTACATCCATTAGGATGTCAAAAACAAAATAGATAATAGCGATATTAGTGAGGCTGTTGAGAAACTGGAACGCTTTGCACTCTTGGTAAGAATGTAAAATGTTGTGGCCACTACAAAAAAAGAGTATGGAGGTTCCTCAAAAAATTAAAAGCAAATTATCCTGTGATCCAACAATTCTATTTCTGGGTATATATATTCAAAGGAATTGAAATGGCATTGATACACTCATTTTCACAGCAACATTATTCACAATAGCCAAAGACGGAAGCAACCTAATTGTCCATCAGCAGATGAGTCAGTAAACAAAATATTATATACCTACAATGGAATAGTATTCTGCCTTAAAACTGAAAGAAATTCTGACACATGCTACAACATGGATGAACTGAGGACATTATGTTAAACAGAATAAAATAAGCTAGTCATAAAAAGACAAAAGCATATGATTTCACTTATATAGATACCTACAGCAGTCAAATTTATGAAGACAGAAAGAAGACAGGTGGTTACCAGGGGCTGGGAAAAGGCAGAGTTGGGAGCTGTTATTTAATGGGTACAGCTCAGTTTTGCAAAACGAAAAGAGTACTGGAGATTGGTTGCACAACAATGTGACTGTTCTGAACACTAATGAACAATATACACTTAGAAATAATTAAGACAGTAAATTTATGCTATGTATACTTTTACCACAATTTAAAAAAAGAGAAAAGAAAGGTCTATCTCCTCAGATAACATGAGGCAACAGAACAAATACTTAGTCTATGCCCCTAATGGAAGTGCTATTTCTTCTTCAATAGGACAGGGCAGGATCCTGTTTTCTAAGGATCCACAAGCAGTTGAAACGACTCCATTCCAGCCTCTACTCCCAAATAATATTTTTCCTCCTCACTCCTTCCTACCACAAGAGAGGAACTCTCCCCTAGAACCTCTTCAAGGATAAATTCTCACACCTACAGTCACCAGGGAAGTCCCTCAAAGTTGTTTGTGAATTAAGGTAAAAATACAAGGAAAAAATTGCAAATTAGTAATTATATTTAATTGTCAAGGAGTCTACTTAACTTCTTTGGAGCATTAATAGTATCATTTGACTTGTGCAGATTTTGAGGTATATTTTTTATAATAATGAAGTGACTGAAATAAGGAGACTTTCTGTGGACTCTTTGTAATGGTTTGATTAAAATGTTTTATTGGATAATATTGCATATATATGAACGTGTAATGTATGTATATATAAGCAGATCGTGACATAGTTTGAACTTAAGAGTATAAACTTTTACTTAGACTTTTATTTGGCTCTTGTTACTGGATCTTGTTTTTCCCTTTTTTTCTGAACATGGATGGGATAGGTTGTTATTATTGGAAAAGGAATATGAATGAACAGGGCTTCCCTGGTAGCTCAGTGTTAAAGAATCCACCTACCAATGCAGGAGACACAGGTGCCATTTCTGGTCCTGGAAGCTCCCACATGCCACAGATCAACTAAGCCCATGCACCACAACTATTAAGCCTGTGCTCGAGAGCCTGGGAGCCAGAACTACTGAAGTCCACACGCCCTAGAGCCCATGGTCTGCAATAAGAGAGGTCACCTCAAGGAGAAGTAAGTGCACTGCAACTAGAGAACAGCCACCATTCGCCACAACTAGGGAAAAGCCCGAGAGTAACAAAGACCCAGTGCAACCAAAAATAAAAAGTAAATAAATAAATAAAATAAATTATTTAAAGTTAGAATAGCTTCTCCAAGGATAATTAAGACACAGTCTCTGCACTATAGATGCTGACATAGAAGAGAACCAGTGATTACAAATTTAACATGTGAAGAGTCAGGTCCACGATGCTAAAGGACTAGAGAAGAGGGGCAGCTAACTCAGTATGAGGCCAGGGGCCTCCGAGCATCTGAGCTGAGTCTTAATGAAAAGAAAATTGGCCAGAAGAGTAAGTGGAGGTACACACCAGGCATAGGAACCTGCAACAGGTAAGAATAGTGGGTGAGGGCTTCCCTGATAGTCCAGTGGGTAAAGAGTCTGCCTTGCAATGCAAGAGGCAGGGGTTCAATCCCTGGCCAGGGAAAATTCCACATGCTGCGGGGCAGCTGGGCTGGTGTGTCCAATTATGAACCACTGTTCTGCAACGAAGAGAGGCCACTGCAATGGGAGGCCCACACATGCCAAAGAATAAAGAGATGGATGAAAACAAATGATGACTCAGAGGCAAAAAAAAAAAAAAGAGTATCAGGTGAGAAAGAAAGCAAATTATAGGTTTTGCAAATATTCTGGTATGATTAGACCACAGGAAAAATGTGAAAGAGTCAAGAAGGATGAGGCTGGAAAAGGAGGCACCACTGAGGTCATGAAGTTGCCCAATGTGAGTTTAGAAATTTCTGGAAGGCAACTGGGAATCTTGAATGATTTTTAAGAAAAGAAGTGACCTGTTCCACATTTGTACTTAAAAATATGTAATTTAGGGCAATATGCATATGCAATGTGGTTCAAAGTAGGAAGAATGTAATTTATAAGAGACAATCACAACCCAATCAGTAACTATAAGGATCAAAACAAAAATCTTGGTGCTGAACAGCAGTAATTAACACAACATTGTAGTTCAACCAGATCACAAAAATAAATAAATTTTTTAAAATATTTAAAATAAAATGTAAACTATGTGCTAAAAAAGAGAAAAATCTTGGTGCCAGAAAGGAAACGGATTCCGAAGACTAAGAAGTAAAAGCGATAGAATGTAGTGATTGATGATTTAGGGAAAGTGAAGGAGAAAAATGAGTTTAGAATGATTAGTGTTTTTCTTATATTGTGGGGCCACTCATCAAGCCAAGGAACAGTGAAAAAGGATCAGGCTTGCAATGGCAAAATGATGAAACTGGTTTGGTACATGAGAAGGCTGAGATCCAAACAGATTTAGATCCATTAAATAGAAAGAAGGGGGGACTTCCCTGGTGGTCCTGTGGGTAGATTCCACCTTGCACTGAAATGGGCACCCAGGAAGATCCCACATGCCACGGAGTGGCTGGACCGGTGTGTCCATTTATGAGCCAGCGCTCTGAAGCACATGCGCCCAGAGCAGTGCTCTGCAACAAAAGGCCCACAGAGGCCAAAGAATAAAGATGGATGAAAATAAGTAAATAAAAACCAGTAACAGAGGCCAAAATTAAAAAAAAAAAGGAAGGCTTGGACTCAAGACATGGATTTGGAATCAATACTCTACAGTTGAGAGTTGAAACTAAGGTGAATAGAGCTAAGCAAAAAAAAAAAGAGTATCAGGTGAGAAAGAAAGCAAATTATAGGTTTTGCAAATATTCTGGTATGATTAGACCACAGGAAAAATGTGAAAGAGTCAAGAAGGATGAGGCTGGAAAAGGAGGCACCACTGAGGTCATGAAGTTGCCCAATGTGAGTTTAGAAATTTCTGGAAGGCAACTGGGAATCTTGAATGATTTTTAAGAAAAGAAGTGACCTGTTCCACATTTGTACTTAAAAATATGTAATTTAGGGCAATATGCATATGCAATGTGGTTCAAAGTAGGAAGAATGTAATTTATAAGAGACAATCACAACCCAATCAGTAACTATAAGGATCAAAACAAAAATCTTGGTGCTGAACAGCAGTAATTAACACAACATTGTAGTTCAACCAGATCACAAAAATAAATAAATTTTTTAAAATATTTAAAATAAAATGTAAACTATGTGCTAAAAAAGAGAAACTCTTGGTGCCAGAAAGGAAACGGATTCCGAAGACTAAGAAGTAAAAGCGATAGAATGTAGTGATTGATGATTTAGGGAAAGTGAAGGAGAAAAATGAGTTTAGAATGATTAGTGTTTTTCTTATATTGTGGGGCCACTCATCAAGCCAAGGAACAGTGAAAAAGGATCAGGCTTGCAATGGCAAAATGATGAAACTGGTTTGGTACATGAGAAGGCTGAGATCCAAACAGATTTAGATCCATTAAATAGAAAGAAGGGGGGACTTCCCTGGTGGTCCTGTGGGTAGATTCCACCTTGCACTGAAATGGGCACCCAGGAAGATCCCACATGCCACGGAGTGGCTGGACCGGTGTGTCCATTTATGAGCCAGCGCTCTGAAGCACATGCGCCCAGAGCAGTGCTCTGCAACAAAAGGCCCACAGAGGCCAAAGAATAAAGATGGATGAAAATAAGTAAATAAAAACCAGTAACAGAGGCCAAAATTAAAAAAAAAAAGGAAGGCTTGGACTCAAGACATGGATTTGGAATCAATACTCTACAGTTGAGAGTTGAAACTAAGGTGAATAGAGCTAAGCAAAGAAGAGTGTTCAGAGTGAGAAGGAGGCTGAAGAGAAAGCCCTCAGGAGCATCAATATTTAAGGACAGAAAAAGAAGAAAAAAAAGAAGAAAGGATTCTTAAAGAGATAAGAAATGAGTTAGGGCCTTCCCTGGTAGCTAAGTGGTAAAGAATCTGCCTGCCAATGCAGGAGACATGGGTTTGATCCCCGATCCGGGAAGATCCCACATGCCATGGAACAACTATGCCCATTGCTACAACTACTGAGTCTGTGCTCTAGAGCCTGGAAGCTGCCAACTACTGAGCACAGTGCCACCATTACTGAAGCCCCCACACCCTAGAGCCGTGCTCCACAGCAAGAGAAGGTACTGCAATGAGACGCCTGTACACCACAACCACAGAAGAGCCCCTGCTCACTGCGACTAGAGAAAAAGCCTGCACAGCAATGAAGACCTAGCATAACCAAAAATAAACAAATTTTTGAAAAGAAAAATTTTAAAAAAGAAACTAGTGAGGTGCTACATATCAAAAGACATCTAGGGCTTTTTTAAATATACGTGTTTACTTTACATTTAGTTTTTCTTAGCTAAAAACTTAACAGGCACACTATTAGTGCTAAGTTTAAAAAAGATTGAGAGATGACCGTGCCCCCAAAGAAGAAAACAACTTTTCTTCTTTTCAAAAAGAGGCAGTAAAGGGAGGGAGCAACGACATGGTCTAAGCTGAAATTCCACGAGCACTTGTACGTGGTTTATTAAATTGACCTCTTACTTTTCAGAAGGACGAAGTTCGTGGATAACAGCTAAGAGCTTTGCCAGAACCTGCAGTTTTCCGGATTCTTTCTCAGTAAACATGAGTGGGTTGTAATCAGCTGGGAACACATTCATCAAGCCTTCATAGAGACTCTTTTCTTCATTCCAAGTTGAGCTGCATTCTTTTTCCTGTTCAAAAAAAAAACGCTGGTTCATGTTCTTTTAAATGGAAGGGAAAAAATGCTAAACTTAAGGGGGAAAAAAAACTGATTTAACAGCTACCTGAAAAGCCCAATCTAATCATTATGTAAATCTTTAAAGGTCACAGTTTGCCCATTCTTGATTACAGAGCAGTTCTAATGATATCTCCAAGGTCTGCTCCCTAAACTCCACAAACACAGTATCAGTGCCAATGTGTGACTGAGGAGGGGGAGGCAGGTCTCAGAGAGATAAAAGGGAGAAAAACAGGGATTTCCCCGGTGGTCCAGTGGTTAAGAATCTGCCTTGCAACACAAGGGATGCAGGTTTGATCCCTGGTCACAGTACTAAGACATGGAGCGACTAAGCCCACATGCCACAACTAGAGAGTGCATGCACTGCAACAAAAGATCCTGTGTGAGGCAACAAAGATTCCTCAGGCCAAAATTAAGACCCGATGAGACCAAATAAATATTAAGAAAAAGAAAAAAAAGAAGGGGGTAAGAAAATAGAGGGCAGACAGTGCTAGGAAATCTATCCTCTCCAAAACCCTGAGAATCCTCATCACCGCTATCTGATCTTCTTCTCTTCTTCCCCCTTCCCTCCCTGCTGTTACTTTTCTCTCCCTATTTGTGTGCATACACGTACCTCCCAGGTGATACTCACACTCAAACACAATAGCTGACTCTATCTTATCAACTTTTTCTACAAGAAGGAACAATTCTGCCAAGAAGTTAACAGGGTAATTTATCTATACTTATAATAGTTGGGGTTTTTTTACAAATAGTTTTCGTATAATATTATTCCAAAGAGCTATCACCACCTCTGAAATTCCCCCTTCAAAAACTGCCTAGCTGATATGTGAACACAAAATGGGAGATTCTGTGTGGTTAATGACTGCACCACTTTTTTAGATTAAATTTCTGGGATGGGCATTTCTCCTCACTTTCTTTCACATTTACCAGATTTATTACTGTTCTTTAAACTTTGTTCAACCTACTCCCCTTGAATGCTCCATCTTGCTTCTGTTTTGTTTTATTTTGTCTAATTATCCCAATGCTATAAATACTTCAGGATCCAATGCAAATTCCACCCTATTACTCACAGCCACCTTTTTGGGGTCATTGAGTCTTAAGCTTTATGGCTGCACAGTACATGTCAACTTTGAATTTATTCAGTTGTACAATTAACTATATACTTCTTTTTATAAGTCCCTAATGTTTTAATGTGTGTTGTTATCCTTCATTAATAATACTAGAAACATTTTAAGGGTAGTGAATCATGTAGTATAAACTGCTTAGCACAAAGACCAATTGTAATCTGGCTTATCCTCAAAACAGCAATATTTGGGTAAAGTCACTGGATTAGAAATACATGGAACCCTAAGATATTTACATGAGTGGGATATATATGAGAGGAGAGATGGTTGCTGGCTGCTTTGGGTTAGGTGTTCTAAAATGCCTATACCTTGGCAGGGTTATCAAAGGACCACAGACCCAGGGTCTAATCCACAGACTGTTCATGTTCAGAAAGTTGCATATGCTTAAGCTCTAGGGAAAAGAGCCATACTAACCAACTTAAGAGACTGATTCAAAATATAAATTTATTGACCTATAAATAAGACTTTGCCTATTTAAACCAACTGGTCTATGCATTCTGTCCTATGATCGGTCTGTGCGGAAGCCAAATCATTAGCAGAAAGCTTTCTGGTGAATATTAAATCATACTACAAAAGAGAAGAACTCATTGCACAAGTTCTTAGCCCGGAGCACATAAGCAGAATCGCTATGCGACAGCCTTTTCCAACTCTTCACGACGGGGTCCTACTGTGAGAATCTGAACTGGCTCACGTGTGTCTAGGTTGGACAAATGTACTCTTAAAATGTTCCTTGAAGACTGTAATGTATACTCCTAACTAAGAATCCAGTAACAGATAATATCTCAATGCTGCAACAGCCTGATGCATGGAGGTGCATCACAGAACTTTACAGTGAAACTTCTAAAATCAACTAGACAGGGCAATCTCTTCTCTGAATCTATGCAACCCAGTACTCCTCAGTTATGAGTTGTAATACGTATATTCGTTATATCCATGCACATTTCCTGAAGATAAAGCCATCCTCTTGATTGAACTTGGGTAACAATCTAACCTCGGTTGAATACATTTATAAGCCATTGCTTATCGTCCCAAACTCCCCTTGAATGCTCCATCTTGCTTCTGTTTTGTTTTATTTTGTCTAATTATCCCAATGCTATAAATACTTCAGGATCCAATGCAAATTCCACCCTATTACTCACAGCCACCTTTTTGGGGTCATTGAGTCTTAAGCTTTATGGCTGCACAGTACATGTCAACTTTGAATTTATTCAGTTGTACAATTAACTATATACTTCTTTTTATAAGTCCCTAATGTTTTAATGTGTGTTGTTATCCTTCATTAATAATACTAGAAACATTTTAAGGGTAGTGAATCATGTAGTATAAACTGCTTAGCACAAAGACCAATTGTAATCTGGCTTATCCTCAAAACAGCAATATTTGGGTAAAGTCACTGGATTAGAAATACATGGAACCCTAAGATATTTACATGAGTGGGATATATATGAGAGGAGAGATGGTTGCTGGCTGCTTTGGGTTAGGTGTTCTAAAATGCCTATACCTTGGCAGGGTTATCAAAGGACCACAGACCCAGGGTCTAATCCACAGACTGTTCATGTTCAGAAAGTTGCATATGCTTAAGCTCTAGGGAAAAGAGCCATACTAACCAACTTAAGAGACTGATTCAAAATATAAATTTATTGACCTATAAATAAGACTTTGCCTATTTAAACCAACTGGTCTATGCATTCTGTCCTATGATCGGTCTGTGCGGAAGCCAAATCATTAGCAGAAAGCTTTCTGGTGAATATTAAATCATACTACAAAAGAGAAGAACTCATTGCACAAGTTCTTAGCCCGGAGCACATAAGCAGAATCGCTTGCGACAGCCTTTTCCAACTCTTCACGACGGGGTCCTACTGTGAGAATCTGAACTGGCTCACGTGTGTCTAGGTTGGACAAATGTACTCTTAAAATGTTCCTTGAAGACTGTAATGTATACTCCTAACTAAGAATCCAGTAACAGATAATATCTCAATGCTGCAACAGCCTGATGCATGGAGGTGCATCACAGAACTTTACAGTGAAACTTCTAAAATCAACTAGACAGGGCAATCTCTTCTCTGAATCTATGCAACCCAGTACTCCTCAGTTATGAGTTGTAATACGTATATTCGTTATATCCATGCACATTTCCTGAAGATAAAGCCATCCTCTTGATTGAACTTGGGTAACAATCTAACCTCGGTTGGAATACATTTATAAGCCATTGCTTAAAGGTTACGTATATATGTGAAATGCTCATTTCAGTCATTTTATATTGCTTTTAGAGAAAAGGATCTACTGAATTAAGTCTCAGACTATAAATTATGTATTCTATTTGAGGTTTGTAGTATCCTATGTGTATTATTAGTTAAACGGTGCATTCTGGGCCATCATAGGTTTTCTTTTAAGGGAGAATTTTGGCCTTTTTTTAGTGAGCATCATGCCCAAAGGGCTTAATTTTTAACACTATGTACACCATGTGTTCCTTGAAAAGTCGCTTAATAATCCGTCTACTAGAGAGCTATAGAAAGCTAACTTCTACCATGGTAAACTATGCAAATATAATCCACTGTAGGAATAAACACAGAGAAATGTGAGAGAACATTGTATCTCCTGAGTACATAACTAATGACCTCAGCGTAACGTAGCACTCACAGGTTTTCTTTTGATTTGTTTGAAATTATTTTACTGTTTAAAGAAAAAAATAAAAAAATTAAAATTAAGGGTGAGTTGGGAATAACAGGGTATTAATAGTTACTATACAACTTCCATGACCAGGCATTCTGCTAGGTTCTTTTCATACTATTTCATTAAATTGTCATAATAACATTATCAAGAAGTTATTACTGTCTCTGTCTTCCAGTTAAGACAAACTAAGGCTCACAGACATAACCTGGACATGCTTAAACTTGCTTTTAGTTAAACAGGTAGTAGAGAAAAAGAAATGCAAGAAGGCAAAGTGGTTGTCTAAGGAAGCTTTACAAATATCTGAGAATAGAAGAGAAGCAAAGGCAAGGGAGGAAGACATACCAAATTACAGAGTTCTAGAAAATAGCCAGTAACAGATAATATCTCAATGCTGCAACAGCCTGATGCATGGAGGTGCATCACAGAACTTTACAGTGAAACTTCTAAAATCAACTAGACAGGGCAATCTCTTCTCTGAATCTATGCAACCCAGTACTCCTCAGTTATGAGTTGTAATACGTATATTCGTTATATCCATGCACATTTCCTGAAGATAAAGCCATCCTCTTGATTGAACTTGGGTAACAATCTAACCTCGGTTGGAATACATTTATAAGCCATTGCTTAAAGGTTACGTATATATGTGAAATGCTCATTTCAGTCATTTTATATTGCTTTTAGAGAAAAGGATCTACTGAATTAAGTCTCAGACTATAAATTATGTATTCTATTTGAGGTTTGTAGTATCCTATGTGTATTATTAGTTAAACGGTGCATTCTGGGCCATCATAGGTTTTCTTTTAAGGGAGAATTTTGGCCTTTTTTTAGTGAGCATCATGCCCAAAGGGCTTAATTTTTAACACTATGTACACCATGTGTTCCTTGAAAAGTCGCTTAATAATCCGTCTACTAGAGAGCTATAGAAAGCTAACTTCTACCATGGTAAACTATGCAAATATAATCCACTGTAGGAATAAACACAGAGAAATGTGAGAGAACATTGTATCTCCTGAGTACATAACTAATGACCTCAGCGTAACGTAGCACTCACAGGTTTTCTTTTGATTTGTTTGAAATTATTTTACTGTTTAAAGAAAAAAATAAAAAAATTAAAATTAAGGGTGAGTTGGGAATAACAGGGTATTAATAGTTACTATACAACTTCCATGACCAGGCATTCTGCTAGGTTCTTTTCATACTATTTCATTAAATTGTCATAATAACATTATCAAGAAGTTATTACTGTCTCTGTCTTCCAGTTAAGACAAACTAAGGCTCACAGACATAACCTGGACATGCTTAAACTTGCTTTTAGTTAAACAGGTAGTAGAGAAAAAGAAATGCAAGAAGGCAAAGTGGTTGTCTAAGGAAGCTTTACAAATATCTGAGAATAGAAGAGAAGCAAAGGCAAGGGAGGAAGACATACCAAATTACAGAGTTCTAGAGAATAGCAAGGAAAGATTAAAAAAAACCCTTCTTACGTGAACAATGCAAACAAATAGAGGAAAAAAATAGAATGAGAAAGACTAGATATCTCTACAAGAAAGTTGGAGACATCAAGGAAACATTTCATACTAGGATGTGCTTAGTCACTTCAGTCTTGTCCAGCTCTTTGCAACGTCATGAACTGTAGTCTGCCAGGCTCCAGTGTCCATGGGGTTGTCCAGGCAAGAATACTGGAGTGGGTTGCCATGCCCTCCTCTGGGGGATGTTCCCAACCCAGGGATCAAACCCAGGTCTTCTGCACTACACATGAATTCTTCACAGTTTGAGCCACCAGGGAAGCCCAATGGAAAGACAGGTACCATAAAGGACAGAAATGGTAAGGAGCTAAAAGAAGCAGAAGAGATTAAAAAGAGGTGATAGAAATATACAGAAAAATGACCCAGATAATCACAATAATGTGGTCACTCACCTAGACTCAGACATGCTGGACGGTGAAGTCAAGTGAAGTCAATCCTTAGGAAGGATTACTATGAACAGAGCTGGTGAAAGTGACAGAATTTCAACTGAGCTATTTCAAATCTCTAAAAATGATACTGTTAAAGTGCTGCACTCAGTATGTCAGCAAATTTGGAAAACTCAACAGTGGCCACAAGACTGGAAAAAGTTTCCATTCCAATCACAAAGAAAGGAAATGCCAAAGAACGTTCAAACTACCCTAAAATTATGCACATTTCACATGGCACCGAGGCTATGCTCAAAATCCTTCAAGCAAATATAAAATATTTTACTGTTTAAAGAAAAAAATAAAAAAATTAAAATTAAGGGTGAGTTGGGAATAACAGGGTATTAATAGTTACTATACAACTTCCATGACCAGGCATTCTGCTAGGTTCTTTTCATACTATTTCATTAAATTGTCATAATAACATTATCAAGAAGTTATTACTGTCTCTGTCTTCCAGTTAAGACAAACTAAGGCTCACAGACATAACCTGGACATGCTTAAACTTGCTTTTAGTTAAACAGGTAGTAGAGAAAAAGAAATGCAAGAAGGCAAAGTGGTTGTCTAAGGAAGCTTTACAAATATCTGAGAATAGAAGAGAAGCAAAGGCAAGGGAGGAAGACATACCAAATTACAGAGTTCTAGAGAATAGCAAGGAAAGATTAAAAAAAACCCTTCTTACGTGAACAATGCAAACAAATAGAGGAAAAAAATAGAATGAGAAAGACTAGATATCTCTACAAGAAAGTTGGAGACATCAAGGAAACATTTCATACTAGGATGTGCTTAGTCACTTCAGTCTTGTCCAGCTCTTTGCAACGTCATGAACTGTAGTCTGCCAGGCTCCAGTGTCCATGGGGTTGTCCAGGCAAGAATACTGGAGTGGGTTGCCATGCCCTCCTCTGGGGGATGTTCCCAACCCAGGGATCAAACCCAGGTCTTCTGCACTACACATGAATTCTTCACAGTTTGAGCCACCAGGGAAGCCCAATGGAAAGACAGGTACCATAAAGGACAGAAATGGTAAGGAGCTAAAAGAAGCAGAAGAGATTAAAAAGAGGTGATAGAAATATACAGAAAAATGACCCAGATAATCACAATAATGTGGTCACTCACCTAGACTCAGACATGCTGGACGGTGAAGTCAAGTGAAGTCAATCCTTAGGAAGGATTACTATGAACAGAGCTGGTGAAAGTGACAGAATTTCAACTGAGCTATTTCAAATCTCTAAAAATGATACTGTTAAAGTGCTGCACTCAGTATGTCAGCAAATTTGGAAAACTCAACAGTGGCCACAAGACTGGAAAAAGTTTCCATTCCAATCACAAAGAAAGGAAATGCCAAAGAACGTTCAAACTACCCTAAAATTATGCACATTTCACATGGCACCGAGGCTATGCTCAAAATCCTTCAAGCTACTTCAGAAGTACATGAACCAAGAATTTCCAGATGTATAAGCTGGGTTGAGAAAAGGCAGAGGAAACAGAGATCACATTGCCAACATTCATTGGATGAGAGAGAAATTAAGAGAATTCCAAAAAATATCTACTTCTGCTTCACTCGCTATACTAAAACCTTTGACTGCATGGATGACAACAAACTGTGGAAAATTCTCAAAGTGACAGTAATACCAGACCACCTTACCTGAAAAACCTGTATGCAGATCAAAAAGCAAGAGTTAGGGCTTCCCTGGTGGTCCAGTGGGTAAGGACACCGCCTTGCAGTGCAAGGGGCGCAGGTTCGATTCCTGGCCTGGGAAGATCCCACGTGCCCAAAAAAAAAAAAAACCGTCCAAAATTTAAAAAAAAAAAAAAAAATATATACACACACACACACACACACACACACACACACACACACACACATTATTTGTAGAAGGTATCAATTTGGGGAAATGTCCACAATTTATTTAGTTAAAAAAACAGATTTTTAAATAAGATAGCGTCATTAGAATCAAGTTCCTCTAGAAAAAGATAATGCATGCATATCTTTGAGCTCCTATTTCCTCACCAAAAAATGGGGATAGTAATAATAGTACTTATTCTATAAAATTTTGTGAAGAATAAATAAAATAATGTTAGAACTAAGTACTTAGTGTTTGCTACTTGGTAAGTGTTTAATAAGCATTAACTAAGATTATCTTTATCAATATCACATGTGGTTTTCTCTGGCTGCAAAGTTTTATTTACCTCTTCAAAACAAATTTCTCAAAGTCGTATTTCTGGGTCATAAGTTACATAAAACTTTAAGGTTTCTGATACACATTGCTAAATTGTCTCTCAGTTGTACCAATTCACATTCTAACCAGTAGATGATTTTTATTTTCTTCTTTGTGATTTTCTGAATTTTACCAATTCCATACAATAATCACGTATTATTTTGTAATGAAAAAAATTAGTTCTTAATGGTAAATTTTGTTATGTGTCAGCTCCAAAGAAAATGACTGGGCTATGTTAATATAAAACAGGAAGGGAAACCAGGATGAAGCATTACATGAGGTACCAAAGGGCATGGGACACAAATCCTATAAGGAAGAAGCCCAGTTCATCCCAGCTCTATGAATAAGGGCATGCTCTGAAGAACAAGCTGAAGGCTGGATGAGCTCTAGAGAAGAATCATACTGGAGAGGCTGCAGAACTTTTGGAAAATCCAGAAATGTAACCTCAGGGATTAGTCTAATGTGTCCTCTTGGGTTCATAAGATGTAGAACCCTCAGGTCATATTCCTCGCACAGTCTCATACACTACTTACCTTTATTAAGTTGAACAAAAGGCAGGGGTGATTGCACAGTTTTTTTAGAGCTCCAATACATATTAGATGAGAACTATTTTCCAGCAATCCGTGAAGACAGTATCTGACGGCCTGAGAATTTAACAGTTTTCGATAAAGTTCAATTTGCAGGGTTCCTGGTCGGCAAAAGACTACATTCTCTATTTTAGGAGGGAGATACTTATTTATGACTTCTTGGGTTCTTCTAAGGATGAAGAACCCAGTGAGGCAAGTAAGTTCAGATGCTCTTTTCTCTCCTAACTCCTTTTCTTCCTGTGGATAAACAGCAGACTTAAAAAGTGCTTTAGACAAAAAATACATGCAGTTAAAAAGAATATTAAACATTTTATAATAATCAAACATTTACTAATTGATTTCCTTATATTTATTTTAAACAAAATAAATTACTTAAAATACACTTTAGAATAGAAAAACCAACAATCATCTCTTTAAATGTTTAGCAAAATCTTTAATTAAGTGAAGCCACAGTCTCCAGATCCTCGTCTGTTCAGTTATTACCACACTGAGAACCAATGGAAATAAATAATCTACAAACTGAATTATCTGAAGGATATTTTTTTTATTTCTTTTTTTTTCTTTTTTTTTTGAAGGATATTTTTTATGTGAAGACTAGGATGGCACAATAGACTTAAAGTCTTATCAAAGCACAAACACAGCAAAGAAAATATTTTGATAAGTTATTGATCCTAAAACTAAGTCTACAATAAATTACTGGTACAAGACACTGCTGACTCAAAATCATTACACATTGTTCATTATATAATAGTGTATCTTTAAAGTCAAAATATAGTATGAATGAAATGTATGTTTAAATTCTCTACAAAGAATCTTCTCATCTTGTACATCTAATCTTCTACATTAGACTCTTTACAGTATATGTACGTACTTGTTTTTTCTCTTTTATTTTAAAACTATTTTCAATTTTATTACAAAAAAACTGGGTCACGGAAGAAAGATCAGAAAATGCAGTTATGCAAACATAAGAAAATTAAAATCTCGGGTCCCGGATTGCCCAGGTCATATTCCTCGCACAGTCTCATACACTACTTACCTTTATTAAGTTGAACAAAAGGCAGGGGTGATTGCACAGTTTTTTTAGAGCTCCAATACATATTAGATGAGAACTATTTTCCAGCAATCCGTGAAGACAGTATCTGACGGCCTGAGAATTTAACAGTTTTCGATAAAGTTCAATTTGCAGGGTTCCTGGTCGGCAAAAGACTACATTCTCTATTTTAGGAGGGAGATACTTATTTATGACTTCTTGGGTTCTTCTAAGGATGAAGAACCCAGTGAGGCAAGTAAGTTCAGATGCTCTTTTCTCTCCTAACTCCTTTTCTTCCTGTGGATAAACAGCAGACTTAAAAAGTGCTTTAGACAAAAAATACATGCAGTTAAAAAGAATATTAAACATTTTATAATAATCAAACATTTACTAATTGATTTCCTTATATTTATTTTAAACAAAATAAATTACTTAAAATACACTTTAGAATAGAAAAACCAACAATCATCTCTTTAAATGTTTAGCAAAATCTTTAATTAAGTGAAGCCACAGTCTCCAGATCCTCGTCTGTTCAGTTATTACCACACTGAGAACCAATGGAAATAAATAATCTACAAACTGAATTATCTGAAGGATATTTTTTTTATTTCTTTTTTTTTCTTTTTTTTTTGAAGGATATTTTTTATGTGAAGACTAGGATGGCACAATAGACTTAAAGTCTTATCAAAGCACAAACACAGCAAAGAAAATATTTTGATAAGTTATTGATCCTAAAACTAAGTCTACAATAAATTACTGGTACAAGACACTGCTGACTCAAAATCATTACACATTGTTCATTATATAATAGTGTATCTTTAAAGTCAAAATATAGTATGAATGAAATGTATGTTTAAATTCTCTACAAAGAATCTTCTCATCTTGTACATCTAATCTTCTACATTAGACTCTTTACAGTATATGTACGTACTTGTTTTTTCTCTTTTATTTTAAAACTATTTTCAATTTTATTACAAAAAAACTGGGTCACGGAAGAAAGATCAGAAAATGCAGTTATGCAAACATAAGAAAATTAAAGCCAACATTCATCAAATTTTGAAACATTTGATGTTTCAACAGCAAATGCTGAAATAGCAAATGCTGTCAAGACATTTTACAAGTATCTTCAAAATCATTTTGTATATGCAAATATATTAGGTGTTTTATTTTTATTTGTTACAAAAGCAGAATCTCAAACTATAAAGCTTCGTGGAAACTAAAAACCAGTTTGGCTTATCATCATATTCCCCAGTGTCTGACACATAGCATTTGGCCCACGTTTGATATTTAATATTTAAGTGTTAGGGAGATAAATGAATGTGATTTTATTTATTTTTCTTTTTAAAGTTTATTTATTTATTTATTCTTGGCTATTTTGGGTTTTCACTGCTGCTGCAGGCTCTTCTCTAGCTTCAGGGAGTGGGGGTTACTCTCTAGTTGAGGTGAGCAGGCTTCTTGTGGCAGTGGAACTTCTCTTGTTGTGGAACTCAGGCTCTAGGGCACACAGGCTCACCAGTTGCGGCTCCGAGGCTCCAGAACACAGGCTCCATAGTTGTGGCTCACAGGTTTAATTGCTCCGCAGCATGTGGGATCTGCCCAGATCAGGGATTGAACCCGTGTCTCTTGCACTGGCAGGCGAACTCTTTACCACTGAGCTACCAGGGAAGCCCTGATTTTATTCTTAAATAATGTATCATAAACATTTTCTATTCCTTAAAATATATGCATAAATCATTATTTTTATATGGTTCCTGGAAAATGCTCAATAAATATTAACTAATTACAGCACTATATTAATTACAGAATTATTAACCAATTACTGTATTAATTACAGAATTATTAACTAATTACAATAATGTATAAATTCTGAGATTTACTTTTATTTTCAGTTTAAATTCTCTGAAATAGGACATTTTACAATCAATGACTTTTAACATTTACAACTGAGTTTGTTTTGCTACTGGGATAAAAAATAATGGTGCATCCTAGAATTAACACTATCTTAGAATCAATGAACTATACAATGCATACCACCTAATTTATATTTTCCTATCTTTAGAAATGTTTATTTCCAATTAGTTTGTTTTCTTTAGTTTTTTTTTTTAATTTTTTACCCTTACAGCTAAATCTTTAAGCATTTAATTAACATCTATGATCATTTCTTTATAATAAATTCATAAAGGTGGTAGTGTCAGGTCACAAGATACACTCAGATTTAAATCATTTTGTATATGCAAATATATTAGGTGTTTTATTTTTATTTGTTACAAAAGCAGAATCTCAAACTATAAAGCTGTGGAAACTAAAAACCAGTTTGGCTTATCATCATATTCCCCAGTGTCTGACACATAGCATTTGGCCCACGTTTGATATTTAATATTTAAGTGTTAGGGAGATAAATGAATGTGATTTTATTTATTTTTCTTTTTAAAGTTTATTTATTTATTTATTCTTGGCTATTTTGGGTTTTCACTGCTGCTGCAGGCTCTTCTCTAGCTTCAGGGAGTGGGGGTTACTCTCTAGTTGAGGTGAGCAGGCTTCTTGTGGCAGTGGAACTTCTCTTGTTGTGGAACTCAGGCTCTAGGGCACACAGGCTCACCAGTTGCGGCTCCGAGGCTCCAGAACACAGGCTCCATAGTTGTGGCTCACAGGTTTAATTGCTCCAGCATGTGGGATCTGCCCAGATCAGGGATTGAACCCGTGTATCTTGCACTGGCAGGCGAACTCTTTACCACTGAGCTACCAGGGAAGCCCTGATTTTATTCTTAAATAATGTATCATAAACATTTTCTATTCCTTAAAATATATGCATAAATCATTATTTTTATATGGTTCCTGGAAAATGCTCAATAAATATTAACTAATTACAGCACTATATTAATTACAGAATTATTAACCAATTACTGTATTAATTACAGAATTATTAACTAATTACAATAATGTATAAATTCTGAGATTTACTTTTATTTTCAGTTTAAATTCTCTGAAATAGGACATTTTACAATCAATGACTTTTAACATTTACAACTGAGTTTGTTTTGCTACTGGGATAAAAAATAATGGTGCATCCTAGAATTAACACTATCTTAGAATCAATGAACTATACAATGCATACCACCTAATTTATATTTTCCTATCTTTAGAAATGTTTATTTCCAATTAGTTTGTTTTCTTTAGTTTTTTTTTTTAATTTTTTACCCTTACAGCTAAATCTTTAAGCATTTAATTAACATCTATGATCATTTCTTTATAATAAATTCATAAAGGTGGTAGTGTCAGGTCACAAGATACACTCAGATTTAAAGCTTTTGATACATATTGGCAAACTATCCTCCAATCATATCTATTTTTATTTCAGTCAGCAGAGGACAGAACTCTTATGTACACTTGCTATTACAATGTAAATTTAACCAACTACAACATCAATAGAAAAGAAACAAAAGTCATTTCAGTTATTTAGTTTACCCTTCTCAATACCAGTAAAAATAAACATTTTTGTATGTTTACTGTCATTTATAATTCTTTTTGAATAGCTTACTTATGAATCTTTTTAAAGTGAAAATGTCATTTTCTAAAGTAAGAAATGCAAGAGGAACTGAAAGATTGTGGATAAAAATAAAAAATTCACTCTAATTTAATTTTTCCTAAATTAAAATGACACTCAAGTTATGAATGATTTTCCCAGATAAACTACTCATTTTTAACCTACTTATTAAAGTAAACTATACCTTAGAAGCAGAAGGTTCCCTTGATATAATAATGGGTTCTTCATATATTTTTCTATAAGATGACAAAGTGCCTAATATTCCTGGATTTACAAAATCAATTAATGCAAAAAATTCTTGGAGATCATTTTGAACTGGAGTACCTAAAGAAACATAAGTGATAAGAAGGTGAAGTTGTGTTTTATAGTATCAGGTTTTTATAGAAATTTGTACTCTCTTCCCTAAGAGGACTACGTATAAGCAAAGTCTCAAATTAAGAAAGAGCAGCTAAATCAAGTTTTTAAAAATTGAGAATCATATAAATGTTTAACTCTGGTTGTAACTGTGACTGAAGTCTTATTTAGTACAGCATTTTGGCTGAGTACAGGCTGTGGATTCTGACTATGGGTTCAAATCTTTCTGGTATCACTTACTCTCTGAGTAACCCTGAGAAGTTACTTATCCCAATTTTATTTGCTGTAAAACAGGGATAATAACAGCAGTTCCTATGGTTGTGTGGATCAAATGAGCTAGTTCATACACTAAGAACAGTGCCTGAAACAATGATGTTCCATAACTCTTAGCTGTTATTATAACCGTGTGACTCTAAACAAAGTTGCTTGTGCACTTTTAAGTTAAACTAGGGATTTTTTTCACTTAAAAAAGTGGGAAGATAATAATTTCCCAGTGATATTACAAACAAAACGAAAGACAATGGCTGTGAAGCACCTGGCCTTTGTTAGACACAGTGAACGGTACCCTATTACTAATACCTTACAAAGTTATCAGATGAAATTGGGATCTTCACTAATTCTAAAGACTGACAGACATGCAGGTTTCAGTAGTTGCAGCATAGGCTCAGAAGTTGTGGCTCTCAGGCTCTAGAGTGTGGACTCGGTAGTTTTGGCTCACTAGCTTAGCTGCTCAACAGCATGTGGACTCTTCCCAGTCCAGGCATCAAACCATGTCCCCTGCATTGGGAGGGGCCACCAGGGAAGTCCTATATTTTTTATTACTCTATTATTATTACCTAAAAGTAATCTAAATTTCTCATTCTTTATTTTTTGCTTTTCCCCTCAAATGTTAATCTTTTTAATGCTACCAGCTGTTATTACTCTTAAAATAAGCAATACTGACCCCACATTGACAGTAAAAAGAAATAATCTCTGCTTTGCTCTTCCAACACAGTGTAACTAATTTCAGCTAAGTCTTTTCCCATTGCTCTTCTGGCCCCAAGAATCTCAAAATCAAAGGCTGATCAAGCAGTATAAAGAATTCACTTAGTGTCTCAAATAACCAAAGATACAGCAATTACCTAGATTAAGTTATACATTTCTCAAACTCATTTTTTTCTTTAAAAATAGCCTCTACTAGGTATTCAAAGCCAGTTTTTCTATTCTCTGGTTGCCAGGTCACCAGTATTATTAACATCTGCTGAACATCTACTAAATTTGAGAAATAGAAATAACTATGAGATCTGATTCTTACCCTTTTTATCTTTATTATCTTTAAGTGACTAAATATGAAGAATGTAAAGGTCATTTAACAGTTCCCCAAATCATTTCTAACAAGTACATGTAGTTTTTAAAGTCACATTTGATAATGGTAATATAATCCTTCCACATAAATTAGGTATCAAATGATCATAAATTATTTAAAGCTGGGTACCCTCTGAAACAATGATGTTCCATAACTCTTAGCTGTTATTATAACCGTGTGACTCTAAACAAAGTTGCTTGTGCACTTTTAAGTTAAACTAGGGATTTTTTTCACTTAAAAAAGTGGGAAGATAATAATTTCCCAGTGATATTACAAACAAAACGAAAGACAATGGCTGTGAAGCACCTGGCCTTTGTTAGACACAGTGAACGGTACCCTATTACTAATACCTTACAAAGTTATCAGATGAAATTGGGATCTTCACTAATTCTAAAGACTGACAGACATGCAGGTTTCAGTAGTTGCAGCATAGGCTCAGAAGTTGTGGCTCTCAGGCTCTAGAGTGTGGACTCGGTAGTTTTGGCTCACTAGCTTAGCTGCTCAACAGCATGTGGACTCTTCCCAGTCCAGGCATCAAACCATGTCCCCTGCATTGGGAGGGGCCACCAGGGAAGTCCTATATTTTTTATTACTCTATTATTATTACCTAAAAGTAATCTAAATTTCTCATTCTTTATTTTTTGCTTTTCCCCTCAAATGTTAATCTTTTTAATGCTACCAGCTGTTATTACTCTTAAAATAAGCAATACTGACCCCACATTGACAGTAAAAAGAAATAATCTCTGCTTTGCTCTTCCAACACAGTGTAACTAATTTCAGCTAAGTCTTTTTCCCATTGCTCTTCTGGCCCCAAGAATCTCAAAATCAAAGGCTGATCAAGCAGTATAAAGAATTCACTTAGTGTCTCAAATAACCAAAGATACAGCAATTACCTAGATTAAGTTATACATTTCTCAAACTCATTTTTTTCTTTAAAAATAGCCTCTACTAGGTATTCAAAGCCAGTTTTTCTATTCTCTGGTTGCCAGGTCACCAGTATTATTAACATCTGCTGAACATCTACTAAATTTGAGAAATAGAAATAACTATGAGATCTGATTCTTACCCTTTTTATCTTTATTATCTTTAAGTGACTAAATATGAAGAATGTAAAGGTCATTTAACAGTTCCCCAAATCATTTCTAACAAGTACATGTAGTTTTTAAAGTCACATTTGATAATGGTAATATAATCCTTCCACATAAATTAGGTATCAAATGATCATAAATTATTTAAAGCTGGGTACCCTCTGTCGCCCAAGGCAAGGAGTGCATAGCGGGGGGGAGTTCTGTTTGCTACAGAGCACACTTCTGTCCTGAAGACGTAGACTGGAGGAATGAGCTGTTGGTTACACCCTTCACCTCATCTTAACTTCAGAGGAGAGCTCTGGCATGCATAAAGGACACATGAAGGACACAGTGACATGAGATAGGATGCTAGAATAATCATGCTCTGCCCATCCCTTCCAAAAAGATCAAAGATGATGGGGGAAAAGTGCCTCAAGCAGAAAAGAGAAGCGCTCTAAACATTAGTAATGACTACATCTTCTTTCTTCTGCTACCAAAATGGCAAATTGGAAGCACCACACAAGACCAAAGCAAAGTGTGGAAAAAAAAAACTACTTTGAGTTATTCAGGCCTAATTCCAGCCTACGCCTTAAGCTAAAAAGGATCATCAGGTAGAAACATGTTCTTGTATTTACGCACAGTCTATCCCACTTTCCCAGTTTGAGCTATAAGCTTTGGCCAGCAAAATACCATATGCAGACAGCACAAACATGGAAAAATAAAGGATACTTATATTAAACACTTACTATGTACAGAGTAGTCCTCCAAGAACTTTACATGGATTAACTCATTTGACCTTCACAACATAAGGAATGTATTTCACACTTAAGGAAATTGAGGTACAAAGAAGTGTAACTTTCCCAAGGTTGCACAGCTGTAAATGTCAGACTTAGAAGCCCAGCATAAGCTCTCTAGCTGCATCTCCTTTTACCATGCTACCCTCATGTTCATTCCTCAAAAAATCCAAAATCTGAAAAACTTCACACAGGGACTGGATCATTCAGAAATCTACCAAGACTCAACTGACACAAAGGTTTATCTTTGGATGTCAAACATCATACTAGAAGTTGCATATTCGTAATAGAAATAACTATGAGATCTGATTCTTACCCTTTATCTTTATTATCTTTAAGTGACTAAATATGAAGAATGTAAAGGTCATTTAACAGTTCCCCAAATCATTTCTAACAAGTACATGTAGTTTTTAAAGTCACATTTGATAATGGTAATATAATCCTTCCACATAAATTAGGTATCAAATGATCATAAATTATTTAAAGCTGGGTACCCTCTGTCGCCCAAGGCAAGGAGTGCATAGCGGGGGGGAGTTCTGTTTGCTACAGAGCACACTTCTGTCCTGAAGACGTAGACTGGAGGAATGAGCTGTTGGTTACACCCCTTCACCTCATCTTAACTTCAGAGGAGAGCTCTGGCATGCATAAAGGACACATGAAGGACACAGTGACATGAGATAGGATGCTAGAATAATCATGCTCTGCCCATCCCTTCCAAAAAGATCAAAGATGATGGGGGAAAAGTGCCTCAAGCAGAAAAGAGAAGCGCTCTAAACATTAGTAATGACTACATCTTCTTTCTTCTGCTACCAAAATGGCAAATTGGAAGCACCACACAAGACCAAAGCAAAGTGTGGAAAAAAAAAACTACTTTGAGTTATTCAGGCCTAATTCCAGCCTACGCCTTAAGCTAAAAAGGATCATCAGGTAGAAACATGTTCTTGTATTTACGCACAGTCTATCCCACTTTCCCAGTTTGAGCTATAAGCTTTGGCCAGCAAAATACCATATGCAGACAGCACAAACATGGAAAAATAAAGGATACTTATATTAAACACTTACTATGTACAGAGTAGTCCTCCAAGAACTTTACATGGATTAACTCATTTGACCTTCACAACATAAGGAATGTATTTCACACTTAAGGAAATTGAGGTACAAAGAAGTGTAACTTTCCCAAGGTTGCACAGCTGTAAATGTCAGACTTAGAAGCCCAGCATAAGCTCTCTAGCTGCATCTCCTTTTACCATGCTACCCTCATGTTCATTCCTCAAAAAATCCAAAATCTGAAAAACTTCACACAGGGACTGGATCATTCAGAAATCTACCAAGACTCAACTGACACAGGTTTACTAGTATGAACTGCACTCAGTATCATCAATTCTTTGGATGTCAAACATCATACTAGAAGTTTTGCATATTCGTTAGGCAAAAATTCCATCATATTTCCCCCAAAGTAAATACAGACCAGTTAGAATTATCCTTCTCTCACAGGCGAGGCTAATGAGGGCTGTCGTTGTCTTAATAGCACTGTTCTTCAAACGGTGCCCTTCGTCACAAATTAGAAGATCAAATTTTACATTCTTAATTTGATCCAAGGAACAAGTAACATTTCATAACTGATGATAAGAACAGAATATAATGAAGATCTGGTGAATTCTTCTACTTTGTGGTCCTAATAAAAAAAATTAAAAGATTATCATTTTAACAAATCATGGGCAAAAATGGCAAGAAATTTAATATAAGCAGCATACTCCTGACAACCATCATCAATGTATTAGGATATATTAACTCAGAACCAAATTATAAGCAAGATTCCATTTATCTGCAGAGTTGGAGAATTACATACACTGCAAAAACTGCTCCACAGACAGTGAATGCTGCAGTACTGACTTGAAAAGCTGGAGATTTAGTAAATAATCAAATCTAAACTTTCAGAAGTCTCTTACCTGATCAACAGCAAATACCTTGATCCTTTCTCTTCCCAGCCATTGTTGAAATTCTTTCCTCCAATTATTCACCAAGCTTCCAGGTGTGACAATAAGAGTCTTCTTTATTACTGGCTTGCCGCCATAGGGTCCCTGACACTGTAGAGTCCAGATTAGCGAAATACACTGGAGTGTTTTCCCTAAACCCATTTCATCGGCAAGAATAGCTCCACATCTGCCATTCACCCTGTTAGAAATAATTACATCCCTGTAAGTATGTCAGACTTAGAAGCCTTCACAACATAAGGAATGTATTTCACACTTAAGGAAATTGAGGTACAAAGAAGTGTAACTTTCCCAAGGTTGCACAGCTGTAAATGTCAGACTTAGAAGCCCAGCATAAGCTCTCTAGCTGCATCTCCTTTTACCATGCTACCCTCATGTTCATTCCTCAAAAAATCCAAAATCTGAAAAACTTCACACAGGGACTGGATCATTCAGAAATCTACCAAGACTCAACTGACACAGGTTTACTAGTATGAACTGCACTCAGTATCATCAATTCTTTGGATGTCAAACATCATACTAGAAGTTTTGCATATTCGTTAGGCAAAAATTCCATCATATTTCCCCCAAAGTAAATACAGACCAGTTAGAATTATCCTTCTCTCACAGGCGAGGCTAATGAGGGCTGTCGTTGTCTTAATAGCACTGTTCTTCAAACGGTGCCCTTCGTCACAAATTAGAAGATCAAATTTTACATTCTTAATTTGATCCAAGGAACGAAGTAACATTTCATAACTGATGATAAGAACAGAATATAATGAAGATCTGGTGAATTCTTCTACTTTGTGGTCCTAATAAAAAAAATTAAAAGATTATCATTTTAACAAATCATGGGCAAAAATGGCAAGAAATTTAATATAAGCAGCATACTCCTGACAACCATCATCAATGTATTAGGATATATTAACTCAGAACCAAATTATAAGCAAGATTCCATTTATCTGCAGAGTTGGAGAATTACATACACTGCAAAAACTGCTCCACAGACAGTGAATGCTGCAGTACTGACTTGAAAAGCTGGAGATTTAGTAAATAATCAAATCTAAACTTTCAGAAGTCTCTTACCTGATCAACAGCAAATACCTTGATCCTTTCTCTTCCCAGCCATTGTTGAAATTCTTTCCTCCAATTATTCACCAAGCTTCCAGGTGTGACAATAAGAGTCTTCTTTATTACTGGCTTGCCGCCATAGGGTCCCTGACACTGTAGAGTCCAGATTAGCGAAATACACTGGAGTGTTTTCCCTAAACCCATTTCATCGGCAAGAATAGCTCCACATCTGCCATTCACCCTGTTAGAAATAATTACAATTCCTTCAGTTACAAAAGGAAAATATTTTATATCCTAAACATCATCACCTATTACTCAAAAACCAGACACTAATATTTTGTAATTAGGATGAATTCTAGTGCCCACTAAACACATTTTATAGCTCGTCATTCTTCATTCTGATTTGTGACTCTCTTTTCCAACTTTGCTAATTATATTCATTATATATTTGTCAACAAAATTATTACAACAAATTGAAATTAGAGTTGAATCTAAAACAGCTGTTACTATCATGTATCCATATGTAGAAACTAGAAATGAATCCCAATTTCATATCTACATTTGAATAATTTAACTGTAACTGTGTTTCTCAACACTAACAGTTGAGAGCAGTTTTTATCAGTTTCAGTATTAGACATCAAAGCATTTTAAAATATATTGAAATGTAAACCAGAAAGATCCAGTGATCTGTATTTACGATTCTCTTGGAATAAATGAAATCTTCAATCAATCAAAACAGCTCCTTGATCTGTGAGAAAAATTAAACACTATTTGATCTTATACACATAATTATGTAAAAGTTGGATCGTATAAATCTACTTGGTTAATGCGATTCAAAATTAAGTATTATAAGGAATACTACCAGTAACTGGCATTTTATACCATGTCATAGTATTAAAAGCTCTTTGATAGGTATTAGATAAACACTTAAAAGTTACAAAAAATCCAGAACCAAATTATAAGCAAGATTCCATTTATCTGCAGAGTTGGAGAATTACATACACTGCAAAAACTGCTCCACAGACAGTGAATGCTGCAGTACTGACTTGAAAAGCTGGAGATTTAGTAAATAATCAAATCTAAACTTTCAGAAGTCTCTTACCTGATCAACAGCAAATACCTTGATCCTTTCTCTTCCCAGCCATTGTTGAAATTCTTTCCTCCAATTATTCACCAAGCTTCCAGGTGTGACAATAAGAGTCTTCTTTATTACTGGCTTGCCGCCATAGGGTCCCTGACACTGTAGAGTCCAGATTAGCGAAATACACTGGAGTGTTTTCCCTAAACCCATTTCATCGGCAAGAATAGCTCCACATCTGCCATTCACCCTGTTAGAAATAATTACAATTCCTTCAGTTACAAAAGGAAAATATTTTATATCCTAAACATCATCACCTATTACTCAAAAACCAGACACTAATATTTTGTAATTAGGATGAATTCTAGTGCCCACTAAACACATTTTATAGCTCGTCATTCTTCATTCTGATTTGTGACTCTCTTTTCCAACTTTGCTAATTATATTCATTATATATTTGTCAACAAAATTATTACAACAAATTGAAATTAGAGTTGAATCTAAAACAGCTGTTACTATCATGTATCCATATGTAGAAACTAGAAATGAATCCCAATTTCATATCTACATTTGAATAATTTAACTGTAACTGTGTTTCTCAACACTAACAGTTGAGAGCAGTTTTTATCAGTTTCAGTATTAGACATCAAAGCATTTTAAAATATATTGAAATGTAAACCAGAAAGATCCAGTGATCTGTATTTACGATTCTCTTGGAATAAATGAAATCTTCAATCAATCAAAACAGCTCCTTGATCTGTGAGAAAAATTAAACACTATTTGATCTTATACACATAATTATGTAAAAGTTGGATCGTATAAATCTACTTGGTTAATGCGATTCAAAATTAAGTATTATAAGGAATACTACCAGTAACTGGCATTTTATACCATGTCATAGTATTAAAAGCTCTTTGATAGGTATTAGATAAACACTTAAAAAGTTACAAAATCCAGAGGAATTAAGGATATTACCAAAATTATAAACAGAGTTTGTTAATCCATTCTATATCTTACTAGTAGAAATAATAACAAGACCAATTTTACATATGTTTTTCATTTCAAAGTGTAGAGAAAAAACTACAAATGTGAATTATAGCCACTATTATTATTTTAGATTATTATAGATTTTGTCACTGCAAGATGCCAGCTAAGTGAGACACAGTGAGTGGCAGACAGAAACGAGTGGTCCAGCATCACAGTATGGGGACAAGAGCAGGAAGGCTTCCCTCAAAGAAGATGTACCTTGAACAGAGTTTTAAAGGAAAACAGGAATTCATGACGTTAATCAGTATTAACAAACCTGCATAGTTGGAACTTAAACTGAATTTCAAGCAAATAACAAGGCTAGGAAGCTGGTAAGACTGGCAGAAAACAGAAGATGAGGATACTTGCCCTTGAAACTCAGACTGTATCTTGCCCTGAACGTGCCTGCTCTCATCTGATGCTGGAAGCTAAGCAGGCTTAGGCCTGGTTAGTAGTTGGATGGGAGACTGTATCTTGTAAGTCAGCATCTTCCAAACATCAGTGTTTCATGATGACTACTACAATGTTTTACCATATATGTGATACTATGTGTTATTATTTATTGTTTTTCTCTAATTCAACTTACTTTTAACTTAGATCTATTTTAAAAGAAAATATATTATGTCTAAGTATAATTTACTTGTGAACCCAAAAGTTTAATGTCCTATTTCTTTCTAACTATTCACTAATTAAATATGCTGTGATGAAAAGTAAAAAATAAAGTTTATCCATGAACATTTAAAATAACCCTCCACACCACCCAGTGGAGTGCATATCACAGATGCAGAAACACTGCTCTGAGTTCTGAGAATCTTAATAATTTTAAGAAAGGACATGTCATGTTCGGAACTGTTTCCAGAACATCAAACTGGTGACAGTGAGTAGAATGAGCCTGAGGATCATCAGAAGCAGACACACAGGTCAGAAGCTTTTTCAGTGGTTCAGATAAAATAAAACTTTATGACACAAGTTACTAGAGCTGCTACAATAAGGTTGCCACAAACAATTAGGTTCCAAACAATACTTGGGAAGTCAAAATAATCAAAAGTTTAGGTGTGACTAGATAGAGAAGGTGAGAGAGAAGAAAGAGAAGATGATTCCCAGGTCAACTGAGATAAGATTTCCAAAAAAGAAGAGCATATTTGAGAGAACACAAATCAATCCAGAAAGTTTCTGAGACAGAGTTTTCCCTTAATATGTCATATTTCCAAGGAGTCACAGAATTTGGGGCGAATTTACATTCCCAACTTCCTAGCAACTAACTGAGACATTCTGAGTGGCAATGACCAATATAAAAATCAAGGCACAATGCATTAAAAACAAAACAAGAAAGGACTGGAAGGAAACGCACTAATATGTCAACAGAAACTTTTTTTTGGTCACTTCTATTGGTCTTTCATCTATTTATCTTTGTTATTTGGCCTGTGTGGCCTCCCATCACAGTGGCCTCTCTCATTGCAGAGCACCGGCTCTGGGCCACATGCGCTCCAGAGCTCCGGCTCGGTAGTTGGACACATTGGTCCAGTCGCATCGCGGCACGCGAGATCTTCCCAGGCCAGGGCTCGAACCGGCGCCCCTTGCACTGCAAGGCATTGTCCTTACCCACTGGACCACCAGTGAAACCGTAATAGAGACTTTTGATTCTTTTCATCACCCTCTTTGTCTAATCTGTATTTATGTGTCTCTTCCACTTCAATTATACTTTGACTACAATTCTTTAAGAAAACTCAGTTTTAAAAGGAGAAGAGGGACTCTTGTGTGTGTATATGTGTACGTAAGCCAAGATGAGATAAGAAGAAATCTTTTTTGCAAAATCTTCATAAGCTGTATATTCAGTTCCAAGTAAAATGTCTGTCACACAGTATCCTATCAAGAACAACCTGTGGAGACTGCCCTGGTGGTCCACTGGCTAAGTTCCAAGGGGTATCTGGGCAGTTCTGAGAATCTTAATAATTTTAAGAAAGGACATGTCATGTTCGAACTGTTTCCAGAACATCAAACTGGTGACAGTGAGTAGAATGAGCCTGAGGATCATCAGAAGCAGACACACAGGTCAGAAGCTTTTTCAGTGGTTCAGATAAAATAAAACTTTATGACACAAGTTACTAGAGCTGCTACAATAAGGTTGCCACAAACAATTAGGTTCCAAACAATACTTGGGAAGTCAAAATAATCAAAAGTTTAGGTGTGACTAGATAGAGAAGGTGAGAGAGAAGAAAGAGAAGATGATTCCCAGGTCAACTGAGATAAGATTTCCAAAAAAGAAGAGCATATTTGAGAGAACACAAATCAATCCAGAAAGTTTCTGAGACAGAGTTTTCCCTTAATATGTCATATTTCCAAGGAGTCACAGAATTTGGGGCGAATTTACATTCCCAACTTCCTAGCAACTAACTGAGACATTCTGAGTGGCAATGACCAATATAAAAATCAAGGCACAATGATTTAAAAAACAAAACAAGAAAGGACTGGAAGGAAACGCACTAATATGTCAACAGAAACTTTTTTTTGGTCACTTCTATTGGTCTTTCATCTATTTATCTTTGTTATTTGGCCTGTGTGGCCTCCCATCACAGTGGCCTCTCTCATTGCAGAGCACCGGCTCTGGGCCACATGCGCTCCAGAGCTCCGGCTCGGTAGTTGGACACATTGGTCCAGTCGCATCGCGGCACGCGAGATCTTCCCAGGCCAGGGCTCGAACCGGCGCCCCTTGCACTGCAAGGCATTGTCCTTACCCACTGGACCACCAGTGAAACCGTAATAGAGACTTTTGATTCTTTTCATCACCCTCTTTGTCTAATCTGTATTTATGTGTCTCTTCCACTTCAATTATACTTTGACTACAATTCTTTAAGAAAACTCAGTTTTAAAAGGAGAAGAGGGACTCTTGTGTGTGTATATGTGTACGTAAGCCAAGATGAGATAAGAAGAAATCTTTTTTGCAAAATCTTCATAAGCTGTATATTCAGTTCCAAGTAAAATGTCTGTCACACAGTATCCTATCAAGAACAACCTGTGGAGACTGCCCTGGTGGTCCACTGGCTAAGATTCTGGGCTCCCAATGCAAGGGGCCTGGGTTCTATCCCTGGTCAGGGAACTAAGAGTTCTCATGTTGCATAAAAATTAAAAAAAAAAAAAAAAGAAGAAAAAAGATTCCTCATGCTGCAATGAAGACCAAAAATCCTGTGTGCGGCAACTAATATCGGGCACAGCCAAATATATAAAGGTCTGAATAAATAAATAAATAAATAGTTTGTTTTAAATAAAACAATTTCTAAAAAAAGAACCACCTGTGGAATAAACACATACATTACCATCTGCCATTCCTATCAACTAAAATACATGCTGTACCCATCAGACACATTAGACATTAGGTTCATTCTAGAAAACCATTATGTTACAGGTTAAATCAAAGCTCTGATTCAACAAATTATTTTCCAACCTCATTCCCATTACACATTCATAAAGGAACATGATCCCTTCTTTCTGATGTGGCCGGAGGTAACGTACGAGGTGAGGATCTATCACTACATCCACAATAGGAAAACAGTTCTTATTGAACATCCACTGGTGAACCTTATCTGGTCGTTCCATAACAACGGAATCTGAAGAAAAAGGGAAAGATGTAATTACAAATGTATTCCAATTACGCTCTATCAGTAATTACATCATCTTGCTCTAATTATTCAGAAGACAGAACTGTTTACCATCATTTGTGACCAAAAAAAAATTTTAAATTCTGAAATTCAAAAAGAAAAAAAAACAAAAAATTTTAAATTCAGTAACATCAATGCTAAGCAAAGCTACAAAATTTTAAAAATAAAATCTCATGCCTTCTCTATGTAAGATTCAAGCAAAGAATGGGAAAGAGTTTTCCAAATTTCATGCACAGAAGTGCTTTGAAACCACTGAAATTCATGATTGTTTCATAAAGAATTCAGTAAGCTACAGCACTTACCAGAGAACTATTTCCAACTGAAAATGCAGGCTGCAATTTTGCCAAGATGGCCTTGCTAATGCTCAAGCTTCTTATTCTGGAAAGGTTTTCCAAACTTTATAAAAGGCTCCCTTTATTTTCTTTTTTTTTTTTTTTAATTTGTTTATTTATTTATTTTTTTACATGTATGTTCCCAGATCATTCATATGCATATCCCTGGACCCTCCCCCCACCCAGTTCCCCCCCGCCCATCCCTCCAGACCATAGCTCCAAGTGGTTGTAGGTTGCTCACTAACAATGACCACTATCCCTATTATTCAGAAGAACTGAGAAAGAATGACAAACTTTCCATTGACTTCACCACCATTATTTCCTTAAAGTTAATAACTTCATTCATAAATGTAAAATTCATGAATCTTGACAAAGCAGCATTAAAAAATTAAGATTAAAGCAACAATCAAAAAATAATGTAGGGCTTCCCCTAGTGGTCCAGTGGGTAAGGACACCACCTTGCAGTGCAAGGGGCGCCGGTTCGAGCCCTGGCCTGGGAAGATCCCACGTGCCGCGGAGCGGCTGGACTAATGTGTCCAATTACTGAGCTGGAGCTCTGGGGCGCATGCACCTGGAGCCAGCGCTCTGTGACAACAGAGGCCACCGCGATGGGAGGCCTACAGGAGCCAAAGAACAAAGACAGATGAAAATAGAGAAATGGAAGACCAATAGAAGTGGTCCACCCGTCCCCCTCCCTCCCCACCCCACCCACTCCCCAAAAAAAGATAAAAAATAAGGTAAAAAAAAAATGTAATTCTTTAGTAATATGGTAATACAATTTTTTTAATTTATTTAAAATCACTCAAAAAATGAAAATAAACATAACTGGAAAACTGGTATCAATTGCTAAACCAGATAATAAACTCATCAAGCTAATTTTTTGGGTATATTTGTATGTCTATATCATGGTTAAAAAAAAAGTTAAGCAGATTTTTTAAAATAAGAAAAAAGAAAAGAACAAAGATGAGACAAGAAGATTAAAAACAAAAGGAAGATTAGATATGGAAAATCCCCCTGGTGGTCCAGTGGTTAAGACTCTGTGCTTTCACTGCTGAGGACAAAGGTTCAAATCCTGGTCCAGGAACTAAGATCTCACAAGCTGTAAGAGGCAACCAAAAAAAAAAAAAGGTGATTTAATAACCATCGATGTGGAAATACATAGTCACACAAATGAGAGTCTGATCATGTTTACTGATAGCAATTACCCAGAGGAAAGTTTTCTATGGATCCTTCCAGGTTTCTGAGCTACCAAAAGAAACTCTCATTTTTGAGGTAAATTCCTGGCAGGTAGGGGACTAGGGAGAGAAAATGGAAAACTCAGCCCATGAGCTTCCTCTGTATCCCAGTAGCAAAGAAGACTGTATGCCTTGTGGATTTCCAATCAAGAAATGACTGATTTTTCTTCTTTTTTTTTTAACAACAACAAAGATCTCTCCAGTGGTCCAGGAGTTAAGAATCTGTCTGCCAATACAAGGAACACAGGTTTGACTCCTGGTCCAGAAAGATCTCACGTCAGAACAACTGAGCAAACACTCTGCAACTACCGAGGCCTGTGCATTGTAGGGCCCAAGTGGCATGAACAAGAGAAGTCACTGCAATAAGAAGACCACGCGCTGCAATTAGAGAGTAACCCTACTCACAAGCAAGTAGAGAAAGCCCGCATGCAACAACAAAGGCTCAGGGCAGCTATAAATAAATAAATAAATAAATTTTTTAATTAGTTAAAAAGGACAAAGGCAATAAAGGGAAACAGAGGTAAAGATGATAAACAGTTCAAGAAAGGTCCATAGAATCATAAATCATCCAACAAAGCACCAAGCTTCAAGACAAATAAAGCCTAAAGCTCCAGAGTAATAGGACACAGTTCAAGTCTTAAGATGCCCTTCTACCTTCACAATCATGAGGAATCACTTAATGCTAACAAAGTCTATCATGCTTTAGTTTTAAGTCTACAACTTAGTCCTACCTTTAGCAAGATTCGAAAAAAGGATAATCAAGTATTTACCAATGATAAAAAGGGCTTGCTCACACACACACACACACCCTCATGTACACATATATACAAATTATCACAATAGAATTTTTCATTCACTCAGTCAATAAATATTTATTGTACAGGCACTCTATGGCAGTTATTAAAATCCACATTTTACACATGAGGTAAAATATAAAGGGAAGGAAGTGACTACCCCAACATATTGAAGAACCAGTAATTTAGCTGGCAAAACCAGGACTCTAACTCAGACCCTTGACTAAGCACAGTGTTCTTTTCAGTTCTCCACAGCCCTCTATTACCTAACAGGAAGGCAAAGAGAAAAAAGTGTAAAGGAAAGGAAGAGGTTTGTGAGCCAGTGGGACAGATACAATAATTAAATAAAGACAAAAATCAAAGGCAGACACTTCCAATCTCTAAATTTCAATTAAGTCTCAAATAAGCTAGAATAAAGCTAGGAAGCTCATGAATGACAGTTTCACCTCTGGACCCAATGCATAAAAGGGAGACAAGAAATACTTGTTGACTGAGCAATCAAATTTTAAAAGCTCATAAACAGAGCAGGCTTTATTTTTTGATGCAATTTTTAAATTAAATTCATTAATGTGAAAATTTACTGGATCGAATTCTCACGAATAAAATTTGAATTCTTAATACATCTCACTTTTCCATATTTTTTTGCACCTTTCAAAATTTTAATACTCAACTAAATCACTAATCATGAATACTAGTGATCAAAGCATACAGTCTTCAAAACAGGAGTTCAAAAATATTCCTAAATTATGAATTATTCATTTTTCTCACTACAAAAGATATCAGAGTTGTCTGTGAAATCATACGCATGTATGTGTCTATACATTTACAATGTGCAAGATTTTCCTTCACCACATCATAGTATTTTGATTACTGTACTCTTACAAATGAACACTTATGAAATAATTCTCAAACTATACCATTATTCAACTTCAATATCACCTTATGTCAGACTGTATATCTGAAAATGATAAATACTTTTACCTGAAAGCTTTAAAACCAAAAATTCTAAAAGCTATCATGCTTTAGTTTTAAGTCTACAACTTAGTCCTACCTTTAGCAAGATTCGAAAAAAGGATAATCAAGTATTTACCAATGATAAAAGGGCTTGCTCACACACACACACACCCTCATGTACACATATATACAAATTATCACAATAGAATTTTTCATTCACTCAGTCAATAAATATTTATTGTACAGGCACTCTATGGCAGTTATTAAAATCCACATTTTACACATGAGGTAAAATATAAAGGGAAGGAAGTGACTACCCCAACATATTGAAGAACCAGTAATTTAGCTGGCAAAACCAGGACTCTAACTCAGACCCTTGACTAAGCACAGTGTTCTTTTCAGTTCTCCACAGCCCTCTATTACCTAACAGGAAGGCAAAGAGAAAAAAGTGTAAAGGAAAGGAAGAGGTTTGTGAGCCAGTGGGACAGATACAATAATTAAATAAAGACAAAAATCAAAGGCAGACACTTCCAATCTCTAAATTTCAATTAAGTCTCAAATAAGCTAGAATAAAGCTAGGAAGCTCATGAATGACAGTTTCACCTCTGGACCCAATGCATAAAAGGGAGACAAGAAATACTTGTTGACTGAGCAATCAAATTTTAAAAGCTCATAAACAGAGCAGGCTTTATTTTTTGATGCAATTTTAAATTAAATTCATTAATGTGAAAATTTACTGGATCGAATTCTCACGAATAAAATTTGAATTCTTAATACATCTCACTTTTCCATATTTTTTTGCACCTTTCAAAATTTTAATACTCAACTAAATCACTAATCATGAATACTAGTGATCAAAGCATACAGTCTTCAAAACAGGAGTTCAAAAATATTCCTAAATTATGAATTATTCATTTTTCTCACTACAAAAGATATCAGAGTTGTCTGTGAAATCATACGCATGTATGTGTCTATACATTTACAATGTGCAAGATTTTCCTTCACCACATCATAGTATTTTGATTACTGTACTCTTACAAATGAACACTTATGAAATAATTCTCAAACTATACCATTATTCAACTTCAATATCACCCCTTATGTCAGACTGTATATCTGAAAAATGATAAATACTTTTACCTGAAAGCTTTAAAACCAAATTTAAACTTTCAATTCACATACCAAAATATCTTTAGACAGTGAAAACAAAAGACTCAAATTAGTTTTTAAATCTTACCTGGTGCATATGGGTCATGGCGTGGTTTGCAGTTTGGGATACTCTTCTGTTTACTACAAACACTTTTGAAGGGGTTAAAGAAACACTTCTTGGCAGCTTCAGAAGAACTTGAGACAGCAGAACTTCCTCCTCCAAGCTGAAAACATCTGCCACTTTTGAAATCATCTGGGGAGATTATACCCATGACTTCTATTTCTTTTCCACCAACCATCATTGTCTGACCCTCTTCAATGTTTTCAAGGTCTTTGAATTTATATCCAATGCCTTTAATTGAGAAGGAAAAAATTATAGACTCATAAACCCATTAGCCAGAACAAAAATATAATTCATCATTTTAGTAAAAATACACACATGCAGAATTCAAAAGTAATAAATAGTTATATAGATACAAAAATCAGCCAAGTTTTGGGCCAAGGCTTCTTTTAAATTACTGAAAGTACAGACCATGGTATCCAAAGTTCTGCCATCTGCTGTCTGTAGAAAATCAAGTCAAAAAGAGTTCAGTAGGCTGTATGGACCCTCCTTTCTTGTGAACAATCTAGACAAATGCCAAAGCTGCTCTATATTCACTAAGAAACAGGCGGAAACATGAAGAACTAGCAACAGAAGCCATTTCCACCACAACTAGCACTGTTTGCTTTACCTGAGACAGCAGAGTAAAAATACATTTGTCATACAGGCTACTGATAGTCTAAGTTCTCTTGAATTAAAAACAGGATATTCTATAATACTAAGCTCGTTTGAATTATTACTAAAACAACAGACATTTATTAAGTGTTGCCCTGTGTCAGGTGTCGATGCAATATAAATATGAGTAAGTTAGTCAGAGTCTGCTTAAAATGAACTCATTAATCAGAGTAAGAGAATTCTACATTCTAGCCTTAACGTACACTGAGAAAACTTATGAAATAATTCTAAAAATTTTCAACTTCAATATCACCTTATGTCAGACTGTATATCTGAAAAATGATAAATACTTTTACCTGAAAGCTTTAAAACCAAATTTAAACTTTCAATTCACATACCAAAATATCTTTAGACAGTGAAAACAAAAGACTCAAATTAGTTTTTAAATCTTACCTGGTGCATATGGGTCATGGCGTGGTTTGCAGTTTGGGATACTCTTCTGTTTACTACAAACACTTTTGAAGGGGTTAAAGAAACACTTCTTGGCAGCTTCAGAAGAACTTGAGACAGCAGAACTTCCTCCTCCAAGCTGAAAACATCTGCCACTTTTGAAATCATCTGGGGAGATTATACCCATGACTTCTATTTCTTTTCCACCAACCATCATTGTCTGACCCTCTTCAATGTTTTCAAGGTCTTTGAATTTATATCCAATGCCTTTAATTGAGAAGGAAAAAATTATAGACTCATAAACCCATTAGCCAGAACAAAAATATAATTCATCATTTTAGTAAAAATACACACATGCAGAATTCAAAAGTAATAAATAGTTATATAGATACAAAAATCAGCCAAGTTTTGGGCCAAGGCTTCTTTTAAATTACTGAAAGTACAGACCATGGTATCCAAAGTTCTGCCATCTGCTGTCTGTAGAAAATCAAGTCAAAAAGAGTTCAGTAGGCTGTATGGACCCTCCTTTCTTGTGAACAATCTAGACAAATGCCAAAGCTGCTCTATATTCACTAAGAAACAGGCGGAAACATGAAGAACTAGCAACAGAAGCCATTTCCACCACAACTAGCACTGTTTGCTTTACCTGAGACAGCAGAGTAAAAATACATTTGTCATACAGGCTACTGATAGTCTAAGTTCTCTTGAATTAAAAACAGGATATTCTATAATACTAAGCTCGTTTGAATTATTACTAAAACAACAGACATTTATTAAGTGTTGCCCTGTGTCAGGTGTCGATGCAATATAAATATGAGTAAGTTAGTCAGAGTCTGCTTAAAATGAACTCATTAATCAGAGTAAGAGAATTCTACATTCCTACGCCTGCCAACACTAAATGTGTGGTTTTCGTGCCACTGCGAGGGGCAAAAACTTTGGTGTATACCAAAAACTTTTTAAAGTGTCTAAAATAAATAAGTAAATAAAAGGTCATTACATTTTAGAAAACTAGCTGGAGATGGCTATAATTCCCTATTAAAACTGGACTAATATTTACAATCTCTGCTCACTGGACACTAAATAATAAACATTCTTCAATCACTTATTAAAGAGCTCTGATATAGGAAGAAGTCAAATAACTATTTGGCTAGTGTTCCTAAATGCTAAAGACACAGCTCTCCATTTCCCAAGCTATCTCAATTCAACAGCAGTCCTAATCTCTCCATATTAATGAAGAAATTCTTTTATCTTCATATTGAATCTAACACTTTCAATCCAATTACTAGTAATTACATGAAAATGGGAGATAAAAATAAATTTAATTTTGAGAAATCTTAAAAAGTCTCTAACTCCAAAATCTCTTGTTTCACTCTGATCCATAGTGATGACTGCCTCAGACATCTCTACATTTCCTGAAGGCTTTCTTTAAACTCTTGAGCCTTGTCTCCCACACCTGTTCTTTACTGGATATTGTGGAATAAAAATCAACTGAATTTGACTAAATTATCACAAGCTATTAGCAATTTCAGCATTCAGCCCTCAGTAGTATTTATTCCTACATTAATAATATTTAAATACTGAATACCCAATTTACTTGAAAGAAAAATTGCTTGCATTATAGGTAATGCAAGTGAAAATGAAAGTCACTCAGTTGTATCTGACACTACGCAATCCATGGATGAGCCATGGAATTCTCCAGGAGTGGGTAGCCTTTCTCTTCTCTAGGGGATCTTTCCAACCCAGGGATCAAACCCAGGTCTCCCACATTGCAGCTGCATTTTGAGGGGGGGAGGGCTCATTTATTGCTTTTTTTAAATTGATTTATTCTTTTTTTTTCTTTTCTTTTTTGGCCACTTTTATTGATCTTTCATTATTTATTTTCATCCATCTTTGTTCTTTGACCTGTGTGGGCCTCCCATCGCAATGGCCTCTTGTTGCAGAGCACAGGCACATGTGCTCCAGAGCTCCGGCTGGGTAATTGGACACATCAGTCCAGCCGCTCCACGGCACGTGGGATATTCCCAGGCCAGGGATAGAACTGGCACCCCTTGCACTGCAAGGCGGTGTCCTTACCCACTGGACCACCAGGGAAGCCCCTATATTCCTTTTTATTTATTTATTTTCATCCATCTTTATTCTTTGCCCTGTATGGGTCTTCCATTGCTGTGGCCTCTCCTGCTGCTGAGCACTGGCTCTGGGCGCAAGCGCTCCAGAGCACTGGCGCGTAATTGGGCACACCAGTCTAGTCACTCCGCAGCATGTGGGAGTTTCCTGGGCCAGGGATGGAACCAGTGCCCCTTGCACTGTAAGGCAGACTCTTTACCCACTGGACCACCAGGAAGCCCTGCAGGTGTATTCTTTATCACCTGAGTCACCAGGAAAGCCCACAGGGAATGACTTAATTCCACGTTAATATATTTATTTATAATTAAGCAACCAAGTCTTATGTTTGGATGTTTACATTTTGAAAGCCAATAAAACATCTGTTAATTTCTAAACCAGTGATTTTCACCTCCTGCTGGATATGAGAATCATCCATAAACCTAAAATATATGAATGTTCAGTCCCTTCCCCAACATTCAGACAAAATAATCACAGGCTCACAGGTCAAGGTCTAAGCACTGGCAGTTTTTTAAGCTCCAGGGGTGATTCTACTAGTGCAGTCAGAGCAAAACCCACTGTTTATAACCTAATTTCCATTTTCCACTACTTGTGATTGAAAAGATCATTTTATTACTAATACTAACTACACAAACCCAAAACCACATTACTACACTTATGGATAACATATTTCAGGGTAATTTTGATCATTGTTTCCTCTCTAGGTGGCTTTAGAATATAATTTCACTAAATAAGTATAAACAAGTTCTCAAAAAATTTAGACAGCTGCATTTTGAGGGGGGGAGGGCTCATTTATTGCTTTTTTTAAATTGATTTATTCTTTTTTTTTCTTTTCTTTTTTGGCCACTTTTATTGATCTTTCATTATTTATTTTCATCCATCTTTGTTCTTTGACCTGTGTGGGCCTCCCATCGCAATGGCCTCTTGTTGCAGAGCACAGGCACATGTGCTCCAGAGCTCCGGCTGGGTAATTGGACACATCAGTCCAGCCGCTCCACGGCACGTGGGATATTCCCAGGCCAGGGATAGAACTGGCACCCCTTGCACTGCAAGGCGGTGTCCTTACCCACTGGACCACCAGGGAAGCCCCTATATTCCTTTTTATTTATTTATTTTCATCCATCTTTATTCTTTGCCCTGTATGGGTCTTCCATTGCTGTGGCCTCTCCTGCTGCTGAGCACTGGCTCTGGGCGCAAGCGCTCCAGAGCACTGGCGCGTAATTGGGCACACCAGTCTAGTCACTCCGCAGCATGTGGGAGTTTCCTGGGCCAGGGATGGAACCAGTGCCCCTTGCACTGTAAGGCAGACTCTTTACCCACTGGACCACCAGGGAAGCCCTGCAGGTGTATTCTTTATCACCTGAGTCACCAGGAAAGCCCACAGGGAATGACTTAATTCCACGTTAATATATTTATTTATAATTAAGCAACCAAGTCTTATGTTTGGATGTTTACATTTTGAAAGCCAATAAAACATCTGTTAATTTCTAAACCAGTGATTTTCACCTCCTGCTGGATATGAGAATCATCCATAAACCTAAAATATATGAATGTTCAGTCCCTTCCCCAACATTCAGACAAAATAATCACAGGCTCACAGGTCAAGGTCTAAGCACTGGCAGTTTTTTAAGCTCCAGGGGTGATTCTACTAGTGCAGTCAGAGCAAAACCCACTGTTTATAACCTAATTTCCATTTTCCACTACTTGTGATTGAAAAGATCATTTTATTACTAATACTAACTACACAAACCCAAAACCACATTACTACACTTATGGATAACATATTTCAGGGTAATTTTGATCATTGTTTCCTCTCTAGGTGGCTTTAGAATATAATTTCACTAAATAAGTATAAACAAGTTCTCAAAAAATTTAGACTCAACCCCTGGTGGCTCAGAGGGTAAGGAATCTGCCTGCAATGCAGAAAACCCAGATTCAGTCCTTGGTCAGGCAGATTCCCTGGAGAAGGGAATGGCAATCCACTCCAGCCAGCATTCTTGCCTGGAGAATTAGAGGAGTCTGGCGGGGTTGCAAAGAGTCAGACGTGACTGAGCAACTAACACCTTAACTAACAATATGGAATGTGTAGCAGAATTTTTCTTTTTAACTTCCGTAAACACTAACCACAATATTGTAAATATAGTAATTGCTCAGTATTTTTATAATAAAAGAGTCTATTGCAGATAATTCCATTCAGCCTGAACTCCTGCCTCCGCACTTCACATACTACATTTCTGAAACACTGCAGTAGTTCTAATTCACTCTTGCCTTTGTACCTACCTGTACATACGCTATGGCCCTTTCTGTTTCCCTACAAATTATTCATCCTTCAAATATTACCTTAAACACTAACTATTTTGATGCTTTCCCTTAGCCTGGTAGGCCTTCTATATATGCTCATACTGTACTCAGCAAACGCCCTCATTGAAACAATTATCTTAGTGCTTCCTAATTATCAACTACATTGCTCTGACCCCACTAAACTATAACTACATCCACCTTTGAATGTTTACTTCTAGCATAGTTATTGAAACCATAAATATGTTATTTTCAACACGTAGAACAGATTTTATAACTCTGGGCCACACCCAGAACTGAAGAGCAATTTAAGAGGTAATGCAAAAAAACCACGATGAGTTTACTCTGAATTTGTGGGCTAATCGGTACAAATCAAGCTGGCAATGTTTTATAATGGAAATAATGGCAACCTCCAGTTTAGGTGCATTAATCTAAGTTATGTCTAACCATTATCTCCTTGATATTTTCAAATTTTTATTAGGTATCACTGAAGTTAATTACCCTATTCCTGATACCCACATCTTTTCAACTTTTAATCACTCCACATTCAGGAAAAAAGACAAAAGATGAAAAACACACCAAGAAAAACTGCTTAATCTCAGAAAAATGCCAATATAACTGTACATAGGGGCTTCCCTGGTGGTCCAGTGGGTAAGAACACCGCCTTGCAGTGCAAGGGGCACCGGTTCAATCCCTGGCCTGCAATGCAGAAAACCCAGATTCAGTCCTTGGTCAGGCAGATTCCCTGGAGAAGGGAATGGCAATCCACTCCAGCCAGCATTCTTGCCTGGAGAATTAGAGGAGTCTGGCGGGGTTGCAAAGAGTCAGACGTGACTGAGCAACTAACACCTTAACTAACAATATGGAATGTGTAGCAGAATTTTTCTTTTTAACTTCCGTAAACACTAACCACAATATTGTAAATATAGTAATTGCTCAGTATTTTTATAATAAAAGAGTCTATTGCAGATAATTCCATTCAGCCTGAACTCCTGCCTCCGCACTTCACATACTACATTTCTGAAACACTGCAGTAGTTCTAATTCACTCTTGCCTTTGTACCTACCTGTACATACGCTATGGCCCTTTCTGTTTCCCTACAAATTATTCATCCTTCAAATATTACCTTAAACACTAACTATTTTGATGCTTTCCCTTAGCCTGGTAGGCCTTCTATATATGCTCATACTGTACTCAGCAAACGCCCTCATTGAAACAATTATCTTAGTGCTTCCTAATTATCAACTACATTGCTCTGACCCCACTAAACTATAACTACATCCACCTTTGAATGTTTACTTCTAGCATAGTTATTGAAACCATAAATATGTTATTTTCAACACGTAGAACAGATTTTATAACTCTGGGCCACACCCAGAACTGAAGAGCAATTTAAGAGGTAATGCAAAAAAACCACGATGAGTTTACTCTGAATTTGTGGGCTAATCGGTACAAATCAAGCTGGCAATGTTTTATAATGGAAATAATGGCAACCTCCAGTTTAGGTGCATTAATCTAAGTTATGTCTAACCATTATCTCCTTGATATTTTCAAATTTTTATTAGGTATCACTGAAGTTAATTACCCTATTCCTGATACCCACATCTTTTCAACTTTTAATCACTCCACATTCAGGAAAAAAGACAAAAGATGAAAAACACACCAAGAAAAACTGCTTAATCTCAGAAAAATGCCAATATAACTGTACATAGGGGCTTCCCTGGTGGTCCAGTGGGTAAGAACACCGCCTTGCAGTGCAAGGGGCACCGGTTCAATCCCTGGCCTGGGAAGATCCCACGTGCCGCGGAGCAGCTGGACTGATGTGTCCAATTACCAAGCTGGAGCTCTGGAGCACATGCAACCAGAGCCGGTGCTCTGCGACAACAGAGGCCACCGCGATGGGAGGCCCACACGGGCCAAAGAACAAATATGGATGAAAATAGATTAATGAAAGGCCAATAGAAGCGGCCGGCCCACCCCTCTCCTTCCCCAACCCCCCCAAAATAAATAAATAAATAAGTATCTAATGAATCATTTTATAGTCAAAGAAAAATATGAGATTCATCTCACTGAGTATACATAAGACTGTCAGACTTATTATTACAAGATAAACTTACGTTTATAACTTAGACATGAAAGTGAAGAAAGAATACCTTCATAAAACACAATTACATTTCCATTTTTCGCCCAGAAATGTACATTAATTTTAGACCAAACCATAAACATCAGGTAATATCACAATACCTTTTCCAATGTCTTTGCCTTCCAAATCCTTTAATGTAAGTGACTTTCCTTTTACAATAAGAACAGCATCACCTTCCCATTTTTTGTGTTTTTTCCTTGAAGCTTTACACCAAACAACACTGAAATATTTAACTAGGCTATCAGGTTCCTCTTCTTGTCCCTCAGACACTGTTATTTCTTTAGAGGCTGAATGAACTAGAATATACACAAAATAAAAACCACATTATTAAAGATGATATTAATATTTAAGTAGTAAAATCTTTCAACAGAATAAAAGCACAAGTAAGTTGGATTGTATTAAGTATTTTTTCATACATATGTTATAAACTGGGAAATTCAAATATCAAGGGTTAGCATGACCATGAGTACAGTGAATATAGATTTCTTATCATCATACAAACTTAGTTGAAGCAGAAAAACATAATAATCCCTGGCAAGATTTTAAAACTCTAGTAATTAAAGATACAATTTCAGCATCTATGGAAAAATACCTAAAATCATGTCACAAATCAAGGGAAAGTAATGTAAGACAAATCAAGGAAAAGTAATATAAGATCACAGAGTTCTCTGGAAGAAAAACCTATAGTTTTTTCAATAAGAACAAAGGTAAAACAGCAAAGCAGAAATCAGACTAAAATTTCTTTAAAATATTCTTGTCTCCTACTTATGGAGCTGTCAGGTTGGGTCACTGATTCTGAGAATTCAGTAGTATATCAGGAAATTAAAAGTTTCTTATGAAAGTCTATACTTTTCTTGTAAACACTGCCAATATTGCCTTACAAAAACATATGCAAAGAGTCTAACACAGAAAATTCTCCAGCGATGGGGAAACTAATTTAAGGTGACAGAAACCAGAAACTGGCTGCTACTGGAAACTGACTAGAAAGGGGCAGGAGAGAAAAACTTGTTCTGAGTGACAGTTACATAGGTGAATACATTAAAAAAAAAAAAAAACTAATCATTTAGAGCTATACATTTTATTGCATGCAAACTGTATAGCTTGAAAAGGACAAAACATAATTAAATAAGATTAAGAATAATAGGAGAATTTATTAAAAAGCATGCATATGATATTCTATATAATGGTATCTTTTAGAGCTTTAGAACAAAAACACTCTAAATTATCTCTTACTCAAAGTACACTTGATGCTACAGACAACTGCACCTTATCACTTTGTCTTATTCTCTCTTTTCTTCGGCTGTTACAGTTAAACCATGAGCACGTTCATGAGAAATACAGAACGGCCTCATACTGAGCCTTAGTTCCTTCTTCTCACCTGACCTTTATATTTTTCAGTGGTTAGATGAAGAATTCATCTCCAAAATATACAAGCAACTCATGTAGCTCAATACCAAAAAAAAGGAACAACCCAATCAAAAGGGGGCAAAAGAATGAAACGCACTTTTCTCCAAAGACAAACAGATGGCTAATAAGCACATGAAAAGATGCCCAGCATCACTCATTAATAGAGAAATTCAAATCAAAACCACTATCAGATATCATCTCCTGCTGGTCATAATAGCCATCATGAAACTGTCTACAAACAATAAATTCTAGAGGAGGTGTGGAGAAAAGGGAACCCTCTTACACTGCTGGTGGAAATGCAAACTAGTACAGCCACTATGGAGACCATGTGGAGATTCCTTAAAAAACTGTGAATAGAACTGCCTTACGACCCAGCAAACCCACTTCCGGGCATACAACTGAGGACACCATGTTCACTGTAGCACTACTTAGAATAGCTAGGACATGGAAGCAGCCTAGATGCCCATCTGCAGATGAATAGTTAAGGAAGTTTGTATACCACACTCAATGGAATATTACTCAGCTATAAAAGGGAACACATTTAATCAGCTCTAATGAAGTGGATGAAACTGGAGCCTATTATACAGAGCGAAGTAAGTTAGAAAGAGAAAGACAAATACTGTTTATTGATGCATTATATATGGAATTTAGAAAGATGGTAAGGATGATCCTACATGAAAGGCATCGAAGGAGACACAGATACAAAGAACAGAAGTATAGGGCTTCCTTGGTGGACCAGTACCTTGCAGTGCAGGGGACACCAGTTCAATTCCTAACCCGGGAATAACCCACGTGCTACTGCTCAGCTGGACTGATGTGTTCAATTGCAAGTCAGCGCTCTGGGGCGCGTGCACCCAGAGCCTGTGCTCTGCAGTGAGGGAGGCCACTGCAATGGGAGGCCCACATGTGCCAAAGAATAAAAAGATCAATGAAAATAAATATAAATAAAAGAGGCACGATGGGGCTTCCCTGGTGGCCCAGTGGGTAGGTACACTGCCTTGCAGTGCAAGGGGCGCCAGTTCGATGCCTAGCCTGGGAAGATCCCATGTGCCGCCGAGCAGCTGGACTGATGTGTCCAATTACCGAGCCAGAGCTCTGGAGCGCGTGCGCCCAGAGCCGGTGCTCTGCAACAACAGAGGCCACCGCGATGGGAGGCCCACATGGGCCAAAGAACAAAGATGGACGAAAATAGATTAATGAAAGGCCAATAGAAGTGGCCCGCCCACCCCCCTCCCTCCCCAACCCACCACCCCCTCAAAAAAAAAAAAAAATAGGCATGATGGGGGAAAAAGAAAAAAAATGGGAATTAAGTCACCTTTGGAGGATTAGGTGTACCCAAAAAAAAGCAGACTTTTGGACTCAGTAGAAGGCGAGGGTGGGAAGATTTGAGAGAATAGCATTGAAACATGTATATTACCATATGTACGATGACCAATGCAAGTTCACTGCACCCAAAGCCAGTGCTCTGGGACAACCCAGAGGGACAGGGCGGGCAGGGAGGTAGGAGGAGGTTCAGGATGGGGAGACACATGTATATCCAAGACTGATGCTGATGTACGGCAAAAACCATCACAATACTGTAAAGTTATTATTCTCCAATTAAAATACATAAATTTTTTGGTCGGTTTTCCTTTGAGCTGACCCGCTATTCTAGCAGCATCTCCCACTTTCTTCCTTAAGCCGGCCCACTGTACTGGCAGCGACTCTCCCTTCCCCCACTCTAATTTAACTTTCTTCTCACTGTGCCTCATGTCTGGAAATTCTTTTCCAACCCACGCATGGACCTCGACATCTTGGGGGCCTGTATGGGGAAGCTTGGGGTTTCTTACCCCACCTCCTTGCCTCTCCTTTCTCACTGGGACCCTCCACAGGCCAGTGGCTGTGGATGCAACTAAGGAACTCCAGCCAGGGTTACCCTCTGGTTGTGTTCCAAAGGCCCCACTGCTCACTGTACCCCAGTAGCTGCTCCCGAACAGGTGAGGGTCTCTTCTTCTGACTTCTAACTGAGGACTAGGCCAAATAATATTGTGTGGGCATGGGTCAGGCATTTAATAGCCACTAGGATGCCTGACACTTGAAAACTCCAGTGTGAGAATAAGGGGATCACAGAACGGATCAGGCCACAGGGGCACACGCCCCCAGCAAGACAACTTGGGTGCATCATGGTAGGCACACAGTGGTTGAAGCAAAATATAGAGCCCTTCTTTCCCTGGCCACCGCCTCACTGACAGGATTTTAGGCAGAATCCTCAGTTTTCTTTCTGCTGCTTCTTACTTCTTCCTCAGCCTGATCGCCCTCAAAGGACCTCGCAGAACACAAATCATCCTAAGAACTGCCTCTACGTCCCTGAGGATCTTCTAACAGTGAGTCATCCCCTCGCTGGTGCCTTAGCCGCGAGGTTTTGGTTCCCTGGTGCCTAGTCCCACAGGAGCCTTAGCTGTGTGGTTGAAGTCACTGAGCCAGTTAGTGCTTCTCAGTACCCCCATTCTACAGCATGCAGGCTAAGAATGGGTTCTGGTATATCTCGGCCACCATCAGACTCACCCCTTGGCTATATCCTCAGGAACAGGAAAAAGTCTGACCCAGATAACCTCAAGAAAAGAACAGGAAAAAGATTCTGATGTCCCCTTTTGGTCCAGGTCTTTCTCCAATATTCAAAAGCGTGAGAGTCCCCTTCTAACTACTCTTAACTCTCAGGTGTGGAGGAATCACGCTTCCCTCACTCCTGAAAATTCTAAAAATTTCCATTCTAACTACTTCTGTCAGGATGGGGAGGGACCAAGCTTCCCTGACTCTGCAAATTTCTGTACTCATTTTCCGTATGCAATTAAAAGCAGCTAGCTTGTTAAAAGGCCTACCTATGGAAAAGCTTGAAGTCAGCCCTTGCCATGCTCTTGAAATACACAGTCCATTTTGCCTGAAACCTCAGCCTTGGAAAAATTAGAACTTCAAGCCAAAGGGGGGAGTCAAAGACACATTTTAACTCACAGGCGGAAAACCATAACATCTGTCTATCTATCCATTTGGATTCACATATGTCTCAGTATGTTTGTTTTCTGATAATGCTGAAATTGTAAATGAGCTCTAACTTAACTGGCCTAAAGAAAAGTAAACACTAACAAACCAAACAATTCTGAATACAAGAGAAATTAACCTAAAAGCGTTTCAGGTTCATGTGAACTGGGAAATACTCAATATTAAATATCTGGTATTAATGTTTATTTGCAGACCTAATTAATGTAGGCATGTCTAAGAGTCATTAACATTAAGCATAATATTTTCATTGTGACTAGGCTTAATATCAATTAAAGTTATAAGTTATCTGTTAGAAGTTTATCAGCAAGAAAAGTACCTCAAGTGAAAAAGCTTCTAAACAAATGTAATGAGATGAGCTTTTATATAAATTTAATAATGTTAATTTGCTAAAAGTTTTAATTAAGTTATTAAAAGTGCTTACTTGTGACCTTACTAGTAGGCTAGCCATATTATGTTCTGTGTCAGCTGTTCCAAAATTATGTGTGGCTGAGCCTATGATAAAATACTGATGTCCCTGGTGCCTAGTCCCACAGGAGCCTTAGCTGTGTGGTTGAAGTCACTGAGCCAGTTAGTGCTTCTCAGTACCCCCATTCTACAGCATGCAGGCTAAGAATGGGTTCTGGTATATCTCGGCCACCATCAGACTCACCCCTTGGCTATATCCTCAGGAACAGGAAAAAGTCTGACCCAGATAACCTCAAGAAAAGAACAGGAAAAAGATTCTGATGTCCCCTTTTGGTCCAGGTCTTTCTCCAATATTCAAAAGCGTGAGAGTCCCCTTCTAACTACTCTTAACTCTCAGGTGTGGAGGAATCACGCTTCCCTCACTCCTGAAAATTCTAAAAATTTCCATTCTAACTACTTCTGTCAGGATGGGGAGGGACCAAGCTTCCCTGACTCTGCAAATTTCTGTACTCATTTTCCGTATGCAATTAAAAGCAGCTAGCTTGTTAAAAGGCCTACCTATGGAAAAGCTTGAAGTCAGCCCTTGCCATGCTCTTGAAATACACAGTCCATTTTGCCTGAAACCTCAGCCTTGGAAAAATTAGAACTTCAAGCCAAAGGGGGGAGTCAAAGACACATTTTAACTCACAGGCGGAAAACCATAACATCTGTCTATCTATCCATTTGGATTCACATATGTCTCAGTATGTTTGTTTTCTGATAATGCTGAAATTGTAAATGAGCTCTAACTTAACTGGCCTAAAGAAAAGTAAACACTAACAAACCAAACAATTCTGAATACAAGAGAAATTAACCTAAAAGCGTTTCAGGTTCATGTGAACTGGGAAATACTCAATATTAAATATCTGGTATTAATGTTTATTTGCAGACCTAATTAATGTAGGCATGTCTAAGAGTCATTAACATTAAGCATAATATTTTCATTGTGACTAGGCTTAATATCAATTAAAGTTATAAGTTATCTGTTAGAAGTTTATCAGCAAGAAAAGTACCTCAAGTGAAAAAGCTTCTAAACAAATGTAATGAGATGAGCTTTTAGATAAATTTAATAATGTTATTTTGCTAAAAGTTTTAATTAAGTTATTAAAAGTGCTTACTTGTGACCTTACTAGTAGGGGCTAGCCATATTATGTTCTGTGTCAGCTGTTCCAGAAAACTGTTGTCTCTTATGTTGCCTAATGTGTGGCTGAGCCTATGATAAAATACTGATGCAAAATTCCATATGAAATCAATGATTATAATAATCATTATAATAATTACAATAATATAATCATTGTAATTCTAAGATATGGGAAGAAGCAACAAGAGGGAATATTTTCCCGGACCAAGAGGCTAGTAAGACAGGTATGGTTCATAGACTTGTTACTCACAAGGCCTGGTCTAGTAATGCACACTGAGTGGCCTATCAATGGAATCTTTGCTAGACCTGGGAATGAGGCTTCTCAGCATCGTGGGACACAATGGTCATAAAATGACCCCAAAGTATGGTCAAATATGCAGTCGTGAAGGGGCCCTGTCAACTGGTAGTTGGCACTTGCCAGCTGCCTCTTTAAAGAATAAATCATAACCTCTGCAAGCTGCCAACCTTCAATGCCCCCTGAAAGGAGTTCGGGGTGGAGATCAGAAATAAGGCACTCTGCTCTGGGAAAAACTGGAAGAACAGGCCTTCAGAGAGTCAGATGTTTTCTGGTAAAGATTTTTCTGAGCCCCAAATTCTTGCATCTTTTCATACCTAGAGAAACCCTAACATCATGAACCAATGTCTGGTCCTGGTTCTCCTGGCTAGCCCCTCAGCAGCTTTTCTAATTCTATTTTTCTTTGGGCTATGCATCTTTAACTTTCTCATTAAGTTTGTTTCTTCTAGAATATGACAAATCTACAAGTGATTGCACAAGAATATCACCCGGTCAACACCCAGACAGTGCTGGAACAAGCTGCCATATCGTCCATGGAGCCACACCTTCCTTCCTAAATGTACCCTGACAGAGAGCAGGCATTGGGAGCCCTGAGCCCTACAATGCCCTGTACAGCCTGAAGAAGCCAGAGTGGTCATCGCCTTCTTGAGACTGGGTACCCAAATGCCTGAGAAGCCAAAGACGAGTTAGACATGAGCAGGTCAAGAACCCTGGCATTCGGGAAAAGCTTAAAATAATGATTTTAGATAAATTTAATAATGTTATTTTGCTAAAAGTTTTAATTAAGTTATTAAAAGTGCTTACTTGTGACCTTACTAGTAGGGCTAGCCATATTATGTTCTGTGTCAGCTGTTCCAGAAAACTGTTGTCTCTTATGTTGCCTAATGTGGCTGAGCCTATGATAAAATACTGATGCAAAATTCCATATGAAATCAATGATTATAATAATCATTATAATAATTACAATAATATAATCATTGTAATTCTAAGATATGGGAAGAAGCAACAAGAGGGAATATTTTCCCGGACCAAGAGGCTAGTAAGACAGGTATGGTTCATAGACTTGTTACTCACAAGGCCTGGTCTAGTAATGCACACTGAGTGGCCTATCAATGGAATCTTTGCTAGACCTGGGAATGAGGCTTCTCAGCATCGTGGGACACAATGGTCATAAAATGACCCCAAAGTATGGTCAAATATGCAGTCGTGAAGGGGCCCTGTCAACTGGTAGTTGGCACTTGCCAGCTGCCTCTTTAAAGAATAAATCATAACCTCTGCAAGCTGCCAACCTTCAATGCCCCCTGAAAGGAGTTCGGGGTGGAGATCAGAAATAAGGCACTCTGCTCTGGGAAAAACTGGAAGAACAGGCCTTCAGAGAGTCAGATGTTTTCTGGTAAAGATTTTTCTGAGCCCCAAATTCTTGCATCTTTTCATACCTAGAGAAACCCTAACATCATGAACCAATGTCTGGTCCTGGTTCTCCTGGCTAGCCCCTCAGCAGCTTTTCTAATTCTATTTTTCTTTGGGCTATGCATCTTTAACTTTCTCATTAAGTTTGTTTCTTCTAGAATATGACAAATCTACAAGTGATTGCACAAGAATATCACCCGGTCAACACCCAGACAGTGCTGGAACAAGCTGCCATATCGTTCCATGGAGCCACACCTTCCTTCCTAAATGTACCCTGACAGAGAGCAGGCATTGGGAGCCCTGAGCCCTACAATGCCCCTGTACAGCCTGAAGAAGCCAGAGTGGTCATCGCCCTTCTTGAGACTGGGTACCCAAATGCCTGAGAAGCCAAAGACGTAGTTAGACATGAGCAGGGTATCCAAAGGGACCAAACATTGACCCTAAAAATAAAGACAGGGAGGAATGTGATGTACAAGGATGAAAGAACAAGGCAAATGAGGAGGGTCTTGGAATGGAAGACGAGATAAACCAGACTCTTATTGCCCTTCCCTCCCCCGGGCTATAGTACACCACCCAGTCCTTAAGACCCCTATGCCACTCCTTGGACCCTACTGTCTTTCCTTCATGCTGCAGTCATCCCTCTACCCTACCCAGTAAAGGGTCTCACCAGCAATGATCCTTAAGATCCCATGCCACTCCTAAGACCATAGCTATAAAATGGATCAAAGACCCCAGCTTAGGATTGGTTCTGCTTTGAGCCAACCCGCTATTCCAGCAGCATCTCTCACTTTCTCCCTTAAGCTGGCCCACTGTACTGGCAGCGACTCTCCCTTCTCCCACTCTAATAAACTTTTACTTTCCTCTCAAAAATAAAATAAAACAATTTTTTTTAAAGTTACTCCACTTTTTTTAAAGTGGTCCAGTGGGTAAAGACTGCCTTGCAAGGGGCACCGGTTCAATGCCTGGCCCGGGAAGATCCCATATGCTGAGGAAGGCTGTGAGGAACGGCTGTGAGATACGTCCAATTATGAGTCAGCACTCTAGAGTGCATGTGCCCAGAGCCAGCACTCTGCAACGAGAGAGGCCACTGCAAAGGGAGGCCCACAAAGACCAACGTATAAAGATGGATGAAAAATAAACGATGACTTAGCGGCAAAAAAAGAAGAAATGCTATTTAAAAAAAAAAAAAAACTTACTCCAAATGAAGAAAGGAAAATCTCATTCCCTCATTATTGAAGAGCTATTCACTATGTCTTTAACCAGTACACACTTGACCTCAAAATCTATTGAAACAACAGAATTTACAAAACAAAAGCCAAATGATTATCTTAATGTTTAAAATAAACCTGCCTACACTTAAAGAGGAAAAGAAAATCCCCTGAGATTAGGAACAAAAAAAGAATGTCCATTTCCACCACTTGTAATCAGTGTTGTCCTGGAAAGTCCTAGCCAATGCAATAAGATGATAAAAACAAAAAATATAAAGATCATAAACAAGTAAAACTGTACCTATGTACAGAGGATAAAACTGTTTACACAGAAATCCACTGGGAACCTAAAAACAAATGATTTAGAACTGATGACTTATTTCATCTAATTTCAAGGTTAACTATCATGTATCAAGAATGGGCTTCCCCTGGTGGTCCAGTGGGTAAGGACACTGCCTTGCAGTGCAAGGGGCACCGGTTTGATCCCTGGCCTGGGAAGATCCCACGTGCCGTGGAGCGGCTGGACGGATGTGTCCAATCACCGAGCCGGAGCTCTGGAGCGCATGCGCCCAGAGCCAGTGCTCTGCGACAACCGACGCCACCGCGATGGGAGGCCCACAGGAGCCAAAGAACAAAGACGGATGAAAACAGAGAAATGAAAGCCCAATAGAAGTGGCCCGCCCGCTCCCCTCCCTCCCCAACCTTAACCCCGCCCAAAATAAATAAATAAATAAATAAATAAATCTTAAAAAAAAAAAAAAAGAATGAAGATATTTTAGTATTTAAAAAAAATAATAATGATCAGTGTAATGATCAATGCAACAAAACAGTGCCCACTGTGTAAGACCAACTGATCTTCAACACAGCTGCCAAAACAAATTCAATAGGAATAAGTCTTTTCAAACAAATGCTGAGTAACTGAACAGTCACGTGGAAAAAAGATGAACATCAACCATTAACTCACCTTGTGCACACAATTTAGTGAAAAATGAATCACAGGGCTTCCTTGGTGGTCCAGTGGGTAAGGACACTGCCTTGCAGTGCAAGGGGCACCGGTTTGATCCCTGGCCTGGGAAGATCCCACGTGCCGTGGAGCGGCTGGACGGATGTGTCCAATCACCGAGCCGGAGCTCTGGAGCGCATGCGCCCAGAGCCAGTGCTCTGCGACAACCGACGCCACCGCGATGGGAGGCCCACAGGAGCCAAAGAACAAAGACGGATGAAAACAGAGAAATGAAAGCCCAATAGAAGTGGCCCGCCCGCTCCCCTCCCTCCCCAACCTTAACCCCGCCCAAAATAAATAAATAAATAAATAAATAAATCTTAAAAAAAAAAAAAAAGAATGAAGATATTTTAGTATTTAAAAAAAATAATAATGATCAGTGTAATGATCAATGCAACAAAACAGTGCCCACTGTGTAAGACCAACTGATCTTCAACACAGCTGCCAAAACAAATTCAATAGGAATAAGTCTTTTCAAACAAATGCTGAGTAACTGAACAGTCACGTGGAAAAAAGATGAACATCAACCATTAACTCACCTTGTGCACACAATTTAGTGAAAAATGAATCACAGGGCTTCCCCTGGTGGTCCAGTGGGTAAGGATACCGCCTTGCAGTGCAAGGAGTGCCGGTTCGATCCCTGGCCTGGGAAGATCCCACGTGCTGCAGAGTGGCTGGACTGATGTGTCCAATCACCCAGCCGGAGCTCTGGAGCATGCGCCCAGAGCCGGTGCTCTGCAACAACAGACGCCACCGCGATGGAAGGCCCACAGGAGCCAAAGAACAAAGACGGATGAAAATAGAGAAATGAAAGACCAACAGAAGTGGCCCACCCGCTCCCTGCCCTCCCCAACCCGAGCCCCACCCAAAATAAATAAATAAATGAATGAATCACAGACCTTAATGTAAAATTTTAAACTACAAACTTATACAAGAAAATGTGGTATAAGATATTTGCAATTTTGAAGTAGGCAAAGGTTGCTTAGGATACAAATTCACAAAACATTAAAAATAAAGTACATGTTGAATTTTATCAGAATTTTTACATTTTTTATCAATGACCTCTTATCAGTCCCTGAAAGGAATCTGGCTGCTGTAATCCTGAACAGAACAGTCAAGCAGGCAAAGGACTTAAGTGCAGGGGCCCCAGTTCCCTGGCCTTCCTATCATAATGAGGGTGTTCAAACAAAGGGTATATACTTTTTTGAGAGAACATATGCTTCTAATAATAGAAAATATGATGTAGAGTTTTTTATTCTTTTTTAATATATATATTATTTTGAATGTATTTCCCATATCATTAAATAGTAAAATGATGTTTAATATCTGCATAATGTTACCAATAATATTCCCAGATGATCCACTTCACTGCTATGTATCAGTATAGTATTTCATCTTACCAATTTTTCTTTAACTGTATTTTTTCTTGTTACAATTATCATACAATAAAACTGAATTTTTATGTTGGTATACAGTTTTATAAATTTTAAAGGCATGTATAAATTCATTTACCCACCACCACAATTAGGAAATAGAAGATTTCCATCACTCCAAATACTCCCTCATGGGGCTTCCCCAGTGGCCCAGTGGAAAAGAATTCACCTGCCAAGGCAGGAGACAAAGGTTCAATCTCTAATCCAAGAAGATCCCACATAGGCAACTACGCCCATGTGCCACAACTAATGAGCCTGTGCTCTAGAGCAGCGGGAGCTACAACTACGGGACCCACAGGCCCTACAGCCTGCGCTCCACAACAAGAGAAGCCACTGCAGTGAGAAGCCCACTCACCACAACTAGAGCGTCACCCCGGCTCTCTGCAACTAGAGAAACAGAGTGGCTGGACTGATGTGTCCAATCACCCAGCCGGAGCTCTGGAGCATGCGCCCAGAGCCGGTGCTCTGCAACAACAGACGCCACCGCGATGGAAGGCCCACAGGAGCCAAAGAACAAAGACGGATGAAAATAGAGAAATGAAAGACCAACAGAAGTGGCCCACCCGCTCCCTGCCCTCCCCAACCCGAGCCCCACCCAAAATAAATAAATAAATGAATGAATCACAGACCTTAATGTAAAATTTTAAACTACAAACTTATACAAGAAAATGTGGTATAAGATATTTGCAATTTTGAAGTAGGCAAAGGTTGCTTAGGATACAAATTCACAAAACATTAAAAATAAAGTACATGTTGAATTTTATCAGAATTTTTACATTTTTTATCAATGACCTCTTATCAGTCCCTGAAAGGAATCTGGCTGCTGTAATCCTGAACAGAACAGTCAAGCAGGCAAAGGACTTAAGTGCAGGGGCCCCAGTTCCCTGGCCTTCCTATCATAATGAGGGTGTTCAAACAAAGGGTATATACTTTTTTGAGAGAACATATGCTTCTAATAATAGAAAATATGATGTAGAGTTTTTTATTCTTTTTTAATATATATATTATTTTGAATGTATTTCCCATATCATTAAATAGTAAAATGATGTTTAATATCTGCATAATGTTACCAATAATATTCCCAGATGATCCACTTCACTGCTATGTATCAGTATAGTATTTCATCTTACCAATTTTTCTTTAACTGTATTTTTTCTTGTTACAATTATCATACAATAAAACTGAATTTTTATGTTGGTATACAGTTTTATAAATTTTAAAGGCATGTATAAATTCATTTACCCACCACCACAATTAGGAAATAGAAGATTTCCATCACTCCAAATACTCCCTCATGGGGCTTCCCCAGTGGCCCAGTGGAAAAGAATTCACCTGCCAAGGCAGGAGACAAAGGTTCAATCTCTAATCCAAGAAGATCCCACATAGGCAACTACGCCCATGTGCCACAACTAATGAGCCTGTGCTCTAGAGCAGCGGGAGCTACAACTACGGGACCCACAGGCCCTACAGCCTGCGCTCCACAACAAGAGAAGCCACTGCAGTGAGAAGCCCACTCACCACAACTAGAGCGTCACCCCGGCTCTCTGCAACTAGAGAAACACCTGTACACCAAGGAAGACCCAGCACAGCCAAAAATTAAAGCAAATAAAATTATTTTAAAAGACCCCCTCATGCTATTCTTTTTGGTCACATCCTTACCCTATTCAGTTACTGATCTGTTTTTCTACCAATATAGTTTTGTCTTTTTAAGAATGTCAATAAATGGAAATCACACAGCACACAACTTTGTTCTTTATTATTATTTGTTCCTTATTATTTACTGGTGTTTCTAGTTCTTAACTACCACAAATAAAGCTACTATGAAAACATTTATGTACAGATTTTTGTATGAACATTCACCTTTACCAATTTGATAGAAATGGTACTTACTTACCATTGTAATTTGAATTTCATTATTAGTGGTGAGACTTTATATATATATATTTTTACATTTCCTCTTTGCTTGACTCTAATTTCACATTACATAGGATGTATCTAAAATAAGTTTCTCACTTCTTTAAACTGAATTTTCAATCTGGTATGAAAACTCTCAACATTCATTAATCCAACTTACAGACTGCCCAACATGTTGTCTAAACTCAAACTCCTATCTTAATGCAAAATTTCAGTGAAATCCAGGAGTAGAAAACAGGAATGTGAGGACTTAAATTATCAGGAAATTATGTCAAAATGAAAGTAAAGGATTTCCCTGATAGCACAGTGGATAAGAATCTGCCTGCCAATGCCAAGAACACAGGTTCAATCCTTTGTCCAGGAGGATTCCACATGCCAAGGAACAACTAAGCCCATGTGCCACAATTACAGAGCACCATGTGCCTACAGTCTGTGCTCTGCAACAAAAGAAGCCACCACAATGAAAAGCCTGGGCACCACCACAAAGAGTAGCCCCATCCCTACTTACTGCAACTAGAGAAAGCCCACCTGCAGCAACGAAAACCCAGCGCAACCAAAAATAAATAAATAAAAGTTTTTAAAAAACTCAAATAAAAATATAAAACTATTAAATTTTAATATGTAAAAGGTTAATACTTAAAAAAGGCATTGACTGTGCTTTTTGAAGAATCAAGAATCTATTTTCTTTAATATAAGGAACTCACTACACCATCTATTGTAATAAAATTTAAAATAATTTGTGAAATTTTAAATCAGCCCACATTATTTAAACACTTCTATCCACTCCTCCCTAATTAAAAAAAAAAAAAAAAGGTGGGGTAGGGGGGAACCAACACGTAGCATTTAACAAAATAAAATGTGCCAAGTTGAAATAAGCCCACTAAATACAAATTATTAAACACTATACTATAATCAATAAATGATTGTTTTAGTAACAGGTCGAAAAGTTGATTTTTTGTTTCTTAATGACAATCTATGTAATTCAAAGGGGAATTATAGTGCATTATTATAGGGGTAAGAAAGAGCTCTTAAAAAGATCACTTGACTTAACCACTTGCTAAAACTCCTTTCCCCACAATAAATCATAAGAAAGGCCATAGCATGGAAAAATAAAGTTAAAATTGTTCTGTGATGTGTTATGTTGAGGGATAAACCAGGAAATTACACTGCTTGAAAGAGTTGCCTGTCTCCATTGCTTCCACTTCAAGGAGCTGAATAAAACCACTTATTCCCTCTGTTTCTTCAAATTCTCAGTCATTCAAACTTTTCCAATTTGGCTTTCAGTTGGGCCTGCCCCCAAAGATGCTTTGTTAAAGGCCACTAAGGAGCTCTGTCAAAAAGGTTACTTTTTAGTCTTGACCAAAGTTCCCAAAAGCAACGGACAATGTTGACCACTTCTTCTTGAAATACTGAACTCTTTTTTTATAGCTTCAAACACACTTCAAATTTTCCTCTTTCTTCTTTGACTGCTACTTCTTAACCATCTTTACCAGTCCTAAGTTTCTAACTTTTGTTTATTGGAGTTCTTCAGACCTGAGTTTTAGGCCCTCCTTCCCTCACTGTGTACCAATTCTCCTTAAATTACCTCATCTACTCCCATGGCTTCAATACCATCCCTGTACTAATTTATTTTTCTCTAGTCCCAATCATGACCCTAGAGCTGTACGTGTAACAGTATACACAGTTAGGTCTACAAGAATGTCTCATAAACGTCACAAAAGCATCAGGTTCATTTATCTTCTCTGCAAAAACCACTCCTCTTTCAGTTTTCCCATGTCTCAGTGAAAATACTACCTCCCTTATTCAACTCAAGAAAGTGGAAATCACCCATGACATTCATTTTCTCAGTTCCAGAGCCAATCAGCCACAAAATCCACAATTCTACCCTCTTTATGGTTCCCAAGGCTGTGCACAAATTGCCTTCAGCATTGTCCCCTACTCTAAATAATCACCTCTGGTCTAGACTACTGAAATATTGCAGGGTCATTTCTATAGTTCTATTGAACCCTACTTTTGGCACCTCTACTCCCAAAATCCATTTTTCACATTTACTGTTACCTATTTTTAAATATGGGTTTCTCAGTGGTAAAGAATCCTCCTGCCAATACAGGAGATGCAGAAGACATGGGTTCAATCCCTGGGTCAGGAAGAAACCCTGGAGAAGGAAATGGCAACCTGTGCCAGTGTTCTTACCTGGGAAATTTCATAGAGGAGCCTGGCAGGCTACAGTTCATGGAGTTGCAGAGTTGGACACCACTGGGTGACAGAACTCGAACTCGGCATTTTTAAATGTAAATCCGATCATCTACTTGTCTGAAAGGTCTTGAAGAAAACACCACTTCCAGCCAAAGGGCCTTCCTACCTCTCTCTTATGCTTATCTAAATTAACTTCTACTTACTGTTACACAGTTTAAATTTCCCTGTCTGCCAAACTACATCAAGTTGAATTACCTCAGCATTAAGTCAGCAGTTAATTATGTGACAAATTATTTACTGTCAGCCTTTCCCACAGAACTATAAAGTATTGAGAGGAGGACTCTCTGGCTCTTGGTGATCACCATATTCCGTAACAGGAATTTTTCAAAACTGCCATTTTTACTCTAGGCACATTTTTACTTCCATATTTATAAAGATGTTAAAACAGAATTACCTGAAAACTAATTTTCACTGAGAAAGCCTTAGAATTTAACTTTGAACTCAGCTGCATTGTTGTACACACTGGACATTCAGGATTATTTTCCAAGTAAATGTTATAACAAAGGTTTGATTCATCAGTCACTTCTTTTTCTTTTTTTATTATTTATCTTTTTGGCGGGAGTGGGGTGGGGAGGGAGGGGGACAGGCGGGCCACTCCTATTGGTCTTTCATTTCTCTATTTTCATCCGTCTTTGTTCTTTGGCTCCTGTGGGCCTCCCATCACGGTGGCCTCTGTCGTCGCAGAGCACCGGCTCTGGGCGCATGCGCTCCAGAGCCAATCAGCCACAAAATCCACAATTCTACCCTCTTTATGGTTCCCAAGGCTGTGCACAAATTGCCTTCAGCATTGTCCCCTACTCTAAATAATCACCTCTGGTCTAGACTACTGAAATATTGCAGGGTCATTTCTATAGTTCTATTGAACCCTACTTTTGGCACCTCTACTCCCAAAATCCATTTTTCACATTTACTGTTACCTATTTTTAAATATGGGTTTCTCAGTGGTAAAGAATCCTCCTGCCAATACAGGAGATGCAGAAGACATGGGTTCAATCCCTGGGTCAGGAAGAAACCCTGGAGAAGGAAATGGCAACCTGTGCCAGTGTTCTTACCTGGGAAATTTCATAGAGGAGCCTGGCAGGCTACAGTTCATGGAGTTGCAGAGTTGGACACCACTGGGTGACAGAACTCGAACTCGGCATTTTTAAATGTAAATCCGATCATCTACTTGTCTGAAAGGTCTTGAAGAAAACACCACTTCCAGCCAAAGGGCCTTCCTACCTCTCTCTTATGCTTATCTAAATTAACTTCTACTTACTGTTACACAGTTTAAATTTCCCTGTCTGCCAAACTACATCAAGTTGAATTACCTCAGCATTAAGTCAGCAGTTAATTATGTGACAAATTATTTACTGTCAGCCTTTCCCACAGAACTATAAAGTATTGAGAGGAGGACTCTCTGGCTCTTGGTGATCACCATATTCCCGTAACAGGAATTTTTCAAAACTGCCATTTTTACTCTAGGCACATTTTTACTTCCATATTTATAAAGATGTTAAAACAGAATTACCTGAAAACTAATTTTCACTGAGAAAGCCTTAGAATTTAACTTTGAACTCAGCTGCATTGTTGTACACACTGGACATTCAGGATTATTTTCCAAGTAAATGTTATAACAAAGGTTTGATTCATCAGTCACTTCTTTTTCTTTTTTTATTATTTATCTTTTTGGCGGGAGTGGGGTGGGGAGGGAGGGGGACAGGCGGGCCACTCCTATTGGTCTTTCATTTCTCTATTTTCATCCGTCTTTGTTCTTTGGCTCCTGTGGGCCTCCCATCACGGTGGCCTCTGTCGTCGCAGAGCACCGGCTCTGGGCGCATGCGCTCCAGAGCTCTGGCTCGGTAATTGGACACATCAGTCCAGCCGCTCCGCAGCATGTGGGATCTTCCCAGGCCAGGGATTGAACCGGCTCCCCTTGCACTGCAAGGCGGTATCCTTACCCACTGGACCACCAGGGGAAGGGGAAGCCCCCATCAGTCACTTCTTTATGCACAGTATGTTACTGATAACTTTTACCAACATAAATTTTCTAGCTTCTACCAAATGCAGTTTCATTTAATCCAATTTTGCTTAAGTATTACAAAGCTTATATTACTCCACCAGTTTTTAGTCAAAAAAAAGTTATCAGTTTTTCGATATGTTAGTCGTCATGAGTTGTTTTTTTGTTGTTTTAATTTTTCTAGATAAACTTTTGAGGGTTTTAGTGTTAACGAAAAAGATAGGAAGCTTTCATCAGTTTTTGAATTCTACAAAATATTGTGGTGTGTAATTTTAGAAAATTTTAAATAGTTTTCTCTTTACACTAATTCTACCAGTTGCAGTTACTGTGCACTGGGTGAAATAGCTTTCTGCACTTTTCAAATCTGTTCTAGATTTTCCTTTGGTTATTCAAGAGAAAACGCAATTCCTCAAGACTGCTGTTAAAGAGATTAAGAAGTGGCCTTCATCAAAAATGCCGAGGAAAACATCCTAAAGTCAAATATCCTGTTGCATTCCCAGATGTTAGCTGTTATGTCCAACCCTGGCCCTGCCAAAAACAAAAAACAAAAAACAAAAACCTAACTAGAACAAAAGACAGTAGTTAAATTCTAAGAATTCAGAATTCTCTATACTAACCAAACTGGTTGTGTTTGAAGCCTGACTGTCCCCAACTAGCTCTATGGCCCTGGACAAGTTACTTACCCCTATGCCAGCTTACAAATTGCCAAACTAATGTAATTCTAATACCTACCTAATAGATTTGTTGTGAGCATTAGATTAGCTAATACAATGGCTATTTGAACAGTCCATGTCAAGCAGTGAGTGTCTCTAAATATTAACTACCATCAGCATCATCTTGTACTCATCCCTTTCCCAATTAGTCCCATTTTAAATGTAGGCCATAAGGGAAGGAGCGGGTGAATGACTGCAGAAGAATGAAGATATTAGTAATTAAACATGAAGCATAACCTCCTTTATCTAGATTACCTATAACATATAAAATAATGACTAATTTACTACATCCCAGACTAACCACTCCTAAAAATTCCACTCTAACCTATAATTTTTCCTAGGTTTCCCAAATGGTTCATGGTAAAGAATGTGCCTGCAATGAAGACACAGGAGACACAGGTTTGATACCCATGTCAGGAAGATTCGCTAGTGGAATGTATGGCAACCCATTCCAATATTCTTGCCTGGAGAATCTCATGGACAGAGGAGCCTGACAGGCTACAGTCCATGGGGGTCACAAAGAGTCAGATGCACTGAGCATGCACACTGTTAACCTTTATTCCTAAACTTGGTTCTGATCTACTTCTCCATTGACCCTGTATATGTACTGCCTAACCAATATTAAAAACAGTCTTCATAAACCAAAGGCTTGAATGCATACAGTAAGATTCACAAGGTAATTCACGAAGTAAGAATACTTAAAACCATGCTTTGATAAAAGTGGAAGGCAGAGATATGGTCATTTACATATTAATAGGGAATATTACTGTCCTAATGTGTCCTAAGCATAGCAACTCTAGGGTTGTATGGCTTAATTACACATTCCATAAACCCAAACCTTTAATATTGATTTTTTTTTTCTTTTAACAATTCTAAATATATACATTTTTAATGGAGTAGATGAAATTTAGAAAGTCTCATATCAGCAAATTCAAAAAAAAAAGTAAACACTCTTATAAGCCATATTTTTTGAGTTTCTAAATTACCAAAAGCTACCAAACCTTTTAATATGCATCAACACATAACTGCAATATGTAATATTTAAAACATATGGTTTTTATTATACTAAAAATACACATTAATATCCCAACATTAATATACAAATTTCTTCAAACTCATAAACATCAATATTTTTCTTTACCTAACAAAAGACTGAATGTCAATTGCAAGTATCATTGTGTATAAAATAAACCTAGATGATGTTTCTCTGCATTAAAGATCATTTTCAGAATGATGCTATGAGTATGACAGTAACTATACATTTCATTATATTTCTCAATACTTCGTGCAAAAGAATATATGCAATAAATGCTAAAACAGAAAAAAAATCAATAAGACTACAATATTCCCAGATATCTAAACTATCTGCTCAGCATTTTTAATCCATTTAAATAGTTATTCATCAACTCCAGTTCTGACATTCCAATCAATGAACATGCAAAGCTTTATTTAAAAAAATAATAATCCATATACTGTTGATAGAAGTGTAAAAACGGCTACAATCAGTCACTTTGAGAAAAAGATCTGGCAGTTTCTTAAAGTTAAACATTTATTTTCCCTAATCCAGCATTAAGTTCATAACACATTTATATAAGAATATACATAACAACCAAAGTCTGGAAATAGCCCAAAAGCCTATCAAAAGATAATGGATAAACCAACTGTGGTGTATTTATAAAATGGAATACTACTCAGCAACAAAAAGCAATGAACTGCTGATTAGAGGATGGATGAAAATTAAAACATTAAGTCTTCATAAACCAAAGGCTTGAATGCATACAGTAAGATTCACAAGGTAATTCAAGTAAGAATACTTAAAACCATGCTTTGATAAAAGTGGAAGGCAGAGATATGGTCATTTACATATTAATAGGGAATATTACTGTCCTAATGTGTCCTAAGCATAGCAACTCTAGGGTTGTATGGCTTAATTACACATTCCATAAACCCAAACCTTTAATATTGATTTTTTTTTTCTTTTAACAATTCTAAATATATACATTTTTAATGGAGTAGATGAAATTTAGAAAGTCTCATATCAGCAAATTCAAAAAAAAAAGTAAACACTCTTATAAGCCATATTTTTTGAGTTTCTAAATTACCAAAAGCTACCAAACCTTTTAATATGCATCAACACATAACTGCAATATGTAATATTTAAAACATATGGTTTTTATTATACTAAAAATACACATTAATATCCCAACATTAATATACAAATTTCTTCAAACTCATAAACATCAATATTTTTCTTTACCTAACAAAAGACTGAATGTCAATTGCAAGTATCATTGTGTATAAAATAAACCTAGATGATGTTTCTCTGCATTAAAGATCATTTTCAGAATGATGCTATGAGTATGACAGTAACTATACATTTCATTATATTTCTCAATACTTCGTGCAAAAGAATATATGCAATAAATGCTAAAACAGAAAAAAAATCAATAAGACTACAATATTCCCAGATATCTAAACTATCTGCTCAGCATTTTTAATCCATTTAAATAGTTATTCATCAACTCCAGTTCTGACATTCCAATCAATGAACATGCAAAGCTTTATTTAAAAAAATAATAATCCATATACTGTTGATAGAAGTGTAAAAACGGCTACAATCAGTCACTTTGAGAAAAAGATCTGGCAGTTTCTTAAAGTTAAACATTTATTTTCCCTAATCCAGCATTAAGTTCATAACACATTTATATAAGAATATACATAACAACCAAAGTCTGGAAATAGCCCAAAAGCCTATCAAAAGATAATGGATAAACCAACTGTGGTGTATTTATAAAATGGAATACTACTCAGCAACAAAAAGCAATGAACTGCTGATTAGAGGATGGATGAAAATTAAAAACATTAAGATGGACGAAAGAAAATAGAAACAAAGAGCCCATAATGTATGACCTCAATTATATTAAGCTCTGAAAAAAAGCATAACTTATCTATGGTTTTTAAAAATTAGAACGGAAAAAAAAAAAAATTAGAACAACGGTTGCCTGAACTTCAGGGGGATCAGCTGGGAAAGCAGAGAACATCCTGCAGTAGTAACTTTTTACACTTGATCTTAGCCAAAAGGCCAAGAAGCAATGGATGATGCTAACTTTTTAAATCTTGATGTGGGTTTAAGCTACACTGCTGTAGTCATTTGTCAAAATTCACCAAAAGGCATATTTAAGATTTCACTGTTTGCAAATCTTACTTAAAAAATTATACACACACTGGGATTCCCTGGTGGTCCAGTAGGTAGAGTACGCCTTGCAGCGCAAGGGGTACCAGTTTGATCTCTGGGAAAATCCCATGTGTCGTGAAACAGCTGGACCAGTATGCATAATTAGGAGCCAGCACTCTGGAGCACATGCGCCCAGAGTCAGTGCTCTGCAGTGAGAGAGGCCACTGCAATGGGAAGCCCACACAGGCCAAAGAATAAAAAGATCGATGAAAAAAAACATAAATAAAAAAGAGGCATGATGGGGGAAAAAGAAAATTATACACACACAAATACTGAATTCCAGTTCATAAGACTCATGCTGAAGTATTCATGAGTAAAGTATTCTAATTCTGCAATTTGTTTTAAAATAAGTTTTCCTTAAAAGAAAAAAAGCAATTTATGGATGGATAGATGGGTAACTACGTAGTATGTCTAATGACATATCCATTTTAGTTTAGTTTGGGTTAACTTGGGTACTATTTTTATTTATTAACTTTACTTTTCACCATTTACAAAGGAATTGAAAGCCAAAAATAAATAATACAAATTCACATTATAGCTGTTTCTTACAGTGAAAAAAACTTAAAGAAGACGTATAAAAAATATGGAACAAATAGCCAAAACTATCAAAAGATAATGGATAAACCAACTGTGTTATTTATAAAATGGAATACTACTCAGCAACAAAAAGCAATGAACTGCTGATTAGAGGATGGATGAAAATTAAAAACATTAAGATGGACGAAAGAAAATAGAAACAAAGAGCCCATAATGTATGACCTCAATTATATTAAGCTCTGAAAAAAAGCATAACTTATCTATGGTTTTTAAAAATTAGAACGGAAAAAAAAAAAAATTAGAACAACGGTTGCCTGAACTTCAGGGGGATCAGCTGGGAAAGCAGAGAACATCCTGCAGTAGTAACTTTTTACACTTGATCTTAGCCAAAAGGCCAAGAAGCAATGGATGATGCTAACTTTTTAAATCTTGATGTGGGTTTAAGCTACACTGCTGTAGTCATTTGTCAAAATTCACCAAAAGGCATATTTAAGATTTCACTGTTTGCAAATCTTACTTAAAAAATTATACACACACTGGGATTCCCTGGTGGTCCAGTAGGTAGAGTACGCCTTGCAGCGCAAGGGGTACCAGTTTGATCTCTGGGAAAATCCCATGTGTCGTGAAACAGCTGGACCAGTATGCATAATTAGGAGCCAGCACTCTGGAGCACATGCGCCCAGAGTCAGTGCTCTGCAGTGAGAGAGGCCACTGCAATGGGAAGCCCACACAGGCCAAAGAATAAAAAGATCGATGAAAAAACATAAATAAAAAAGAGGCATGATGGGGGAAAAAGAAAATTATACACACACAAATACTGAATTCCAGTTCATAAGACTCATGCTGAAGTATTCATGAGTAAAGTATTCTAATTCTGCAATTTGTTTTAAAATAAGTTTTCCTTAAAAGAAAAAAAGCAATTTATGGATGGATAGATGGGTAACTACGTAGTATGTCTAATGACATATCCATTTTAGTTTAGTTTGGGTTAACTTGGGTACTATTTTTATTTATTAACTTTACTTTTCACCATTTACAAAGGAATTGAAAGCCAAAAATAAATAATACAAATTCACATTATAGCTGTTTCTTACAGTGAAAAAAACTTAAAGAAGACGTATAAAAAATATGGAACAAATTTCTCAAAATCATATACAAAGATCTAACATGACTGTCAATGTTTACTTAGGTTGAATATTTTAAGGATTTGCTGTTTTATGTTTGTTAAGCTTTGCAACCATATTTCATCTAATTATTTTTAGCTATTATAATCAAAGTCAGGCTTCTTTGGTGGCTCAGGTGTTAAAGAATCCGCCTGCCAATGCAGGAGACCTGGGTTCAATCCCTGGGTTGGGATCCCCTGGAGAAGGGAAAGGCTACCAATTCCAGTATTCTTGCCTGATGCTAACACTGAAGTTCCAATACTTTGGCCACCTATGCAAAGACACAACTCACTGGAAAATACCCTGATGTTAGGAAAAATAGAAGGCAAAAGGAGAAGGGGATGACAAAGGATGAGATGGCTGGATGGCATCAGTGAGTCAATGGACATGAGTGTGAGCAAGCTCTAGGGGATGGTGATGGACAGGGAAGCCTGGTGTGCTGCAGTTCATGGGGTCACAGAGTCGGACACAACTGAGCAATTGAACTGAACTGAATCAGTCACCATCAAATATTTGATTTTGAGAATATTTGAATCTGTTAACATTTGAAAAAATAAATATATTATGAAAATTAGACATGGTACATGTAGCATCTATTATAGCACAATCACCTACTGTATTTCAATTATGCCTCATCAAAAACTTTTACCTCTGTAGTACTGAACTCTTTGTCTTATGGTACACAGAGTATACAAATCAATATGATGTATCATCATGTATTTTAAAGAACATGAACAACCATTTAACCACTATCATCTACAATATGTATTAATTACAATTTACCACCCTCAATTAAAACTTTACATTACTCTAAAAAAAGGCACATGAAAAATAATTCATATTTTAAGCATTTTCATGTAAGCAAAGATGCAACAAGGTAGAGTGAATCTTTCAAAATCAGATTACACCAAGTTGATGTCTCATTACACAAAAAAGAAAAACACTCAATTTGAATATTTTAAGAAATCTGGCATTTGTTAGAAATGAAAGAGCTTCATTAACTTCTTCAGGATGCTATGATAAACCATATCTAGGCTTATAAAGTCATGTTTTAAAAAAAATATCCATTTAAGTTCAAATGAGTAAGAAAAGACGAGAATGTGGCAAAGGGGCTTCCCTGGTGGTCCAGTGGGTATGGACACCGCCTTGCAGTGCAAGGGGAGCCGGTTCAATCCCTGGCCTGGGAAGATCTCACGTGCCGGTGCCGCGGAGCGGCTGGACTGATGTATCCAATTACTGAGCCAGAGCTCTGGAGCACATGCGCCCAGAGCTGGTGCTCTGCAACAACAGAGGCCGCCGCGATGGGAGGCCCACACGGGCCAAAGAAAAAAAAAGATGGATGAAAATGGACAAATGAAAGACCAATAGAAGTGGCCGGCCTGCTCCCCTCCCTCCCGACCCCACCCCCCACCAAAATAAATACATAAATAAATCTTTAAAAAAAAAAAAAAGAATGTGGCAAGAATAACTTATCCACTGTCTAAATTACTAATATATTAGATGAAATAGTCATATGAATTTAGCATAGTTTTCAAATTTAATGTATTTCTGTAGAATCAAACCTACATTTAAAAAATAAAATTACTGTTTCCCATGTTTTCCCAGCATTATATTTCATAAGTAAGGCTCATGAAAGCAGATAGTTCTCTAGAGTATGTAGGATGCATGGTGGCTTTAGTCGTACTCCACTGGCACTAACAGAATTTGCCCTAATATGTTCCCCTTATTGAAATTTGTCCTTGGCAAAAACTACTTAATGTAAGTTGTTAAGTAGTCAAAAACTCAAAAAAGTCTCAATATAGAAAGAAAAAGAAAAAACACTTTAGCTCAGAATATCCCTAAGATACTCTGCAAGATAAAAATAAACAGCCTCCCAAAAGAGTTCAATGGTTAAACAAGTCTTCTTCACACACAAATTCTCATAAACTATCATCCTACGCTAACTAAAGTCGCATGAGTTAGGAGGTGGAACAGTGAAAAGGGAGTTAGAATCATATTCACTAATTTTTGCAGGTTAAAATTAAACAAGAGTGACTCAGAAAAACTGCATCAGGAAACTCCACTGCAACGAGTGTAATTCCGGTGTTTAAAAATATTTAAAACTGGCTTCCCTGGTGGTCCAGTAGGTAAAGAGTCGGCCGTGCAATGCAAGGGGCACAGGTTCAATCTCTGGCCTGGGAAGATCCCACGTGCAGCTGAGAAGCTGGACCAGTGTGTTCAATTATGAGCCAGCACTCTGGAGGCATGTGCCCAGAGCCTGTGCTCTGCTACAAAAGAGAGGCTGCTGCAATGAGAGGCCCACACAGGCCAAAGAATAAAGATGGATGAAAATAAATAAATAAAAAAACCAAGAAAAAGAGGCCAAAATTTTTTTAAAAATTTAAACTAAAGTTTTTTATTCTGTTCAGTCCTGTAAGTGCTAACAAATTTATCACATGACATCAGCAATGAAACAACAACCTTGAACACTGCTGGTGAAAAATTTTAACTGTACCAAACTATGTTTACACTATTTACTGGGCAGCAAAAACATTTTCAAGGGCAATTTTGTATAGTATACATTTTTACCATCCACATTTTAGAATCTAACCACCAAACAAAATCAGTATTGCACTTCTTTGAATACATAACTTTGCTAATAAAAACATTTCACAGAATGACTATTTCACAGAAGACACTTGTCAAACTCTGATTTAGTTCTACAAAGTTAGCATTCAAACTGAATATTTATTAACAATTCTGAGTAGTACCAAGCTAAGATTATAATATGAATTACATTTGGTATGATAACTTGCTTTCAATAATTCTAGGAATTTAAAGGTTTACTAGAATTATACTATAAAGATTTACTAGAATTACTACTGCAAAGATTTACTAGAATTATACTGTAAAACATTATCTCAAATAAGTTATAAAACTAATTAGATTGAAAGAAAAGTCAGAGCACAGATTTAAGAAGATGAAATTGTCAGATATATCACACTATACATTCAAGGATTTTTTATAATATTTAACTCTAATGGCAGATATATAATGTCAATGAATTTAAGCCATCAACAAACTAAAACAGTACATGAGTGTCTATTTTGGACTTAAGTTCCTCTCACTACAATGCCCACTGTGAAATGCTACTATTACGACTTTAAGACAGAACTCAAGTCATATACCCTAGTCAAGAGCCGTGCAAATGCAAGGTGCCGGTGTTTAAAAATATTTAAAACTGGCTTCCTGGTGGTCCAGTAGGTAAAGAGTCGGCCGTGCAATGCAAGGCACAGGTTCAATCTCTGGCCTGGGAAGATCCCACGTGCAGCTGAGAAGCTGGACCAGTGTGTTCAATTATGAGCCAGCACTCTGGAGGCATGTGCCCAGAGCCTGTGCTCTGCTACAAAAGAGAGGCTGCTGCAATGAGAGGCCCACACAGGCCAAAGAATAAAGATGGATGAAAATAAATAAATAAAAAAACCAAGAAAAAGAGGCCAAAATTTTTTTAAAAATTTAAACTAAAGTTTTTTATTCTGTTCAGTCCTGTAAGTGCTAACAAATTTATCACATGACATCAGCAATGAAACAACAACCTTGAACACTGCTGGTGAAAAATTTTAACTGTACCAAACTATGTTTACACTATTTACTGGGCAGCAAAAACATTTTCAAGGGCAATTTTGTATAGTATACATTTTTACCATCCACATTTTAGAATCTAACCACCAAACAAAATCAGTATTGCACTTCTTTGAATACATAACTTTGCTAATAAAAACATTTCACAGAATGACTATTTCACAGAAGACACTTGTCAAACTCTGATTTAGTTCTACAAAGTTAGCATTCAAACTGAATATTTATTAACAATTCTGAGTAGTACCAAGCTAAGATTATAATATGAATTACATTTGGTATGATAACTTGCTTTCAATAATTCTAGGAATTTAAAGGTTTACTAGAATTATACTATAAAGATTTACTAGAATTACTACTGCAAAGATTTACTAGAATTATACTGTAAAACATTATCTCAAATAAGTTATAAAACTAATTAGATTGAAAGAAAAGTCAGAGCACAGATTTAAGAAGATGAAATTGTCAGATATATCACACTATACATTCAAGGATTTTTTATAATATTTAACTCTAATGGCAGATATATAATGTCAATGAATTTAAGCCATCAACAAACTAAAACAGTACATGAGTGTCTATTTTGGACTTAAGTTCCTCTCACTACAATGCCCACTGTGAAATGCTACTATTACGACTTTAAGACAGAACTCAAGTCATATACCCTAGTCAAAAGCCTTCCATGGTTTCCTATTCATACATTCACATTTGATCCTTAAAAACAGCCTTTAAATTAATCTGGCACCACAGTTTCCAGTTTCCAAATTGATATCCCTCAATTTGCCTTCACCCACTCTTCAACAGAAATTTCTGAAACTCTAAGTCTGATTTATGCACCATGGTAGGCTTCAAAACACTTTATTCCAGTGATTCTTTGAATGGTTTTTTAGCTTGTATCAGAATCTCTAGAGTCTATGCATCAGAATCCCTAGAGCCTACAGAAACAAATTACTGGACTCTACTCTTCGAGTTGTTGATCCAGAAGGAATGGATTTATAATTCTCACAAGTTCTCAAGTGATACTGATGCTGCTAGTCAACAGCTACTCCTGGTGAACCCCTGCTCTGCACTAAAGGCAATGGGCCAGAAGCCCAACGGCTGAATGAGGTCCATTCACATGTTTTATGTACTTATTATTTTAAACATTTTAAATTATCTGTAAATTTTTGAAAAACTAAAATTCTCTTATAAAAATGCAGAGTTCTGGCTTATTTCTGCATGTAAAAATTATGCTGGAGCTAAAGAGTAGCTATCCCAATTAGTCAAGGTACACACTCTTGTCCAGATTATCACAGTCTTAATTGACTCTACATTCACTTAAAAATTACCTGGTCTAGCACTGTATTTGTGCTTACACACTCTAACCCACTTTTTTCCATGCTCTATGCCTTTTTTAACACTGCTCACTCTGACATAAACACCCTTATCCCCCAACACTGCTGAAATCCTACCTAGACCATTTTAAAGGTTGGCTTAAAATATCCTTCCTCAGCAAAGCCCTAGCAAAAATAGAAATCTTTATACATACTAAAGATTTAACACAAATGTGTATGTGTGTTTTAAGAATCAAGGTTTTCTTTCCACAAATACCAAAATAGTAACATTCACAGGAACACTAAAGACTATGGATATCATAAGTTATAAACATAATTGTTTGCTATTTTTATTCTAAGTGAAGTTTTAATCTTGCTCATTAAAGTTTCTACTGTGAGTTTAACTGTGAAAGAAATCTTTTTCAGACTACGACATTCAAAATGAATTAACACATTAAATCTTGTAGTCAACATACTGGGTTGGCCAAAAAATTTAGTCTGTTTTAAGTAAACATAAAATATATTTTCACCAAGAACTTTAATGAACATACTAACTAAATGAACTTTTTTGGCCACCCCCAATATATAACAGCTCCAAGAGAATATCTTATTTTGCTGGACCAAAAAAAAGAGGATGGGTCTAACTAAAACAATCCCCCTGCTGTCATAATCCACCAATTGTTAAAGGCAATTTTAACGAAATAAATGCTTCTAATTTTTTAATATGTAGGAGACTTTGGTGGATTTTTACTTCTATGAAACAGCAAAAGGGAAAAAATTACAGAAAAACAAAAACTGAATGCTGGTCCTCACTCTGCCATAAAGAGCTTTGCTAAATGAAGTAATCATTTGAGTTTTCCTTGGGTATGAAAATGGGTTCTCCAAATACCTTCTGTCCCTAAAACTTACTCCTTCAAAGAATGAAAGCATAAAAATCAGTGTCATATAAAACGTTTTGCTGATTTAGGAATAAAATTCTCTTATAAAATGCAGAGTTCTGGCTTATTTCTGCATGTAAAAATTATGCTGGAGCTAAAGAGTAGCTATCCCAATTAGTCAGGGTACACACTCTTGTCCAGATTATCACAGTCTTAATTGACGCTACATTCACTTAAAAATTCCCTGTTCTAGCACTGTATTTCTGCTTACACTCTAACCCACTTTTTTCCATGCTCTATGCCTTTTTTAACACTGCTCACTCTGACATAAACACCCTTATCCCCCAACACTGCTGAAATCCTACCTAGACCATTTTAAAGGTTGGCTTAAAATATCCTTCCTCAGCAAAGCCCTAGCAAAAATAGAAATCTTTATACATACTAAAGATTTAACACAAATGTGTATGTGTGTTTTAAGAATCAAGGTTTTCTTTCCACAAATACCAAAATAGTAACATTCACAGGAACACTAAAGACTATGGATATCATAAGTTATAAACATAATTGTTTGCTATTTTTATTCTAAGTGAAGTTTTAATCTTGCTCATTAAAGTTTCTACTGTGAGTTTAACTGTGAAAGAAATCTTTTTCAGACTACGACATTCAAAATGAATTAACACATTAAATCTTGTAGTCAACATACTGGGTTGGCCAAAAAATTTAGTCTGTTTTAAGTAAACATAAAATATATTTTCACCAAGAACTTTAATGAACATACTAACTAAATGAACTTTTTTGGCCACCCCCAATATATAACAGCTCCAAGAGAATATCTTATTTTGCTGGACCAAAAAAAAGAGGATGGGTCTAACTAAAACAATCCCCCTGCTGTCATAATCCACCAATTGTTAAAGGCAATTTTAACGAAATAAATGCTTCTAATTTTTTAATATGTAGGAGACTTTGGTGGATTTTTACTTCTATGAAACAGCAAAAGGGAAAAAATTACAGAAAAACAAAAACTGAATGCTGGTCCTCACTCTGCCATAAAGAGCTTTGCTAAATGAAGTAATCATTTGAGTTTTCCTTGGGTATGAAAATGGGTTCTCCAAATACCTTCTGTCCCTAAAATTCTCGGACTTACTCCTTCAAAGAATGAAAGCATAAAAATCAGTGTCATATAGACGAGCTTTTATTAACCTAGTATTGCTTCTAAATTAGACTGATTTAGGAATAAAAACTTTTTAAATTTTTTATTTATTTATTTTCGGCTATCCTGGGTTTTCACTGCTGCTGCAGGCTCTTCTCTAGTTGCAGGGAGTGGGGGCTACTCTCTAGTTGAGGTGAGCAGGCTTCCTGTGGCAGTGACTTCTCTTTTGTGGAACTTCAGGCTCTAGGACACACAGGCTTCAGTAGTCGCAGCACATGGGCTCCATAGTTGCGGCTCCAGTGTTCCAGAGCACAGGCTCCGTAGTTGTGGCTCATGGGCTTAGTTGCTCCGCAGCATGTGGGATCTTCCCTGACAGGGGATCAAGCCTGTGTCTCCTGCATTGACAGGAGAACTCTTTACCACTGCGCCATAAAAACTTTGAACTACATACAGCTTTCAAAGTGTTAACTTAAAACGCTGAAGATTCAGAACTTTGAAAGATTATTTGGCTTTCAAAGTGCTAACTTAAAATGCTGAAGATTTAGAACTTTGAAAGATTTTTTGTGTATTTACATATGTATTTATATATACGTTAATGATCAAAATAAAACATCCTTTGTAAGGCTAACAATTAAACACTTAAGAAAAACATTGGAGGAAGACAAAAAGTTTATAATCATACCATCGGTGTTTTAATATATCTCAAAGGAAATTAAATTATTAGAAAATCAAATTAAATAATTAGAAAATCATGTCAAAAAAGCCTTTTTCATAATGGAGATCAACATTTTTTAAGATTATGTACTCTGCTTCAGGATATTCCCAAATGAAACTAATTAGGCCAAAATTAAAATCAATAAATTGCAAGACTGAAAAAAAGTTAGGTATTATTATATTCAGGTAGATCATGCCGTAAGCGAATTGCTTTCAGCTTCTCCACTTCAATTTTTGCTCTGAGCAGCTCTTCCTCTAGTTGCTGTCTTTTTTTCAATCCATCCCTCTTCTCCTGAACGTATAATCCAAAACTTTTTTGATTTTCTAAAATTATCTGATGCTCCTCTTTCAGCATTTGTAGAATCTGAGGATGATACCCTAATTGTGACCTAAAATTCTCTCCTCTCTCATGCGGAAAGAAATCATCTCTCCTTGGGATGGAAGATGGAGACGATGTCATTCTCATATCAACAGAGGAAAGTGACGGTGACAAAGATCTTTCCATTACATGTTCTAATTCATGTTCTTCTCTTTGCTCTAAAGTATCACTCTGTTGAGAATTTAAAACCAGTGGAGGAGGGGGCTTAATGTCTTCTTCTTGCTTCACCTCCACTGTAATAGCAACTGGTTGGCGGTCCAACATTACCTGTAGAGAACTCGTACCAGCCTGTGCTTCCTCATCCAAGTTTGCGCTATAGCACACAAAAAACCATTATAAAATGTAAATCAAATGAAGACAAGAGCATTTTAAAGCATAATTTCATATTTAGTACACATTAAATTATCAAGCTCTAAAGCTAAAAAGAAAATGATAAAAACAAAAAGTATTTTTAATCCTTGGAATAATAAATTAAAATGACCAAGACTGGGATTTTAATTATTTGTTTATATATATGGCTCTCCCCTATCAAGTTTAAAATTGGGCTCTTCACATATGAAAAAACAAAACAAAAAAATCAGGCTCTTAAAAGAACAGGAAATCACAAATCCCAAACAAGGCTACTAAAGTAAATAAAAAAGAAAAGGCATTTTTAATACTCTCAAAGAAATATCTATTGTCCCTGTAAGCCTGAGGCTCTGAAATGCTATAAAGTGTCATTAATTCATTCTGGGCCTCATTATCCCCACGGCAGTTGTAGACCTCCTGTTTCTGCTCTCCTGAACTGATCAATCACTGAGGTGCATGACTTTAGGAGGGCAGTGGAAGGCAATCTCTGAGAGGTACTGGTTTCTGTATTTATCACACACAAAAAAATCAAGACTGTGTATGATTTGGGGTACACTCCACTAGTAGGGGGTTCTCCTAACTATCCAATTTCAAATACAATGGTATTTCCCCCTTACCTATCCCAAACCACATGACTCAGGTGCCCTTTAAGTCTTTGAACCAGTGGTCAAGTGAAGTGTTTAAAAGCAAAGGTTTGCATCATCAGTACCCAACATCATACCCAGTAAGTATAGGTACTCATCGTACACTTACTGAATCACTAAATAAATGAAACTGGTTTTTTAAAATATTTTTTTAATTGGAGTTTGGTTGTTTTACAATGTTGCATTAGTTTCAGGTGCACAGAGAAGTTATTGTTATACGTCTTTTACAGAGTTTTGTTGTTTACAGCTATACAAAATCCCGAAACAGTCACAGGTATATTCCCAATCCCCCTTCCGTTTCCCCCCACTACGTCCCACCCCCCAAGTGGATGGATAGCCCCCATTAAGTTCCCTTAGTCTTACAGCTTAATCACAATGGTTATCTCTTTTACATATGATAGTTTAGGTTGAAAGTGTGTTTTAATGCAATTTTTAATGGCCTCTATATGATACATTTAAAGTTTATTACATTTACATAAGATTCACATAAAATATGCATTCCTATTAAAAGGTAACTACAATTTTACCATAATTTAAACTCTGACCTACCAATAATTTATTATGACATAAAACACAATGTTCCTTAAAATTCTGTTGGTTTTTAAATAATTTCATGCATAACACGAAGTTGTGAATATATAATGTCTCTTGGGTTTTTCTATATATATGTATTTTTATATATATATATTTTCTGCCTATCATAAAAATAAAACTTATACAGTGAGATTATGGCAACATTAATGGAAATGCCATACTTACTATTATCAAAAGAACATTCTATAAATTATAATAAGTAATATAAGTTAAATGCATTCTACATGGGTGATTAAAATGCTGAAACAAGTTCAAGTAGGACATAAAGAAAGGAATTTAAACTTCCATATGTCACTTACTAATAGCATTAAATTGCCAGAAATATCAGATATTTGTCTAAGAGGTAAAAATGAAATATGATATTTAATATGTTATGAAAAATCTATTTGTATAATAGATTATAAAAATTATCTCATTTTTTGTCATTTTATGATTTTTGAAAGCAAAACAAAGGAATATAAATGTAATCAAAATTAGTAAGATTTGTTTTTACTAACATCACAGGGAAAAAAGTTAAAACAATAGATATAAATTATATTTTAAAAATCCACATAATTATTTTTCCAAATTAGTATGTAAAACAGACTTATTATAAGGCTCACAACTAAACACAGATAACAAACTCACATATTAACTTAAAAATATGCCTTATAAAACCTTAAATTTTTTTTTTTTTTAAAAACAATGTTGCATTAGTTTCAGGTGCACAGAGAAGTTATTGTTATCGCTTTTACAGAGTTTTGTTGTTTACAGCTATACAAAATCAAACAGTCACAGGTATATTCCCAATCCCCTTCCGTTTCCCCACTACGTCCCACCCCAAGTGGATGGATAGCCCCCATTAAGTTCCCTTAGTCTTACAGCTTAATCACAATGGTTATCTCTTTTACATATGATAGTTTAGGTTGAAAGTGTGTTTTAATGCAATTTTTAATGGCCTCTATATGATACATTTAAAGTTTATTACATTTACATAAGATTCACATAAAATATGCATTCCTATTAAAAGGTAACTACAATTTTACCATAATTTAAACTCTGACCTACCAATAATTTATTATGACATAAAACACAATGTTCCTTAAAATTCTGTTGGTTTTTAAATAATTTCATGCATAACACGAAGTTGTGAATATATAATGTCTCTTGGGTTTTTTTCTATATATATGTATTTTTTTATATATATATATTTTCTGCCTATCATAAAAATAAAACTTATACAGTGAGATTATGGCAACATTAATGGAAATGCCATACTTACTATTATCAAAAGAACATTCTATAAATTATAATAAGTAATATAAGTTAAATGCATTCTACATGGGTGATTAAAATGCTGAAACAAGTTCAAGTAGGACATAAAGAAAGGAATTTAAACTTCCATATGTCACTTACTAATAGCATTAAATTGCCAGAAATATCAGATATTTGTCTAAGAGGTAAAAATGAAATATGATATTTAATATGTTATGAAAAATCTATTTGTATAATAGATTATAAAAATTATCTCATTTTTTGTCATTTTATGATTTTTGAAAGCAAAACAAAGGAATATAAATGTAATCAAAATTAGTAAGATTTGTTTTTACTAACATCACAGGGAAAAAAGTTAAAACAATAGATATAAATTATATTTTAAAAATCCACATAATTATTTTTCCAAATTAGTATGTAAAACAGACTTATTATAAGGCTCACAACTAAACACAGATAATAAACTCCCATGTAACTTAAAAATATGCCTTATACCTGAAATATTTCATGCTAACTTAGTTAAAAAACGTTAAAAATAAGGCATAACAAAGTCTAAAAATGACTTAGAGAAAGCCACAAAAAATAATAAAATTAAAAAGAACTTTCAAAATTGTGAATATGAACCCTGAGGATCAAACTGGTTATAAAAATACAAAATATAATCTGATATAAAGAGAGGCAAAAATAAAGACATAAACTAATTTGAGTTGTAGAAATAAACAGCCTTAAAAAATAGTTGTGTATCCTCAAAACAATAAATAATATACACATAAAATTTTCCATATTAAATATAGAGAGTTTGATGAGATTAACTGGCATATTTATACAGAAGCACAATAAAGATAATGTCATAAACTTTTGAGATAATTAAGATTCAAGATGATACCAAACAGTTATGTTAAATACATAAATAAATTAAATGAAAATGCTAGTATAAAGTGGCAATGCAGACAGGCTAATATAAGTAAGCACTCACGTTGTGTAGTTCTGATATTCTTACCTTTAAAATCTGAAAAACTGTTTAAACAGTAGGTACAGAAATGTGTAAGTCAATTAATTCATTTTATCAGAGAAATTTTGGTATCCCAAAAGATTGTGTAGGTATATATATTTTATGTATGTATGCATGTGTACATATATCATATATATATAAACACATATCTTACATATTATTTCTCTTCTATGTAACTGTATTTTTAAAATACACAATAAAACTAAGTTTCCATGTGTAGTTTTCAAATTATTAAAGTCTATACCTAAAAGGTAGTCTTTTACCTATATAGTGCAAAGCCAATGTTCTTTACGGTTCAAAGAGATAATAAATTTTAGTGAATATAAAGCAGTCTTACTGTGCAGGGTTTTTTCTTTGGACATACACCATACTAGGATTCAATCATTGGTCATCACAGCGAACAGTTTAAGCACTGACCCTATAAATTGATGTAGTGTGTAACCATGTTTTGGATTCTCACTGGTGCTATTTTTTTTTTACTATGCTCTCAGCTAGAAATAAGAAGTCTATGGCAAAGAAGTTGGGCTCAAAAATATTATCCTAGAAAATCATCAAAATAACAAATACATTTGGCTAAAAAGGTTTTTTCCATTTCTTCCCTAACTTCAAAGGAATTTTAATTTTAAATTTAATCATTTTGACCAATAGGAAAGTACCTTGTAAAGTTTTATTTGAAAGGTGCCTAAACTAACAAGGAGTTCAGTTTGCATAAATTATCCCAAGTGATTCAGAGAAAATATGAAGCTGTCATTTTTATCCCTTTTGCTGGGGGTTAAAATCTGAACTTAGCAGTAAGATAATAGATTTTTAAGATTTCCAGGCAAGTGGTTATGTACAGCACAAAGTTCAACAACAAAAAAACCTCTTTCTAACCCAGTTGCTCTTATTGACATACTAAAATTCATAGTTTGATACCCTTGCAAAACAGTATGGGAGAGCTTACCCTTTCCTATATGACCCAAGATCAAAGTGAAACTAGACCATTAACATGTAAAAACAATAAAAACTTCTCATTTCATTAAGCAATCGGAATCCCTAATTAGGCATTAACTCCTTTTCTTGTGTCTCCTTGTCTTTTTTGAGTATAAGTTAGAAAAATAATTTAAACTGTCTTATGACATATAATGACGCTATTAACAAGTTTACTTAATTGTTCATTTTAGGTTTTTAGCTCAGTTAATACACAGTAAGGATAGACAGTGAAAATTCATTAAAGAGCCAAGGTCCCATTTCTCCTGGAACTGCTCACTTTATGCAAAACTGAAAATCCAGTGAAATGTAATCTTAAGTAAGAAAAAGGTATCTCTCAGAAGCTAATTAAACATTGAATATCAAGGCTTAAAAAGTTTATGAGGTAATGTCACAAATTATATCCCATTTATTCCTCCCTTTTATTCCTCCCTAACCTTTACCTTTTAGAAACTACAAAAAAGGGTGAAGGGAAGACAAAAAAAAGTGGCTTAAATCAAATGCAGCAGAAAATTCCTTATAGCCTCACGTTCTTTTTTAAGAAGGTAAAACAAAGACACTATTCACTGCTCCCGAAGTGGGGATGCTTACTAAGCATATCTCTATCACAGCTAAACCAGAGCCCAAAAGATAGGAGGCGCCATAATTTTCCACAACAAAATAAAATAAAGCTTACCTTTGTATGTGGTTTCTGTCTCTTACCAGGCAAAAACTGGAAATCTGGGGGATCATCTCCATAACTTTCTTGGTTGGCTCAGAAATATTGCTTTTAAAATCTGACTGGGTCTCTTTTTGCTGCAATAGCTCCTGTTTGGCATATTCTTTGAGCCTTTTGTAAAGAGTACGTAGGCCCTGCGCTGTTCGAGGAGGGCGGTCTACTCCAATTGCATTATAGTTAACTGCTATGATATCCCAACATCTATTCTTTTCCACTATTACTGAATGTTTGTTAGTGTGTTCTTCCAGAATTTTAACATAAGGCTTCACAAGCTTTAACAAATCAAGCTTTTCAGATAAGGTAAAATTGGAAGATCTAGCTTTTCCTACCATTGTTCTTTTCAAATTAAGTAGGCAGTTTCTGAAACCACCATGCAGCTTTCAGCTCTGCTCAGCTCTTTTCACAAACAGAGAAAGATCGGGCTTAACTAGGCTAGCCTCATTTAGGCCCACGCCTACAGGGGAGGGTTTATTAAAATTCCTCCAGCTTAAGCTGACGCAGGTTCAGGAAATCTGCTTAAGCCAAGCCTGACCTACATAAAGCTTCTCACTAAAGAAGACAGGAAGGCACAGGCAAAACACACTTGTGTATAAAGAGAACAGCTCGAGATAGGATTTAATACACAAAGGTTTAAAGATAAGCATGGAACACAGCTAAAAACTGGCTAATTTAGTGAGAAGATCGAATTTCGACACGTTTGCCTAGCTCAGAGACTGAAACTGCATTGCAGTATTATTTATAAAACAAAAGAGGAACTTTAAAAAATGATGAAGATTCAGAGCCCCTAATCACTGTTTCTGAGCTGCTGTTCCTCTTACAAAATCTGCATAATTAAAAAGGGTGAAGGGAAGACAAAAAGTGGCTTAAATCAAATGCAGCAGAAAATTCCTTATAGCCTCACGTTCTTTTAAGAAGGTAAAACAAAGACACTATTCACTGCTCCCGAAGTGGGGATGCTTACTAAGCATATCTCTATCACAGCTAAACCAGAGCCCAAAAGATAGGAGGCGCCATAATTTTCCACAACAAAATAAAATAAAGCTTACCTTTGTATGTGGTTTCTGTCTCTTACCAGGCAAAAACTGGAAATCTGGGGGATCATCTCCATAACTTTCTTGGTTGGCTCAGAAATATTGCTTTTAAAATCTGACTGGGTCTCTTTTTGCTGCAATAGCTCCTGTTTGGCATATTCTTTGAGCCTTTTGTAAAGAGTACGTAGGCCCTGCGCTGTTCGAGGAGGGCGGTCTACTCCAATTGCATTATAGTTAACTGCTATGATATCCCAACATCTATTCTTTTCCACTATTACTGAATGTTTGTTAGTGTGTTCTTCCAGAATTTTAACATAAGGCTTCACAAGCTTTAACAAATCAAGCTTTTCAGATAAGGTAAAATTGGAAGATCTAGCTTTTCCTACCATTGTTCTTTTCAAATTAAGTAGGCAGTTTCTGAAACCACCATGCAGCTTTCAGCTCTGCTCAGCTCTTTTCACAAACAGAGAAAGATCGGGCTTAACTAGGCTAGCCTCATTTAGGCCCACGCCTACAGGGGAGGGTTTATTAAAATTCCTCCAGCTTAAGCTGACGCAGGTTCAGGAAATCTGCTTAAGCCAAGCCTGACCTACATAAAGCTTCTCACTAAAGAAGACAGGAAGGCACAGGCAAAACACACTTGTGTATAAAGAGAACAGCTCGAGATAGGATTTAATACACAAAGGTTTAAAGATAAGCATGGAACACAGCTAAAAACTGGCTAATTTAGTGAGAAGATCGAATTTCGACACGTTTGCCTAGCTCAGAGACTGAAACTGCATTGCAGTATTATTTTAATAAAAACAAAAGAGGAACTGTTGTGTGCTATTTGTTTACAAAATGAAAAACTAAAGATATGTAGTGTAGTGATTCCTGACAGAGCCCCTAATCACTGTTTCTGAGCTGCTGTTCCCTCTTACAAAATCTGCATAATGCTGGTCCTGCTGTCAATCACGAATTGCAAACCCTCTAGCTAGTTAGGTTACACCAGCTCAGACTCCACAGTAAAGCTGAGCTTCTCCATCACTGTACAGTCTATAACAGCCACCGTGGTTTTGTTTTTTCAGTTACTTAAGAATAAATCTTTGTTGAGCACTAAACCTGTGTTTTTAATGCAATGGATTATTCCAGCTGTAATGTATGTGAATATGCCAGCCTCCTTTACCATGTGTAGAAAACACAATTCACAGGGAGAATAGCATAAGAATGCCTTAAGACTGCACACAACAAAATCGCATTTGTTCTTATTACAGAGTAGGATTTTTATTTAGCTACAGTTACACAATTTGGACTATGAAAAGAAACAGCTAGTCTGGTCATTTGCAAGGCCATCAATTTGTGGGGTTAGGATATATTTTTTTCATCTCTGTCTGAGAACATGATAAATAACAAAGTGAACAAACAAGACTATTTTCTCCTGATATACAGGTTTTTCAGAGAAGAAAATGCGTTTGAACATACTTCAACAGTTCCCTTCAATCCAACAATTACTGAACACCTATAAAAATGCTCCACCTGAAAAAGGCCTAAGGAAAACAAAGGTAAATTTAGATACAATTGCTCTATAGAAATGCCATAAATTTTCAATTGCTTTGTTTTTCATTCTTTCAATAGAAGAGAATTAAGTTTATTAAGTTCTCACTCTGAGCCAGACTATATCCTAGAAGGTTTAAATGTGTGATGTGTCAGGAAAAAAAAGATTGCCAGGTTCACTAAAAGATGGCAGGTGTTTTCTGGCATACTCTCCAGGGTAATCTGATTCTTTAGTGGTCCCAGCCTCTCACTGTCTGAGTAGCGTAATTGCTGAGTAAGATTTTAGAAAATAGCCATGCAAATGATCCTTGTCCATAGAGATGCAAATTGAAAATTGACCTGCTCAGAAAATTTGACCTTAGTTACTTGAAAACCAAGAACACAGGATATATACTATCTTTAAATAATATTGTTATTTTTGGAATAAATACAGGTGTTAAGAAATGAAGTGCTAATGGAAATATGAAAAACCATTCAATCTAACTACCAAGGAAACGTATACCAAAAAATGATTTTCATCCATAAGATTGGAAAAATTCTGAAAAGATCAAAAAGTACTCCTGTGGACTATTCATGCGAGTGTAAAATGGCATTTGTGATGGTAATGAGATTATTAATAATTTACATGTATTAAAAATAAACCTCTAAAATTGCAGTAATTTTACTTCTCAGAATGTACATTGAAAAATACTCAAGCACACAAGGGCCAGCAAGGCCTTCTTAGTAGTTGCACAGTATTGGAAGCAATCTAAGAGAACATGGCTTGACAACAATTTGAAGTCATTAAGTACATCCATACTATTGTCTACCCTGGGCAGCATTAAAATGTAAGAAATATATTCGTATGTATTGACATAGAACAAGTTTCAAAATAAATGGTAAGTAGAAAAAAAAAAAAAAACACATAATACAAACATACATACAATACAATTTCATTACGGTTACCAAAAACACCCAAAGCCAAGTATTTCTGTATACCAAAAATACATAGGTAGGTACAGAATGCAGGTTGATACACAGGTATGAAAATGCACTCCAAAAAGGTGGAGAACTCCACTGTTTAATTACAGGAGCCATGAGCCCCAGCTAGTTATTGAGCAGGGGTTTTTTGGCCCTGAGGCCCTGGAGGCTTAGCTTCTCCACTAAGGATCAAACCCTGTGGGGAAACAAACCAGTGAAGGCTTTTGCAGCTTCGGCCAAGACAGGAGAAAAACATCTTGGAAATGAAAGAACTAAGATAAAAACAAGCTGATTAGATTCAGATGGGCTCATTAGCTGGGTCATACTGATCAGCAACAGCTGGGAGACCTATCATGGCCTTTGGAACACAGGATCAGTGCACGTTAGAACACTGCATGCGCACACAGGACAGACTCCTTAACTTCTTGCTGGTCTAGCTGCCCCCAGCTACAGCACACCCTTTCCATTCTTAAGTCACTAAAGTAATTATTGATCAGGGCTGTGAGTGGGTCCCAGCCCGTGTTAATATCATTCCCACCAAACACCTTGATGCTTAAGCTCTCAATAAAAGCAGACTCATGAATGTGTTCAGGGCCTTGATCCAAGAGGTCTTGAGACCCCCCACCATCCTTTCTCTCTGTGTGTGCATGTATTTTGTTACGTCTTCGTCGCACCCACTATTCTCTATGCACCTGGCTGACATGCTGCAGCAAAACCCCTCAACCACTGCAGTGGACGACCAAGGAAGTCCAGCTATTGAGCATTTTACATGTGGTTAATAGGACTAAGAGTTTTTTATTTTAGTAATTTTAACTGATTTAAACATAATTTTTAACTGAAGCAGCGTATTTTCCCAAACACAACTTCATTGTTTGGATAGGATTACATTTTACTTAACCCTTTTGTTTCACAAATGATTATTGTTTCTAGCACTACTAACAAGAACTTCTTTGATCTAACTTATAGTCAGACTACTCTGAGCCTTCTTCTCAAGGTCTTTAGCAAGAATCCTGCTAAACCAGTTTATAGATGCCACTAATAGACAAGAAATTCTTTTTTTTTTTTTTTTTTGGTATTTACTTATTTTATTTTTATTTTAACACCAAAAACATTTTGTTTTGGGATATAGCCAATTAACAATCTTTTGACAGTTTCAGGTAAACAGTAAAGGGACTCAGCCATATATATGCATGTATCCATTCTCCCTCAAACTTATTTCATTCTTTTTAACGATTGAACAATATTCCAATATACATATCTTCTTTATCCATTCCTCTGATGATGGATATTTAGGTTGTTCCCATGTCTCAGCTACTGTAAACAGTGCTGCAATGAACACTGGGGTACATGTATCATTTCGGACCATGTTTTTCTCTGGACATATGCCCAGGGGATTGAGGGGTCATATGGTAGCTCTATTTTTAGTTTTCTAAGGAGCATCCATACTGTTCTCCATAGTGGCTGTACCAATTTACATCCACAATAGTGCAGGAAAGTCCCCTCTCCCCATCCTCTCTTCAGTATTTGTTTGTGGATTTTTGATGACAGCCATTCTGACCAGTGTGAGGTGATATCTCACTGTAGTTTTAATTTGCATTTCTCTAATAATTAGTGATTTCGAATTTCTTTTCGTGTACATATTGGCCATCTGTATGTCCTCTTTAGAGAAACGTCTATTTAGGTCTTCTACCCATTTTTTGAGTGGGTTATTTGTTTTGATTCTAGTAAGGGTCATAAGCTCTTTGTAAATTTTAGAGACTAATTCCTTATCAATCACATCATTTGCAACTATTTTTTCCCAATCTGTGGGCTGTCTTTTTGTTTTGTTTATTGTTCTCCTTTGCTGTGCAAAAGTTTTTGAGTTTGAATAGGTCCTACTCGTTTATTTTTGCTCTTATTTCATTATTCTGTGGGATAGATTAAAAAAGATGCTGTGTGATTTTATGTCAGAGTGTTTTCCTTACTTTTTTTTTGGCCACTTCTGTTGGTCTTTCATTTATCTGTTTTTCATCCATCTTTGTTCTTTGGCCTGTGTGGGCCTCCCATCACAGAGACCTCTGTCGCTGCAGAGCACCGGCTCAGGGCGCATGCGCTCCAGAGCTCCGGTTCATAGTTGGACACATCGGTCCAGCCACACCATGGCACATGGGATCTTCCCAGGCCAGGGATCGAACCAGCACCCCTTGTACTGCAAGGCGGTGTCCTTACCCACTGGACCACCAGGGAAGCCCCCCGGTATTTTTCTCTTAAGAGTTTTATAGTGTCTGGTCTAACATTTAGGTCTTTAATCCATTTTGAGCTTATTTTTGTGTATGGAGTTAAGTTCAATTCAGTTGCTCAGTCTTGCCTGACTGTTTGTGATCCCAACAGACTGCAGCAAGCAAGGCCTCCCTGTTCCTCACCATATCCCAGAGTTTGTTCAAACTTATATTCATTGACGCAGTGATGCCATCCAATCATCTCATCCTCTGCCGTCCCCTTCTCTTCTGCCTTCTATTCATCCCAGCATCAGGGTCTTTTTCAATGAGCTGTCTCTTCGCATCAAATGGCCAGAGTACTGGAGCTTCACCTTCAGCATCAGTCCTTCCAATGAATATTGATTTCCTTTAGAATTGACTGGTTTGATCCCCTTGGAGTGCAAGGGACTCTCAAGAGTCTTCTCCAACACCACAGCTCAAAGGCATCAATCCTTCAGCACTCAGCCTTCTTTATGGTCCAACTCTCACATCCATACATGACTACTGGAAAAACCATAGTTTTGACTAAACGGACCCTTGTTGGCAAAGTGATGTTTCTGTTTTATAATACTCTGTCTACATTTGTCATAGCTTTTCTTCCAAGGAGCAAGCATCTCTGAATTTCACGTCTTCTATCACTGTCCACAGTGATTAAGGAATGATCTAATTTCGTGTTTTTTATATCTGACTGTCCAGATTTCCCAGCACAATTTGTTTAAGAGACTGTCTCCTTTGCTGTGCAAAAGTTTTTGAGTTTGAATAGGTCCTACTCGTTATTTTTGCTCTTATTTCATTATTCTGTGGGATAGATTAAAAAAGATGCTGTGTGATTTTATGTCAGAGTGTTTTCCTTACTTTTTTTTTGGCCACTTCTGTTGGTCTTTCATTTATCTGTTTTTCATCCATCTTTGTTCTTTGGCCTGTGTGGGCCTCCCATCACAGAGACCTCTGTCGCTGCAGAGCACCGGCTCAGGGCGCATGCGCTCCAGAGCTCCGGTTCATAGTTGGACACATCGGTCCAGCCACACCATGGCACATGGGATCTTCCCAGGCCAGGGATCGAACCAGCACCCCTTGTACTGCAAGGCGGTGTCCTTACCCACTGGACCACCAGGGAAGCCCCCCGGTATTTTTCTCTTAAGAGTTTTATAGTGTCTGGTCTAACATTTAGGTCTTTAATCCATTTTGAGCTTATTTTTGTGTATGGAGTTAAGTTCAATTCAGTTGCTCAGTCTTGCCTGACTGTTTGTGATCCCAACAGACTGCAGCAAGCAAGGCCTCCCTGTTCCTCACCATATCCCAGAGTTTGTTCAAACTTATATTCATTGACGCAGTGATGCCATCCAATCATCTCATCCTCTGCCGTCCCTTCTCTTCTGCCTTCTATTCATCCCAGCATCAGGGTCTTTTTCAATGAGCTGTCTCTTCGCATCAAATGGCCAGAGTACTGGAGCTTCACCTTCAGCATCAGTCCTTCCAATGAATATTGATTTCCTTTAGAATTGACTGGTTTGATCCCCTTGGAGTGCAAGGGACTCTCAAGAGTCTTCTCCAACACCACAGCTCAAAGGCATCAATCCTTCAGCACTCAGCCTTCTTTATGGTCCAACTCTCACATCCATACATGACTACTGGAAAAACCATAGTTTTGACTAAACGGACCCTTGTTGGCAAAGTGATGTTTCTGTTTTATAATACTCTGTCTACATTTGTCATAGCTTTTCTTCCAAGGAGCAAGCATCTCTGAATTTCACGTCTTCTATCACTGTCCACAGTGATTAAGGAATGATCTAATTTCGTGTTTTTTATATCTGACTGTCCAGATTTCCCAGCACAATTTGTTTAAGAGACTGTCTTTTTAACATTGTGTAGTCTTGCTGCCTTTGTCACAGATTTATTAACTATGGGTGCATGGGTTTATTTCTGGGTTTTCTACCCTGTTCCATTGACCTATATTTCTACTTTTGTGCCAGTACCATACTGTTTTGATGACCGTAGCTTCATAGTATAAAGTCAGGGACCCTGGGCTTCCCCTGGTGGTCCAGTGGATAAGGACACCGCCTTGCACTGCAAGGGGCGCCGGTTCGATCCCTGGCCTGGGAAGATCCCACGTGCCGCGGAGCGGCTGGACCGATGCGTCCAATTACCGAGCCGGAGCTCTGGAGCGCATGCGCCCAGAGCCGGCGCTCTGCAGCGACAGACGCCACCGTGATGGGAGGCCCACAGGGGCCAAAAGAACAAAGACGGATGAAAATTAGAGAAATGAAAGACCAATGGAAGTGGCCCACCCGCTCCCCTCCCTCCCCAACCCGACCCTCACCCAAAATAAATAAATAAAAAACTTTAAAAAAAAAAAAAAAAAAAAAAAGTCAGGGACCCTGATTCCTCCAGCTTCACTTTTCTTTTTCCAGACTGCTTTGGCCACTCAGGGTCTTTTGTGACTCCATACAAATTTTGAGATTTTTTGTTCTAATTTCGTAACAAATGCCATTGGTAATCTGACAGGGATTGCATTTAATCTGTAGATTGCCTTGGGTAGTATAGTTATTTTGACAATACTGATTCTTCCACTTCACAAAAATGGTGTATCTTTCCATTTGTTTATTTCTTTCCTCAGCATTTTATAGTTTTCAGAGTATAGGTCTTTTGTTTTCCTTGGGGAGGTAAACTCCTAGGTATTTCATTCTTTTTGATGCAATGGTAAATAGAATTGCTTCTTGAATTTCTCTTTCTAATCTTTCATTGTTCACATATACAAACACAACAGACTTCTGTATATTAACTTTGTAACCTGAAACTTCTCCAAATTCAATGATGAGTTCTAGTAGTTTTCTGGTATCATCTTTAGGATCTTCTATGTATAGTTATCATGTCATCTGCAAACAGTGACAGTAACATCATTTCCAATTTGGATTCCCTTTACTTCTTTTTCTTCTCTGCTGTAGCTAGGACTTTTCAAAACTATGTTGAATAAAAGTGATGAGTGGACATCCTTGTCTTATTCCTGATCTTAGAGGGAATGCTTTGAGCTCTTCACTATTTAGTATGATATTAGCTATAGGTTTTTTATATATGGCCTTTATTATATTGAGGTGTGTACCCTTTATGCCCACTTTCTGGAGAGATTTTATCAAAAATGGGTGCTGAATTTCATCAGTCTTTTCTGCAACTACTCAGATGATCATATGTTTTTTATTCTACAATTTGTTGATATAAGTTGGTGATACCCAATCAAATTTTTTATACTTCTAACCTTCATACCTAACCAAGTTTCTCTCAGTAATTTTCTACATACTGACTTAACCAAATTTCTCTCAGTCATTTTCTGCATACTAACTCCCTTACCCTGTTCACTGGCTACAAACCCCTATTGTAGTAGCAGCTGAGTTCAGTCTTTCTCGCCTGCTGCAATAGTCTTGAGTAAAGCCTTCTTGCCTGTTTAACTTGTTGGTACATTTTTCTTGACAATACACATAATCATATCACCAGAATAGTCAATTTTAAATTGATTCTGCTTGAATGAATTTTTTCTATGTTCTGATATAAGACTTAATGGATCTGTTTGAATATTTTATGCAGAGAATACAAATTATGATACTGTGTGCAAATTGTAATTGATTTTTAATCTGAATTACTTATTCTGTCTTAATTATTTTCTAGCTAAAAAACAATGAGCTAACTTTTTAATATAAAAAAGTATACTACTAAAAAAAAGTATAGTACTGATGCATCAAATGCAGATGTAGAAACTTGTACTCATGAAATGATGAAGAAAAAAAGATAGACTGAACTAAAGCATATTGCTTATTTCACATTGAATACCAAGTGCAATTTGCTAAAGCAGAATAGCAGGAATAATCTGTTTAATGCATTTTAAAAGTTAAATAAACTAAAAGACATTGTCAACATACACATAGTAAATCTGAACAGTTTTCCCTCAACAAACAAGAATTGATTAAGTTTAGCCACTTCAAATCAAATTTAAATATTCAGAAATATTTTTAAATAATTATGTAACAAGGTATGACCTTGTAACTTCAGTCAGACACAAAATGGTTTGGTTTCTTTCACACACACAAAAAAGGAAACCATTTTAGACAAAGAGATGGTAAAAGTATAAATACACCACTTTCAGTTACAGAAATTTTGTCAAAAATTATGGATAAATGATTTTTAAACAGATTTGTATTTATATATGGCCTTTATTATATTGAGGTGTGTACCCTTTATGCCCACTTTCTGGAGAGATTTTATCAAAAATGGGTGCTGAATTTCATCAGTCTTTTCTGCAACTACTCAGATGATCATATGTTTTTTATTCTACAATTTGTTGATATAAGTTGGTGATACCCAATCAAATTTTTTATACTTCTAACCTTCATACCTAACCAAGTTTCTCTCAGTAATTTTCTACATACTGACTTAACCAAATTTCTCTCAGTCATTTTCTGCATACTAACTCCCTTACCCTGTTCACTGGCTACAAACCCCTATTGTAGTAGCAGCTGAGTTCAGTCTTTCTCGCCTGCTGCAATAGTCTTGAGTAAAGCCTTCTTGCCTGTTTAACTTGTTGGTACATTTTTCTTGACAATACACATAATCATATCACCAGAATAGTCAATTTTAAATTGATTCTGCTTGAATGAATTTTTTCTATGTTCTGATATAAGACTTAATGGATCTGTTTGAATATTTTATGCAGAGAATACAAATTATGATACTGTGTGCAAATTGTAATTGATTTTTAATCTGAATTACTTATTCTGTCTTAATTATTTTCTAGCTAAAAAACAATGAGCTAACTTTTTAATATAAAAAAGTATACTACTAAAAAAAAGTATAGTACTGATGCATCAAATGCAGATGTAGAAACTTGTACTCATGAAATGATGAAGAAAAAAAGATAGACTGAACTAAAGCATATTGCTTATTTCACATTGAATACCAAGTGCAATTTGCTAAAGCAGAATAGCAGGAATAATCTGTTTAATGCATTTTAAAAGTTAAATAAACTAAAAGACATTGTCAACATACACATAGTAAATCTGAACAGTTTTCCCTCAACAAACAAGAATTGATTAAGTTTAGCCACTTCAAATCAAATTTAAATATTCAGAAATATTTTTAAATAATTATGTAACAAGGTATGACCTTGTAACTTCAGTCAGACACAAAATGGTTTGGTTTCTTTCACACACACAAAAAAGGAAACCATTTTTAGACAAAGAGATGGTAAAAGTATAAATACACCACTTTCAGTTACAGAAATTTTGTCAAAAATTATGGATAAATGATTTTTTAAACAGATTTGTATTTATTTATTTCTGGCTATGCTGGGTCTTCGTTGCTGTGCAGGCTTTTCTCTAGATGTGGCAAGCGAGTCTACTCTCCAATTGTGGTTTGAAGGCATCTCATTATGGTGGCTTCTCTTTTTGCAGAGGATGGGCTTCAGCAGTTGCGGATCCTGGGCTCTAGAGCACAGGCTCAACAGCTGTGGTGCACAAGCTCAATCGCTCAGCGGCATGTGGGATCCTCCCAGATCAGGGATCAAACCCAAGTCTTCTGCATTGGCAGGTGGATTCTTTACCACTGACCCACAAGGGAAGCCCCTAGACAAATTATTTCAAAAGATACTTTAAAAATGAAAAGATCTTCAATTAAGTCACCAACAATTATCTATTGAATATGAGGCCTAACATGTCAAAACCGATCGAAAATATTTTAAATTGAAAGTTCTTTTCTTTAGATTTAAATGAGTTCTATGATAAAAGAGATCATATTTTATTTCAAAGGACTTTAAAAGTTACAAAGAAATGTTATCAATTCATGACCAAATAAATACATAAACTCATAACACAGGTATGTTTTAATCTTCTATGTCTTCCAAAGAAGTTCAGGTAGACATGGAAAAAACAATAGTTCTACAACTAAAGATGCTGCTCTGTTAAGACTAAAACTCCAGATTTATTGAAGTTTTAAAATAAGAAATTAATATTTCATTTATTACTCTGCTCATATACATTATGAAAACATTTTGCTTAACTTTCTAGAGCAGACTCTATGAAAATTGTCATGAATATAGTTGTTAAAACCATGTGGAGGGGCTTCCCTGGTGGTCCAGTGGGTAAGGACACCGCCTTGCAGGGCAAGGGGCGCCGGTTCGAGCCCTGGCCTGGGAAGATTCCACGTGCTGCGGAGCGGCTGGACTGATGTGTCCAACTACCGAGCCGGAGCTCTGGAGCGCATGCACCCAGAGCTGGTGCTCTGCGACAACAGAGGCCGCCGCGATGGGAAGCCCACATGGGCCAAAGAAAAAAGATGGATGAAAATGGACAAATGAAAGACCAATAGAAGTGGCCCACCTGCTCCCCTCCCTCCCTACCCCCACCCCCACCCGAATAAATAAATAAATAAATCTTTAAAAAAAAGAAAAACCATGTGGAGAACTTCTCTAGTGGTCCAGTTGTTAAGAATCCTCCTACCAGGGGCTTCCCTGGTGGTCCAGTGGGTAAGGACACCGCCTTGCTGTGCAAGGGGTGCCAGTTCGATCCCTGGCCTGGGAAGATCCCATGTGCCGAGGAGCGGCTGGACCCATGTGTCCAATTACCGAGCCGGAGCTCTGGAGCGCATGCGCCCAGAGCCGGTGCTCTGAGACAACAGAGACCACTGCGGTGGGAGGCCCATGCGGGCCAAAGAACAAAGATGGATGAAAATAGATAAATGAAAGACCAATAGAAGTGGCCTGCCCACCCCCCTCCCACCCACCTCCAAAAAAGAAAGTAAGTCCTGGGCTGAAAAAAAAGGAATCCTCCTACCAATGCAGGGTACATAGGTTTGATCCCTGGTCTGGGAAGAGTCCACCTGCTGGAGAATAACTATGCCCATACACAACTTCTGAACCCACACTCTGGAGCCCAGGCTCTGCAACAGGAGAAGCCACAGCAATGAGAAACCCAAACACCACAACTAGAGTGTAGCCTTCACTCACCACAACTAGAAAACACCCATGTGCAGTAACAAAGACCCAGCAAAGTCAAAAATAATAAAGTAAATACTTAATTAAAGAAAACTATTTGGAATATATATGCAGGTATCAGTTTATGGAACTGGTTTAAGAAAGAACATAATTTACTTAATGATGTTTTTCTTTTCTGCCGGCACTCATTGGTTGAGTCATAAAAAAGTTATAAATTATGTATTATCTATTTAATTTACAATGATTATTGCTTATAATTATTGTATTATAAACTCCAACCCAATATTTTTTTAAAAAAAATGAAAGGAATACTTGCTAAACATTCAATAATCAAAGATGAAAAAAATGGTAATGTGATTTACATTTGCTCATCAATATCACACTATACATGAGTTAAATTTGAAACTAAGAAAAAGAAAGGCATATTTGTGACCTGGTTAGACAAGTAAAAGAATCTATGTTTAAAGTAAAATTTCCATAAAAATACAAGTAAGCAACTGATACTATATATCCCTCTAACATAAACTGGCAGAGAATTTTAATTATCATAAAGAGTTTTATGTAAATTGCACAAACATCCACAAGAAAAAATTTTTAAATACTTTATTGACATTGAAATTTAGAAATGCTTTTAAATTTATACAATGCTCTTTTGAATTTAATGTTAATAATATGCAGTTGACACAAGAATTAGTAAATCTACTTAACCTGGACAGACATGTTTTTGAAACTTCTATGCTTTTGTTTCCAAGTCAAATCAAATCTTCTAAAACAGATGAGATAGTTTTGGTGATGTGGATACAAATACAAACATAAATTTTTTCAAACTCAATTCATGGGTAAGGACACCGCCTTGCAGTGCAAGGGGCACCAGTTTGATCCCTGGTCTGGGAAGATCCCATGTGCCGCGGAGCGGCTGCACCAATGTGTCCAACTATTGAGCCGGAGTTCTGGAGCGCATGCATGCTCTGCAGCAACAGAGGGCACTGCAATGGGAGGCCCACACAGGCCAAAGAACAAAGATGGATGAAAAATAGATAAATGAAAGACCAATAGAAGTGGTCAATAAAAAAAAATTCATTTCAGCTAGTGAACAACTTTTACGTATGTTTAGAACTAATTTATTTCATAAATATGAAATCTAATCAAGAATTCAAAATAAAAATTCAGCATCTAAATTGAGATCTGCTGTAAATGTAAAATATATACCAATTGTCAAAGATTTAGTATGACTAGTAATAACTTGTATGTAACTTGTATGTAATAACTTGTATGTAATAACTTGTATGTAAATTACATGGTTGAACTGATTAATATTGAGCTGATTAAAATGTATTATCAAATTAATTTCGAATCTAGTAGGATGGTGATGATGGCACATGCAGAGAAGCGACAGAAAGACAGACATGGACAGTGGACATATGGACATTGTGGGGAAGGAACAGTGGGTGAGAGGCGTAAAGGAAAAATGGTAATGTGATTTACATTTGCTCATCAATATCACACTATACATGAGTTAAATTTGAAACTAAGAAAAAGAAAGGCATATTTGTGACCTGGTTAGACAAGTAAAAGAATCTATGTTTAAAGTAAAATTTCCATAAAAATACAAGTAAGCAACTGATACTATATATCCCTCTAACATAAACTGGCAGAGAATTTTAATTATCATAAAGAGTTTTATGTAAATTGCACAAACATCCACAAGAAAAAATTTTTAAATACTTTATTGACATTGAAATTTAGAAATGCTTTTAAATTTATACAATGCTCTTTTGAATTTAATGTTAATAATATGCAGTTGACACAAGAATTAGTAAATCTACTTAACCTGGACAGACATGTTTTTGAAACTTCTATGCTTTTGTTTCCAAGTCAAATCAAATCTTCTAAAACAGATGAGATAGTTTTGGTGATGTGGATACAAATACAAACATAAATTTTTTCAAACTCAATTCATGGGTAAGGACACCGCCTTGCAGTGCAAGGGGCACCAGTTTGATCCCTGGTCTGGGAAGATCCCATGTGCCGCGGAGCGGCTGCACCAATGTGTCCAACTATTGAGCCGGAGTTCTGGAGCGCATGCATGCTCTGCAGCAACAGAGGGCACTGCAATGGGAGGCCCACACAGGCCAAAGAACAAAGATGGATGAAAATAATAAATGAAAGACCAATAGAAGTGGTCAATAAAAAAAAATTCATTTCAGCTAGTGAACAACTTTTACGTATGTTTAGAACTAATTTATTTCATAAATATGAAATCTAATCAAGAATTCAAAATAAAAATTCAGCATCTAAATTGAGATCTGCTGTAAATGTAAAATATATACCAATTGTCAAAGATTTAGTATGACTAGTAATAACTTGTATGTAACTTGTATGTAATAACTTGTATGTAATAACTTGTATGTAAATTACATGGTTGAACTGATTAATATTGAGCTGATTAAAATGTATTATCAAATTAATTTCGAATCTAGTAGGATGGTGATGATGGCACATGCAGAGAAGCGACAGAAAGACAGACATGGACAGTGGACATATGGACATTGTGGGGAAGGAACAGTGGGTGAGAGGCGTAAAGGAAGTAGCATGAAGGCCTGTACTATCATAAGTGAAGAAAATAGCTCTAGTCATTGCTATGTGAGAAAAGGGGATCCTTCAGGGGTGCTGTGTGATGGTCGGGAGGGGTGGGAAGGGGGGGATATACGTGTGACTGATCTGGGAACATACATATCTGTAACCAAAAAAACTCTGTAAAAGTTAAAAGTAAAATAAAGGTTTAAAAAAAAAAATTAATTTCACCTGCTGCTTGTAGTTTCATTTATGTGGCTACTAGGAAATTTTCAAATCTTTTATATAAGATTTATACTGTATCTATTGGACAACTCTCGTCAAGAAGGATAGGCACCAAACTAATGAACAACTATTACTGGGAGTAAGGGCAACAGCTTAGAATCTATCATTTATCTGTATTAGATAGCAAAGACATTTCAGAAGGCAATTAGCAAATCATATTAAAATGTAACATAATCACATTTATGATCTGACAATTTAGAAATGTTTGCATAAGTTTTTTAGACCACATGGACAAAGATGTTCACCGGAGGATTGTTTTTAATAAAACCCTAAATAAATCAAGATAAATTCATACTTTGGTATACCTTGCAGCAATTAAAAGGATGAGGTATATCTGTATGTTCTAAAAGGAAAACAAAAATCTCCAAAGCACACCAGTGACAACTGTAAAGTACTCTCAGCAAGAAACAACTTCCTCCAAATCCCTGCACTAAGAGATCTGACCAGGCATAGGCTTCTAACAGCCTAAAGGCCCCATCCCTAGGACAACCAAGCTGCCCTACTATTCTGAAAAGGCTCAGAGCTATTAAAAGAATTTACTCTTTGTTCTAGCCAACACCTGACCAAAGGCCCCTGACCTCCTTTTGGTAGCACATTGACTAAAAGGATTTACAACTGTGAATCCTTCTTCTGTCCCTTTGACATGCTTTGCATCTCCCACAACTCGAGAGTATCTTTCTCAAGGACCTGAAAGTCATTCCTTTGAATTGTAATTATCAAAAAGAGTAAGAGCCCAGCCTTACTGAGAAGGCAGGATCAAATTTCAAATTAATTTCGTAGGATGGTGATGATGGCACATGCAGAGAAGCGACAGAAAGACAGACATGGACAGTGGACATATGGACATTGTGGGGAAGGAACAGTGGGTGAGAGGCGTAAAGGAAGTAGCATGAAGGCCTGTACTATCATAAGTGAAGAAAATAGCTCTAGTCATTGCTATGTGAGAAAAGGGGATCCTTCAGGGGTGCTGTGTGATGGTCGGGAGGGGTGGGAAGGGGGGGATATACGTGTGACTGATCTGGGAACATACATATCTGTAACCAAAAAAACTCTGTAAAAGTTAAAAGTAAAATAAAGGTTTAAAAAAAAAAATTAATTTCACCTGCTGCTTGTAGTTTCATTTATGTGGCTACTAGGAAATTTTCAAATCTTTTATATAAGATTTATACTGTATCTATTGGACAACTCTCGTCAAGAAGGATAGGCACCAAACTAATGAACAACTATTACTGGGAGTAAGGGCAACAGCTTAGAATCTATCATTTATCTGTATTAGATAGCAAAGACATTTCAGAAGGCAATTAGCAAATCATATTAAAATGTAACATAATCACATTTATGATCTGACAATTTAGAAATGTTTGCATAAGTTTTTTAGACCACATGGACAAAGATGTTCACCGGAGGATTGTTTTTAATAAAACCCTAAATAAATCAAGATAAATTCATACTTTGGTATACCTTGCAGCAATTAAAAGGATGAGGTATATCTGTATGTTCTAAAAGGAAAACAAAAATCTCCAAAGCACACCAGTGACAACTGTAAAGTACTCTCAGCAAGAAACAACTTCCTCCAAATCCCTGCACTAAGAGATCTGACCAGGCATAGGCTTCTAACAGCCTAAAGGCCCCATCCCTAGGACAACCAAGCTGCCCTACTATTCTGAAAAGGCTCAGAGCTATTAAAAGAATTTACTCTTTGTTCTAGCCAACACCTGACCAAAGGCCCCTGACCTCCTTTTGGTAGCACATTGACTAAAAGGATTTACAACTGTGAATCCTTCTTCTGTCCCTTTGACATGCTTTGCATCTCCCACAACTCGAGAGTATCTTTCTCAAGGACCTGAAAGTCATTCCTTTGAATTGTAATTATCAAGAAGAGTAAAGCCAAGGTCTCCCAGCCTTACTGAGAAGGCAGGATCCTAACTCTGATAACTGCCAGCTAGCAGACACAGCTTCCCTAATCTCATTTACACAGACCTACTTTTTGTCATTTTTCACTTCCCTGACTCTACATGAGCGCGCTGACTCCCTCATCCTCCCTTCAAAAGCCGAGTCACTTCTGCACAAATCAGAATGGAGTGCAGCTCTTTACCCCACTGTCAGGAGCTACTGAATAAAATCTGTGTACACTGTTTTAAACTAATGTCTGGCTTTGTTTATCTTTGACACTAATGAATGAAAAACTCAAGCTGTAAGTAGATATATGTACACTGTATGGCATCATTTATTTGAAAGACCCCACTCACATCAGTAATTCCAATTTCATACAGATAAAATTTATAAAAACCTAGCTTTACTTGTAGTATTTGGGGGGAGGATGTATTTAGGCACATTAATCTGAATGAATTCATGAAGTATTTTGAGGAAAATGTACTGATGTCTGCAAGTTTAAAATTCACTTTTCAAGAGACAGACTGATGGATGAATACATGAACAGATACATAATAAAGCAAATACAGTAAAATTTTAATTATGGAACCTAGGTGATTGGTATATGAGAAGTCAATGTAAAACTATCAACATTTCTTTACGTTTAAAAACTGTATGTTTAGGGCTTCCCCTGGTGGTCCAGTGGATAAGGACACCGCCTTGCAGTGCAAGGGGCGCCGGTTCGAGCCCTGGCCTGGGAAGATCCCATGCGCCGCGGAGCGGCTGGACTGATGTGTCCAATCACCGAGCCGGAGCTCTGGGCGCCCAGAGCCGGTGCTCTGCGACAACAAACGCCACCGCGATGGGAGACCCGCAGGAGCCAAAGAACAAAGATGGATGAAAACAGAGAAATGAAAGACCAATGGAAGTGGCCCACCCGCTCCCCTCCCTCCCCAATCCGATCCCAGCCCAAAATAAATAAATAAATAAATAAATCTTTAAAAAAAAAAAAACACTGTATGTTTAAAAAATTATCCTTAAAAATAAATATAGCAGCTAATACATTTTAACACTTCAACTATTAAAAATGTGGGAAGCATGGACAAAACTAAATTTCAAAAGTAGAATTTAGATAACTGGATCTACTAAACTTAATAAATAAGAAATAGTTCATTCCACTAAGGATAAATTCTACTGTACTTTCAGACTATTTCATTCAGCCTCCACAGGGGCACAGAGTGCTACCCCCAAACTCTGTGGTGCAGTGTTTAATCCAAGATCAGAAGTAGCAGGAGGAGTCAGTCCCTCCCAGAGTGTGGGGTTGAAGTGATTTTGTTCCATGAACTTACTTGTTAGGTAAAAAGAGCACATGACTAGTGAGATTATTTCTACATTTTAGGAGATTTAAGGGAAAAAAAAAAAAAAAAGTAAGGATTTTATACCTTATTAGTCTTTGTCTTAGCCCAGGTTTTCTGGCAAACAGGGCCTGAAACAATGACTCAAATGCTGAGGTTTTCCTTGGGTGTTGCATACACACAGCTTCAAAAGTGAAAAAAAAATGAACTGAGGCAAAGAATTATGTGAAGTGCTGGCTTGGAGACTTCCCTGGTGGTCCAGTGGTTAGGACTCCACTTCCACTGCAAGGGGAATGAGTCTGATCCCTGGTCAGGAAACTAAGACTCTGAACGCCACAGGGACAATAAATAAATAAATATGATTCTTCATCGTGCCAGCTACCACTTTACAACAAGCTAGAAAAGACAGAGTAAGTCACTTGGCAAATGTATCCATTTGGTACTCTCCTTGAAACATCTCCTAATACACTATAAAAAGAAACAGAGTAGTCCATGGAGAAAAAAGAGGAGCTTCTCTGCCAGGTTCCATCCTGTCTCCCATTTCTCAATGACCAAGCTCATCCCACTAGGAATAAACTCTACTGCACTTTCAGACTTTGGGAAACTATCAATTCTTCGGCACTCAGCCATCTTTATGGTCCAACTCTCATAATCATGCATGACTACCGGAAAAATCATAGTTTTGACTATGCAGACCTTTATCAACAAAGTGATGTCTCTGCTTTTTAATACCAGATTAAAGCTGTACTCAAACAGGATTAATCCCATTTGCACACAATTTAAGTAACTGAGGAATTGCTAGACCAAATTACATGTTAGTGTATGAAAAAACTTGCCCCCACAATTTAAGCAAAACATTTTTCCCCGTTTTCTAAGCATGGACAAAACTAAATTTCAAAAGTAGAATTTAGATAACTGGATCTACTAAACTTAATAAATAAGAAATAGTTCATTCCACTAAGGATAAATTCTACTGTACTTTCAGACTATTTCATTCAGCCTCCACAGGGGCACAGAGTGCTACCCCCAAACTCTGTGGTGCAGTGTTTAATCCAAGATCAGAAGTAGCAGGAGGAGTCAGTCCCTCCCAGAGTGTGGGGTTGAAGTGATTTTGTTCCATGAACTTACTTGTTAGGTAAAAAGAGCACATGACTAGTGAGATTATTTCTACATTTTAGGAGATTTAAGGGAAAAAAAAAAAAAAAAGTAAGGATTTTATACCTTATTAGTCTTTGTCTTAGCCCAGGTTTTCTGGCAAACAGGGCCTGAAACAATGACTCAAATGCTGAGGTTTTCCTTGGGTGTTGCATACACACAGCTTCAAAAGTGAAAAAAAAATGAACTGAGGCAAAGAATTATGTGAAGTGCTGGCTTGGAGACTTCCCTGGTGGTCCAGTGGTTAGGACTCCACTTCCACTGCAAGGGGAATGAGTCTGATCCCTGGTCAGGAAACTAAGACTCTGAACGCCACAGGGACAATAAATAAATAAATATGATTCTTCATCGTGCCAGCTACCACTTTACAACAAGCTAGAAAAGACAGAGTAAGTCACTTGGCAAATGTATCCATTTGGTACTCTCCTTGAAACATCTCCTAATACACTATAAAAAGAAACAGAGTAGTCCATGGAGAAAAAAGAGGAGCTTCTCTGCCAGGTTCCATCCTGTCTCCCATTTCTCAATGACCAAGCTCATCCCACTAGGAATAAACTCTACTGCACTTTCAGACTTTGGAAAGTATCAATTCTTCGGCACTCAGCCATCTTTATGGTCCAACTCTCATAATCATGCATGACTACCGGAAAAATCATAGTTTTGACTATGCAGACCTTTATCAACAAAGTGATGTCTCTGCTTTTTAATACCAGATTAAAGCTGTACTCAAACAGGATTAATCCCATTTGCACACAATTTAAGTAACTGAGGAATTGCTAGACCAAATTACATGTTAGTGTATGAAAAAACTTGCCAAAAAACAACAAATACATCTCACAAAGTTTATACAGCATATTTTTCAGCCTTGAGAGAAAGATGGCAAGTCTGTTCGTCCACCAGTCTATTTCACTTTTAAAAAATGAACTCCCTGAGTTTGAGAAACTCAGTAAAGTTTCTTAGAAAAATGCACATGTATATATTCCCCTCTGTTTTGTCTTCTGTTCACCTGCTGTGACAGAGAGATTTCTGATCTCGGGTTATGGAAATGGCCAAACACACAACATCTGATTCTACGCAGGTGTGACCAACAGCAATCCCATATTCTTTCAGCCCAGGGGAGGATTCCACGCTCATGCCAGCCACACAGGGTCTGCCTTCTGGAACAAAGTGAACCACCAGGGGTTGTAAGGAAGCAGGCTTTGTAGTATCAAGAGTGTGGAGTGCACTCTGATTCCTGCAGGAGGATGTGACTGGCTTGTATAAATATTAGTAATTCTGTGGCTGTCAGGGAAGTGAAACGTACAACTCATGGATAAGCAGAAATTGCAAAAAATAAAATAATAAAGAAACTTGCACCTGATTCATTTAATAAGGAAGGTTGTTTAGCTAGAGGATCTTATCCTCAGGAGTAGGGTGGGGAGGCAAACTTGCAGTTTCAAGACCCTCCTGATGTTACCAGATATGAAAGCAGCACCAACTACTGAGTCTTAACTTTAGGTCTTATACCACACTCTCCCCTACACACACACACACTCCTCTAGAATTCTTGATAATTAAAGACCACTGTTCAATATGTGCCAAGACTCAACTACAAATTTTTCAAAATCCATTCAGTCATAAAGTTTTTTTAATTTATCCTGTTTGACTTAAAATTCAAACAAGACAAAGTTCTTGCCTTTTCATGCCACAGTTAAGTGAAGGAAAGTCAGTAAATATTAATAGATAAAATATAAAGAGTATAGTTGAAAGAGTATAGCCTGAGGAAGAATTAATGGCCTCATCTTATACTTCATCACAATGAAAAGGAATCAGAAAGAATCAAAAAATTTCTTTGTTTTTCTAAGTATGTAAGTATAGCCATGAGTATCAGGAGGTCTAGGGCTCTCTTTATTAAATTCCCAAGGAATGCTGTAACAAAGTACTAATATCACAAACACTTATAACAACAGAATTTACTGTCTGACAGTCTAGAGACCAGAAGTTCAGAAGCAAGATGTCAGCATAGTCTGATGTAGGAGACAGAGGGGCTCCATTTACAACTAGCTTCTTGTTTTCATTTCCTGAGACAAGAGATAAGCAGGCTCCAGGAGAGGCATTTATAATCAGCCTCCTTCAAAAAAGGGAAACCACAACAGAAAGAGGGTAAACAGTCACTGTTTGCCTCTTATAAACACCTTAAGGTAACAGTCATGGCCAAGGACAAAGAGATGTAAAATCCTGTTTGAATAAAAGTTTAAGATAGGGCTTCCCTGGTGGTCCAGTGGACAAAGAGTCTGCCTTGCAGTACAGGGGGCACCGGTTCGATCCCTGGCCTGGGAAGATCCCACATGCTGCAGAGCAGCTGAACCAATGTGTTCAATTACAAGCCAGTGCGCTGGAGCGCACGCGCCCAGAGCCAGTGTTCTGCCACAAGAGAGGCCGCTGCAATGGGAGGCCCACTTGGGCCAAAGAATAAAGATGGATGAAAATAAATAAATGAACAACCAATGAATGGGGCCAAAATTTCCAAAAAAAAAAAAGTTTAAGATATCTCTGCTCCCTCCTCTTTTGGGATAAGGGAGTCCTGATGTTACCAGATATGAAAGCAGCACCAACTACTGAGTCTTAACTTTAGGTCTTATACCACACTCTCCCCTACACACACACTCCTCTAGAATTCTTGATAATTAAAGACCACTGTTCAATATGTGCCAAGACTCAACTACAAATTTTTCAAAATCCATTCAGTCATAAAGTTTTTTTAATTTATCCTGTTTGACTTAAAATTCAAACAAGACAAAGTTCTTGCCTTTTCATGCCACAGTTAAGTGAAGGAAAGTCAGTAAATATTAATAGATAAAATATAAAGAGTATAGTTGAAAGAGTATAGCCTGAGGAAGAATTAATGGCCTCATCTTATACTTCATCACAATGAAAAGGAATCAGAAAGAATCAAAAAATTTCTTTGTTTTTCTAAGTATGTAAGTATAGCCATGAGTATCAGGAGGTCTAGGGCTCTCTTTATTAAATTCCCAAGGAATGCTGTAACAAAGTACTAATATCACAAACACTTATAACAACAGAATTTACTGTCTGACAGTCTAGAGACCAGAAGTTCAGAAGCAAGATGTCAGCATAGTCTGATGTAGGAGACAGAGGGGCTCCATTTACAACTAGCTTCTTGTTTTCATTTCCTGAGACAAGAGATAAGCAGGCTCCAGGAGAGGCATTTATAATCAGCCTCCTTCAAAAAGGAAGCCACAACAGAAAGAGGGTAAACAGTCACTGTTTGCCTCTTATAAACACCTTAAGGTAACAGTCATGGCCAAGGACAAAGAGATGTAAAATCCTGTTTGAATAAAAGTTTAAGATAGGGCTTCCCTGGTGGTCCAGTGGACAAAGAGTCTGCCTTGCAGTACAGGGGGCACCGGTTCGATCCCTGGCCTGGGAAGATCCCACATGCTGCAGAGCAGCTGAACCAATGTGTTCAATTACAAGCCAGTGCGCTGGAGCGCACGCGCCCAGAGCCAGTGTTCTGCCACAAGAGAGGCCGCTGCAATGGGAGGCCCACTTGGGCCAAAGAATAAAGATGGATGAAAATAAATAAATGAACAACCAATGAATGGGGCCAAAATTTCCAAAAAAAAAAAAGTTTAAGATATCTCTGCTCCCTCCTCTTTTGGGATAAGGGAGACACTATACCAGCACAGAAAGGCTCCACATGGGTCAAAAGCCAGGGGACAATGCCAGGCCCTAATGAGTTCTGCTCCTCCCAGAAGTCTTCACTTCAAGATCCATCTTGGCTGAAGAGTCCATGTGCACCTTAGAGGAGGGTCCCAGGGTAGAGCAGGTGTGGAAAAAGAACCCAAATAATTGGCTTGAAGGAAGACAAAGACCTGGAAGAACTGACCTACTGTGCTCCCCCTCACTATGGGGGATGCCCACATCCTTTCTCTCCGGATCTACATCTCTGCCTTGCTTCTGTCTTAACACCACTCACTGCTGCCTCACTGAGATCAGGCCATGCTCCTTCTGGAGGATCTAGGGGAGAATCCTTCCATGCCTCTTCCTAGCTTCTGGTGGGTCCCACCAATCCTTGGTGCTCCTACGCTTGCATTTGGATTACTCTAATCTCTGCCTCCATTGTCACAAAGCCTTTTCCTCTCTGTATTTCTATGTCTCTCTTCATAACCAGCCACTGGTTCAGGGCCCATCCTAATCAACTATGACCTCAACAGACTTGAGGACTCTTGGAAGTTCCCAGTAAAGTTCAGCTGAGTGAAAATGTAGTTATTAGAGTTCTTTCAGTTGGCAAACAAATTTAACATAAACTAGCTTAAACAAAAATGGTTTTCTTGATGAACTAGATATTAAATATTATGAACTATAGTTAATCCTGTTTGGTGTAATAATGTGGTTATATGGAGAAAGCATTTAAGATACACATGCTGAAGTATTTAGAGGTAAAGTGGCATCATATCTGCAACATATTTTCAGAAAAAACATTTGCATACAGGGTGGTACAAATGAGGCAAAATGTTAACTACTACTGAATTTATGATGATATCTGGACTATTCTTTCAATCTCTCTACATGTAGGAAACTTTTCAAAATAAAAAGGTAATATAGGGCTTCCTCTGGTGGTCCACTGGGTAAGGACACTGCCTTGCAGCGCAAGGGACGCCAGTTCGATCCCTGGCCTGGGAAGATCCCACGTGCCGCGGAGTGGCTGGACCGATGTGTCCAATCACCGAGCCGGAGCTCTGGAGCGCATGCGCCCAGACCCCGCGCTCTGCAACAACAGAGGCCACCGCGATGGGAGGCCCACAGGAGCCAAAGAACAAAGACGGATGAAAATGGAGAAATGAAGGACTAATAGAAGTGGCCCGCCCGCTCCCCTCCCTCCCCCCCAACCCGACCCCCATCCAAAAATAAATAAATAAATCTTTAAAAAAAAAAAAAAAAGGTAATATAGGAAATGAGGCCATATTTTCACTGGGATGTGCAAACTTGGACCTGACTTCAAGGGGAATTAGACCTAGACTTAAAAGAATGTCAAAAAATATATAGGTCTTTCATCTCCAAACTTTTCTGTGTACAACATTCCTCTCCAGCAATCACCACAGGAAACAAGATGTTCCTCAGAATGCTCTTTTCCCCCATTAACCTCCCTCCCTAAAGGAAAGGCAGGAGAGTGTCAGGAGGTTGGCACAAATTCCCCAGTCCAGTGAATGTACTAAATCAGAGAAGGGATTAAGGGATTAAGGACTGAGTAAATTAATTCCCTCTTCAATTTATCTTAACTCTTAATTCCCTTCTCATATTTAGCAGGTAAGAGAATGAGAAACTATTGTAGAACACAAAAAACAGCCTCAAATCTGTAACATGAAATGTATTATATTGTAGAGTCTAAATACCTTCTCTGGTGAAGAGATTAGCTACCATGATAGAAAAGAAACAGGCATAGATGGACCATTATCCGCCACAGGCTTCACAAGAAAAAAAGGTCTAGGAAAACAGGATATTCACCTAACAAAGATGGAAGGAAAAAAAGAGAAAAGGAGGAAGGTAAGGAAGAGAATAAGAAAAAAGAAACTAAATGAGTGAAACAGGGCAGACTGCCATTCCCAGAGCTGTCTCCAAGGATCTCCCTAAGTTGATACCAGCTACAAAAGTCCTTCTCAACTTCGTCCTGAAACTTTTTACAAATCTGAAAAGTTATGAAGAGCACATAAACAGTACTAAGGATCTTGGCCAGTTGGGAAAACACAGAAGACCCTCTGTCCCAACAAGAAATGAACCTATTCACATGTAAAATTCATTAAACATCACAAGTCTCAAAAATTTGCTTCGAAAGAGTTGAGTTTAAGGCACTCTGTTGATTTGCATTGGTATCTTAGGGAGACAAGTTACAATCTGTAGAGTAGCATATGAGGCTTTCTCCCTCTTTAGTCAAACAAAAAATGAATAAACGTAATACAGAAAAATACAGTCTTATTAGTGCCTTTCACAAGGCCAAATAAACACATATGAGCATCCTAGATAATTTTTAATTACCTGAAAAACAGTAATCTCTTACAAATGCAACAAGAACCATAATCATTATTTCCGTAAATTCAGCAGTGGGAGGAATTTGTTAAATCCTTGATTTTCCTGAAATTACAGACTTTCACGTCTGACTGAAGTTACTCCAGTGAACCATAAGGAATTAACAATTCTCTTCATTTAAAGTTCACCTCTCATTTTAGTGCTCTTGATGCATATTAAGACTTTAAAAAAAAATCAAATCTTTAAACATAATTCATTTTGCTACTTGAGGTAAAAACAATTATTTGACCAATAAGTTTCTAATTATTTGACCAATAAGTTTATAATAAGTTTAGGCATAAGCCTAGTACAAAATACAAGATTTGGATGGCATGGTTACTAATTCAAGCATTAAAGATAAATTATGACAACAAAAAATTATGAATTGCCCATGATTTAGTGGTACTATTAATATCAACTATTTTCAAATATAACATATTCATTCTTATAAATAATCAACTTACACAATACTGTAATAAGACTGGTCAAATATAAACCTATGCAGTCTTACCTATATGATGTGGGTCTAATGCTGTCTTTGGAGAGGCTTCATGATTAATTTCTCTAGCATCTTCTTCAGTAGGCAGATTAAAACTGCATATTCTGGGATCGTTTTGTGGCTGAAGCAAAGAATCCTTATTTGCAGCAACCTATAAAAACAAAATATAAAGTTTATGCTAATATTAAACCTAGTTTCCCATATTTTTATATAATAGATTCCTATTTAAAATACTGAATATATGCTACTAGTTTCTCATATCTAAATAAGGAATAGAATCTTTAAATAAACTAAAATTGTAATTACTTTTTACACTAGTTTTATTATGCTATAGAAGGTGAAAGACATTAGAGTGAAAATTATGCTTACAATTATAGTGTATTTTAAGCAATATAATCAAATAAGGTTTTAAACAAGTCACAATATGCCATTCTCAGTCAACTGTTTATTTTTCCTGCTAAATTTCTCAATATCAAAGCAACACTTAAATACTGTTAATTTCTAGTGTGTGTTAATGATACTGCCACTGTATTATTATTATCATCACAACATTTTATATTTTAGAGGTAAATACTAAAATATTTACAAATTAAAAGATATGCCTAGAATCTGCATCAAAGTAATTAGTTGGCATGAAAGGAGGAGGGAGCTGGATATGTACAAATGAAGCAAGATGGGTCATAAACTGACAACTGTTGAAGCTGGGTGATGCATATGGGGCTTTTCATATGCTGTTTTCTCTATTTTTGTATATGTATTAATTTTCCGTTGCTGCTGTAACAAATTACAACAAACTCAGTGGCTTAAAACAACACAAACTGACTGTCTTATAATTCTGTAAGCCTGAACTCTGACTTGGCTCTTACCAAGCTAATATCAAGGCTACCAGCAGGGCTACATTTCTTTCAGGAGGTTCTAGGGGAGAACACATTTCCTTGACTTTTCAAATTTCTAAAAACTTCCAACATTCCTCTACTTCATAGCCAGTTCCTCTGTATCTCTCTGCCCCTGCTTCCTTAATCATATCTTTCTCTCTCTCAGCTGTCTCCCTCTTCTACTTTTAAGGACCTTTGTGATGATATTGGGCCCACCTTGCTAAGTCAGAATGACCACCCTTACTCTCATCTCAAGGTCCTTAAACATTGGTCATTTAATCAAAGTCCCTTCTGCCATATCAGGGAATATATTCACAGGTTTCCAAGGATTAGGATATGCACATTTTTGGAAGGCCATTTTTCTGTCTACCATAGTACCCATAGTATGCTTGAAGTGTTTTCTAGTAACAACTCACAACAGATACAGTTGCCACATCTCTACAAATATTCATTATAATAAACTTCAGAGACATTCAAAAACCTACCTGATGAGATTTTAAAATCATGAAAATAAATTAATGAGTCTTAAATTTTACTTTTTGCAACATTTTGATATAATTTTGAACTTATAGAAACACTCCAGAAATAATAAAAGGAGGGCTGCCCTGGTGGTCCAGTGGATAAGGACACCGGCTTGCAGTGCAAGGGGTGCCGGTTCGATCCCTGGCCTGTGAAGATCCCATGTGCCACAGAGCGGCTGGACTGATGTGTGCCATTACTGAGCCGGAGCTCTGGAGCGCGTGCGCCCAGAGCCGGTGCTCTGCGACAACAAAGACCACTGCGATGGGAGGCCCACAAGGGCCAAAGGACAAAGATGGATGAAAATAGATAAATGAAAGGCCAACAGAAGTGGCCCACCCGTCCCCTCCCTCCCCAACCTGCCCTCCCCACAAAAAAATAATAATAAAAGGAATTCCCATACATTCTTTATCTAAATTCACCACTTGTTTACATTTTGCTCCATTCTCTGTCTCTCTCTCTCTCATGTGTTTGTGTGTGTGTGTGTACATTTGAAAGTAAGCTGGCGACACTGTGTTCCTTTACCTCAAAATATGACAAAATGCGCCTGAAAAGAGCAAAGACACTCTCTTACGTAATCACAGTAAAATAATCAAAACCACAAATTTAACACTGGTACTATAATATCATTATCTAACACACAGTCCATATTCAAAAGGAGTCACCTACCCCAATAATGATTGTGGTAGTTTTTTCCCTGAGCCAGGATCCAATTCCAGATCACACAAAACATTTAGGCAACAAGTTTCTTTAGCTTCCATTATTCTAGAACAGTTTCTCAACCTTTCTTCATCTTTTGTAATTTCTGACACTTTTGAATACAGGTCATTATTTTTATACAGTGTTCCTCTATTTGGATTGTCTGATGTTTCCTAGTGATGAGTTTCAAATTATGTATTTTGGAAAGACTATCACAGTGCATCAAACCAGGGGCACAAAATATCAACCTGTCCATTACTGGAGGGATCCACTTGAATTTAAGTGCTGTCCACCACGTATTCTCACAAAGTTAGTTTTTCTCTACTTATAATTTTTAAAGTGTGTTGCAAAGAGATGCCTGAATCTATTCAAATATCCTATTTCCTGATGTAACATTCACCCACTTGTTTTGGAACTCCATATTTTCTAACACCACCATTACTTTTATTTTTATGATTTAGTATTCTACTCTCAGAGTTCACTCTTCTTTCCATTTATTTATTTAGCTATATTACTATGGATTTGGACTCCTATATTATTCTGTGGTATATTATCCATTAGTATATTTATTTTGATGCTCCATTTGTTTCAGAGTTTGCATTTGTCAACCCACTCAAATAAAAATCCCCTGAAGTCGCCAAAACAATACCTTCTTGGTATGGATTAATTCAATCCTAAGAAAAAATTTTAAAAACAAAAATTTAAGAATGGAATAGACAAAGGGGACAGTAAAATTGACTGCCAAGCTATTTTTAGGCTTTGTATGTTGCCTTGCTTAAAACAGCTGTATGGCTTCAAAAATGCCTACTTCATTAGTATTTAAAGATAACTATTTAGTTTCTTGATACTCATTTTAAGAAGAAAAGAATAAATCAGTATTTTTAGTTTCCACTTAGTCCTTAGAAACTCCACAGACAATAAACCTAAAGACAAAAGTATGAAGACAGTTCAATGGAGGACAAAAACAATCTTCAAAAAACGGTCCTGAGGGCTTCCCTGGTAGCTCAGTGGTAAAAAGTTCACCTGCCAATGCAGGAGACATGAGTTCAATCCCTGATCCAAGAAGATCCCACATGCTGCAGAGCAACTAAGCCCATGAGCCACAATTATGGAGCCTGTGCTCGAGAGCCTCCAAGCTGCAACTACTGAGCTCACGTGTTGCAACTACTGAAGCCCATGTGCCCTAAAGCCCAAGTTCTACAGCAAGAGAAGTCACAGCAACAAGAAGCCTGCTTACCTCAACTAGAGAGTAGTCCCCACTCCCTGTAACTAAAGAGCTTGTGGCAGAAGTGAAAACCCAGAATAGCCAAAAATAAATAAATAAATAAATAGATGTCAACAAATCTTTAAAAAAAAAAATGGTCCTGGAACTCATAGAAAAATGATAAAAGTGGATTCCTACGTCACACCATACATGAAAACTATTTCAAAATGGGTCATAGGCTGAAATGTAAGAACAAAACTATAAAACGCTTGACCTCAGATATAACACTGAAATCATTAGTACTAACCAACACCGAAAAAAAAAAAAAAAGATAAATTGGACTCCGTCAAAATTTTAAACCTTCGTGTTACAAACAAAACCATCAAGAAAGTGAAAGGCAATCAACAGAATGGGTAAAAATACTTGCAAATCATATATCTGATAAGGCTCCTACGCTTAGAATTCTATAAAGAACTCTTAGAATTCTGTAATAAAAAGCAAATAATCCAACTTAAAAAAAAAACAGGACCTGAACAGACAACTCTCCAAAAAAATATACAGATGGAGAATATGCACACATAAAAATGATCAACAATATTAGCTATTAAAGACCAAAATTCCAAGTCAGACACCACTTCATCCATAGTAATTAATTATAATTTATTAGGCATTATGAATAATGCTGATGAATATTTGTGTATAAATTGTTTTATAGATGTATGTTTTCATTTCTCTTGGGTGCATTCTTAAGGATGGAATTTCTGGATCATAGTATGGTTATAGCCTAAGAGACAATAATAAATGCTGATAAGGATTTGGAGGACTGAAACCTCATACATTACTGGAGGGAATGAGACAGTACAGCCACCTTGGCAGTTCATTAGGTTAACCACACAGAATTATCACATGATACAGAAATTCCATCCTTAAGAATGCACCCAAGAGAAATGAAAACATACATCTATAAAACAATTTATACACAAATATTCATCAGCATTATTCATAATGCCTAATAAATTATAAAAATACAAAACAATTCAAACACCCATCAACTGACAGATAGAATAATATTGCATATTAACACAGTGAAATATTATTCAATATCAAAAGCAGAATAATGCCTCCCAAAGAGGTCTACACCCTAGTTTCCAAAACTTATGGATATATTACCTCATGTGGCAAAAGAGCAATTAAGGTTAAGGACCTTGAAATAGAGAGACTGTCCTGAACTATCCAGGGAGGCCCAATCTAATCAAATGAGTTCCAGTTTCAAAGAAACAAAAAGATGGCAATATAAGGAGTCAAACTGCCACTGCCAATTTTGAAAGTGTAAGAAGGGGACCAGGACTGTGGCCTGCAGAACTCAGAAAAGGCAAAGGAAACACTCTTAAAACATCCACAAATAAATGCAACCCTACCAACACCTTGATCTTAGCCAGTGTGACCCATGTTGGACTTCTGACCTACACAACAATAATACATTTGCATTGCTTTAAGTCACTAAATTTCTGGTAATTGTTACAGCAGAAATAGAAAACAAATGCATTCAGCAATAAAAAGAAATGAATTACTGATATATGCTACAATGTGGATGAGTCTTGAAAAACACTATGCTAACAGAAAAAAGTGAGTCACAAAAGGCCGTATGTTGTATGGCTGCATTTATACAAAGTGCTCATAATAAAGAAATATACAGGGCTTCCCTGGTGGTCCAGTGGGTAAAGAGCCCGCCTTGCAGTGCAAGGGACGCCAGTTCAATCCCTGGCACGGGAAGATCCCACATGCCGTGAAGCAGCTGGACCGGTGCGTCCAATTATGAGCCAGTCCTCTGAAGCACATGTGTCCAGAGCTGGTGCTCTGCTACAGCAGAGGCCACTGCAATAGGAGGCCCACACAGGCCAAAGAACAAAGATAGACGAAAATAAATAAATGAAAGACCAATAAAAGTGGCCAAAAAAAGAAAACAAAAAACTGAATAATAAAGAAGAAATATACAAAAATAGAAATATATAGAAATATACACAAAAGGATATCAGTGGTTACTAAGAGCTGGGGGGTTTGAATGGGCTGATGTGTATGAAGTCTGTTTCTGGAATGATTAAAATGGTCTGCAATTGATTTTGGTTATCACTGCACAACTGTGATCATAAGAAAGACAACTGAATTATAATAGGTAGACTACAATCCAATAAAAATCAAAACATAAAATAAGACAGATAGAATAATATTGCATATTAACACAGTGAAATATTATTCAATATCAAAAGCAGAATAATGCCTCCCAAAGAGGTCTACACCCTAGTTTCCAAAACTTATGGATATATTACCTCATGTGGCAAAAGAGCAATTAAGGTTAAGGACCTTGAAATAGAGAGACTGTCCTGAACTATCCAGGGAGGCCCAATCTAATCAAATGAGTTCCAGTTTCAAAGAAACAAAAAGATGGCAATATAAGGAGTCAAACTGCCACTGCCAATTTTGAAAGTGTAAGAAGGGGACCAGGACTGTGGCCTGCAGAACTCAGAAAAGGCAAAGGAAACACTCTTAAAACATCCACAAATAAATGCAACCCTACCAACACCTTGATCTTAGCCAGTGTGACCCATGTTGGACTTCTGACCTACACAACAATAATACATTTGCATTGCTTTAAGTCACTAAATTTCTGGTAATTGTTACAGCAGAAATAGAAAACAAATGCATTCAGCAATAAAAAGAAATGAATTACTGATATATGCTACAATGTGGATGAGTCTTGAAAAACACTATGCTAACAGAAAAAAGTGAGTCACAAAAGGCCGTATGTTGTATGGCTGCATTTATACAAAGTGCTCATAATAAAGAAATATACAGGGTTTCCCCTGGTGGTCCAATGGGTAAAGAGCCCGCCTTGCACTGCAAGGACGCCAGTTCAATCCCTGGCACGGGAAGATCCCACATGCCGTGAAGCAGCTGGACCGGTGCGTCCAATTATGAGCCAGTCCTCTGAAGCACATGTGTCCAGAGCTGGTGCTCTGCTACAGCAGAGGCCACTGCAATAGGAGGCCCACACAGGCCAAAGAACAAAGATAGACGAAAATAAATAAATGAAAGACCAATAAAAGTGGCCAAAAAAAGAAAACAAAAAACTGAATAATAAAGAAGAAATATACAAAAATAGAAATATATAGAAATATACACAAAAGGATATCAGTGGTTACTAAGAGCTGGGGGGTTTGAATGGGCTGATGTGTATGAAGTCTGTTTCTGGAATGATTAAAATGGTCTGCAATTGATTTTGGTTATCACTGCACAACTGTGATCATAAGAAAGACAACTGAATTATAATAGGTAGACTACAAGTATTTGCACTGTATTTAAACAAAGCTGCTTTTACTAAAAGAAACTTTATTGAAATGAAAAACTATTCTTACATAGTTTTCTCCTTAAATTGTGGCCAGAAGTCTAAAGCAGTTAAAACAAACAGATGTAGAACAAAAATTACACAAACAAAAAAACCACAGAGTCAAAAATTAGTAGATATTTTCAACAAAAAAAGACAAAAAACAATTAAAAGCCTCAAAGGACTTGAAAAAATATTTCTCCAGGCTGTGTGCTGTACTTAGTTGCTCAGTCGTGTCCAGCTCTTTGTGACCCACCTGGACTGTAGCCTTCCTGTACCTCTGTCCCGTAGAATTCTCCAAGCAAGAATACTGGAGTGGGTTGTCTTGCCCTCCTCCAGGGAATCTTCCCAAAGCAAATGGTCAATAAGCACATGAAAAGATGCTTAGCGGGGCTTCCCCTGGTGGTGCAGTGGGTTAAGGACACCGCCTTGCAGTGCAAGGGGCGCCGGTTCGAGCCCTGGCCTGGGAAGATCCCCTGTGCCGCGGAGCGGCTGGACTGATGTGTCCAATCACCGAGCCAGAGCTCTGGAGCGCATGCACCCAGAGCCAGTGCTCTGCAACGACAGATGCCACCACGATGGGAGGCCCACAGGAGCCAAAGAACAAAGACGGATGAACAGAGAGAAACGAAAGACCAAGCTCCCCTCCCTCCCCAACCCGACCCCCGCCCAAAAATAAATAAATAAATAAATCTTAAAAAAAAAAAAGATGCTTAGCATTACCAGCTAGCATGAAAAGATGCTAGCAATAGCAGAATGCAAATCAAGATCATAATCAAAAAACTAACAGGGCTTCTGTGGTGGTCCAATGGGTTAAGAGTTCGCCTTGCAGTGCAGGGGGCACTGGTTCAATCTCTAGCCAGGGAGGATTCCACATGCCGTGGAATGACTGAACCAGTGTGTCCAGTTACAAGCCAGCACTCTGGAACGCATGCACCTCAACCGGACTTTGAATGGGCTGATGTATGAAGTCTGTTTCTGGAATGATTAAAATGGTCTGCAATTGATTTTGGTTATCACTGCACAACTGTGATCATAAGAAAGACAACTGAATTATAATAGGTAGACTACAAGTATTTGCACTGTATTTAAACAAAGCTGCTTTTACTAAAAGAAACTTTATTGAAATGAAAAACTATTCTTACATAGTTTTCTCCTTAAATTGTGGCCAGAAGTCTAAAGCAGTTAAAACAAACAGATGTAGAACAAAAATTACACAAACAAAAAAACCACAGAGTCAAAAATTAGTAGATATTTTCAACAAAAAAAGACAAAAAACAATTAAAAGCCTCAAAGGACTTGAAAAAATATTTCTCCAGGCTGTGTGCTGTACTTAGTTGCTCAGTCGTGTCCAGCTCTTTGTGACCCACCTGGACTGTAGCCTTCCTGTACCTCTGTCCCGTAGAATTCTCCAAGCAAGAATACTGGAGTGGGTTGTCTTGCCCTCCTCCAGGGAATCTTCCCAAAGCAAATGGTCAATAAGCACATGAAAAGATGCTTAGCGGGGCTTCCCCTGGTGGTGCAGTGGGTTAAGGACACCGCCTTGCAGTGCAAGGGGCGCCGGTTCGAGCCCTGGCCTGGGAAGATCCCCTGTGCCGCGGAGCGGCTGGACTGATGTGTCCAATCACCGAGCCAGAGCTCTGGAGCGCATGCACCCAGAGCCAGTGCTCTGCAACGACAGATGCCACCACGATGGGAGGCCCACAGGAGCCAAAGAACAAAGACGGATGAACAGAGAGAAACGAAAGACCAAGCTCCCCTCCCTCCCCAACCCGACCCCCGCCCAAAAATAAATAAATAAATAAATCTTAAAAAAAAAAAAGATGCTTAGCATTACCAGCTAGCATGAAAAGATGCTAGCAATAGCAGAATGCAAATCAAGATCATAATCAAAAAACTAACAGGGCTTCTGTGGTGGTCCAATGGGTTAAGAGTTCGCCTTGCAGTGCAGGGGGCACTGGTTCAATCTCTAGCCAGGGAGGATTCCACATGCCGTGGAATGACTGAACCAGTGTGTCCAGTTACAAGCCAGCACTCTGGAACGCATGCACCTCAACCGGTGCTCTGCAACAAGAGAAGCCACTGCAATGGGAGGCCCACATAGTTCAAAGAATAAAAATGGATGAAAATAAATAAAAAAACAATAAAAGAGGTCAATGAGTTAAAAAAAAGAATTAAATTTCAATCTCCATAACATCAATCATAGAACCGTAGAGTAGCTGAAGTGTGGATTGTCCATTTTACTTATGCTCTATATAACTTCTATAAACCTTCTATACACCTAAGACTAAACAACTGTTCATCTTAGTAATAAAGAATATATATTGAGACTGTTTTCAACACTTTTTATAAGTAAAAAGGAAAGGAAGTTTCCAAAATAGAGATATAAAATATTACTTATATATGTTTTCTCTTTAAATTGCCTTATCCAAAGATACCTTGTATTTATGTGGTACCTTTAAAAAGAACAATGACCTAGAATAACTTTTTTTTTTAATAAGAATCTCCACCTCCTCCTGTGCTATTTTTCACTGTTACCAAAAGTTAATTGAAACCTAAAGTTTATGTCATTCCTTAAGATATATTTAGTCATTGTTTCTAAGGTTTTTAGAAGAATTTATCACAGCTACTGAAAATTCCTAAAGGCAGTAAGCACTGTTAACTGTTTAAATGGCACTTTATTTTTAAATATGTGCTTCTTTACATTATGCTTCCACTACTGTTTTTGTTTTTTTTTTACCTCAGATAATTGTATATCTGAAGTCAGCTTTGCAACCTCTTCATTGGGACCTGGATTACTTCTTTCTGGTGATATAAATTTCGGTCTTTTGAAGGGATTCCCTTGCAACTGACTTGGTGCTTCTGATCGTCTCATACTCAGCAGTATTAACCTGAAAAATACCCAAAACAAAAGACATTTAATCATAAATTTGATTAAAATTACTTCCAAATATATCAGCATTACTAAATCATGACATCTTCAAAAATTTAAGAGAGGGCTTCCCTGGTGGTTCAGTGGGTAAGGACAGCGTCTTGCAGTGCAAGGGGCGCCGGTTAGAGCCCTGGCCTGGGAAGATCCCACGTGCCGTGGTGCGGCTGGACCAATGTGTCCAACTACCGAGCCGGAGCTCTGGAGCGCATGCACCCAGAGCCAGTACTCTGCGACAACAGAGGCCACTGCAATGGGTAGCCCACACAGGCCAAAGAACAAAGATGGATGAAAATGAATAAATGAAAGACCAAAAGAAGTGGCAAAGAAAAAAATTTAAGAGAATAAACCAATAAAAAACTCTGAAGTGATATTTTCTCTACACTGCATGTTCCTTCTACCATATATTCCTTTATGTATTTACTTTAAATTAGAGTCCAGTATTCTGGAGGGGGAAAGGGAATGACTGTAGAATTACAAGGGTTTAGGAATTACCTGTATTTTCTTAATCTGCCACAACAGAAAGTTGAGAGGATCAAATGGTTTTTCTAAATTTCCAAATTATCAATAGATTTCCTAAGATTTCCAGAGAGAATTCTAGTGAGTTGTAACTTGGAGGAACGATTTTTCTCTCATAAAAATAACAAATGTTTAAAAAAAGAAGAGAGGACCTAACAGTAATGACTTCAATTTCAAAAAAAAAAAAAAAATCAACAGCTGGTAACATTTTCCATCACAAAAGGCTTTTGAAATGTATTAAAATTTAAATTATATGATACAAACCTGAACATATATTGTACCAATTTTGATAAAACTATAGATTAGATAATTATATAGCTTTAAACATAATTTAGAGAATAGTTTCGAAATCAAAGGAAACATAATTATTTGCATACATACATCAAGCACATTGCTTTTTTTCTATTCCACTAGTCCACAAACTGCATGTAGTAAACCAAAAGCTGGTTCTCCAAAACGATAAACAAAACTGACAAACAAACTAGCCAGACTCATCAAGGAAAAAAGAGAGAATGAAGTCAACAAAATTAGAAATGAAAAAGGAGAAATTATAGAGACTATTATGAACAACTATATGACAATAAAATGGGAAACCTGGAAGAAGTGGACAGATTCTTAGATAAGTGCAATCTTCCAAGACTGAACCAGAAAGAAATAGAGATTATGAACAGTCCAATTACAAGCACTGAAATCGAATCTGTGATCAAAAATCTCCCCCAAAATAAAAGCCCAGGGCCAGATGGCTTCACAGGTGAATTCTATCAATCATTTACAGAAGACCTAATCCCTATCCTTCTAAAACTCTTTCAAAAAATAGCACAGGAAGAAACACTTTCAAACTCATTCTACAAGGCTACCATCACCCTGATACCAAAATCAGGCAAAGACAACACCACAAATTGAATGTGGGTAGCAATCATTCTTGTTTTCTTCACCATTCTGTAAGCAGCATCAACCATAAAGCCATATACATTATAGTCACTAACAAATATTGTAAATGAGTGAATACAACCCTGGCAATTAAAACAACACATTTACAGTTTAATTTTTACTATCCTATTTCCTTTCAAAACACTATGAGATATTTCACATACATAAATCAAGAGAATAGAAACAGGGGAGTTCCCTGGTGGTCCAGTAGCTAAGACTCTGTGCTCCCAATGCAGGGGGCCCAGGTTCGATACCTGGTCAGGGAACTAGAGCCCACAGACCAGGAACTAGAGCCCACATGCTACAACTGAGAGCCAATCCAGCCAAATAAATATAAATAAAATATTTAAAAAAAAAAGAGAGAGAACAGAACCACATTTCCAAACTTTTTCTGAATAGTATTTCCATCAGGATAGGGCAGGTAAGCGGATAAAAGACAAGAACATTACATGCATACATCATGCTTCTGCAATGAACAGCAGCAAGCACTAATTTAAAGCAATCTCACAAAACATGACAACTGTCGGGGGCCGTGAGAGCCCTGGCCATGCCTTATAGCCTCTAGCGTATGAATGCTGCTGTGTGCCTCCAAGGACGGCTCCTTCAGCAGAACACAGCCTACCTTCTGTCTAATTAACTGTGAGGCTGTGCAAGGTCAGCGAGCATGATAAGAAGCCACAAGGCTACAATCTTAAAGCAAGGAGGGTGTCTTGCAGCCTCCAACACAAAAAGCACTGCGCCATAAAGATGGTGCCTAGCAGAAGATAGGAGGGCGCGGTTTGGCACGGTCTGGGATGCGTGATTGTTACGTGATAGGCTGCTCAAAGTTTCCGCACTCGTGATCAGTGTATGCTCCCCATAGACTTTTGCTATGATGTAACCGCATGCACAGTTGACCTTTAACACGACTAGCTGTGTTTGGCTCCTTCTTCTTTCCTTTCTCTTTCTGAAAAGCATAAATATCGCTCCCTTTCAACAATAAAACGAGACTTGATCAGACTCCTGTCTTGTCTCCATTTCTCGTGTCTCTTGTCCTATTTAATTCCCACTCCCCTCCTTCTAGGTCTGCGTTGATGAATCCCGGGTCTGCACTGACAAAGCCCGCGGGTCGGGACAGACACCAAGGTATCAACAACATAAATGGCTACCAAAATAATTTGCTTAACCCAGAAATTTCACTTCTGAAAATTTACCCTAAGGAATTATCAAAAATAGAAAGAATTATACATGTATAAGGTTTTCATGACAATATTACTTATAGTAGGAGAAAGAAGGGAAATTTAAATGTCCACAACAGGATACTAGATAAATAAGTTAGACCCAGAAAATGAAATACACTCTTTTCATACAACATTAACATAGTGAGTAGTGCTGCAATTTCACAAGCAAGCCATGTTCTCTTTTCCTCTAGGTCTTTGAACAAACTTTCCTTTTATACAGTGTAGGATCTCCTATATAGCCTTTACCCATTTTTCTTTGCTTAATGAATTTCAACTGATTCTTTAGGACTTTTTTATGAGCTTTCTTCATCTCCCCCTCAAAGACTGGATTAGAGATACTGCACTATGCAAGCCCTTTTCACACTGTAATGAAACTGCCTATTAATTCCCCCAAGTCATAAACTCCTGCACCAGGCATGAAGTCTTATATTCCATTCATCACAATACTGCCAGTACCAACACAAGAAGGCATCCTTTGTTATATAAAAATTCTACAGCCATTAATGTGAGGGAAATCACATTTTAAAAGCATGTGTAATGGTAAGAGAAATGTTTTTTATATCTCAAAAAACAGTTAAAAAAATTTTTTTCAGGCAAGTTGCAAAACAAGATTAAAAACTCAAAAGTCAATTATTCTGCAACATACCAGCAGTAAGTAAGTGAAATTTAAAATTAAAAATGTAATACCATTTACATTAGCACCCCACAAAAATGAAATACTTAAAGGGTAATCTAACAAAATATGTATAATATCCATCTGAAGAAAATAAGTGAAATCAAGAACTAAATAAATAGATAATGGACTTCCCTGGTAGTCCCAGTGATTAAGAATCTGACTGACAGCGCAAGAGATACAGTTCAGTCTCTGGTCCAGCAAGACTCCACATGACAAGGGGTAACTGCAAGCCCAAGTGCCACACTGACTGAGATCGTGCTCTCGAGCCCACAGCCGCCAACTACTGAAGTCCACAGGCCCTACAGTCAGTGCTCTGTAACAAAAGAGGCCACTGAGATGAGAAGCCACAATTGGAGAGCAGCCCCCATTTGCAGCATCTAGAGAAAGCCCATGTGCAGCAATGAAGACTCAAGGCAGCCATAAATAAATAAACATTTTAAAAAAGAGATATTCATAAATTGTTGTTCAGTGGCCAAGTTATGTCCAACTCTTTGAGACCCCATGGACTGCAATACACGAGGCTTCCTGTTCTTCAACATCTCCCAGCTTGCTGAAGTTCATCTCCATTGAATCAACGATGCTATTCAACCATCTCATTCTCTGTGGCCCCCTTTTCCTCTTGCCTTCAATCCTTCCCAGCATCAGACTTTTTTATGAGCTTTCTTCATCTCCCCCTCAAAGACTGGATTAGAGATACTGCACTATGCAAGCCCTTTTCACACTGTAATGAAACTGCCTATTAATTCCCCCAAGTCATAAACTCCTGCACCAGGCATGAAGTCTTATATTCCATTCATCACAATACTGCCAGTACCAACACAAGAAGGCATCCTTTGTTATATAAAAATTCTACAGCCATTAATGTGAGGGAAATCACATTTTAAAAGCATGTGTAATGGTAAGAGAAATGTTTTTTATATCTCAAAAAACAGTTAAAAAAATTTTTTTCAGGCAAGTTGCAAAACAAGATTAAAAACTCAAAAGTCAATTATTCTGCAAAATACCAGCAGTAAGTAAGTGAAATTTAAAATTAAAAATGTAATACCATTTACATTAGCACCCCACAAAAATGAAATACTTAAAGGGTAATCTAACAAAATATGTATAATATCCATCTGAAGAAAATAAGTGAAATCAAGAACTAAATAAATAGATAATGGACTTCCCTGGTAGTCCCAGTGATTAAGAATCTGACTGACAGCGCAAGAGATACAGTTCAGTCTCTGGTCCAGCAAGACTCCACATGACAAGGGGTAACTGCAAGCCCAAGTGCCACACTGACTGAGATCGTGCTCTCGAGCCCACAGCCGCCAACTACTGAAGTCCACAGGCCCTACAGTCAGTGCTCTGTAACAAAAGAGGCCACTGAGATGAGAAGCCACAATTGGAGAGCAGCCCCCATTTGCAGCATCTAGAGAAAGCCCATGTGCAGCAATGAAGACTCAAGGCAGCCATAAATAAATAAACATTTTAAAAAAGAGATATTCATAAATTGTTGTTCAGTGGCCAAGTTATGTCCAACTCTTTGAGACCCCATGGACTGCAATACACGAGGCTTCCTGTTCTTCAACATCTCCCAGCTTGCTGAAGTTCATCTCCATTGAATCAACGATGCTATTCAACCATCTCATTCTCTGTGGCCCCCTTTTCCTCTTGCCTTCAATCCTTCCCAGCATCAGACTTTCCTAGTGAGTCAGCTCTTTGCATCAGGTGGCCAAAGTATTGGAGCTTCAGTTTCAGCATCAGCCTTTCGATGAGTATTCAGGGTTGATTACCTTTAAGACTGAATGGTTTGGGGCTTCCCTGGTGGTCCAGTGGGTCAGGATACCGCCTTGCAGTACAAGGGGCTCCGGTTCGATCCCTGGCCTGGGAAGATCCCACGTGCCGCGGAGCAGCTGGACCCATGTGTCCAATTACCGAGCTGGAGCTCTGGAGCGCATGCACCCAGAGCCAGTGCTCTGTGACGACAGAGGCCACCGCAATGGGAGGCCCACACGAGCCAAAGAACAAAAATGGATGAAACTGAATAAATGAAAGACCAATAGAAGTGGCCCGCCTGCCCCCTTCCCTCCCCGCCTCCCCTCAAAAAAAACCAATATGGTGCTGATGTAAGTAAATGAACAAAATCAAAAAAAAAAAAAGACTGAATGGTTTGATCTCCTTGCTGTCTAAGGGACTCTCAAGAGCCTTCTCCAGCACCACGGTACAAAAGCATCAATTCTTCAGCACTCTGCCTTCTTTACACGCGTACATAACTCCTGGAAAGATTATAGCCTTGACTACAGAGACGTTTGTCACCAAAGTGACGTCTTTACTTTCACCACACTGTCTAGGTTTGTCATAGATATCCTGCCAGAAGGCAATCATCTGCTAATTTCATGGCTGCAGTCATCATCCGCAGTGATTTTAAAGCCCAAGAAGAGGAAATCTGTTAGTGCTTTCATCTTTCCGCCTTCTATTTGAAATGGACCAATATCATGATCTTAGTGGTTTTTTTTTTTTTTTTTTAATTTTGGCCTCTTTTATTGGTCTTTATTTATTTTCATCCTTCTTTATTCTCTGGCCTGTGTGGGCCTCCCATTGCAGTGGCCTCTCTTGTTGCAGAGCACCAGCTCTGAGCGCATGTGCTCCAAAGCCCTGGGTCATAAATGGACACAGTGGTCCAGCTGCTCCACGGCACGTGGGATCTTCCCAGGCTAGGGATCGAACCGGTGCCCCTTGCATTGCAAGGCAGACACTTTACCCACTGAACCACCAGGGAAGACCCAACAATTAAGTTTCAATTTCACAAATGACTACCAAACATGTTCAACATCATTTCTACTTTATAAAAGACAAAAGAAGACTATGTGAGTTTGTACTAAAGAGTAGAAAGCAAAGGGACATGAGGAATTTTGGGAGTGTGACTGAGATAACCTGGACCAGACTGCAGTGTGGTTACAAGTATGTCAAAACTTCTAAGTGCATACACTGAATTATAAACTGTAAATTACACATTTATAAAGATTTTTAAAAGATTAGAAAAACACATGCCACAATATTAACACTGAATCTACATGCCAGAATTTTTATTTTCTTCTGAATTCTTTATATTTCCAATTTTCTACAAAGAAAAAAAGAAAGAACTACAGCTAATTATGCTGTGAAATGCTTAACCGTCACTGATGGTTAGATCTTTCCCAATTTCAGCTATGGGAAAATGAGGAAATGCGTGAGTATATGATAAATAACGAGCGTGTATACAGTTTGAGGAATTTGTAATGATATAAGAATTAACAGACACTTCAATTAAAATACAAACCAGGACTTCCCTGGTGGTCCAGTGGTTAAGACTCTGTGCTCCTGGAACAGGGGACTTGAGTTCAATCCCTGGTCAGGGAACTGCACCCCACATACCACAACTAAGACTTGGCAGAGTCTAATAAATAAATTAAAAAAAAAAACACCCACAAACCAAAGGCCAGAAGGAGAAAACCCCTCACTATATGATGATTGCAGAGACCAATAGTTAGAAGAAGTATCCTTTTCTTGCCTGCCAAGAGCTCAGTCAATAGACCTGTCACAACTCAGCCAATGAAAAGTCACCACTGGCATTTCTCTGGTGATCCAGTGGTTAAGACTCCACGCTTTCACTGCGGAGGGGTGTGGCAGGGAGCCGTCGGGTTGGATCCCTGGTCAGGGAACTACAACCTCACATGCAGCATAGCATGGTCCAAAAACAGAAAAGAAAAGGCACTATACTCAATTCCTCCAATGGACTCTTTGTTGGTTGGGCTGGGTCTCCTTATTGTGTATGGGTTTTCTCTAGTTGCAATGAGTAAGGGCTACTCTTCGTAGTAGTGCGTGAACTTCTCACTGCAGTGGTTTCTACTGATGGGGAGCACAGCCTCTAGAGCACACAGGCTCCAGTAGCTGAGGCACAGTGGCTTAGTTGCCTCAGAGTATGTGGTATCTTCCTGGACCAGGGATCGAACCCGGGTCGCCTGCACTGGCAGGCAAATTCTTAGTCACCAAGGAGTCTTACAAGAGCCACCTTAATTCCTCCCCCACCCATAAAAGTGTTCTCTCCTTATTGTGTAGATTTGTATGTCGCTCACCATGATTCCAAACTGCAATTTTTTGCTTATCCTGAGTAAACCCATTTTTACCAGAGAAATAACTGGCAGTTTATTTGTTTAAAGTCAACATTTTGGTGGCCCAGACTGGAATTCAGAGAAGACCCATGATGATTCCAAGGCTAGTGAGCAAACAGCTGCAGGACCTATACCAAGTGCACTGGTGACCACTGCTTTTCTTATTTAACCTGTTGCTCAGGGAGTAAGTCTTTCTCCTGGATCTGAACTTTTACGCTCTCGGTATTTTGAAGCTCTCCAGATTTTATTCAGAATCTGTTTTAGGAACTCATTCTTTCCATTTAAGGCCTTGTTCTGTGAGTACTCATTCAGCACTTTGGCCTGACTCTTTTAACAATCAGGCTGTTCAGGCTTCCCTGGTGGTCCAGTGGGTGGGAGGTCCACCCTGCACTGCAAGGGGCACCGGTTCAATCCCCGGCCTGGGAAGATCCCACATCTTGCGAAGCGGCTGGACCAGTGTGTCCAATTACCAGCCAGCACTCTGGAACGCATGCGCCCAGAGCCGGTGCTCTGCAACAAGGGAGGCCACTGCAATGGGAGGCCTACACAGGCCAAAGAACAAAGATGGATGAAAACAAACAAACATTGAAAGACCAATAAAAGTGGCTAAAATTAAAACAAACAAACAAACAAAAATCAGGCTGTTTCAACTCTACCTCCACTAGCCTTTAGCCTGATTCCTTTTAGAACAGGTTCTGTTTCACCAGAAATGTGCCAGGTCAGCCTCTAACCAGATTCCCTTTTAAAATGGGCTGTTTTCATAAAAGGAAATGCATTTGAATCAGTTCTAATGAGGTGGATGAATCTAGAACCTATTATACAGAGTGAGGTATGTTAGAGAGAGAAAGATAAATATTGTATACTGACACATGTATATGGAAACTAGAATGATGGTGCTGATAAGTGAACATGCAGAGCAGCAAAATGAAGAGAAAATTTTGGGCATTGGAGAATATGTTGTGGACATGGGGAGGGGAGGAAAAGTGGGGAGTGGCCGGAGTACATATAAAGTGTTCTTATTGTGTAGATTTGTGTGTCGCTCACAATGATTTCAAACTGCAGTTTTTTGCTTATCCTGAGTAAACCCATTTTTACCAGAGAAATAACTGGCAGTTTATTTGTTTAAAGTCAACATTTTGGTGGCCCAGACTGGAATTCAGAGAAGACCCATGATGATTCCAAGGCTAGTGAGCAAACAGCTGCAGGACCTATACCAAGTGCACTGGTGACCACTGCTTTTCTTATTTAACCTGTTGCTCAGGGAGTAAGTCTTTCTCCTGGATCTGAACTTTTACGCTCTCGGTATTTTGAAGCTCTCCAGATTTTATTCAGAATCTGTTTTAGGAACTCATTCTTTCCATTTAAGGCCTTGTTCTGTGAGTACTCATTCAGCACTTTGGCCTGACTCTTTTAACAATCAGGCTGTTCAGGCTTCCCTGGTGGTCCAGTGGGTGGGAGGTCCACCCTGCACTGCAAGGGGCACCGGTTCAATCCCCGGCCTGGGAAGATCCCACATCTTGCGAAGCGGCTGGACCAGTGTGTCCAATTACCAGCCAGCACTCGGGAACGCATGCGCCCAGAGCCGGTGCTCTGCAACAAGGGAGGCCACTGCAATGGGAGGCCTACACAGGCCAAAGAACAAAGATGGATGAAAACAAACAAACATTGAAAGACCAATAAAAGTGGCTAAAATTAAAACAAACAAACAAACAAAAATCAGGCTGTTTCAACTCTACCTCCACTAGCCTTTAGCCTGATTCCTTTTAGAACAGGTTCTGTTTCACCAGAAATGTGCCAGGTCAGCCTCTAACCAGATTCCCTTTTAAAATGGGCTGTTTTCATAAAAGGAAATGCATTTGAATCAGTTCTAATGAGGTGGATGAATCTAGAACCTATTATACAGAGTGAGGTATGTTAGAGAGAGAAAGATAAATATTGTATACTGACACATGTATATGGAAACTAGAATGATGGTGCTGATAAGTGAACATGCAGAGCAGCAATGAAGAGGTGGACATGGAGAACAGTCTTAATGGACACTGGTGCGAGGGAGGGGAATATGTTGTGGGACTAGTGGGGAGGGGGAGGAAGGAAGGATGGGGAGTGGTCCCTGGAGACATATGTATACCTATGGAGGATTTGGCTCGATGTGTGACAGTAAACAACAAAACCCTATAAAAATATAATAAGTAAATAATAAATAAAACGTGTGGGAAAAAATACATAAATATAATGGGCTGTTTTAGTGGAACTGCACTGTTAAACCTTTGGGTTCCCTTCCACAGAATTAGGCTGTTTCACTATAGAGCACTGCTAAGGAGCCTTCAGCTTGACTCCCGTATGACTGGGCTGTTAGCTTAGAACTAGCTGGTATTAGGTCTGCAAAGTATTTGAATTGTTTAGGCTGTTTGAAAATTATTTATGCTTTAGGGACAAAAATGCTGTTGAAACTGGAAAACCTGACTCTTGATCAGTAATGCATTCAGAGAAAGATCCTGATCAAAAGGGGAAAATGCAAAAATTAATAAACATATAATAAATAAAAAATTAATAAATATATAATTATAATAGAGTTAGGAGACAAGAAAAGGGAGCTCTCAGGCCCTCTGAGATAACACAGCCCAACAGGAAGGAGAAAGACTTCTTCTTGCCCAGCAAGAACTCAGCCATAAAAAGCCATGACACTTCAAATGCTCAGTTTCCATAGAGAAGTCTCTGCTTACCACAGCCCTTTTAATTCCCTTTCCCCCTCTATAAAAGAGGTCTTCTCTCTCTTTTGAGCAGGACTTGCGTGTCGCTCACTATTATTGCAGACCCTGAATCACAGTTCTTTGCTGATCCAGAGTAATTCCACTTTTCCTAGAGAATTAACTGGCAGTCTATTTGTTTAAGGTTAACAAAAAGCAAAACAGATCTCTATTACTATAATCTTACATCAAATTATTAAATATATAGTTGGTGATTACTTACTTTAGAAGCAGTATTTATCAAAAACAGTCAACACAAACTCTTTTCAAAGTCATGCCAAAATACCTCATCAACCTCATATCTGTCTTGTAACAGGTCAGCAGAATGTTACATGTCTAGATATGTAACTGAAATCCATTTGAAGTTGACAAAAGCTAACTGCAACAAGATGGTTTAAAAACAGATTAATGTTTGACCTTCAATTTAGACTCAGTCAAATTAAATAGAAAAACGGGAAATTCAGATTAAAAACTCAAGGCTTGGGACTTCCCTAGCAGCCTAATGGTTAAGAATCTGGCTGCCAGGACTTCCCTGGTGGTCCAGTGGTTAAGACTCTGTGTTTCCAATGCAGGGGGCCCAGGTTTGATCCCTGGTCAAGGAATTAGATCCCACATGTCACAACCAAGACCCAGCACAGCCAAATAAGTAAATAATTAAAGAAAAAAAAAAGAATCTGCCTGCCAAGGGACACAGAGTCAATCGTTGATCCAGAAAAATTCCACATGCCACAGGGGAACTAAGCCAAGTGCCACAGTTACTGAAGCCCACAAGTCCAAAGCCTCTGCTCTGCAACAAGAGAAGCCATCACAACTACAGAAAAGACGTAACGCAGCAACAAAGACCAAATATAGCCAAAAAATAAATTTTAAAAAAACTCAAGATTTTTAGATAACTACAACTCAACTGAAATAATAATGAATCAAGTTAAAATAATAAATTCTAAACATCATTAATAATAATGATGTCCACATCATGAAATGTAATAGGTGCCATTCCCAATATTCAATCAGACCCCTGTGCAATACTGTGAAAATTCGACATCTTTTTAAAAGGAGCTCTAGAAAAATACACTAAACAAAAACTTCGGGCAAGCTACTTAAACACTGTATATCAACTTTATCATTTGCAAAATAAAGAGAACAGTGCACATGTGCATGCTAAATCACTTCAGTCACATCCAACTCTTCTCTGACCCTACAGACTGTGGCCCGCCAGGCTTCTCTGTCCATGGGGATTCCCCAGGCAACAAGACTGGAGTGGGTTGCCATGCCCTCCTCCAGGGGATTTTCCTGCCCCAGGGATGGAACCCATGTCTCTTACGTATTCTGCATTGGCAGGTGGTTCTTTACCACAAAGACTAGATGCTACAGCTTCTTGTCTTGTAACAGGTCAGCAGAATGTTACATGTCTAGATATGTAACTGAAATCCATTTGAAGTTGACAAAAGCTAACTGCAACAAGATGGTTTAAAAACAGATTAATGTTTGACCTTCAATTTAGACTCAGTCAAATTAAATAGAAAAACGGGAAATTCAGATTAAAAACTCAAGGCTTGGGACTTCCCTAGCAGCCTAATGGTTAAGAATCTGGCTGCCAGGACTTCCCTGGTGGTCCAGTGGTTAAGACTCTGTGTTTCCAATGCAGGGGGCCCAGGTTTGATCCCTGGTCAAGGAATTAGATCCCACATGTCACAACCAAGACCCAGCACAGCCAAATAAGTAAATAATTAAAGAAAAAAAGAATCTGCCTGCCAAGGGACACAGAGTCAATCGTTGATCCAGAAAAATTCCACATGCCACAGGGGAACTAAGCCAAGTGCCACAGTTACTGAAGCCCACAAGTCCAAAGCCTCTGCTCTGCAACAAGAGAAGCCATCACAACTACAGAAAAGACGTAACGCAGCAACAAAGACCAAATATAGCCAAAAAATAAATTTTAAAAAAACTCAAGATTTTTAGATAACTACAACTCAACTGAAATAATAATGAATCAAGTTAAAATAATAAATTCTAAACATCATTAATAATAATGATGTCCACATCATGAAATGTAATAGGTGCCATTCCCAATATTCAATCAGACCCCCTGTGCAATACTGTGAAAATTCGACATCTTTTTAAAAGGAGCTCTAGAAAAATACACTAAACAAAAACTTCGGGCAAGCTACTTAAACACTGTATATCAACTTTATCATTTGCAAAATAAAGAGAACAGTGCACATGTGCATGCTAAATCACTTCAGTCACATCCAACTCTTCTCTGACCCTACAGACTGTGGCCCGCCAGGCTTCTCTGTCCATGGGGATTCCCCAGGCAACAAGACTGGAGTGGGTTGCCATGCCCTCCTCCAGGGGATTTTCCTGCCCCAGGGATGGAACCCATGTCTCTTACGTATTCTGCATTGGCAGGTGGTTCTTTACCACAAAGACTAGATGCTACAGCTTCTTTCAACACTAAATTCTAAAAGTCACCACCTTAAACCCTTTAACTTTTCTATACCTATTCCCTAACATGACGTTTAATTTTTCAACCCTTCTACTTATCCTGTAAACTCAAGAATATAATAATGAATTTGAGTATGCCAGCTTGGGAAAAGCAGCAAAAAGTGGAGGTTAAGAAAACACTCTGGAGCCAGCCTGCCTTGGCTGGATTTCTAGCTCTGTCATTTATAATATGTCCTTGGGCATCCATCAAGCCATCTAACTTACTGACGCACTTCACAATAAACTGCAAGTATCAGTATGTGTGTGTACTTAGTCGTGTCCGACTCTTTTGCAACCACATGGACTATAGCCTGAAGGCTCCTCTGGAAGTTTCCAGGCACAAATACTGCAGTGGGTTGCAATTTCTTACACCACAGGATCTTTCTGACCCAAGGATTGAACTCAGAGCTCTTGCATCTCCCGCCTGGCACATGGATTCTTACCACTGCGCCACCTGGGAAGCTCTAGACTTCAGTATACCTCCCCCTAAAGGTTTCTGAATCCTTATTACTTCTTAAATTAGTGCTATTGGAGCACTTTTTCCTAGCCCTAGAAATAACACCCATTTGGCAGCCCTGCTGTGATGCCCCAACATTTGTTATATTCCATCACCTACTTACTTCTATTCTCCCAAGTAAAATGCAAATCCGGGCTTAAAACACATTAAAAGGCCTATATTACTTGGCAATTTAATACACTGTACTGTGCAATAATTAAGAACACAGTTTGGGCGCTTCCCTGGCAGCTCAGTGGTAAAGCATTCGCCTGCCAATGCTGGAGACACGGGTTTGATCTCTGATCCGGGAAGATCCCACATGCTGCGGAGCAACTAAACTCATGAGCCACAACTATGGAGCCTGTGGTCTAGAGCCTCGGAGCCACAACTATTGAGCCCATGTGCTGCAATTACTGAAGTCCATGTACCCAAGCTCTGCAACAAGAGAAATCACCGCAAGAAGAAGCCTGCTCACATCAACAAGAGAGTAGCCCCAACTCCCCGCAACTAGAAAAGAGCCTGAAGCAGCAGTGAAAATGCAGTAAAGCCATAAATAAGTAAATAATTTTTTTTTTTAAGATTTATTTATTTATTTAATTTATTTTGGTGGGGGTAGGGTGGGGAGGGAGGGGAGCAGGCGGGCCACTTCTATTGGCCTTTCATTTGTCCGTTTTCATCCATCTTTGTTCTTTCCCGTGTGGGCCTCCCATCGCGGCGGCCTCTGTTGTCGCAGAGCACCGGCTGTGGGCGTATGCGCTCCAGAGCTCCGGCTTGGTAATTGGACACATTGGTCCAGCCGCTCCGCGGCACGTGGGATCTTCCCAGGCCAGGGATCGAACCGGCGCCCCTTGCACTACAAGGCGGTGTCCTTATCCACTGGACCACCGGACCACTAAGGAAGCCCCAAATAATTATTTTTTAAAAAAGAAAAAGTATAATACACTTCATTTTAAAGAAATCAGAAAGAACACAGTTTTGAAGGCAAATGTCTGAATATAAATCTGGGCTGACACTTCTGCGACCTTACACAGTTTACATAGCTTCTGTGGGCTTACCTGGGGCTCTGTGCTTAAAAAAAAACTCCACCTGCAATACAGGAGATGTGAGCTCAATCTCTAGATGGGGAAAAATCCTCTGGAGAAAGACATAGCAACCCACTCCAGTACTCTTGCCTGGGAAATCTCATGGACTGAAGAGCCTGGCGGGCTACAATTCATGGGGTCAGACATGACTTAGCGACTATACAACAACATAATAATAATTACTCATAAGACTGCACTGGTATCTCTTTCAGAGAAATTGACAGAACTAAAACGACAGACTGTACCTTTGAAGAAAAAACTGGAGTCCTATTTAGATTTAATGCCGAAACCATCCCTTGCTCAGGTGAAAATTGAAGAAGCAAAGCGAGAATTAGATACTCTTGAAGCTGAACTTACAAAGAAAGTAAACATGATGGAACTGTGACCAGAGCCAAAGAAATTTCCCCTTAGCAAAGTAAATTGAATAGGACTTTAAAGAATTTTTTCTTCATGTTATTTCCTATAACTTAATTTCTGTATTCTTAGATGAAACAATGTCATTACTGATAAAATAAAATTTAAAAAAAAGACTGTTGGGAGGATTAAATCAAATACTTAAAAAGTACTTCGAATAAAGTCTCACACACAGGAAGCACTCAATGTTATCTGTAATCTGATAATTACTACTAGATGTTTAACACATAACGTTCTATGAGACTAGAGCTGACTAAGACCCCAAGAAGGAATCTAGCAAAAGATGAAGTTCGACAAAGGGGGTGGTGACCAGAATCTATGGGTTCGGTCTGGCTTTGAAGCGGGGGATGGAGCGCAACCATCAAACCTCCAGGACGCAGGAATGCTACTGAACAGTCAAGAACCAGCGACACACCTCCCCTGCTGTTTCTGCTTATCGCCTCCCAACTACACTAGGTAGCAGTTATTTCATTTTGTGGCTCAAGTCGCTCCTTTGATTTCTGTGGCCCCACTAAACAAAAATCTTCCGTTACTTAGTCAATACTAATTAATACGGTGCAGGAGAGTGCAGACGAATCCTGAGTAAAGAAACCCAAGCGCCACAGGCGATGAGCGGAAGAATCGCAGGGCCTGCGCGGAGGCACCACCGCCTGGAGGCGCCTCTCCGGCCGGCCTCTCTACCACAAATGCGCCCCCACGGCCCACCCTCCACCACGAGCCTCCCCGCGGCCGGCGGCCTAGGCGCCCCTCACCCTTGAGGCCATTCGGCGCTCCCAGACCCGCTGGAGGTGGTCACAGCCACTCCGCCGCCTTACTTACCCCCTCGGTCGGAGGCTTGCTCCGGCGCCCCTCCCCGCTTTGTCCCACAGAAGCCGACAGACTGTCGCAGCCTCACAAGCTTCTCCCTCCAGGGACGCACCGGCGAGGATTCGAAGGAAGCGGCGCTCCCGGCCGGGAGAAATCGGAGTAAACAACTGGGTCCCCTCAACGCCGGTGGAGCTCAAGGCTCCCGCCTCGGCGCAGCCAACCGCGGACGAGCCTCTTGCGCGTGCGCACTACTTTCCCGCCGCAGCGCCCTGTCTTCTTCGACTCTGATTGGACAAGCTTGCCTCGGCTCTGATTGGACGAGGTGACCGCATCACTGTGCAAGTACCTTTCTATTTCTGCTTGCGGTCTTTTTGCTAGTTTGCTTCGGGATGATGGTTCGATTCAAAAGATATTTATTTGCTGCCTACGCTCAGATGATGTAGGTGCTGAGGCTGCATTCCGCATCCTAGGACAGATGAGGCATCTTTTTTAAATCGGTGAACATCTACATGGATGTGTTGGTGCAGTTTGATGGTTGCCTGAATAGCAGTATTTGCTGCGAAAAATAGTATACAAATATAATGAATTTTTACCATAGCTCTTAAGTTATGCTGCATCTTAGGAATAAAGTAATTTCAACGACTATGTTAATCTGTTCCTTTTAGCTGCCTGCGTCATGGCAGACTCTTTGCAACCCCATGGGCTATAACCTGCCAGGCTCCTCTGCCCATGTAATTTTCCAGGCAAGAATACTGGAGTGGGTTGCCGTTTCTTTCTGGAGGGGATCTTCTGAACCCAGGTCTTCCTCATTACAGATGGATTCTTTACCATCTGAGCCACCAGGGAAGCTCAAATAGTACTCCGCTCAAAACAGTACTCAGTACTCAGCTCAAAACCCTCTGATTTCAGAATAAAACCCAGAGTTCTTATGATGGTCCACATATTTCTACATGATTTCCCCCGTCTCTTTTTACATGGGAAAAAGTTGGAGAAGTTTTTGTTTTATGAGAATAGTTTCAGATGTACATGATGAAAAAGTTATCGTGATTGTTGCACAACAATGTGAATATAATTACCACTACTGAACTCTACACTAAAAAAATGGTTAAGATGGTAAATTTGGGCTTTTTCCAATCAAAAATAATTTTTTTATTTTAAAACTTGAAATATTAACTTAGAAGATGCATCAGCATTGGATACTGCTTCCCTGGTAGCTCAGCTGGTACGGAATTCACCTGTAATTCAGTGAGACCTGAGTTCAATTCCTGGGTCAAAAAGATCCCCTGCGGAAGGGATAGGCTACCCAACTCCAGTATTCGTGGGGTTCCCTGGTGGTTAAGATGGTAAAGAATCCACCGGCCGGGCTTCCCTGGTGGTCCGGTGGGTAAGGACACCGCCTTGCAGTGCAAGGGGCTCCGGTTCGATCCCTGGCCTGGGAAGATCCCACGTGCCGCGGAGCGGCTGGATTGATGTGTCCAATTGCCGAGCCAGATCTCTGGAGCGCATGCGCCCAGAGCCAGTGCTCTGCGACAACAGAAGCCACCGCGATGGGAGGCCCACACGGGACAAAGAACAAAAGATGGATGAAAATAGAGAAATGAAAGGCCAATAGAAGTGGCCCGCCCACCTCCCTCCCCAACCCGCCCCCACACACACACACACAAAAAGATATAAAAGAATCCACTGGCCAATGCAGACTGAACCTGATTGAACAGGAGACCTGGCTTCCATCCCTGGGTTGAAAGACACACTGCAGAAGGGAACAGCTACTCACCCCACTAGAATTGCCTGGAGAATTCCATGGACGAAGAAGCCTGGTACGCTTCCATCCATGGGGTTACAGAGTTGGGACACGACTGAGTGATTCTCACTTTGTTTTCAGCACTGGATCTGTCAGTTTTCCTTTGTCTTTAGAACTCTGTTACAGTTGCTTCAGCTTCAGCTGAAGAATAGTTTAACACTACAGGCCCTCATCAGGGCCACCATCTCCAACTCCCCATTTTCTTCCTCCTACTGAGGCCAAAGTGTCAACTACCAACTCTTCCCCAGTTTTTATTGTCTGTTCTTAACCTGGGCCTCTTCTCTCATGTCTGTTACTTTCAAGGTAGTAATTGAGTTTGCATCCTTTTCTCTAGCTCATGAATTTACAGGATGTTTACAAGATCTTGCTCATTACTTCCCAACCTGTCCTTTGAATTTAAAAATAAAAATCACATGCATAATTTTTCCATCCCAACTAGTCTTTATACAAAAAGTTTCAAAGATGATGTTATTTATGGTCTAATAATATATAACTGTAATATTGAATCTTTTTTTCCTTCAGCTATTTTAAATATTTTAAAATATTATTTTAAAACTCCATAATAAAACCAGTTTGAAACACACTAGTTGGATTCTACAAGAACTCCAAGTTGTTCCATATTCATACACTCACATATTTACTTTTAAAAAAAACAACAAAAAAAAACCACACAAACTTGCTTACATGATTGTTTTCTCTACTAGATCATGAGCTTCTTGGGGGCAGAAACTGCATCTTTTTTTTTCTTTTTTTTTTTAAGATTTATTTATTTATTTTGGGTGGGGGTCGGGTTGGGGAGAGAGGGGAGTGGGCGGGCCACTTCTATTGGTCTTTCATTTCTCTGTTTTCATCCATCTTTGTTCCTTGGCCCACATGGGCCTCCCATCGCAGTGGCCTCTGTTGTCGGAAAGCACTGGCTCTGGGTGCATGCGCTCCAGAGCTCCGGCTCAGTAATTGGACACATCGGTCCAGCCGCTCCGCGGCACGTGGGATCTTCCCAGGCCAGGGATTGAACCAGCGCCCCTTGCCCTGCAAGGCAGTGTCCTTACCCACTGGACCACCAGGGGAAGCCCAGAAACTGCATCTTAATTCATCTTAATATTCCCTAGACTGTACTAGGATACATAGAACACAGTACTTAGAAAATATGCTCTTGTTACTACATTCTCAATCTCTTATGATTTTGCAGTTTTTTTTGTTTTTTTTTCTGGCTGTACTGAGTCTTTGTTGCTCCAAGGGCTTTTCTCTAATTGTAGCGAGAGGGGCCTACTCTCTAGTTGCAGAGTGTGGGTTCTCATTGCAGTGTGTGAGCTCTCATTGCAGTAGCTTCTCTTATTGAAGAGCACGGGCTCTAAGGCACACAGGCTTCAGTAGTTGCGGCTCCCAGGCTCTAGAGCACAGGCTCAGTTGTTGTGGCGCACAGGCTTATTTGCTCTGTGGCGTATGCGACCTTCCTGGACTAGGGATAGAACCTGTGTCTCCTGCATTGGCAGGAGGATTCTTTACCACTGAGCCACCAAGCAATCCCAGAAAGCAATAAAACTAAACTGGATCTAGTACTGCTTGACACACCCTGATTACTACCAGCAACATTACTTTTAAATGAAGCATAGCAATATTTCAGAGCATTTATTTTTTACTCTTAAAAAAAAACCAGTTTGAAACACACTAGTTGGATTCTACAAGAACTCCAAGTTGTTCCATATTCATACACTCACATATTTACTTTTAAAAAAAACAACAAAAAAAAACCACACAAACTTGCTTACATGATTGTTTTCTCTACTAGATCATGAGCTTCTTGGGGGCAGAAACTGCATCTTTTTTTTTCTTTTTTTTTTTAAGATTTATTTATTTATTTTGGGTGGGGGTCGGGTTGGGGAGAGAGGGGAGTGGGCGGGCCACTTCTATTGGTCTTTCATTTCTCTGTTTTCATCCATCTTTGTTCCTTGGCCCACATGGGCCTCCCATCGCAGTGGCCTCTGTTGTCGGAAAGCACTGGCTCTGGGTGCATGCGCTCCAGAGCTCCGGCTCAGTAATTGGACACATCGGTCCAGCCGCTCCGCGGCACGTGGGATCTTCCCAGGCCAGGGATTGAACCAGCGCCCCTTGCCCTGCAAGGCAGTGTCCTTACCCACTGGACCACCAGGGGAAGCCCAGAAACTGCATCTTAATTCATCTTAATATTCCCTAGACTGTACTAGGATACATAGAACACAGTACTTAGAAAATATGCTCTTGTTACTACATTCTCAATCTCTTATGATTTTGCAGTTTTTTTTGTTTTTTTTTCTGGCTGTACTGAGTCTTTGTTGCTCCAAGGGCTTTTCTCTAATTGTAGCGAGAGGGGCCTACTCTCTAGTTGCAGAGTGTGGGTTCTCATTGCAGTGTGTGAGCTCTCATTGCAGTAGCTTCTCTTATTGAAGAGCACGGGCTCTAAGGCACACAGGCTTCAGTAGTTGCGGCTCCCAGGCTCTAGAGCACAGGCTCAGTGGTTGTGTCACACAGGCTTAGTTGCTCCATAGCACGTGCGATCTTCCCAGATCAGGGATAGAACCTGTGTCTCCTGCATTGGCAGGAGGATTCTTTACCACTGAGCCACCAAGCAATCCCAGAAAGCAATAAAACTAAACTGGATCTAGTACTGCTTGACACACCCTGATTACTACCAGCAACATTACTTTTAAATGAAGCATAGCAATATTTCAGAGCATTTATTTTTTTTTACTCTTACAAGTATAAATCATTCTATCAACTCCTTGTGTTACAAATCAAATATTTTATCCTCAAGAGTATTTCAAGTTTCCATTAATTTATAAATACCAAAATTTCTTATAAAATCTCACGTAAAAAAGTTTTACATATATAACCTATTCTACCCGAAGTACTCATAAAACTGATGTTTATTTTTGAAGCTATGTAGTCTTAAATACAGATCTAAATGCATATGACAATCATCGCCCAGTGCCTGACTTTTTTTTTTTTTTGGCTGCACTGGGTCTTCACTGATGTGCACAGGTTTTCTCTAGTGGCAGCAAGCGAAGTCTCCTCTCTGGTCACAGTGCAAAGGCATCTCACTGCATTGGCTTCTTTCTGTTGCAGATCATGGGCTCAAGAGCATGAGGGTTTCAGTAGTTGTGGCAAAAGAGCTTAGTTGCCCTAGCACACATGGAAACTTCTCAGACCAGGGACTGAACTCATGTCCCCTGCATTGGTCAGTGGATTAACTACTGGACCACCTGGGAAGTCAAAAATATATAATTATTTCAACAATTATTTTTTACATATGTTTGTGTCAGACATTTGGGACAAACTTCAATTTCTATCTAATGTGAAAAATGCATGCTTAGAGAAGATGAGCTTATTACTTTCAGGACTAAAAGGAGTTTAAGTTATTCTGGGTCATTATTTATGAAAAGATTTCCATTATCGTTCACTTAAATACCAAAATCTTTGGAATTGAGCTTGTCTTCAGGGTTTTTCTAGCAAGCAAAGTTTCTATGCACTCACAAATAGTTTGAGAAAGCAGTTTGATAAAGGGATGTAATGAGGCTCACACACTCCTTTGTTGTTTAGAACTCTGTATTTTATGCCAGATTATATAAAATCAGTGTGTTAAGATATCTATGACTATTTTCTCAAAGCATAAATTTTATTTCTGCATATATAAAGTACGGGTTTTCTTAGATGTCTCTGACTCCTGAAATAACAGTATTAGGATATGCCCTATTTTAGGCTTTAAGAAACTACATAATAAAATAGTGTAAGTAGATACAAAACTAAAACACAAAGCATGTATGTATTTCTATCTAGTGTAAAGGAGAAGAATGTCATGGTATGATGTTTCTTTTTGTGCAGCCAACAGGCTCCCAAACCTGCATACTAGGGTACCCACATAATTTAACACGAGTGCCAGAGGACATTCTAAATTCCTGAGTAGAACACATTTGTTGGACACAACGCAAAATGCTCGATCGAGGTAGTTTACATTTTCAATATTAGACAGTGCCCTTTCCATGACAGTATGCCTTTGCAAAACTGAGTTTTCAGCAGTTGAGGTAAGTTCTATACAAAAAGCATAGTGGAACAGGAATACTGGCAGTGTTTCAGCTGATTCCACGATATAGAAATTGTGTGGCAACCACCGTTAGGACATAAATTCTTACTGTTTGGACCCTACTGCTTAATAAATGGAATTATTAGGCATGTATTTTGATGTAGGTATACTGTAAAAAAAAAAAAATGAAATAGTACAGGGCAACATGAACTGAGAAAGTATCAGGGACGTCTGATATAGGCGAGATACACACTAAAACAAGTTTCATTGTTCATTTTCTACTTAGGAAAAGTTTCTAAATAGTCATTTAAGAAGGGGAAGAAATATATACAAAGATACATACAAAGTTTTGATTTTTATTGAAATCCTGTGTTAGATATCAAACAAAATTTGCTTTCTTCAGATAAAAATATTCTCTTGGATGTATCCAGATAACAGCTAAGTCTAAATTGGTCCTCCAATGTCTTAATCGCTGTCCTCATGAAATGTTCATATATACTTAGGATGTTCCCAAGAAGTTCTATCGTGTAAAGGACCGTACGTGGCGACCTCTTCCACTGCCTCCACTAACGAACTTTCCTCTGGAGCCTCCACTGCCACTGTTTGCACTTGCCCAGGACGGTCCGAGCCCTCCACGGCCTCTGGAAGCACGATCACGAGGACTTGGACGGTAGCCTATGAAAGAAACCATATACTTTTCAGTTGCAACATCCTTTCCTTTGCCACAGTATAAATACTAACCTATAACACCACGTTCAAACCAAGACAGGGACTACTGTTTGCTCCCACGTCCAAGTTCCATGAATGTGCTGAAGACCACTGTAAATAGGTAAATCATCTAAACGTAAGAATTACATCTCAAATAAAACTGTTATTTTAAAAATGTGTATTTGGGACTTCCCTGGCAGTCCAGTGGTTAACGACCCGTGCTTCCACTATGGAGGCACAAGTAGGGGAACTAAGATTTCCTATGCCTCATGGTGTGCCCTCCCCCCAAAAAAAACCCTGTGTTTGAAACCAAAAGTTACACCTGATCAGAGAATTGTGGACTTGATATAGGAATGTTTTAGAAGGGAAAAAATGGTTATATGCTTATATACATAAGAAAATCCTGTAAAAGAAAACCAAAGATAACTGAGCCTTGAAAAGCTCGAAAGAAAATTTTTTTCCAAGATATAATTTAGAATACTGGCAGTGTTTCATTTCCTGAAATGTAAAGTAGTAAATTCTTACTGTTTGGACCCTACTGCTTAATAAATGGAATTATTAGGCATGTATTTTGATGTAGGTATACTGTAAAAAAAAAAAAATGAAATAGTACAGGGCAACATGAACTGAGAAAGTATCAGGGACGTCTGATATAGGCGAGATACACACTAAAACAAGTTTCATTGTTCATTTTCTACTTAGGAAAAGTTTCTAAATAGTCATTTAAGAAGGGGAAGAAATATATACAAAGATACATACAAAGTTTTGATTTTTATTGAAATCCTGTGTTAGATATCAAACAAAATTTGCTTTCTTCAGATAAAAATATTCTCTTGGATGTATCCAGATAACAGCTAAGTCTAAATTGGTCCTCCAATGTCTTAATCGCTGTCCTCATGAAATGTTCATATATACTTAGGATGTTCCCAAGAAGTTCTATCGTGTAAAGGACCGTACGTGGCGACCTCTTCCACTGCCTCCACTAACGAACTTTCCTCTGGAGCCTCCACTGCCACTGTTTGCACTTGCCCAGGACGGTCCGAGCCCTCCACGGCCTCTGGAAGCACGATCACGAGGACTTGGACGGTAGCCTATGAAAGAAACCATATACTTTTCAGTTGCAACATCCTTTCCTTTGCCACAGTATAAATACTAACCTATAACACCACGTTCAAACCAAGACAGGGACTACTGTTTGCTCCACGCCCAAGTTCCATGAATGTGCTGAAGACCACTGTAAATAGGTAAATCATCTAAACGTAAGAATTACATCTCAAATAAAACTGTTATTTTAAAATGTGTATTTGGGATTTCCCCTGGCAGTCCAGTGGTTAACGACCCGTGCTTCCACTATGGAGGCACAAGTAGGGGAACTAAGATTTCCTATGCCTCATGGTGTGCCCTCCCCCCAAAAAAAACCCTGTGTTTGAAACCAAAAGTTACACCTGATCAGAGAATTGTGGACTTGATATAGGAATGTTTTAGAGGGGAAAAAATGGTTATATGCTTATATACATAAGAAAATCCTGTAAAAGAAAACCAAATATAGCTGACCCTTGAACAACTCGAGAGATATTCCAAGTATAATTTATATTGGCCTTCATATCCAGAGGTTCCTCTGTATCCTTGCTTTCACACCATGGACCATATTTATTCACTTTTTATTATTAATTTTTTTTTTAATTTTGGCCTCTTTTATTGTTTTATTTTTAATTTATTTGTTTTCATCCATCTTTATTTTTTGGCCTAACAGGGGCCTCTCTCGTTGCAGAGCACCGGCTCTGGGCACATGCACTCCAGAGCACTGGCTTGCAACTGGACACATTGGTCCAGCCACTCTGCGGCACATGGGATCTTCCTGGGCCAGGGATCAACCAATGCCTCTTTGCATTGCAAGGCACTCTTTACCCACTGGACCACCAGGGAAGCCCCTGTATCTATTCTTAAAAAATATCTGCCTATAAGTGGACAACCCTTGCAAGTCAAACCTCCATTGTTCAAGTGTCGAAATATATACTGAATGCAGATATTTCAGTTTAGTCAATATGAAACCACTCAGATTATACAAACAGTTCAGAATCTAAAATCTTGAGTCTTTATACAGAAGATGTACACTGAGCACTGACTCACAGATATAAAATTAAACTGACTTCAGAATTGTATGTCTACATTCAAAAATGTTCTCTCCCAGAATGAGAACATATGACATTCAACAATATGAAAAGGATGCTTAACACTCCTCCTCCTCAGCAACTGTCAAGTAGGAAGAACATGTACCTGTAGAACTAAGTGGTCGCAATGGCGGAAGAGGACCCCTGTTGAAATTGCTCTGGCCTCCACGACTTTCATTGTAAGTTCCTCGAGGAGTGTTCTGAGCACTCCAGCTGGAGCCTCTTGTTCCCTCCCGAAAAGAGGCAACATAATCAAAATGTGTATTTGGGACTTCCCTGGCAGTCCAGTGGTTAACGACCCGTGCTTCCACTATGGAGGCACAAGTAGGGGAACTAAGATTTCCTATGCCTCATGGTGTGCCCTCCCCCCAAAAAAAACCCTGTGTTTGAAACCAAAAGTTACACCTGATCAGAGAATTGTGGACTTGATATAGGAATGTTTTAGAGGGGAAAAAATGGTTATATGCTTATATACATAAGAAAATCCTGTAAAAGAAAACCAAATATAGCTGACCCTTGAACAACTCGAGAGATATTCCAAGTATAATTTATATTGGCCTTCATATCCAGAGGTTCCTCTGTATCCTTGCTTTCACACCATGGACCATATTTATTCACTTTTTATTATTAATTTTTTTTTTAATTTTGGCCTCTTTTATTGTTTTATTTTTAATTTATTTGTTTTCATCCATCTTTATTTTTTGGCCTAACAGGGGCCTCTCTCGTTGCAGAGCACCGGCTCTGGGCACATGCACTCCAGAGCACTGGCTTGCAACTGGACACATTGGTCCAGCCACTCTGCGGCACATGGGATCTTCCTGGGCCAGGGATCAACCAATGCCTCTTTGCATTGCAAGGCACTCTTTACCCACTGGACCACCAGGGAAGCCCCTGTATCTATTCTTAAAAAATATCTGCCTATAAGTGGACAACCCTTGCAAGTCAAACCTCCATTGTTCAAGTGTCGAAATATATACTGAATGCAGATATTTCAGTTTAGTCAATATGAAACCACTCAGATTATACAAACAGTTCAGAATCTAAAATCTTGAGTCTTTATACAGAAGATGTACACTGAGCACTGACTCACAGATATAAAATTAAACTGACTTCAGAATTGTATGTCTACATTCAAAAATGTTCTCTCCCAGAATGAGAACATATGACATTCAACAATATGAAAAGGATGCTTAAC